>CM028130.1:557547500-558175000 GCA_016271365.2 Neoceratodus forsteri
GATTGTCAACTCAGGCATTTTGGTGCCTCCGATCATGAACAGTGTCACTGTGATTTTCTTTATCTGTGCCGAACAATGATTTCCCACAGCAACCATGCATCTCTGCGCTGAAAGTGTGAAACACACTTGCCATGTTGTGAAAAATGGCAGCTGTACTGTTCATAAGGAAGTGTTGAAAAATGCCACTAGTGAAAATCTGGACTGAAAATATTACTAAGTCATGAACTAACGAGGATGTGTGGAAACTGCACAATGCTCACTCATAACACAGTCATTTTATGGACTTTTGTCACCAAATTTTCAACATAGCCATTTTAAGACCTCTGCTCATGAACAGTGTAACTGTGATTTTCTTAATCTGTCCTAAACATTGCTTTCGGACACCAACAGCACCATTGTGCGCTACATGTTGCGATAACACATTTTGGGTGACATATGAAAAATTGCAGCTGGACTGTTCATAAGGAAGTTTAATAAAATGGACATGTTGAAAATCTAGAGTGAAAATATTAAATTTGCAAACTTACGAGCATGCATAGGAACTGTGCAACGCGCTCGTAAAAGTCATTTTAGGCATTTTTCACCAAGTTTTCAACATAGCCATTTTAAGACCTCTGCTCATGAACAGTGTCACTGTGGTTTTGTTAATGTGCCCCATACATTGAGTTTGCACACCGACTGCGCCATTGTCGCTACATGAAGCTGAAACACGTTTTGGGTGAGATGTGAAAATGACAGCTGTACTACTCATAAGAAGGTGTGGAAAAATGGCAATGTTGAAAATCTGGAGTGGAAATATTGAAAATTTGGAAACCTATGGCGTGCGCGTAGGAACTGCATAGCAAGCCTCGTCAAAACAGTCATTTTGGAATTTTTTCACCAAATTTTCAACATAGCCATTTCAAGACCTCTGCTCATGAACAGTGTCACTGTGATTTTCTTAATTTGTCCTGTACATTGATTTAGCACACCGACTGCGCCATTCTGCGCTACAAGGGTGGAAACACATTTTGGGTGAGATGTGAAAATGACAGCTGTACTACTCCTATAAGACAGTGTGGTGAAATGGCAATGTTGAAAATCTGGAGTGAAAATATTGAAATTTCAGCGAACTTACGAAGCCTGCGTGAGGAACTGCGCAATGCACGCTCGTTAAACAGTCATTTTGGAATTTTGGCACCAAATTTTCAACTTGGGAGTTTAGGCCCCCTTCTCATGAATGATGTCACTGTCATGGCGGTATTCGGTCCTGAAGGGTGATTTCGCAGTCACTGCACAGTCACTGCGCGAAATCACCCGACCAGAGAGCCATCACAGTGACGATCATGTCATGAAGAGAAGGTCAAAACCCCATGTTGAAAATTTAGTCAAAATCCAAAAATACCCTGAGATATCTAATAAAGTTGAACCCCTCCCTATCTAGCCCATTATACAGCTTAGGCATTTCCTAAGTTTGCGGTCGGCTTTGAAGAGTGCAGGCGTGTTCCCGATCCACGAAGATCGTCGGCGGAGTCGGAGGTAAGTATGGGAGTGGGGGGTGTGGGGAAACTGGAGTGCGCCGGTGGGTGGGTGCGGGTTGTGGGAGGGGTTCGGAGGCAGAGCGCGGGGCCGTTTTGTTTACAGGTTAAAACAAAAAAGACATGCAATGGACCGCTTGCCATGCTGGGGTGGGCTCCCAGCGTGGCACCAGGACTTTGGGGCGTTCAGCCGACGGGGATGGGCACCCCGTCGGCAAAAATAAAGCAGCGGGACCGTTTGCCCGCGCTGGGGTGGGCTCCCAGCGTGCTTGGCATATTTAAGGAGGGCGCGTTCGGCCGGCGGGGTTAAAACACCCGTCGGCAACATAACCAGTTGCCGCGCTGGGGTGGGCTCCCAGCGTGGCATCAACAGGGGGGAGGAGGACAGGCGCCAGTTCAGCCCGGCGGGGATTGGGCACCGCGTCTGCTCGCTAACCGCTGAAGCCTTGCACCGCCTGCGGCTGGGGGAGCTGCGCGTGAGCAGCTTCTTATCGCTGCTCACTCAAGCATAGCTCCCCTTTCAACTGTATGCCACTGCATTTTGGGCGTGTCATAGACAGCTCCAAAATGCGACCAGCCAACCCCAGGGGAGGCCAGCGCCTGCCAGCACAGTGCCTGAATGGAGGAGGAGGTGACACACCTCCGAAATCTCCGATAGAAGGCACTATAGTTCTTCACATGCATGCAAACAAACATAAAATGATTATTTACAGATGTTCATTGCACAGTTCCTATGCATGCTCGTAAGTTTGCGAATTTTCAATATTTTCCTCCACATTTTCAACACTGCCATTTTGCCACACCTCCTTATGGCAGTGCAGCTGTCATTTTCATCTTGCCCAAAACCTGTTTCCCCATGTAGAGCACAATGGCACAGTCGCTGTGTGAACTCAGCGTATGGGACACATTAAGAAAAATCACAGTGTCACTGTTCATGAGCAGAGATCTAAAATAACTATGTTGAAAATTTGGTGAACAAATTCCTACAAATAACTGTTTTACGGCGTGCGTTGTGCAGCTCTAATCACGCTCGTAAGTTTGCGAATTTCCAATATTTTCCTCCAGATTTTCAACATTGCCATTTTACCACACCTCCTTATGAGCAGTACAGCTGTAATTTTTCACATCCTGCCCAAAACATGTTTCCACCATGTAGTGCACAATGGCGCCAGTTGGTGTATTAATCAATGTATGGGACACAGTAAAGAAAATCACAGTGACACTGTTCATTAGCAGAGGTTTTAAAATGGCAATGTTGAAAATTTGGTGAAATAATTCCTAAAAATGACTGTTTTATGGTGTGCGTTGCGCAGCTCCTGCGCACACTTTCTGTAAGTTTGAGAATTTCAATATTTTCACTCCAGATTTCCAACATTGCCATTTTACCACACCTCCTCATGAGCAGTACAGCTGTCATTTTCACATCCTGCCCAAAATGTGTTTCTGCCATGTAGCGCACAATGGCGCAGTCGGTGTTGAACTCAATGTATAGGACACATTAAAGAAAATCACAGTGAAACTGTTCATGAGCAGAGGTCTTAAAATGGCTGTGTGTGAAAATTTGGTGACAAAATTCCTAAAAATGACTGTTTCTAGAGTGTTCATTTCGCAGTTCCTATGCACACTCATAAGTTTGGGATTTTAATATTTTCACTCCACATTTCTCAACATTGCCATTTACCACACTTCTTATGAGCAGTGCGGCTGCAATTTTTCACATCTTGCCCAAAAGCGAGTTTCCACCATGTAGCTGACATTGGCACAGTCACTGTGTGAACTCAGCGTATGGGACACATTAAAGAAAATCACAGTGTCACTGTTCATGAGCAGAGATCTAAAATGGCTATGTTGAAAATTTGGTGAACAAATTTCTAAAAGTAACTGTTCTGACGTACGTTGTGCAGTTCCTCTGCGCTCATACGTTTGCGAATTTTCAATATTTTCCTCCAGATTTTCAACATTGCCATTTTACCACACCTCCTTATGAGCAGTACAGCTGTCATTTTTCACATCCTGCCCAAAACGTGTTTCCGCCATGTAGTGTGCACAATGGCGCAGTTGGTGTGCAAAATCAACGATGGCACACAGTAAGATGATCAACAGTGACCCTGTTCATTAGCAGAGGTTTTAAAATGCCAATGTTGACAATTTGGTGAAAACTTCCTAACAATGACTGTTTTATGGCGTGCACTGCACAGTTCCCACGCGCACTTCGTAGGTTTGTGAATTTTCAATATTTCCACTCCAGATTTTCAACATTGCCATTTTACCACACTTCCTTATGAGCAGTACAGCTGTCATTTTCATCCTGCCCAAAACATGTTTCCGCCTATAGTAGCGCACAATAGGGGTAACAAAAGGTCATGCTGAAAATTTATTGTGCGAATACCAGCAATCGCTGGGGCATTAGGGTAAAGCACCATACATGCCAAACACCACTGCAAATACCTGCAAGCTAACGTTCGGCATTGACAAATGCTTGTTACTGTTGTCAAATCTCACCCCCATTGTGTACTCTTCCCTGGGTTTTGTTTCCCAGGTGCATTACCTTGCACTTCTTTGCACTGAATCTGAGCTGCTATACATCTGACCATTCCTCCAACCTTGCCAAGTCCCTTCTCATCCTTTCCACTCCATCTTGTGTATCAACCCTGTTGCAGATCTTTGTATCGTCTGCAAAGAGACATACTTTTCCTTCAGTTCCTCTGCAATGTCACTTATAAAGGCATTAAAAGGACCGGTTCCAGTACTGAACCCTGCGGTGCCCGCTAGTAACCCTCCTTTCTGCACTGTGGACTCCATTTACTATTACCCTTTGCGTCCTGTTGTTTAGCCAATTTATTATCCAGGCTACCACCTTGGGCCCACTCAAGGCTGGCTAACTTATGTATTAATCTTTTGTGTGGGACTGCATCAAATGCCTTGCTAAAATCTAGGTAGGCCATGTCCACAGCCCCTCCCTGGTCTACTACTTTGGTCACCAGTCAAAGAAATCTATTAGATTCATCTGACATGACCTTCCCATCCTGAATCCATGCTGCTTGGGTCCTGTGCCCCACTGGCCTCTAGGTACTCAACAATTCTTTCCTTCAGAAGTGATTCCATCATTTTCCCTACCACTGAGTTTAAACTAACTGGTCTGTAGTTTCCTGCCTCTGTCCTGCTCCCACTTTTGTGAAAGGAATCACATCCGCCCTCCTCCAGTCCTCAGGTACCACCCCATCCTCCCATGATTTGTTAAAGAGTAGTCAGCGGTGTCACTAGTTTCTACCCTTAGTTCCTTTAGAATTCTGGGGTGAATCCCATCAGGCCCATTGCTTTGTCCACCTTCAATTTTACTAGTTCTTTCAGAACCCTTTCTTCTGTAAATGGACTGGTATAGATCCCTGTCTTCATTGCATTTCTCTTGTTTGGTTTAGGTACCTCCCCTCCTCTTCCTTTGTGAATACTGAGCAGAAATATTCGTTCAGTATCCTGCTTTTCACTGCCACCTCTACCCACATTCGCTCCCTTTATTAAGCCTCAGTATCCCTCCTTTGGTCTTTCTTCACTCCCTAATGTACCTATAAAGGTCTTGTCCCCTTCTTAACAGAACCTGTCCCTCCCAGTCTCTAGCCAGCAAACTGTGGTCCTGCTTTGTGAGTTTGGTCTCTTGCAGGAAGGCCAGTGTGGCCTTCAGCCTCTTTAAATGAGATAACACCTGTTTGCACTTTACGGGTATTTATACCTCGCGTGTTCCAGGTGTGAGCATGGAGATCAACCATGATCTAATAAAGGAGGAACAGTGCATGAGTGCAAATGAAATTTCCAGGTACTATCAAGAGAGTCCCAGTGATACCCAGCCATTCAGTGAAGACCAGCCATGAAGTGCTTATAACATGCATAGTACCATATAGTACCCAGTCATCACAAATAACAGAAAAACAGAACAGGCAAACGGCCCAACCCAACACTGAACTATTTACAAAGTAGTGATATATAGAAATAACTCGATAGATGGAGGGGGATGGTCAGGCGGCAGACTAGCTGCCAAAGACCATCCATCACCCTCTCGTGGGGTGGAGATGAGGAAAGGGCAGGTAGATTGTGGCAGAAGATTCATCTGATCACCAGAATATAGACAGTATCACTTCTTTCTCCCGTGGGGTCAGGGCTATGGGGGAGTAGAAGGAGAATAAGTCGCATCTGGAATGAGCGGTGATGGGGCCCTTAGCAACATTATCCAGCACAGTCGCGTGCCCTGAGAATTGTGCTGGGGGACCTGCCTGCAGCGATACCTCATGAGGATGTGGGACAAATAAATGGTACAAATCAGGCATAACATGAGAGTTACCAACTCAGGTGCCAATCACCATAAACCTAAGATGTAGCAAATAGAACAAAGCCTGCAGTGACAGCATAGATCAAAAGAGAAAAGGGCATGCTTTGGCAGGTGCCCAATTAAAGTACACTAATACAGCGGTAAGGCAAATTGGAGTCCTGAAGTAGTCTATGGGCTCTTGCAAGTAGATCTGAAGGGCACAGCCATGTAGTATCCTACTTGTATCAGAGCCAAATAGACAGCAGAACCTTGCATAATTCGAACAAACGGAGATTGAATCCCAGAGCAATCAGAGAAAAAAAAAACAACTCGGAATGGCTGAAATCCAATCCCAGTCTTACCCACTAGGTAAAAAGCAGAAACCCAATACACATAACTAGAAGTTCAAGATGGAACCTCTGTGGATTGCTGAGAGATCGAGGATTGCTCCCAAAGCATCCAGGGCACCTGAAGTCGAGAAGGGCTGGTGAGGTCCTGGGATGTTCTTTCCCGGAAATGCCTGGTGTGAGCCCATTGTAACAACTGTGGCCCATGATTTAGGTTCTGCAGCAGATGAGGAGGACTTCTGGTGCTCGTCATCTGGCAGGGTCATGTCTGATAGGGTCAGCAGGGGAGTGAACTTATTAGTCAAATGAAACTGGTGCAGGTCCCCATCCTCTCTAAGCTCTGGATTCCTCTTCTCCATCTGTCTAAAGTTTGGGTGTTGCCTCCACTCATGACACTGCAGCGAATGATGTTTTCTGCTCCGCAGTGGAAGGGAGGCCTCAAAGCATTGGACCGAGGCCACAGGAGTGCGTAGGGGAGCTGGGTATGTCTTCCATGCTATTCGAGGTGGATGCTCCACGGAAGGTTTAAACAATTCTGGATCCTGGAAGTCTTTCAGAAATTCTCCGAGATAATCCATGAGGCTGTCGGGTGTCGCAAAGAAGGTAGGAGCCCTGTCGGCAATCACTCGCATAATTGCAGGGTATCTGAGGGAGAAAGAGATATGATGGTCATGGAAGATTTTCGGCCAAGCTGAAAATGCCGTCATGCTTTCAGTTAGCTCCCGGAGTAGTCTTGATAGATTGAGATGAGGTTGCCACTCCAGGTAATGGGGCCTTTCTCCTGGCTGCTGCAGCGACCATTTCATTTTGTTGAAAGTCTATGAAGTGGGCCAGAATAAGGCGTGGGCATTCCCTTGTTTTGGTGGAGGGACAAGAGTGCGGTGAGCCCGCTCGAAGGGGAGAGTCGTGGCAGGTGGAAGGCCCAGGATTTGAGGTAGGTATCCTGGAGAAACTGAATAACATTTTGTTGCCTTGCCCTTCAGGGAAGCCGATAAACTGCAGATTATTGTGGCAGCTACAATTTTCCAAATCGTCCACTTTGTCTTGAAGAAGGTGGATGAGTCGGGCCTGTTCCCCAGTAGTAGTAGTTAGTTCTTGAAGGGCAGAGTCATGGGTCTTAAGATGCCGCTCTGTATGGAACAAACGGATCTCAATAAGCTTACAGAGTTTGGGTATTGTTTTGAGTGCAAGAGTCATTTGGGACATCTGTGCCATCAGTTGCTGAAACATTTGCTCCATCTTGCAGGATCATTTCGAACCGGGAAGAGGATACCATCCTGTGGGCCCAGAACAGAAGGCTCCTGGATTCACTATGCCAACCAGCAATGAAGGAAATGAGAGCTGAGCAGTGTAACCGGTTAAGTCCCTTTGCTTATATATGTGCCTCCAGCAGAGAAAAACCAGCCCGAAAATGCAGGATGTTGAAGGATGCAGACCCACAGTGAAAGAGCTGAGAACTATGCTGCCATCTTGGGTGAAGATAAAGCGCCTTCTATCTGAAACAATTAAATCCTTTTACACTCCCTTGCATGATTTCCAGGAGCCAGGTCCTGGGTACTCATGATTTTGCAGGACTCAACCACACTTGGAATAATTGTCTCCTGCCCTGGATCATGGAGCTCTGTGCAGCAATAGGCAGATGGAATCTTGCTAGAGGATCTTGCAGCTTGTCCCCTTGATTGGAGGTCTGGCCGCTTGTCACCTTCAGCTGCTTCTGGCCCATTGCAGAGCTCTGTGGCAGGACCACACCAGCCCAGAAGGCCCAGACCAGGGAGTGGCTCCATAGCTCGACTTCCCACTAGGATCACAGGTGCCCTTGCACCCCAGCATGTGCGGTGACCTCCCTACGATGGTGAGTCCCACTTGGAGGGTTAGCTAGTTCCCTCTCTGGCTCTGGGTGAGAACTCCCAAATGGTGGGGATTCTCTGCAGTCGGGAAACCACAAATATCACAGGCAGTTGTTCAAGCCAAGTCCAGTGCCAGTTAACAGTGGGTGCCAGCCCTAGATCACACAAAGCACATGTGCAAACAGTGGGGGTTCAATCACAGCAGACCCCTGCACTCCAATCCGCACTTTCCAGACAGAGAATATCCACAACCTTTTCTTCAGCTGCAGCTGGGTACAGCGCTCAGTCATTTCAACCAGCTCACTCAGGTAAAGCACAGCACCTGGCTAGCACCCTGATACCAGAGATGCTTTGCCTCTTTAGAGGTGTAATTTCAGTCCCACACTGGTAAAATGAATCCCGGAAGCAACTGTGGCACTCTCACATAAAATAGCACAATCCTATTAGCACAGTCAGTGCAGGATTTCTGCAACACTTCTCCACTCCAATACAAACAAACTGCTCACAATACCTGGAAACAAGGTCAGTTCAGTCGCTTGCTCTCCGTCCCTGATGATCCTTCTCTGAAATAATCACCAGAGATCTGAGAAATTAGGCCTATCCAGTCCAGATCCACTCTCACAGAAGATCTCTGACTCGACTAGAGCCCGGTAACAGACTGAACTAAATCCAGAAAGTACACTGGATTTCACTGAGAATCCAAGGTTCTGATTGGCTGATTGAGTCTATCAATTGTCCATAACCTTGAAATCAATATTTACTGAGGGCTTATTGGGGCATGGCTTAGGTACCTGAACTAGTCCTCCTTTTCCCAGAAGTCCCTTTGTCACAGTTTTAGGCGCCTAGTCAGTTGATTGGCTGCTTTCAGAGGTCAAAGTATCAGGAAGTGGCTGCTGGTACATAACAGTATGCAGTCCACACAGTGTCCCTCCCAAGACAAAGTTTTGGTGCAGCTAAGAAATACTTTTATTTTATAATTTCCCATACAGATAGCCTCTTTAGTGCCCTTTCCCATGTATTCACTCTTAAACTATAGGCACAGCTATTTTCCCATTACTGCTGCCAAAACTCAGACACCCCAGGCAGCAGCAACACTCATTAATATTAGGAGGGCTCATGAATTATTCATGATCCCTCGCTATGTGACTATTTTAAACTTTTATTTTGGTGCTCCATGGCTCCTCAACCAACTTCCTAAGGTCACTGGTCCCCATTTAGTAGAATGAGGGCGATCCTTATTTAGTAGAATGAGGGACCAGGACCACTAAAAGCACTCCCCAAAGACCGCAAGTTCAGTGGTCGGTACATCAATGCTCTCATATGTATATGAATGTCATAGTTCAGGAGAACGCCGGCAACTCACGAGGTGCGTAATTGTGAACCCAAACAGGGCTAAACAAACTATAGGGCTGCAAACAGGGCACCTGGGGAGGAGAATAAAAACCTGGGAATACAGATTTGGAGGGACAAACACAGGGAACACCAAAGGATGGAGAAAATGGGAGAAATGGGGGACACATGTGGCAATACTGATAAGCCCCAGAGTGGGGTTACATTAGTTTTGTGTTTTTGTTATTTTGTGCCATTTATAAATATTATCACACATTTCAGGGCTTGTTGGGTAATTACTGCACCTCCCCATTGTTAAAGGACATCGACTGATGTCTCATGCCTTCACCCATGGAGTGGAAAGGCGTCCGGTAATTACCCGGTAATCACACACCATGTCATGTATTGTGCTTACTAAGGAATAATGCATGACAGGGGTGTGTAATAATGTTACTGAGACATGTCATGCCTGGGTGGTTGGGCAAGGAGTGAAGGTCGCGATGCATCCAACACCCCAGAAAATATGTTATCCCAACACCGACACACACCCTGAGTGCATTATTCCTATTATGCAATGGTTTATGTTTCAATACAGGGAAAAATAAATAAAAATAAGTATTTTAAAACACTTTTACTTGACTTTGTGCATGTAAATATATTTATATAAAAGAATCCCTTTCTCCCATGTATCCTGCAGGTGGAGCTCTCTAGTCAGTAGGTGAATTTTCGTTTGTATTCTAGCTCTTGTCTGTCCACCATGTATTTTTCTTTTCTTAGATCTCAGACCCCCCAACACACACACACACACACACTGTATTCTGCTTGTTTTTCTCCTGGTACACTTTGTGCTGTGTACTTATACTGGAGATTACCATAGCAGGACTGTATCTGGAGATAGTGACCAGTGTTTGAATCTCTCATCTGGTCACCACTGCTACTGGCCACCTGCTGCCCGCTGCGTGCTGTTCTCAGGATATCAAAGTGGAAACAGGAGGAAAGGCAGTAGAAGCGAGTAAACCATTGTAATCAATGGCTTTTGATTTGCCAGTGGTGAGTCACTGGAAGCAGTGACAATGTCACAAGTGACATGTAAAGATGATCTTATGACTTTACATTTCACTGTGACATAAATCTTTCAGGTGACAATGTCACAAGTGACATGTAAAGATGATCTTATGACTTTACATTTCACTGTGACACAAATCTTTGTAAGTAAAAAACACCTGGATGTTGCCAGGCGGAAAGTTTGCATTCAGTGAGTGGTGAGAGGAACCAAAAGCGGATTCACTTCGGGAATGTAGGATGCGGACTGATTTTTGTTTGGTCATTCAGCCGTGTGTGCTGGGATAAGATCTGGGATGTTATGCTGGGATAACATCACAGGTCCAGTCTGAACTGACCAATCAGAAGCATTCTTTCTTGCCAGTTTATAATGAATGTTAAAAAGTCTAAGAGCTTGGGTTGTCAGAACTTGGTGAAGTGCTGAGTTCTGGTTCTTGTCTAGAACTTTCAAGTAGTTCTAAGGGTGTGGGTTATGCAGGAATTTTCTCTGACGGCGAGTGACAAATCCACCAGAAGTGGGTGAATCAGCATAACCCACACCCTGTAATGAATTATTGGGATTATACAGTGGCATTACTTGTGAAAGATATGTCTTGGGAGATTTCCTTCACTTGACATGTAATTTAGTGAGCAGAGAATCTTAAGTTTTTTATCCATTAGACTCACAGAGGGTAACTCTCTGCCTGCTGTTGTCTTTAAACAACCTTTGACCTTTAAGTTTGGTTCAGCTGAAATCACTCTTTAGATAGTCAATCTCTCAATGTCACTTTAATTATTTCTGAAGGCCTGTTTTAAACCAATAAAATGATTTCTGTTTTTCTGCATGTTCAAAGTGTTAATAATATGGAATTTTCTAAATAACTCTCATAAGGCTTCTGAAGAAGGACTTGTTGGTCTGAAAGCTAAACTCTTTGTTCTTTTTGTAACATCCTTGTGGTCCAATAAAGGTATCACATCATTTGCTCTGGATTTGGGATTATACAATGGACTTAAATTAAAATAAAAAGTAGTTTTAATGTAATTAAGCTAAATAATAATTTATTGGAATTTTTTATTATTATAGAGCTAATATCCTTCCACTGGTAAAAAGTTCCTCTGATTCCTACTGTGAGCCATCACTAATCAGATTTGGTATGGAGACTAAAGTGGGAAGGCATGGGCTTGCAAGCTGATTTGCAAGCTGATTTAAATACAAGTGGATCCATGGATGAGGAACTCAAGTTTGATATAAAAAAACTTGGAGCATCTCATTGTATTAGAGTTTTGTTAGTGCTGAAAGCAGGCAGCCAGGAGAGAGCTGTTGCAACTGCTGGTGCTATAGAGAGAGAGACTGAGACAGAGAGAGAGCTGCAAAGTAAGGCATGCAGTCTGGAGGAGAAACAAGTGATTTGGAACTGCGTAGAAGGCGTCATCAGTTGTGAACTTGTGATGCAAGAGAGAGCGCGACTGACAGGTTTGGGGGAGAGAGAGAGAGAGAGACACCGTACTGGTGAGAGTAGGCATAGACAGCACATTAGCAAGAAGATTGACAAGGCAAATTTTATTTCTATAGCACTCTGTCCAAGGATCAGAGCACTTTACAATAAAAGCAAATCCACAAAAATTAAAATCAGAAATTAAATAACTTTAAAAGCTTTTTGAACAGAAAATACAGCAGTCTGGAATGTGGGCCAAAGTGAAACATCACATCTCTCCCAGATCCCTTCCAGCTGTGAGCAACCTCCCACCTGCACTTCAATTATTGAAACTCTTGGCACCGACCTCAGGAATCCCCCACCTGCACTTCCTACAGCTCCCATGCTGGTGACTGCAAAACTATTAATAATAACAAAAGTCACAGTAAACCTGCAACTGGGAAGACTGGAGAGCTGTGGGTTTACTGAGATTTTATTATTATTATTATTATTAATATTAATTTTGATCGCTAGAATTGAGCTGTAGGGAAATGGGTTAGTGCCAATCTGTAGTTTCACCTTGCCTGCATTCCTGTTTGAAAGAGAGAGAAAGAATGTGTAGTAAAAAAGATAAGATAGGGAATAAGGATCCAGTGAAGTGGGGATTCATGAAGGAGATACAAGAGATCCTGGTATCGGAATGCCTGAGAGCAGAGAAAGAACATTGTCGCTATGCATTTTGTTTCGCAACAATTTAGTAGGCAGTAAATATGGCAGCTTGTAGTACCTGGAGTACTGCACCCAGTCTGAGTTCCCCACCTCAGGAAAGATGGAGATAGTCTGAGATGGTGCAGCACAGGGTGCTGTAAACGATTCATGGCCAACGGGCAGGTCCTATGAGGAGTGTCTCAAGGCATTCAACGACTACTTTGGAGGCCACAAGGGAGAGGAGAAATATGATAGTGACTTTCAAGTGCCTAAAATGAATTAAAGTGAACTGCAAGGAACTATTTAGCTTGAATACTAGCTCATGGTCACGTGAATGTGAGTGGAAACAAGCAGGAGGGAGGTTCAAGAGGCACATGAGGAAGTATTATTTCACAGAAAAGATGGTGGAGCCATGGAACAGTCTACCAGCTGAAGTGGTAGGCACAAAACTGTTGCTGGTTTCAAGCACAGTTGGGACAAAATGAAGGGTATAGTAGTTGTTTGAGTGGCAGACACTAGGAGGAGAATGGGGGAGTTGGTGGGGCTAGGACCTTTGAGGGACAGTAGGTCCCAGGGCTGAATAGGGAATTTGATCAGACTGGGTGGACCATGGATCTTTTCTGCCATTATCATCTATGTTTCTATGTTTTGTTTTGATTTTGGATGGTGGTGCTGGAAGGTATACCATGATTTGAGTGAATGAATTTGGGCAAATCCAAAATGAGCAACTGAAAAGAATAGCAGGAATATTGGCAGCTGTGTCTTCAGATTGCCAGTAATGTGAACAGATATGGTTATTATGCTGGATACCAGTGGGGGAGCAGTAGTTTTATTAGTTAGGATTAGAAGAGATGTTTTTCTGGTGATCCAGGCTGTGCTGGCAGCATAGCACAGAGGATTAAATCAGTGTGTGTATGTGCTGCTATATGAAGCAGAACTTGGTTTGATTCCTGCAGTGACTTTTTTTATGTGTAGATTTAGTTTTACAGTGTTGCAGCCAACTTCTCTTCCTCCTCCACCTTGTCATATTTTACATGCACCCTCCCAGAGTTGTGATCTGCCCTATCCCATGTTTCTCTTAGTTCCGAGGTCTGGCACCCACCCAGTGTTGATTATATAATCGGTATGCTCCCAGGATGGTGACACTATTACAGCTAAAACATCGTTGCTGACAGCACGAAGTTTTCGCTGTAATAATCTACCAGAAGACTTTAGCACTCTCTCCGTCCTGCACCCTCCCCGATCCAATTCCGATTCGGAGTTGGAATCCTTTAGATCGGGGCATGTGGGGACACAGCCCCCCACATGGTGGGTTGGGGAGCAAAGCCCCTGATGAAAAATAGACATGGTCTACAGTCAGATTTATATCGATCATGAGTTGCGGTCAACATAAATCTGTCACTCTAATTAAGTCGACAACCCTAATTGTCGAACCGTTCATCGTAGAACCATATATTTTATATAGAGCGTGTGGGGCATAGCCCCTCACAAAAGGGGTGTAGGGGAAAAGTCCCCACAGAATAAGATGGCATAAAGAAGAGTTGGAGTGCCCCATTCCTAATTTGTTTCCATGGTTTACTGCTGTCTGGCATCTGGTTCGCTGCTTTGAGTCGGCGCTGCTAAGTGACTCTGCTGTTTTGGGTTCACTGTTGTCCACTTGCTCATTGTGCCATTGCTGTTATATTTTCACTCAAATCACATAGAACCAAGCAGGAATACTAATTTAGTATTACTTTTGTGGGAGTAAAGTGACTGACTGGTGCCTTTTGTGGTGGTTATGCTAGGATTTACCACGGCTAAAAGCGCCAGTCAGTCAATCAGAGTGTTCCATTTTGGACCCATTGTATAATCCTATTTAGAACTCAGATTCTCAGAACAGAGAGAGAGAGAGAGAGAGAAAGAGGAAAGTTACTGAGAACAGAAGAAAAACTACAAAAAGCCTGCTCTCTCAGCACAACAATAGTATTGTTCACTGCACATCTGAGGAACAAGAGATCGGGCACTCACCGTCAAAGAACAGACCACAAGTTGCTCAGATGCAAAACTCTATTCAAGTGCCATTATTTTAAAAATTTAAATGCAGGCTGACTCCACAAGACAAAACACCTGATGCATTTCATATTGTTGACCAGTGCTTTTCAAAGGCAAAGTGCCTAGGTTGTAGTGGTCACATTAAGGTATAGGGACCACCCATATGGATGCCTCAACCCAGAACTGAGTTACACTCATACTATAAGGTGGCAAACAATATGCAACATAATAATTAAAGCAATACACACTGCTAAATAACACTAAAAATAGAGCTCCCCATGCCTACAAAATTCATTATACACTAAATGTGTTTTTTTTTTATTTGAAACTAGGTGGGCTTGAACCTGTCACACTTTATTGTGTAACAATATATGCAACTATTCTGCTTTTTGTAGCCAGGTTCTGTGTCCAAACATTTTGGCTTTCTTCATTTTGGGCACTGTGAACCTCGGAGAAAGGATCAATTGGCACAGATGGAAAGAGAAGGAAAGGGAAAAGCCATAAGGAAAAAATGCACAGAGCATGTTAGACAAGTAAATACACAATTACCTCCATTTACTTTTTCAAGAATGGGGTAAGGTAAAACCTTAGTTCAGGCTTGGCCTTTCATTGGCTTCCAGTACGTAGATCCAGTAAGCTTCATGTTGTAGTACCTTACAATTAAAATCTCTCTCTCTCCTCAGATTAGGACACACTTTTCAATCCCTTAAACAAAAATTTATGGGTGACATATGTACTTGCTGTGTGTGCATGTTGAGCTGAGGCATACAGATTTTTTGTTGGATTGCACGACAGTTCTCACCAACCCTGACACACAGCTTTCTCACAGTTTTGCCCATGTAGTAGGTGTAATGCCAAACCATTGCCACAGTAAAACCCAGCATCTCCAGTACCTCCCAGGAAGGAGTCCAGTGGCCAAGTTCCTTGCTCTTCATCTGCTTTACTAGCCAGCCAATGGAAAGCACAGGTGCAGAGATTTTCTTAGTTGTGTTCCTCTGCAACACATCATTTGTGGCACCAATAAATCCATTTGAACTCTGGGGTGAAAATTGTACCAATTTTAGAGTCATAGAAGTTTTGCAATTAGTATGGTTTATAACAACAGCAATCTTAAGAGTTACAGCTATAGCAGTGATCTTAAGTAGCTAGCAGTGATAATAGACTGTTTAGAAGGCAGTATAGTGCATATATGGGAGGCAGTATAGCACAGTGGGTTAAGGCTCTAAGCTGCAAATCTGGGCCTGGGTTTGAATTCCACAGCCCCCACTTACATATACTATGTGACTCTGAGCAAATCACTTAACTTCCCTCTGTTCCTAGGATGCACTTGTAAAAAGCTTTCAGCTTAGTGTGTCTCAATTCGTTAAACAATTAGAAAAAGAAGTGAAAGTATTTCTTGATCACCCTTTCCTTGTCCTGAATTCTATGCTTTAGTTGCTCAGTAAACTGGTCCCTTTCATGAGTTGTTCCTCTGGCCTCTCCAGTTTGGTGAAACTTTTATCAGGCAGCCAAACAGTCAAAGAACTGCCTTACCCTCAGGTTGGTTTATCTCTTTACAACCAAGAGAGACTCTCCTCTCTCTCTCTGTCTATCACTCCTCGGCTCATTTCAATAGGCACCACAGCCACACATAGCTAAGTAAACCACTCCGCTAGTGTCACGGTGATTTGGTCACATATTACTATGTTATTGCCTGCTTTGGGTTCATAAATTCTTTCCCCAGTGATATGGCATAACAATACCTACACCTTTTACGGGGCAGCATCCTTTACTTCTATTATGTAACCAAGTTTGGCTACCTCCTTCTTCCCTTTGCTGTCTGCTGAGACAAGTAGGGTAGTGGCTTTCCTGTACGCCAGGCATGGCTGCGAAAAGCATAATGTTCCAGAGACCCCCCACACACACACACATACATGCCAATGTGTTCTAATAATGTTTTCTATGCATGATGACTGCGTAGAAAGATGATTAAATAGAAAAGTAGTTACAAAATGTATTCCACTCTGTTCCCGAATCTCATTTCTTTCCTAAAAGAAGTTGTTCCCTACTGGCAACTCTGGCATTTTCTTCTGCATGTCTGGTATTTCTCTCAAAACCTCTTTCACAAAAACACTGTCTGAGATCTTCTGCATTTTTATTAAACTTCCTCTCTGCGCTACAATTTCTCCTGATGCGTAGTATTGCCCGGGGATGTTTGCGACTGTGTGGCGTGGGTGACAGCTGGATGACAGAAGGGTGTTCCTGTCAGTGGGTTTATGAAACATTATAGTATTTACATTATCTTCCTAATCCTTAGATATCTCCAGATCAAGAAAACTGATTACATTAGGGTCATAATTGCATGGAAATTTAAAGTGAATTGGTAGAGTTAGTGTATGTCACAAATGCCTCAGATTCCTCTGCTGTCTACTGCAACACAGCCACCACATCATCAACAAATTGCTTCTACAGACTTAAGGAGAACTGCACTGAATCTATGACTCATTTTCCCCAGTGGAAGCTGTTTTTAAATACTAGTTCAAATTCTGTTATTGCTCTAGCTATCCAGGCTTTTAGTTATCCTAGTAGGCGTCTCTGATTTACATGCTGCTGGTAAGAACCATTTCAGAACTGAATGATGTAGTTTATTTCCTGTTCCATTCTTCTATTGTTGACACAATGCATTCACGTTCTGTTACAGAACTTCTGGCTGTGAGAGATATAAACTACATCATGCACTTCAAATATGTGCACTTAACACCAGAATGTAAGCCAGAAACACTACTGAGGTTACTAAAGGCCCATATAGATGGAACAATAACAGAAATTTAACCAGTACTTGAAAAATAGCTTTTACCGGACAAATGACTTACAGGTTCAGTGCAGTTCTTCTTTATGACTAATAAATGCATTTCATGCAGGATCATAAATGTGCTCCATCTCCCAAAGGCCCACATAGAGACTAACCACACTTGGGGGCAAAGTTTTGCTCCAATGGCTGTGCCTTTAACATGTAAATAACTTACATTAAGGAAAGAAAACATACTAAACTTATGAACAAATTCAGACAGTTGTGGAGGAGTTCATTGATGTCCCTTTGGTTCAAAAATGGGCTATGACATCCGAGGACCTTCATGAGGGATGTTAGTATGCAGCCCATGATGCTTTGCATTGTGGGGGCATGTGTGATTTTATTTCTTTGAAACTTGGCTTCCTGGCCAAATGCCCTTTAGGGTAACCATTGCCTCAGTGCTTGCACACAGAGGTTCCTTGTCTTTAGTATATAATGGTTCAATATCAAAGGTCACCAGAAGCATGTTTTGTTCTAGATCCATGTCTTGGAGGATTTGTAGAACTAATGTGGTGTCTTTGATGTATGATCTTAATGATCAACCATTTTCAAACAGGTTCGTTTAAGGACCCAAGTTCACTAATGATGTGGCGTCCAGATGGATTCTCAAGTGACTTATGTACCTTTGGAAGAATGTTCATAGTCAGCTTCACAGACTAAGATATTGCAGAAACATCCTGGTATGCTCATCAATGTAGCCATTCCAGTGAGCTGTTCTTACAGCATCAGCAACAATCCATTTAAAGTCGTTACCTAGGTGCCTTCCCTTTGAAAATAACTGGTAAACAGCGTGAAACGTGTCAGACATTTTGTCTTGTGAGCCTGCCAGCATTTTACATTTTTGCACTGAATGACATAGTTTTGCACCTGAGCAACTTATGGTCTCTACTTTGGTGCTCAATGCCCTGACCTTCTTGTTGCTCACGCTATGTATCTTGGAGACACTCAAGTCCCAGGGTGGTGTTTACTGTTTCCGCTCACTGTACATACATAGAAGAAAAAAAGTCATTCAAAAGCAAATAAAAGTCACAAGTGATGTGTGTAGCTTGGCACAACTCCATACACATGTACAGTATATTATCAGCACATTTTTATTTGTAGGTCTCACTAAAAAATTTTAGAAGGAAATTTATGATAATAAGTTTTCCAGACTAGCATCTTCTGTTTTGAAATTTCTGAAAATAAAATGCATTTTATTAAGTATTTAGAACCTTTGATACTTAGAACCCATGAATGTTCTAGTTCTAAATTAGAACTGGAACCTCTGGGTTGTAAAGGGTTATTATGAACCGGCGATCGTAAATGGAGCAGCTGATTGGCCGAGAGTTTCGAAGCCGTGATGATATCGGGCACATCATCACGGCTTCAGAAAACCTCCGCCACCAGCCTCCTCTACTCTGAAAACTAACCTTACGACCGCAACATTCTCTGCATCGCTCACTGTTCCTCAAACAAACCAGCAGAAGGCACACCGTGGAGCAGATTAAACCACAACTGAAACCCTGTTAAAAATTAAAGAACATTAAATTTAAATAAACAGGGTGAAACAGTTGCCAACTCCAACACCCAAGCACCAACGAAATCTGCTGCCGCCTGAAGATTTGTCACGCAGCAACAGCAGCGAACTTGCGATTTCATACTAGCACTTGAATCACTGCCCAAACCTGACAAAATGTTCATTTTTTAACGTATTTAATTAACAGCACAGTTGCTTCTCACAGTATCCTGCCAGTCTTTTTCTGTGCCACATTTTGTTTCTCACAGGCTAAAATCGTGCACATTTCCGGCAACAGCGCTAATGTACTTACTGAACTCATCCTCTCCGTCTTCAGTCCACTATTTTAAATCCTCTGCCCATCATCGGCTTAATTTTCTTCTGTTTTTAATAACAGCGATCATATACTTGGGGGCTACACGAGACAAGAGAGAGCAGATACTGTGGCAGAGTAACAACTTTGGGGACTGACAGAGATCAGTCAGCAAGTAGTAGCAGCAGTGCCACCTTCTGAAAGCAGAAACTGACTTTTAATTGGAAGATATACTTCCACAACACAAATATAATTAAAAAGTATTTGAAAACAATTAAAAAAAAAAATAAATGAACTAAAACTTTTAAGCCAGTTCATAATAGCAATAAGGCACTCCAGAGTGTGTGGTATATCGTGGGATATCGTCACTTCTTGGACGGTTGGACGACTCGACCTCGTGCCCAACCACCCGAAGTGATTTATATCCCACGATATACCACACCCTGTCGCCTTATTGCTTAATTATACAATGGGGTGAAAATCCTGTAACCTCATTGGTCAAAACACATCACATGACCATGATAAATCCTCCAGTATAGCCACTGAAAAGTTTTATATCACTATAAAAAACAAAAAACAAGTTGAACATTGTATAATAGCAATATACCATGACAGAGAGTGGGTATATGGTTGGATTTACCACTTCTGGTGTGGTTAAGTCTTTCGGCTGTGCCTCGTAACCAAACCACACCAGGCATGGTAAATCACCAATATACCCACTCCCTGTCATGGTATATTGCTTCACAATCTTTTTAAACAAAATTCTGACAGTGTCAGTCCAGTAGCTCGGTGGTAGAGCTACTGCTGCCATGCCAGTAACCTGGGTTCAGACGTGGAATCAGGTCACTGGGGATCAGCTGAGCATGATAGGATCAAGCATCCCAAGAACTGCTCTCCTCTCCTGGGGAGGGAGGCATGCCATCTTGGCCTCTGACTGCCACGCGGTGCAGGCCTGATGATAGTATAGACATGAGTGACATAGATGGGAGGGGCTGTGGTTACGCAGTGCTTTTGCCTCCACACACACGCTTTCATGCTGCTGTAACAGGGCTGAAGGGAGAAAACTGTTAAAAGGGGTCAGGCAGGCTTCGTGAAGGTGTGCCGCTTTCCTCTGGCCCAGATCATCACCCCAACACCGGAATTTCTGGATTGTGTACCAGGGAGGAGGGCCTCCTTGGGAAAATCTGTAGCGACTACTCCAGTAGGCTGGAGGAAGTGGATGCTGGTCAGATGGAGTGGGGACACGGCTGACTGCTGCCCGCCTAGACCAAGGGAAGAAAATGTTTATTGAAAAAAAAGATAATTCTGGCAACCCTACTAAGAGAAGGATTTTCAAGAGCTTCCCAAAGATCATAGCTGAGGAGTTGTTCCTGGAGAGCAGACCAATTGGTTTCCAGTGTATTAAGATGGTTGAACATTACAAGTATTTGGGTTTAGTGTTGGATAGTTCACTAATTTTTCTTGGCATATTGACACTGTTTTCAAATCTGCATACTGTATGCCTGGGTGTGATGTACAAAATCAAGAACTGTCTTTCTGAGGAAGCAGGCATATTGGTAGCACAAAGTATGATTTCCTCCTAAATAGACTACGGCTGTATAATTAGACTAATGTGACCAATCTTTTGCAGGTGTGTGAGTACTGCATGTGTACGGGCAGGTAGGTTTGTTTGTAATGCTGATAGATTACATCACTGTAAGTAATAAAAGTGTTTAAATTGACTCCTTGGAAGCTCATGGTAAACATTTTACTGCATTCAATGTATGGAAAATCCTAACATTTAAGGATGTACGTGAATCATACCTCTCAGCCTCCTGCCTCATAAATCAGGGGCAAGGCTTCTAAAAATCAGGGGCAAGAATCCAAATCAGGGACACATCTTAAAGACTGATGATGTCCACCAGGAAGCTGGTAGCATAAGGGGCTTAAGTGTAAAATTCATTTTATATGTGCTTACCGCATGTGCAAAAACATATGCCATCATCAGGTTTTAGGAAATGTAACGCTTCTTCAATTCAGTCAGTGTGTTTACAAGTGCGCCACAGTTCTCCAATCAATGCTGCAGCTATCTATGACAGCAGTTGAAAATGCAGTGGTTGTACAGTTGAAAGGAGAGCTACGCTTCAGTGAGTAGCGATAAGATCATATGCCCATGCGCTCCCCACACACACACATGCACACACGCAAACTGCGTGCTGGCTCCCCCCACACGCACACACTGTATAGCCAATGGGGTGCCCAATCCCCATCGGCTGTGCTGCGCTCCCCCAACAGAGTTCTAGGTACCACGCTGGGACCCACCAGCAGGGCAGCAATCTGTATGGCTGATGGGGTGCCCACCCCCTGTCAGCTCTACTGTTTCTCCCCTCCCCGAGACTATTGGTGCCACGCTGGGAGCACACCCCAAGCATGGCAACAGGTCCTATATGGCCAACAGGGGTGCCCAGTCCCCTGTTGGTTCCACTGCCCCACAAACAGCCTTCCAGCTGCCACACTGGGAGCCCACCCCAGCATGGCAAACATCCGCGTAGTCAAGTTATAAAAAAAAAAAAAAACCTGAAGGGAAAAAACCTTCCCTCGCTGCTGTCTTGAACCCCTCTCCCCACCCACGCCCAACCACTGTGCACCCTGCCTCCCAGCACCCCCACCTCACCTCATACTTACCCCTGGAGTTCAGGCGATGACCTTCGTGGACCGGAACATGTCTGCTCTCTTCAAAACCGATCGCGAACTGGGGAAATGCTGGTAAGCTGTATAATGGAATAAGTAGGGTTTTCAACTTTACTGCATATCTTGGGCATTTTGAAATTTTTCACAAATTTTCAACATGGGTTTTTGGGACCCCACCTCATGAATTCTGTCACTGTCATGGTTAATCAGCCCCAAAAGGTAATTTCACAGTCACTGCATGGAACCACCTTTCGGGACCGATTTACAAAACAACAGTGCCACAGTTCATGAGTTAGGCCCCCAAAACCCTATATTAAGAAACTTGGGAAAAATTCCCAAAAATGACTGTTCACACGCATGTGTTGCACTATTCTACGCACGCCATAAATTCACAAATTTTCAATATTTTCACCAGATTTTCAACATTGCCATTTTACCATACCTCCTATGAGCAATACAGCTGTCATTTCTCACATCTTGCCCAAAATGTGTTTCCGCACATGTAGCACACAATGGCGCAGTCAGTGTGCAAACTCAGTGTATGGGACACATTAAGAAAACCACAGTGACACTATTCATGAGCAGAGGTGTTAAAATGGCTATGTGAAATTATGAAAATTCTATAAATAACTGTTTCTGAGCGTGCGTGCGCGGTTCCTGCGCATGCCCGTAATTTCAGTGATTTTTAATATTGCACTCCAGATTTTCAACATTGCCATTTTACCACACCTCCTTATGAGCAGCACAGCTGTCATTTTTCACATCCTGCCCAAAACGTGTTTCCACCCATGTAGCCATAATGGCGCTATAGCTGTGTATGCCATCAATGTTTGGGACAGATTAAGAAAATCACAGTGACACTGTTCATGAGCAGAGGTCTTAAAATGGCTATGTTGAAAATTTGGTGAAAATTTGTTCAGCCATTCTGCAGTGTTACTAATGAAGACATTGAACAGGACTGGCCCCAGGACTGATCCCTGCAGCACCCCACTGGTCATCCCCTCTCCCTAGACTGCACCCACTTACCACCACTCTCTGCCTCCTGTCTGTTAGCCAGTTTCTAACCCAGTTTACCACCCTTTCCCCATGCCCAGCCTACCCAGCTAGTTTATCAGCCTCCCTATGTGGGATGGTGTCAAGGCTTTACTGAAATCAAAGTAGCGTTGTCCACTGCCCCACCCTGATTCACTTCCTTTGTCACCCAGTCAAAGAAATCAACCAGATTTGTCTGACATGATGTCCCCACTGTGAATCCATGTTGTCTATGGTCCTGGGCTCCAATGACTTCTAGATGCCCACTATCCTTTCTTTAAGCAATGTCTCCATGATCTTCCCCACTACTGAGGTGAGGCTGAGCGGCCTATTGTTCCCACCTCCTCCCTGCTGCTGGACTTGTGTGAAGGGACCCACGTGCCCTCCTCCAATTCATTAAGTGTTGAATGACTCAGTGAACATGGCTGCCAGAGGTACTGCTATCTCCTTCGCAGTTCTCTTAATATCCTTAGGTGTATGCCATCTGGTTCCATCGCTTTCTCCACCTTCAATTTAGTGAGCTCCTGCAGAACTCTTTTGTCTTTGAATGGACTATTGTCCACCTCTTCACCCTTGGCTACTGCTGTACTGCTGTGGCCTTGCCCCTCCACTCTTCTGTGAATACTGAATGGAAATACACAGTGGATGTCTTGGAAGGCATGGAACTATCACTTCCCAAATACCTAAACAGCACTTACAAGCAAGCAACATTCAGCATTGACAAACTTGTTGGAAGCACATATCTAACTCTAATGCTTGACATTATTTTGTGTTTACAGTCCATACCGTTCAGTCACAAAAACACAATTTTTGGGAGGGGCAAATTTTATTTATCATTTATTTATTTTAAAAGTTTCACCAGGAAAAGCATACTGAGCTAAAACAGCTTGTTTTAAGATGTGTCCTATCTGGAAAATCAACAACAGACTGTTGAAAGACAAATGGGTTTTAGACAAATTAAAGGCCTGTATATCTCAATATACCCAATGCAACTTGAGCTCAACCAGTCAGCCTGATATGGAATGGGGAGGATTAAGGTGTTATATTAGAGGAACTTATTAGGATTGCCACTGTACAGAGCGTAGAGGGAAGGGCAGAAGTCAAAGATTACTGGATAAGATTAGGCAACTAGAAAATAATATTTTCCATCATCTACAGAAATGCTCCGTCAGGAACTGATTCGAAAGTCAGGGCACAATATAATGACTTACTAGCGGCCAAAGCAGAATATGCAATACTTAAAACAAACTCAGATATATTGACCAGGTGGAAAAAGCTTGTTGAATACTAGCCATGGGGGTTAAGCAGCAGGAAACCTAGAGGGCTAGTTAACGCCAATCCGCTCTAAGACAACGGTCACCTCTGACTAACCCAAATGAAATCATAGCCGAATTCCATGCGTTTTATTAGGGGTCTGTATGGACCTAGACCTGACCCCCATCAATGACCCAGGTAGATGAATACCTGGATGCTATCAATCTACCCGTCCTGTCCAAGGATCATCAGTCCCTTCTGTGCTCTCCAATCTCAGAAGCGGACATTAGAAAACCATTAATAGTTTGTCTCTCGATAAAGCCCCAGGCTGAATGGCTTCTCTGTCAACTTCTACAAGGCTTTGGTGGAGGAACTAATCCATGGTTGCTTCATTTATACTAGTCTATCCTAGCAGAAGAAAGTCAGGACCCCTCCTGTTCAAAGCCCTATTAGTAGTATTACACAAGAGGAGAGGACAGAACAAGTCTCGAATTACTGTCCTATCTCACTGCTAGATGATGTCAAAATTCTAGCCAAAGTCCTAGCTAACAGAATAGGCCAGGTTATTCCCTCTCTGATTTGTAAAAAGAACAAGTGGGCTTCATGGCAGGCAGGTCAGCTTCAGATCACATAAGGAAACTAGATCATATTTTCTCTTCCTCTCAGGTTAATGCTACCTCTGCCGTACCAGTGTCCTTGGGCCTTGACAAACGTTTGACAGAGTCGACTGTTTTTCTCTTTAGAACTTAATCTTTATTAGTTTTCCATTTTCAATTCCATATTACATTATACTTCATTATAGGAGGCAACAGGTAAACACATATGTCTCCATACTAATACAACAGTTGCAGGACATTATATAAATCAACTTTCTAAAGTATATCCTTTGTTTATATTTGTCCTTTTTATGTCTTGCAGGTTGGACAGAGTACTTGCGTCACTTCCCAGATGATGAGGTTAGTCAGAGGCCTTGTTTCTGACTTACAGCCAGAGGACAATCGGCTCTGTTCCAACCACCTCACTTCTGATCACTCCATTCTCTCCCTCAACAAGTACCCTTTCAATAAACTTATTTCTGAAGAGTCAATCTAGTATTCTGTGTGTTTCCTATTTTCCTCCCCACCTCTGTATGCCCTGCACAGCAATTTACTGTACAGTACATACTTTATCGTGTTCAAGAACAAAGGACATACAGAGCAGGGGATATTTACAAAGTACAGAGACAAACAAGCAAAAACAAACAACCCTCCCCCAATAACATTTGCTCGATCAGTTTATGTCCAGGGTTAAGGCTAGGTCCTACAGGTATAAGATGTAAGATGGGGGCCCAGAGGATCCCATCTACTCACAATGCTGAAGGATGTTATATTCCTTATTTCAACAGGAGTTGTTCTAATATTGGTGTGCCTTTTTGATCACCACATATTCAAAGAAGGAAGCCACCTTGAGTTAAACTGGTCTGTTTGAAGTCTGAGTTAGAAACATAGAAACATAGAATTTGACAGCAGATAATGACCGCTTGGCCCACCAGTCTGCCCATTTCCCTACCTACTGGATAAGCTGCAGATCCTAGTTAACCGATAGCCTACTTCTTCCTACCCCACCCCACCCCTAGAATGGCCTTATGACTGTCCCATGCATGCTTGAATTCCACCACTGAATTTGACTCCACAACCTCCTCAAGAAGGCCATTCCATGCATCCACAACCCTCTCTGTGAAAAAATGCTTCCTTAAATTACCTCTGAGCCGCCCCATCTTCAAATTGTGCCCCTTGTTCTTGCACACCTCTTTTTTTGAAAGATGCTACCCTCTTGGACTTTATTGATTCCCTTGGGGTACTTGAATGTTTCTATCATACCCCTCTCCCTCCTTTCCTCGAGGCTATGCATATTAAGCTCCGTAAGTCTCTCTTCCTTGTCTTCCAGTGCAGACCCTGCACCATTTAGTTGCCCTCCTCTGGACAGCTTCCATCCTGTCTGTCTTTGTGGAGATTGGGTCTCAGAACTGCACACAGTACTCAGATGGGGTCTCACCAGCTGTCTGTACAGAGGGATAATAACTTCCTGTTTTCTACTGGTGATGCCTCTCCTATGCATCCCAGTATCCCCAACCCTCCTTGCTGCCCTCTCACATTGCTTGCCCACCTTTAGGTCATCTGATATGACTACCCCAGGTCCCTTTCCATTTTGTTGTTGTTAGTATCTCACCCACCATTGTGTACTCTTCCCTGGGTTTTGTTTCCAGGTGCATTACCTTGCACTTCTTAGCATTGAATCTAAGCTGCCATACATTTGACCATTCCTCTAACCTTGCCAAGTCCCTTCTCATCCTTTTCACCCCACCCTGTGCATCAACTCTGTTGCAGATCTTTGTGTCATCTGCAAGAGACATGCTTTCCTTCCAGTCCCTCTGCAATGTAAACATAAAGACATTGAAGAGGACCGATCTAATACTGAACCCTGCGGTGCCCCACTAGTAACCCTCCTTTCTTCTGAGTGGACTCCATTTACTACTCTCTGTGTCCTATTCTCCAGCTGATTCTTTACCCAGGCTTTTATCTTGGGACCCACTCCCAGGCTGGCTAACTTGTATATTAATCTTTTGTGTGGGACTGTGTCAAATGCCTTGCTAAAGTCTAAGTAGGCCATGTCCACAGCCCTCCCTGATCTACTACTTTGGTCACCCAGTCAAAGAAATCTATCAGATTCGTCTGGCATGAACTTCCTGCTGTGAATCCATGCTGCCTTGGGTCCTGTGCCCTCTGGCCTCTAGATACTCGACAATTCTTTCCTTCAGAAGTGATTCCATCATTTTCCCTATCACTGAGGTTAAACTAACAGGTCTGTAGTTTCCTGCTTCTGCCTTGCTCCTACTTTTGTGAGGGGAATCACATCTGCCCTTCTCCAGTCCTGGTACCACCCCATCCTCCATGATTTGTTAAAAGGGTAGTCAGTGGTGTCACTAGTTCTACCCTTAGTTCTTTAGAATTCTGGGATGAATCCCATCAGGCCCCATTGCTTTGTCCACCTTCAGTTTTAAGAGTTCTTTCAGAACCCTTTCTTCTGTAAATGGGCTGGTATCAACTTCTGTATCCAGAGTGTTTCTACTGTTTGTTTATGTACCTCCCCCTCTTCATTTGTAAATACTGAGCAAAATATTTGTTTAGTATCTCTGCCTTTTCACAGTCTCCCTCTGCCCACCCTCCCTCCCTTTATTAAGCCGCACTATCCCTCCTTTGGTCTTCCTTGGCTCCCTGATGTACCTATAAAGGTTTTATCCCCCTTCTTAACTGAGGTTGGCTATCTTTTCCTCGGTTTGGGCCTTTGCTGTTCTGACTGCCTTCCCAGCCTCTTTTGCTTTAACTGATACAGTTCTCTGTTCTGCTCCTTCTGCAATTCCTTGTACTTCCTGAATGCTTTCTTTTCTCTTGAACCTTCACTGCCACTTCCTTTGAGAACCATAGTGGTTTCTTACATCATTTTGTTTTGTTTATTTGCTTCACACAAGGCTCGTTACCTCTGTGATGGCAGTTTTATTATTCCCCATTGTTCTTCCACCCTCCTTCCTGCCCATTTGCTAGTGCATTCCTTATGCACTCACCCATTTAGCAAAGTCAGCCATCCTAAAGTCCAGTACTTTTGCCTTTGTAGTAGCTTGACTCTATTGCTGTGTTATTGTGAACCACACTGTTCGATGGTCGCTAGTTCCCAGATGGCTACCCACTTCTAATCTGATCCTCTCTCCATCTCCATTTGAGAGAATCAGGTCTAAGATTGCTCCTCTCAGTGGGCTCCAATACTAGTTGTCTAAGGCATGCCCCTGTAGGGCATCTAGAATACCCCACTCTTGAGTTGTGCAGTTAAAGCCTCCATTGTCTTACTGTTTATCACATTTGACCACCATGCCGCATATGACACTTTGTCTGAGGTGAGCCATCACTGTGTGATAGCCTTGGAAGCAGCAGCTATCACTATGAAGAATAATATCTTTGGGCTTTTGATTTCACTCCGGTGAGGGGGCAGTATCATATACGGACTCTGGTACATGCTCTAGTTGTAAAATTTCTTTAATTGCTGTTTTTATCTCCTCCCAATAATTTCCTATCTTAGGGCAGCCAAAAAATATGAAATTGAGGACCCTTTGTCTGGGCATCCCCTCCAGCATCTATCGGTTTGGGAAGTTCCATATTTAGATGACATATCAGGAGTGATAAAGTATCTAGTTGAGATTTTCCACCTAAACTCCCTCCACACTGGAGAGTTTGTTGTTTTATATACTCCTTGCCAATCTTTACTTGATATTTGATTCTCATATTTGGCTTGACATTTTATTTTCTACTGCTTGGATATGTAAGGAGCCGGTACCTCCCTGTATTGTTTGATGTATGTATGAAATGAACTTTTTGTATCCGCCATATAACTTTTTGATATATATACATCAATGGGGAGCTAGGTTGCTTTGTATGGCACACATGCCAGTTGTATTAGTTATAAAATGCCTACATTGGAGGTATCTGAAAATGTCTTTGTGGAAATCCCAAACTCCTCTTGCAACAATGTGAAGGTTTAACACCTTCCTCGTTAACCATTTGGTGCATTTGTCAGCCCAGCTGCCCCAGCAGGTATCTTTGTGGGTGGCTGGGAATTGTGGTAGTACTTACTGGGATATATTTCCCAAGTAGGAGAGAATATCTCCCACCATTGCCTTGTCTTTAGCCAGACCTTAAGTGTGTTTTTGTCCAAATATTATCTAGCACCTTAAGGTCCAAGGCCTTTATTATCCAGGTAAAACCTCAGAAATTATCCAAGGGTGAGCTTTTTCCTCTAGTTTATACCAACCCCCTCTTTTTCCGGCTGTAGCATTTTTAATATTGGAGTTATCTGTGCCGCAAGATAGTACTTGATAAGTCAGGAACTCCCAACCCTCCTTTATCCTTAGCTTCTGTTAGCATGCACCATCTTTACGTGAGGCCAAGCTCAGATAAATTAGATAGCTTCCTTCTCAGCTCTCGCCACTCCACTCCTTTGATTGGGAGGGAAGAGTAGATGACAAAATAAGAATCTGGGCAAAATATTCATATTTATTGTCTCAATTCTATTCATGAAACTAAGAGGGACATTTGCCACCTTTGCAGGTTCAAATACCTTCCTCCTTTAATGCTTGATAGTTGTACAAGTACAACTTAGTCAGCTCAGTGGGTATGGATACCCCTAAGTATTTAATTTATCTTTAACCCATTTAAAAGGTAAAAGGTTTTGTAGTTTTTAAGTGGAAGTCCCTCGAGGCTTAAAATTTCTGTTTTTCTATATTTACTTTAAAGCCCGAAATCTTTCTGAATTTATCTAAGATTTGAAGTACCTCTGGTACTGAGGTCTAAGGCGTTTCAAAATATATTACTGTGTCATCCAGCATTATAAATAGATTTTATTTTCTATGCCATTAATTGATATCCCTTCACATTTGGGTTTTCCACGATAGTCTGGGCCAACAGTTCCTTTGTTAGAGCCAAATAGTAAAGGGATAGGGGCACCCTTCATGTCCCTCTGTTTATATCAAAGATGTCTGAATTTGTGCCATTGACTGACTCGGGCTGTTGATTTTGATAGCATAGGGTAACCAATTAAGAAAATTACCCCCACTCCATCTTTGACATTACCTCTTTCATATATACCCAGTTCACCTGGTCAAATGCTTTCTCAGCGTCTAAAAATATTGCCATAGGGTTTGTGTTTGAGGGTGTTTATGTGTGATAATGTTAAGAAGTTTTCTGACATTATCCTGCAGGTGTCTATATGGTATGAATCCTGTTTGGTCGGGGTGTACCAACAGTTCTATGTGTTGTTGTAGTCTGGATGCAAGAATATGGGTTAAGATTTTAGGTCTTGATTAAGGAGTGAGATTGGCCTATATGATGCACACTGGTACCGTGGCTTCCTGGTTTTGAATAACTATGATCAGGGCTTCTTTCCAAGACTTTGGAAAAGTGCCTTCTTCTAGGCTGGTGTTATAAATATGAACTAACTGAGATATCAGGGTTTTGCTCAGTTTCTTATACCATTCGGCCGGTAGGTATCCGATCAGGTGTTTTCCTGTCGGGAGATCTTTTATAGCTCTCAAAGCTTCTTGCACTGTAATTGGAGCAGAGAGTGCTTCCTGCACTTTGTAGGCAGGGTTGGTAATTTATGGCATCTAAAAAGGTTGCTGTGTCTATTGGACCTTCCCTCTACTTTACTTTCAATATATAGCTCTCTGTAAAATGCCTTGAACTGGAGAGGCAATGTCCGCTGGTTTGGACCAGGACTTCATCTGGGTCTGACATATCTCTTATAACCGGAGACGTGCCTTCGGCCCTGTCTTTTATGAAGGCGGAGGCCAATAACCTCAGTGCCTTTCCACCCATCTCGTGATATTTGTGACTAGAAAATCTAAGGTGTCCCTCAGTCCATCTATTCTCCAATTCTTGTAATTCCGACTGGACTTGAGTTAAGTCCTTTAGAACTTGTTTAGCTCCTGTGCCCTTTTATGTATGGCTTCCAATTCAGACAATTTCTCCCTAGAGTCTTTTCTTTGGCTTTTGCTTGTCTTTTCTTGGCGATCGTAACTAATTATCTGCCCCCTGAACACTGCTTTTAGGGTATCCCACCAAATCATAGGTGAACTATTTTCTATAGGCAAATCTTTCTACAAATTTTCTATTGTTGTAACCATAAGTTTTTAAAGGTTTCTCATTTAATAAAGATACATTAAGTCTCCATGAGGGTAATTAGCCTTCCATGCTAATAGAGACCAATGGAAATTGGGCTATGATTGGACAGAGTAATTGGGTGTATTCTAGAGTACGTGAACAAGTGCATGTCTGTTTTGAGTGTAAGGAAAAAGATTTATCACGCGAATAGGAGTTTTGTGCCCCAGAGAAAAGGTGTAATCTCTCTCTCTCTCTTTCTCAAATGGTGTATCCTCCACATGTCCACCAACCCAAATTCTACCATTAGTGCTCCAAGTCTTTTGCTCGCTACCTTATTGGTGTTTTGGTTGCCAGACGAAGCGATCTAACTGCGGAGAAGGCACAGTGTTAAAGTCCCACCACTAGTATCTGGCCCTGGGGTAAATCGGCTAATTTGTTGAAGACTTCTCCTAAAAACTTTTCTGTACCCACATTTGGGGTGTATATGTTTACTAGGTGTAACATTTTATCCTGTATCAAAACGTTAACCTAATAAACCTGCCTTGGTACCCTTCCTCTGTAGAGTGTATTTTCAGTGGCTATTAGCATGAACAGAATCACTACTCCTGTCTTTTTATTTGTCTGGTGTGATGCTGCCACCACTTGGCCCACCCACCTCCTCCTCCTAAGTTTAAGCGTGTTCCAGCTGTGAGAGGTGTGTCTCCTGTAAAAGGCCACATCACATCTCAGATGTTGAAGTTCTGTTAATGGTCTAGAGCGCTTAATTAGGGAGTTAACACCTCTGACATTATATGATACAATATTCAGTGGAGACATAATATATGTAAAAGTGTATCTGCTATGAGCCAGATCTTCTGCTTATTTTCTCCCTTCCCGTCCCCTCATCCAACCTGCAAGACCCAGAAATTAAAAGTTAAGACTGTCAAAACTTTAAATTGTAAAAATTAATTACAGACTTAGTACCTAACTGTGGTACTATTACAACAAGTAACCTTAAAACTATATACAAAGAGTTTATATTGTTTACCATGACTTCCATGTGAAACACAAGGTGACACATGTGGGGGTCAACTCTGACCAAGTAGTGCTCCTTAAATTTGGAGCAAAGAGGTATAGATTGTCTCCTAAACGAGGAATTTCTACCACCCCTTTTATCCGTCACTAAAGGAATGATCCCAAACTGTGTGCTTGATATCTGATTCCCTTAATTCCCCTCCCCTTTTTATATTCTTACATCTCCTTTGCCGTATTATCCCCCCACCTATCTCCGTCTTTTGAAAGTGCACCTTTATTAGGCATGCTGAAGTTTTATAACAGTACTTCTACCCTCCTAAAATTCCATAGGTGGTTTGATACCCCTTGTAGCTGCGTGACTAATGGCCTTCGCTGGTCCCTCTTGTCTGTGGTTATTAAACGCATCTTGCTCTGTATATTTATCTTCTCCCCCTTATAAGTTCCTCAAGAGAGTCTGACTGCAACATCTAGGTAAGGCTTCTCTTGGTCATCCTACCTCCTTTGCTTCCCATTTGTCTGTCTCCTCCCTCCTCCAGCCTTTAGTTAGCCTTTATCTAACCCTTCACTTTTTCACCCTATCCAGGAGGAAGATGATAGCTCATTTGCGATCAGGGTTTTCTTGCCATACCTAGTTTTAATGAAGTCCTTCGATGCTTCCTCCAGCTACAAGTAGGAGGTATTGGGTGACTGCTCCCTTATATGATCAGAGAGTCGTCTCAGCCCTCATCCAGCCCAGGGTCCGCCCTGTTAATATGTTAATCATTTATCTCTCCCCTCTATTATTGCTCTTAAACCCTTAGGATCAAGTGCTATGACATCCGGGGTGCTTTAGATCATCAATTGCACCCAGACAGATGAGAGGATACAAAACAGGCCCTAACCTCTCCACCTTACCATCTAAAAAGCCTCAGTTCCGACTCTGATCGTAACCCTCTTTCATCCCCCAGGGACTATTCTACTAATACTTAGTTCCTGCTACCAGTCTCTATCAGACTCTTTCCTTAGCACCTAAAATAGCCCTACTCCATCCCCCTTCTCCCATCAGTTTCACCCCTCCATCTGTTGAACTGTTCTCAGGCAATCGCAATATCTGTCCCCCTCCTCCTGGGGCTAGGAGGTGTCATATCCTAGGCTCTTGGGAACATAAATAGGAGGTAAATGCATGAGAACACTTTTTCATGTCCCTCACATTTCGGGACATTTATATCTTTATAGTGGAATTACCTTCCTTAGCCTGCATATCCGCTGACTCAACAAAACTCCTCCCCTTGCCGTTTATAGGCACTCCTTCAAGCCTTGTTAATTTGACATCTGAGGGAAGGCACAGGCCTGTTTCTGGGGACCGTGCTTGGAGCCATCAGTAAAAGTGTTATAAATGGGAAAGGTCAGCCCATGCTCCATCTCCCAAATCAACCCCCTTCTAAGCTTCACCAGCAGTCGATGCCAAGAACAAACGAGGTGAGAATAGTCCCCACAAGGTACTATAAGTGCCTTAGCTTATTTAGATAAATACATCCTGTTTTCATTGTGTGGCTGTCTACTACATGGCCCCACCCATACCCTGCATTGACTGTAGGCATGGCCCATAAACAGGCACCTCCCCAGCTGCATGAACCATGTCAGCCTTTTGATCCATTTTCATTCACATCCTCGACCACCCATCACTCTCCCACCTCCCTTCCATCAGAGAATTTCCCCATGTCAAACCAAGCAACCTCGTGGCTTCAGGCCTCCCAGTATACACCCACTTCACATTCGTCCCCCTGAATACTTTACATTAACCATATGAGCTCAGTTTATTCCTTTAGAAGGCTGTTCCTCCACAGTAAACATTTTGAGTCTTTTTATCGATCTTCAGTGGCAAGTTGAAGTCTCAGTCGATTGGCTCTGACTACTGTCCCCATGCAGGCGCTTTTGCCTGTGAAATCAGTTTTTGAATGTCCGACTAAGCCTCTTGCAGATAGGATCCAGGGGTCATTCTCTTCTGACCTCTCAAAGTAGGGACTTTAGACCACATCTCGATTTGAGCTTATTTTCCAGCTGTTGCATTTCTAGGTCGGGAAGAGATACCTCTAAATTTTGGAGCCAGGTTAGAAAATATTTTAATGCCTGTGTCCAAGGTGTATTTTAATCCTGGCAGGGAACATCAGTTGTGCATTGATTCCATTTTTAAGCTTCAAATCTCTGATGGCATTTTTAACTGCCTGGCGTTCAGCTTGCAAGGCTGATGAGAAGTCTTGGTCAAAAAGATCGGTGTATCTCTATATTTAAGGTCTCTGTGTCTCCAGGCTTCCTGTAAAATCCAATCTTTGCTTTGAAAGAAGACCATTCGCACTATTAATCGAGCGTGACCTGGCAGTTGGGTCCTGGGGTTTTGCCACGAGACCGTGTGCTCGGTCTATGTCTAGCTTAATATCTGAGGGCAGGAGAGGACTGAACCTAGGACATGCTGCACAAAGTCTGCTGTTGTAGGGAATCCTTTTCCGCATCCTCTGGTATGCCTGGATCCTAAAATTATTTCTTCATAATGATTTTCTAAATCTTCAACTGCGTTGCACTTCCCTGTCCCTTTGAAGTAATGGCAACATCAGTCTACCTGAGCTCTCTTGGGCCTCTGAGACCATGGTAAGATTCAGTAGCATTTAGCGATTTCCTGTTTAACGCTTGTACATCTTTTTAAGATCTGCCAAAGATGAGTCAATTCTGTTGACCGTAGATAAAATTTGTTGTAAGGTTAGCTACATGTTTTCTGGGTCAGTGGTCTCAGAAGCTTCAAGGTTCTCCGGAGGACTCAGAAGCTGTGCATCTGCAATATGACTGGGCTGCAAATCCTCCATATCCTCATCAGTACAAGCTGTTTCAATTTCGCTGAATTACTTAGAGCTTTAGAACTTTTACCACGCTGCTGCTTTCCTGCCATCTTAGGGTGCCCTGTGGATCAATTTTCGGAGGTGAGCAACTGATTTATTTAATGGGAGATGTTAATCTTAATTAGGTAGGAGGGAGCTGTTGCAATTAGCTTGCAATCATCCCCTTGACGCCACCGAAGTCCATTTTTCTCTTTAGGACATTGGACTGGTTCAGCTTCCTTCCCTCTTTGTGCAATGGATAAAAGCTCTATATACTAGCCCTACTGTGCATATATATTGCAACAAAACCTTCTCCCCTTATTTTTCCTTCATTCAGGTACTAGGTAAGGCTGCCCTCTATCTCCCCACTGTTTAATCTCTACCTTGAGCCTCTCCTGAGACAGATCAAGGCAGACCCGAGATTAAAGGAGTGATGGTAGGAAGTGAAGAACTCAAACTCTCGGCATATGCTGATGATATTCTCTCCATCTTTCTGCCCTGAGGGCCTCCATGGTCAGGGCCCTGGATCTTATCCAAAGGTTTGGGGTGCTGGCCAACTACAAACTGAATCTGGATAAAACCGTAGTCTTCCCTTTTAACTTTCACAACTACAGAAGGGCATTTGCAGACTTGGGGTTACAATGGGTACCCCAAAACTCAAATACTTGGGTATATTCTTGACTAGAGACTCTAAATCCCTGAAATGACAAAACTTAGATAACCTGGTTCAAATCATCCAACAAGACCTAAACAGATGGAAATCATTGCCACTATCTTTATGGGGAGAGTGAATCTAGTCAAAATGAACATTTTACCTCACATTTTCTACCCTCTTAATATGTCAAACATCTGGCTACCTCATGCCTGGTTCTCCAGACTTTACTCACTGATCACAACTTTTTATGAAAGGGTAAATCATCACGTAGGGCCTACCAGAAACTCATAGCTCCTAAGACTAAAGGAGGACTAAGACTCCTAAAAAAAAAAAAAAGACTAAAGGAGGACTAAGACACCCTAATTTCAAAGTCTATTACTGGTGAGCCATATGGCAAAAACATGAGATGGTCCAATGAACTCAACAATACAACACCTGACCAATATATACCTAGCTAGATAGAGTTAGAAAAAGAACTTATTTCCTCAGTTGATGTTTCCTCTCGCTCTTTACCACATTCCACTCAAATCACTCCCCAGGCACTGGTAGTTACTCTGGTTGGTACCTCAATTAAAGTCCATGTCCAACTATGGACATCCCTGCCTACAAACATACGTAAGACCCGATTCAACCATTGATGGGCAAACCCAAATTTCCAATAGGTAGGAAACTAGTCAAAGCCTCCTGGCTTCTCCAATTGGCACATGCCAAAGTGCTGGATTTATGGCATGAGGGCCAGGTTAGAACAACATCAGATATCACTATTAGCTACAATTTGAGTCCCATTCAAGCTTTAAAGTGTTTCAACTCAGACACATGCTGACCACCTTTCAGATAACACAACCTGCAGAAGGAAACAGTAGCCAGCTGCAGCCAATTAAGGCACTAGTCACTCAGCAACATGCAGTTTCGTCATTTATAAGTTACTTATGGAGAAAGTTTTCCACATGAAGATGGATCCTCTTGATACTGGAACTCCCAGTTCCCAGAGGCAACTCTTGAATGGGAAAAGATCTGGAAAGACACTCACCGCTTCATTTCACGGGACAGATTATGTCTGATGCAATTTCAGATCCTCAGTAACATGAATTGCACCCCAGTGAAGCTGAATAAGATGAATCATTCTCTTTCCCTGAGCTGCAGACGTTGTACACAAGCTGTAGGATCTCTGCACCACATTTTCTGGAAATGCCCCAAGTAGCTTCTTTATGGGCCCTTATAAAGCAGAGAGTGGACCCACTACTAGGCATCGAGGAACATATCAAACCGGGGTATGCCTGGTGGGGGACTACTCACAGGTCAAGGTTACGGAAAGGAAATACCTTCTAGCAATTATAGCTATGTCAGTTAAAAAGTTGGTGCTTGACATTGGTTAGACACAGACACTCTGTCATAAGCTGAGTGGCTGCAAGAACTTTGTTCAATCTCTCAGCAGAGAAAGTGATAGCTAGTATAAATAATAAAATGCATAGATACGAGAAATGTTGGAGTAGACTACACAAGCTGTATTCCCTCTAATAGTAGTATTGAATGCTTCAGAATACATCCCTGTATAACTAAACATATTGCTACAGGTGTGATACCATGGGGGAGTGGGTCTCATTTGGGATGTTTGTATTGTACTGATTGGCCTCAATTAATGTACTTATGTTATTCTGTAAAATGGCCTTTTAAGGCCGAATGTGGAAAATAAATAAAATATTTTGAATTTCAAAAAAGATCGTCCTGGGGAAGGGACAGGAAGTACAACTTGATTTTATAACAGAGTAAGGCTTAACAAAAATAAACTTCAATACAGCGATTAAATCACATTGAAACTGCTATGTACAATATGTAGGTATGTGAACTAAATAGTTTAAAGCAAATAAATCCTGAGCCACAGGGTATGGTGTTAGGCGGCATGTCCAAAAGCGAGCAGCGGGGTGGGGTGGGGGGAGCAATAGTGAGAAATAAAAAAGAAAAGAAAATGAAAGGGGAGTAGAAATAGTGTAGAGTGTACTAGGGGAGGAGGAGGAGGAGGAGTAGGTTGAGATGGAGAGGCTAAGCCGTCGTTCTTCTCAGGTGAACACAGACAAGGGCCAGTCATGACTGGGTACACACCAGCATGAGACTAGTTTCTGCCTCACGTTAAAGAAAGGCTAGAGGTGGGGAAGGAAAGGAAAAGACAAGCAGACAAGAGGGGAAGAGTAGGGGTTAGGAAAGGGAGGACAGGAAAATTTTGAGACAAAATCTGGGACAGTTGAGAGGTATGACAGGAATTAATTTTATTTATGGTTTCTCGATCCAATTATTGTACTGTTCTATCACTTCAGACATAATAGTGCTTCCTTTGAGAAGACCACTCTGGTCAATAATCATTTTCTTTCCAGACAGCAAAAATATGGAATTATAGTTCCCAGTGAATTTTAAGTTGTGGAAATTACACATTTTAAACAAAATATAAAATCTTATCTGTTGGAAGAGTATTAATGTAATTATTTTTTCCCATAGCCCCTATAAGGAGCTCTTCCACTTATGTAGGTGTGCAAGACCTGTTAGAAACCCCTAAATGGTTAATTCCTGGAGCCTCAGTGGGCTAGGCCAGCTGGCCTGCTCTAACCCTTTGGGGAACCAGCTTACTGTATTTGAGAGAGCTGTAGGAAGTTGCCTCAGTCTGGGGCAGAGATTGCCAGGCATGTAGGCCTGCTCCCTTGCTGATCCTCTGTTCCTGTATGGAAGGCCCAAAACTATCTTGCTGAAATTATGGTGGCCGATGTCAGCAAGGACCCTAAGGAGTCTCCCATGCAATTGTCAATTCAGAGGCAGAGAGGAGAGAAGGAGACATCTAAGAACAAACAGCAATGTTCAGATGAAGAAATGGAGGTGATACAGAACTTTTTTTTTAAATCTTGGATAGCACTAGTGAACGGATGCTTGTTAATTGGTTCCCCATCGGTTAACAAGTACAGAGTGATACATAAACATTCAAATACAGAGTGGTTGAGTAGCAAATATACAAACACATGTTACGGTACAACAATACAGATAAAGTTCATGGTTACACTATACTGAGGCATTGTACAATGTATGCCCACGTCAAGGAGAGACACAAATCTGTATTTATTTAGTTTTGTTTACCGGCTAAGGTGTTGTAGTCACAAAATATGACTATTTTCAGACACGACCGGAGGTTACAATACAAAATTGGCAGACAAAACAAATAACAGGTATAGTTCAGAGGTTATCAACCATACAAGGAAAAATCTACACATTGTACTGTGACGTAAACAGTATTGCTAATATGACAGAGACAATGGCAGAAACATTTTATTTATTTAGTTTTGTTGACCAGGTAAGTGCACTAGACAAATTCTGCCTATTTTCAGGCACAACACGGATGAATGCCAACTGACTTTTGAACCAGATTAAGCTGTTTGTGGTATTTTAGTGAAGGGGGATTGTCCAGGGCACCGGGAAACTCCCTGCTCTTTTCAAGAAGTGCCATGGGATCTTTAACATCCACCTGAACTACCACCAGAACAGGCAGATGGGACCTCCGTTTAATGTCTCGTCAAAGGCGGCACCTCAAGCAGCCTTACCCTCATGCTGCACTGCCGTTGCAGTATTGGGATATTAACCCAAGTGCCTGGTGTGGGATAGAACCCACAGCCTTCTGATCTCCCAGCCTCAGAGGCGAGTGTGCTACCTGCTGAGCCCTGACACTGATAAAATACACAATAGTACAAAACATAATAAGCATACAATCATAGTGCAGTAGAGTTTCAACACATAATCCATGGTAAGTGCTACATATAACAGTAACAAGGGGTCAGAGCAAACTGAAACATTTTGAGAGCTGAGGAAGAGGATGTCAAGCACCCTATGGGGTTTAAAACAGGAACATAGGGTGCTTGATTTAGGAGAGTGTGATGCATCTTTTTAAAAGCAATATGACTACGTGCAGAGCGAACATCAAGAGGTAGGGAATTCCAATATTTAGTGGCCAGGCAGGAGAAAGCTGAGGTTCCTTTTAGGGTTCTGCACCTAGGGGTGTATAGTAGAGAGAGTCCAGTAGAGCAGATGCCATAGGTGGGGGACAGAGGCACAGCATGCCTGCAAGAGAGGTAGGTAGATTAGTTGTAATGATGTTGTCCAGCAGAGTACCAAGGGCAAGGAGTTGATTGGCAGATGGAGAAGGCCATCTAAGGTCTGCAGATAGCAAGCAATGGTGCTTCAAACGACGGGAAGCCGAGGCTCAACAACAGATACTATTGTACATTGTATCCCACTTACTTAGGGTGGTTTCTGGAGCATTTATGTAGGTGACAGCACCATACACAAGGGATGAAAGTAGGATACCCTAGAAATAGCCAGTCTAGCAGAGGGTAAGCATCTGACTAGTCCTGTAAGCTATTCCGAGTTTGGAGTTTACTGACTTGCAGGTGTCGATGATGTGTTGCTCAAAGTTGAGAGTTTCATCAAGCAGGACACCTAAATACTTGAATGAGGTTACTTTTGTAAGGGGAGCCATTTGCACAGGAGATGTTGAAAAGTTTGCGGTTTGTTCTAAGTTTGGTTGCAGATCCGAACAGCATGCCCTGAGTTTTACTTATGTTTAGGAGGAGCCTTTTGTTGTGGATCCACTCTTGCATTATGAGAAATGCAGATGTTAGTCGACTGTTTATTTTTTCTATGTTTGCAGAGGAGGTGTAGACCACCAGATCATCTGCATACAAGATTGTTTAGCACCAAGGGTGTTAGAAGATATGTCATTTATAAAAATGGAGAAGAGAAGAGAAGAGGCCCCAAATGGAGCCTTGAGGAACACCAACATTGATAGGTGCAGAGTCTGACTCCACAGAGTTAAATTTACCTGTTGTCTTCTATTGCTTAAGTAGCTTTGGAACCAGTTTGTGGCTTGCTCGAGAAACCAGTGAAGCTAAGGCAATCAAGCAGAAGAGGGTGATCTACAAGATCAAATGCCTTTGAGAGGTCAGTGAACACCGCACCAGTCATGAGACCGTGATCCATAGCAGTAAGGGCATCATTTGTAAATTGTATATCAGAGCAGTAGAGGTGCTGTGCTCCTTGAGGAAACCATCTTGAGCAGGTGATAGGAGGGTATACTTAGAGAGGAACTCATTGGCTCGTATAGCCACTAATTTCTTGAATATTTTGTTTAGTACTGACAGAATGGCTATGGGCCTATAATTAGCTATGTCCTTCTTGTCACCTTTCTTAAAGACTGGAGTGACTTTTGCCAATTTCCATATGTCTGGAACATAACCATGGCAGAGAGACAGTGTAAAGATTTTAGCCAATGGGGTCGCAAATAAAAGAAGCAGCCAGCTTCAGGAGTTTAGGGTCTAGGTAGTTGGAGACTACACTAGTACTATCAGAGATTGAGTTTAGTAGTTTTAGAACATCAGCATTTGGAATAACCTTAAAATAGAAGGCGGATGTATGGGCATGTTTGTGTGAGTAATGGGTGTCAGTATGCAATTTGCTGTGAAAAGTATCTGTTGAAAAATTTTGCAATGGTGGTAGGGTCATTACAGTGCATATCACTGAGGACCATATCATTCTTGTGTTGAGACTGGTTTGAGCCCAGGAAGGATTTTACATGTGTCCAGAAAGAGGGAGGAGAAGGGGGATATGATGAGAGGTAAGAGGAAGGGGTGGGGTAGGAGGTGGAGGGTAGGGGTAGGGAAGAGGTGGGGTGGGCGTGGCGGTGCCATGGGAGAGGACAGTGGGTCAGTGAAGTGCAGGTCTTTAGTTTAGTTTCATGACTGCACAGGGCACCCAGTAGTGCCCCTTCCCTGCACTAGGCAGGAGGGTTTGATGCATGTCCCTGTGGCAACAATTTGGTCTGGGAGCCTCTGACACAGGGGTCAAGTCTTGGCAGAAGGTGGGAGGTGGCATCTGTGGCAGCCTCGGACCCGCAGAGGGTGACTGCCTCTCCTTGCTCTCTAAATTTGTGCTTCCCTCTTGTGAGGATGAAGCCTTAAAAAGTAATGATGTGGACCTGGACTCTCTGCTCATGGGGGTCGAGTCTTGGGAGAAAGTGAGAGGCATCAGTTGTGGCACCCTCAGACTCCCAGGGAATGTGCCTCTCTAGCCAAACAAACTGTGTGGGGAATCAGTCCCCATGGGTGCCAGTATTTAGTCTGTCAAGAAAAGCATGGAGCAAATGTGAATCTAAGGGCCTCTGGCTCCTATTGTTAATGCCCTATGATCGGGGGTCAGGTAGTGGGAAACTGGTACTGGGTTTGGGGAGGTTGGTAAGTCTATTCCCTGGTAACTCTAAGGAATGAAATACCCTTTGCTGCAAAAAGAAGGACTGTACAGGGTGAAGTCTGGTGCTTAGAGTAAGTCAAAGTAAACTGCATCTTTGGTAGAAAAATGGAAATGTGAAATGTCCTAAAGGGTGGATCCTCATTGTGGTCCTGGCTACAGGGTCCCCTAGTGCATACTGTCCTGCTGTAGTTGTCTCTAGGAGCTTGAATGTGTGTCAAAATGGCAGTTACATTGCAATGCTATACCTATGTGCCCTCTGGGTTATTGGCAAAACCCCTGCTAACCAAAGGAATGGACAGTATAATTGGAACACTGCCTTTACCATCATCCCTTGGTGATGGGGTTCAGAGGCTGCCTATGGACACTAATATCAGAGACAGTGAGAGAAAGCAGCCTGCCCTTTTGGGGAATTCAAATGCTCATGAGCGGTCAGTAAATAGAAAGGATCCTATTTTGAAGTTGTCTGCTGTTTGGACATTGCATTCATTTGGAAGTTGTTCTATGTTGCTGACCCCCTTCCTTTGTAGCCTAAAGGGCCCAATGTGTTCCTGAGTGCCCGGAGGTCACCAGGTGCTCAGAGGTCAAGTAAGTTGTAACATATCTATATGTGCTCTCCTCCATATTATAAACATCCATGCACACCTGTAGACGCTAGACAGAGGGGCTACATAATGTATTCACAGTGTATGTCTCTGTGTTTCATGTTTTGTGTGTATGTACTTCTGGGTCAGTCATGAAAATTGGCATCTTTAGACCTCAGATTTCTATCCAGTTAAAAAAATCAAACAAATTGCCTCCAGAGACTCCTTCTGGGGATGCTACATCCTTACTCTGTCAGTGGAGGTGGGGTAGAAATCTTCTATACACGAATTACAGGCTTAAGAGTAAGTACTGGATCATAGGATCAAACCAGGCATCCCTTATCTCAGAGGCAGCAGCTGCTGTATCCATCTGCCAATAGGAAATTCCCATATCTGGGCTGTTTCACCACTGTAGTACATCATATACTGCAATTTCAATCTTCATCACCAGGTGTACTCTACATTACTAATTATAGCTATATGCCCACCTTCAGCTAGGGGTACTGCACTTTAACCTTCAGTAACTCCTGCTTGGAGAGGCTGGCACTGGAGTAGCTTTGAATTCCCCACAGCCGAGACTCAGTACCATATAGTGACCCCTGCTGGGTAAGGCTGGGACTGAAGTAGCTGTAAGCTTCTCCCCAGCCAGTGCTCCTACACCATTGTATACCATAACCCCTGCTAGTGAGAATCTGGGACTGGGGTAGTTGTGAGCTCCTCCCTCTACATCATCACCTTCCGTGACTCTTACTTGATGAGGCTGGTACTGGAGTAGCTGTGAACTTTCCTACAGTCAGTGCTCACGCACCATTGTCTATAATGGCTCTAACAGCCAAGGCTGTGACTGAAGGAGCTGTGAACTCCCTCCCACCACCAGGGTTTCTACACCATTGTCTACAGTAACTCATGCTTGGTGAGGGTGGGGCTGGAATAGATGCGAGGTTCCCCACAGCCAGTGCTCCTACACCATTACCTATAGTGATTCCTTCTGGGAGAGACTGGGATTGAAGTAATTAACTCTGCCCCAGTCAGGAGTCCTACATAATTACCCACACTGTGAAATAATCACCAATTTCCTAGATATAATTTCAAGCTGTGTTCCAAACTCCCACTACAGATGTATATTTACTATAGTAGAGATTGCTTTTAATTGCTCCCAGGGGTTAGATCACCTGTTAATCACCCCTTAAGTGTGTAACAGAAATGTAGAAACATAGAAATTGTTGGCAGAAAAGGACCACTTGCCCACCCAGTCTGCCCAGATTTTCCTGACAATTCTGTCTTCACAGATGCCATACTTGGTCTCTGTCGAACCCCCAACTGCCTAGTTACCAATATTCCCTTATGTCAATCCCATGCTTGTTTGAAGCCCACCACTGTTTTCACTCCCACCACCTCTGCAGGCAGATAGCTCCAGACATCCATCCCTTTCTGTGGCTAGTACTCCCTCACATCTCTCTTAAACATTCCCACTTCCAGGTTCATTGCATGCCCTCTTGTCCTCGTGCACTTTCTCATTTGAAATAGACTGCCCACCTCTCCCTGTTCACCCCCATGAGGTACTTGTAGGTCTCTATCATGACCCTCTCTCCCTTCTCTCTTCTAGGGTATACAGGCTGAGATTCCTCAGTTTCTCCTCTTAGGGCTTTTGATGTAACCACTGCACCATTTTAGTTGCCTTCATCTGGACTCCTTCCACGATATATCCTTACTAAGATGTGGCCTCCAGAACTGGACACAGCACTCCAGGTGGGGTCTCATCAGCAACTGATACAGCGGTAACATCACCTCCCTCATGATGGAAATACTTTCTTCCTATGCACCCCAGCATCCCACTGGCCCTGTCCGTCTGCTCTTGTCACACTGCCCCACCACTTTGAGGTCATCAGATATGATAACCCCATAGGTCTCTTTCCTGCTTAGTGACTGTCAGTACCTTCTCCATCTTATACTCAGCTCCAGGGTTCCTATGCTCTAGGTGCATGATTTTGCACTTTTGGCATTGAACCTCAGCTGCCATGTCTTTGACCTCTCAAGTTTTCTAAAGTCTCTACTCATTCTTTCCATCCCTCCTTCATATCCACCCTATTATAGATCTTGTCATCTGCAAAAGGCATGCCTTCCTTTCTAGTTTTTCTGCAATGTCACTTATGAAGACATTAAAGAGGCCCAGTCCCAGTACTGGAGCCCTGTACCACCATGCTAACCACTCTCCCCTCATTAGACAGAGTGCGTTTAACATGGGTCACCCACTTTAGGGCTAAAGCAATCCACAAGCAGTAAAATAAAGTACAGGAAAAGGGCAACAGTAAAAAGAGCAACAGCACACAACTGTATTGCCAGACAAACATATTGCATACCCCACAACTAGGCCCCTGTACAAACTTTATTGAAATAGTACACAGCACATCAGAGCGAACGACCTGCAGCAACAAAACATGCCCTACACACTGTAATGTTCTTCAGAGGCTCTGCCTCCTGCACCTACCTTTAAATATATATAATCTAGTGCAGACTATATGGTCCCTCCTGAATTTAATTTATTCTGGCAGCAGCCTCTCAACCTTGCTTGGCTGTTGACTCTGAGAAGGCTTTTGACTCTATAGTATGGGACTACTGTATCTCCACCTGGTCTTACAACAGTTTGGGTTTGGGCCCAGATTTAGCTCCTGGTTTAAATCAATTTATACATCCCTGCAACCAGGGTGCTTACTAACTCCAACCTCTCTGACCCCTTCTCACTAGAAAGGGCACCAGGCACAGTTGCCCCAGTCTCCACTACTTTTGTGTTGGCAGTGGAACACCTGGTGGCGGCATCCGAAAACATAAGAATATCCTAGGGATACAAATAGGATAGTCCTGCTATTCCACTGTGTTATACACTGATGATTTGTTTATTCCCATGGCAGATACACAAACCTCGCTTGCTCTCCTGATAGCCCTTCTACATAAGTTTACTAAATACTCTGATCTTAAGGTAAACCAGACAAAGACAGAAATCTCTCTCTAAACTGCCATTGCTGCCCTAATGCACCTAATTTAAGTCTTAAGTGGGTCCAGAAGGAGCTCACATACTTGGGATTAAAATCAGTACTAGGTTATATTCCATATGGGGAAAAAACTCAGGTCCCTTCTCAACGAATGTAAAGAGGAATTAAACAGATGGGTTCGGCTCAGTCTCACTATGGCTGGCAAGACTGCCGCTGTTAAAATGTCCATGGCCCCTAAAAATTTTTGCTTTTCACATTCCTCTTGAACTTCCCAGGGTTTGGCATCAGAAAATAGATAAATGGTGGGTTCTTTTCCTACGGGCCAGTAGACACTTCGATATAGCCAAAACAAGTTAAGGGGCCATTGAGGGTAGGAGGATCGTGCCTTCCATGGATGGAGGGGTACAAAATCACTTTTCAGACCTCCCAGACTTTGCAGTGGTTTCGACCATGGTCCCCCTCCTTCCGCAGTGGGTTCATATGGAGCAGGACCAGGTGAAACCCCATGATGGCCTCTCTCTCTGTGGTCAGCCACCTTGACACCAGATAAACACCATCCACTGTATTGTAGGCCTAATGCTCAAATATTGGAAACAATTACATCTTAAAACAGTTCCAGTTCCTCTCGCTCATACCTCTCTTTGGCAAAATCCTCAGCTTTCCATAGGCAATAAGCTCATCTACTGGCCCTCCTGGGCTACCAAGGAAATCTATTATATCATTGACCTAATGGACTTGTCACACTATTATGTGGATACATTTCAAAATCTTCAGAGGCATTGGGACCTTCCTCCTGACGATTTTTTAAAGTATCTTCAGCTCCATGATGTGATACTGCAGTTCCTACCTTCACAGCAGTTGACACTCTCCTTTCCTCCTTTCTTACCAGGTTGTTATCTATCTCCAGGGGAGGGCGGAATCATCTATGCACAACTTAGAGATGCTCTCCCTAGCCAAACAGAGGCTCCAAGCAGAAGTGGGAAAGTCCTCGTCTGGAAATTTCAGATGCACAATGGACCCAGTGCTGGTCTGTTGGACACAGAATCACACAGATGCTCAAGCCAGTTGATACATAATAAGTTGCTTCATTGGTGGTATCGGACGCCAGCTATCCTACATAAGCTTAAAGTACTGAGTAATGATAATTGCTGGAGATGTCAACAACCTAGGGGTGATCTCTTTCACATAATTTGGTCCTGCCTTGCAGTACAACTTACGTGAGGCCAGGTGTGTAAGTGGGTAGCAATGTTTTGGGTAAGAACATTCCCTTTCTCCATCTTTGGTATTACTGGGTATCAACTCCCCCTCCTTCATCTTTCTGCCCTCCAATTTAAGTGGTTTCTGCTTCTCTGCATGCAAGCTAAGCGTCAACTCCTTAGTTACTGGCGACATCCCAGGTCTCAAAATAACATATTGTTAAGTCTATGGGTAATGTATTTGAGATAGAGAGAAGATCCCACGTGGTTAAAAGCCAGAGTACCTGGTTCAACTGTTGGGAACCTTACATACCTTGCTCCCAGAGCAGGTATAGATTGAGAAGATATATAGTCTATATCACTGAGGTGCAGTTTTGAATGTAAATAATGATGTTATTATTCTACCCATGAGGTTTAGTGGTGACCCCTTGTCATTGTTCTTGTTCGCTACACTTATTCTTGAAATATATAGTTATTACCAGTTTGGCAGTTCTATGTTGTTTCATGGGTACCTCTTTTTCCTTGTAGATGCTGGTGGGTCCGCACCACCTGAGGTTAAGAAACCTGGATCATAACAGATGCCCTGTTACATGATCAGACTTTGTTGCCTTCAGTGTGATACTGTTTCCTCCCTTATTTGTATAAGGTAGATGCCCTCTTGTTAATGATCCTACTTTATTATGCCCTCTGTAGGGTGTATGTAAGTCTAGTATTTATTTAAGCAATAAGGCACAACAAGGTGTGTGTTATCGTGTAATAACCTCACTCCTGGGGTGGGTTGAAGCATGAGAAGCCAAGTGCTTTCATCACCCCAGGAGTGACGTTATTACACGATAACACACACCTTGGAGTGCCTTATTGCAATTATACAATGGCTCGATGTTACAGAAAACAAAATAAAATGTTTTTAGTAGATTTTAGTGAGACAGTATATCTTGTTTCTGAAAAAAAAGGCTCCATAAAATCCACACAGTGATGTTATTGTAATATCATTATCACTGTCTCAGGCACACACTAACCAATCAAAGTCCAGGAATTTTCTTGCCATTGTATAATACTCTTTCCTGAACTGCTGTCTGTGGCTTACCTGTACCACTCAACCTGATAACGATGTTTTCAGTATATGTATGTGTTGTTTGTTCTGTTTGAAACTTAATAATATCTTTATTAACCAGTAACCAGAAGGGGAAGGATCAGATCAGTTCAGTACAGTAGCTTCTTCTTGCTGCTCTGACATTATTTCTTGTGGATTTTACTTGGTAGAAGGTTATTTATTTTCTTTCTTACTACTTCTAAGGGGCTTTCAGGGTATTGTTTTGGGGCTGTTGGAATTTTGAAACCTATTTTGGTGGCTATAAGTGGGCTCATTTGTTTGATGTTTCACTGTGTAGCAGGCTGCATTTGTAGAGGCCTATTTCTTCTGATTTAAAACCTATTCTGTGTGATTTTATTGGGGCTGTTTCTTTGAATTGGAGACCTATGTCTTCTAATTTCAAGCCTATTTTGATGCGTTGTTGGTGAGGCTGTTTGAATTGAGACCTGTTTCTTTGGTACCAAACCTATTTTTGTGCTTTGAGTGGAATTGTGATTGTGATTGCTTTTTGCTGGCTTCACTAGCTGCAAAGTTTAGTGCATAGTGGGGAAGGGTGCTAATAGTCTGACCAAGGGCCCCAGCTACCTGATTGTTTCTGTAAAGCACGGGCTGGTCCCACTCTCCTGCCCTCACCGATCACCCACTCCAGGTCCGTGATTTCCTTTATACCAGGGGTTCTACATCACTTCCCCAAAAGGCAAAGGACATGTACCTGTCATAGCAGAAGCAGACATCCAGGAAAGGAACAGCAGCGAGTGAAGAGGTGACTGCTTTCTCAGTGGAAGGGAAGTAACTGCAAAACAAGGAGCTTTCATTGTTACTTTTTGCATTGCTATTTGCATTGTGGAAAGGAGGAGTAGGAGTTTGGAGAAGGTTTGTGCAATAGTTACTTAAAGTCTCTTTTGGGAATGGATAGGAAGGATAGGAATGTAAAAGCAGTTGCTCAATGTATCTAAACGTGTACGACAAAAGGGGTAAGGAAATTAAGAAAAGGAGTAGAATGTTTTACACTGATAGAGGGTGGAGAGGGGAGACTTGGGAGAGTGTTTGGTATCCTTCATCTGGAAGGGTGAGGGGTCGCTGGTGGGCAACAAGAGCAATGGGTAGGGTGGTAGGCTGCAACAACTGTGGTGCACCAATCTTTCTAAAATTGCCTTGAGGTTGGGGGATGTTTAGTGTGCAACCACACAGAGAAACTTAGAAAGGAAGTTGAGGATCTGCAGGAGGAACTAAGACAGGCAAGGCAGACTCGAGGTGGGTCTAGCCCAATACTGGAGGGAGGGAGGGAGGAGGAGGGGAGATGAGGGAGGGCAATTTGAGCCAACAGTGCTGAGGAGAGGGTCAAAGGACAAATGGCAAGTACTATTGGTGATGCTAGGAAAGGAGGGCAGGAAGGAGGGGAAAGGGTGGAAGGTGGTTACCCTAATGCTAGGAGCCTTGAGAGGAAAACTGCAGAGTTACAGGTGCTCATGGCAGAGGAGAGGTGGACATTGCAACCATCACAGAAACATGGGCCACCCAATGCAATGACTGGGACCTGTCTGTACCAGGGTACAGGTTATTTCATAGGGACAGGGTGATTGGGAAAGGAGGCGGGTGGCGCTATATGTGAAGGAAGGACTGAAACGTGTAAGGGAGGAAGGGAGGAGGGTAGTAGGAGTCACTTTGGATGCAAATCCAGGATTCCAAGAATAGGATTCTCAGAATGGGAGTGGTGTACAGGCCACCCTCTCAGATGGAGGAGTTAGACAGGAACTAGCAGGACAGATCTGGAGGACCTACGAGAAGGGGTGTGGTGATTGTGGGGACTTCAGCATGCCAGAGTGGACTGGAGTACCCCAACAATCAGGAATAGAAGGGAGCAGGTACTGCTGGATGCCTGCCAAGACAGCTTCCTGCTCCAAATGGTCAGTGAACAACCAGGTTAGGGAATACCCTTGACCTTATGCTGGCAAATGGGGAGTTTGTGAGAGAACTTATGGTGGAAGAACCACTGTCAGGGAGTGACCACCACTGAGTATGGCTCACATTGGATATGGGCTAGGAAGGAGTGGAATCTGGCACAAGAGTGCAGAACTTCAGGAGGGCCAACTTTGGGAGGATGGGGAAGTGGTAAAGGGTACCTTGCCAGAATTCAATCTAGTATGGACACCAACCAGAGGTGGGAGCTCATAAAGCTGGGGAAGGTGGAGGCAACCAAAACCTGCTGCAAGGCCCAGAGCAAGAAGGCTAGGGCTAAGAAACCGAGCTGGTTGAGCAAGGAGGTCATGGAAAAGGTAAGGAGGAAAATAGCTTCCTTTAGGAGGTACAAGAAAGCGGGAAGGGGAGGACAGGGAGGAGTACCTGACGGAATTGAAGGAGATGACACGGGCAGTAAGGGAGCCAATGCATCTATGGAGCTCAGGCTAGCACAAGGCATTAAGAAGGGGAGAAGGACTTCTTTAGGTACATCAGGGAGAAAAGGAGCTGTAAGGACCACATAGTAAGGAGGGTGGTTGGGTTGAAGCAGGTGTGATAAGCAGAAGCACTAAATGATTACTTCTGCTCGGTATTTACTAAGGAGAAGAGGGGTGGTACCCAAGGGGAGGAACGCAGAAACGGGGGATGGGGTGACAGATGGGGACATGATGGAGGGCAGAGTACAGGAGGGTTTGAAGGCACTGAGGGTGGACAAGGCACCAGACCCAGATGGCATCCACCCCAGGGTACTGAAGGAGCTGGCAGAGGTCCTTGTGGGACCTTTGGCAGATCTATTTAATGCCTCACTACACTCAGGGTGTGCACCTCAGGTTTGGAGTATGGCTCATGTGGTGCCCCACCAAAAGAGTGGCCCCAAGGATGAACCTGGAAACTACAGACCCATCATGGGTAAGCTGATGGAGACTATCCTGAAGGAGAGGCTAATGGCCCTCCTAGAGGCCAAAGGACTACAGGACAGCAGACAGCATGGCTTCATACATGGCAGGTCCTGCCAAACCAACCTGGTGGAGTTCTATGACTGGGTAAGTAGGCAACTGGACAGGGGCCATGCAGTAGATGTCCTGTATCTGGACTTCAGTAAGGCATTCTACTCAGTGCTGCATGGGAGGCTGGGAAGTAGTTAGAAGGCACAGGGGCGGGTACAAAGCTGGTGAGATGGGTAGGAGCTGGCTTCAGGGAAGGCACAGAGGGTGGTGGTGGGTGGGGAGCTTTCACACCCAGGGTAGTAACGCAGTGGTGTTCCACAGGGCTCGTGTTGGGACAAGTGTTGTTTGGGATATTCATTGCAGACATATCATTGGACATCAAGAGCAAGATCAGTCTGTTTGCTGATGATACCAAGATGGGAGCAGTGGTGGATGAACTAGGGGTGGCAGAGGTTGCAGGATGATCTGCGTAGCTTGAAACCTGGTCAGACACCTGGCAACTGGGGTTTAATGCCAAAAGTGCAAGGTTCTGCATTTTGGGGTGAAGAACCCAAGGGAAGTTACCAGCTGGGGGAGTGCAGCAAGCCCAGACAGGAGGAGGAGAAGGGTCTGCGGGTGCTCATTACAGGGTCAACGAACAACTCAGCACAATGTAGGGAGGCAGCTGCAAAGGCCAACAAATGCTGGGTTGCATTGCAAGGGTATATCCTCGAGGAGGGAGGAGGTGATTCTGCCATTGTATAGGTCATTAGTTAGACTACACCTGAGTACTGCGTGCAGTACTGGTGCACGTATCTGAAGCGGGACATTGGGTTACTGGAGAGGGTACATGCAGGCAACAAAGATGATCAAGGGGCTGGGGACTTATCATATGAGAGGAGGCTGAGGAGTTGAACATGTACTCGCTGGAGGAGAGGAGGGACAGGGGGACATGATCGAAACCTTGAAGTATATGAAAGGAATAAACAAGACAGGTGCAGAGGGCTGTTCAAAGTAAGGGATGGGGTGGGACACCAGGGCCATGATATGAGACTGGAGAGAGTAAGGTTCAGGAGGAGGTAAGGAGACACTTTTTACAGAGGTAGTAGCTGGGTGGAATGCATTATCTGCAGAAGTGGTATGCAGTAGAACAGTGAACTGCTTCAAAAGGGATGGGACAGGACAAGGGGAGGGTCAATATAGGGGAAGGGTGAAGGGAGGGCAGCTGCAGAACAAGGGGTGCTAGCTGCACATTCAGGCAGACTTGATAGACGTCTAGGCCTTTATTTGCTGGCAAATGTCGATGTTCTTATGTTTAACAACAAAACATATATAATCACCTCCACCTGTGACATAATGTGCAGCAGCAGAGCAATACAGTTACAAACCCAAAAGTGGATCCAAGCAAGAAGAAGGACACTATCAAAATGAAAGAGGTATATGTCAAGTTTATTTTGGAGCACAAGTGAACAGGGTACAGCCAAAAGAAACCAGCACAGCCTCCTTCACAATGACCATAAAAGACACGCTCAGAATACAAGGCATTCACATATCCTGAACGCCCACATCACAGATGCCCTCTGCACAATGCCCACATTCCTGAGCCCTACTTGTGGCTCCCTATTGATGGTATACCATTTGCCACTGTGGCGAATTGGCCACTGCTGTTATATTTGTTGTTGTATTTCTCTGTGATTTTCTATATGTTTAATTTCCCAAATGACCATGACATAAGGTTCAGTTTATAAGGGTATCATGGACCCATGTCTCTGGTTCAGCTGGAGATTCATGTGTAAAACAAAGGGATTAATTGGCCTAGGAAGGCTGGAAGAAGATTCATTTGTGTTTGAATAGTTCACAGGTTGAGGCCAAGTTCCTGGAGTTGAGATATCTGAAGCTTTTTGTGTGTTCCCAAACCAAGGTCTCGTCAAACAAAGGAGAACCATTTCAGAATTTAAAAGCTCATCTTTATGTAAAATGCTGATTTAATCTTGTTATAGCCTAACCACTCAGGAGTGCAGTGTGCAAAGCACATTTCTGATATTTGTTTTACATTTTCAAACTTTGGGAAATTTGGGAAAGAGCAAGAGAGACCCTGCAGGCCTACAGCTGAACATCTGAATCTTAAGAGACCAGCCAATGAGGAGGAAGGCTGGACTGACCTCACAGACCATATAGAAATGCTGTGAAGAGAGGAAAATTGTCATTTTGTTGAACATTTAGCAGTTGCCTATGTATTGAGTCTAACACATGGAAAGGAACTGCTGCGTGTTTGGAAAGATTTTCCACATATGAGAAAGGACTGGCTAGCTGCTTTCAGAGAGACCTATAACCTTTCGTGAACAGAAAAGCCCTGTTCTACTGAGAAGGTAGATCAGAGAACAAAAATCACCTTGTCTTTTGGACATTTTCATCTAAACTTGAAAAGAAGATTTTTCAACAGACTTGCTCTTTGTAGTAATCGACAAACATCTCTGTGTGTGATACCTGCTTAAAGCCCATTCCCAGTTCCCTGAACTTACCCAACATTACTCCTGCTCCATTCCACATCAGGCCATTAGTCTCTAGGTGGACAATGATATACAGCTCCCTCCTGTGACTTGTGCGCTAGCAATCTTCAGGATCCACTCTCCATCCCTCAGTGCTGAAGCACCAGGTAGGCACTTTACCTCTCTCCTTTCCACTTCCTGCTCCCAGATCTATCCCTTCATGATAAAGTCCCTCATCAGCAATTACTTCTGACTGCATGTGTGCAAATGGGGCAGCACGTCAGTTTCAGAATGTGTCCCAAAAGACTGCAGCTCCACACCCATTAGCACTACTCCCATGTTGCTTACCTGATATACCTTTCTTACTACTGAACTTAGCCTGTGTCCTTCTGCCTCCTTCCTATACCCTTTTCCTCCCTTCCCTTCCTTACTCTATTTGTATTTGCTTTATTACCCTACCCTAGATAGGTTATCTGCTTTCCTTCTTTGGTATTTCTGCCAGCTGGACCCTTCTCAGTACCCCACTGCCTCCTTACTCTGCTTTTATTTTTCCCCCCTAGCTTACCTGAAGTGGCTACATCACCTTACCCCACATAGGGTGTCTCCTGTTTTCCTCTATTAATAGCTTCCTGTACTTAAGTTTTGCAGTGTTTACTCTTTGCAATTAACACACCACATGTAGCTATCTACCTTGTCTCTTTTAGAGTAAATGTACACAGAGCATATATTTATTTTACTGTGTCTCTTGTCCCCCTGCAGCACCTCCTGCAGACTGCAGCTGACCTGTGGATGCCTGTTGACATCTCAGGATACCTGTTCCACTCCTGCTTTGTTCCACTCATGCTGTGAGACATGAGTGTGATGGAACACACTAAGCAAGGAGTCTTTTATAGTGCTCTTGTTAGAAGGCACTAAGCCTCTGTCAACTCAACCCTCCCCATTACACACCCAATTCACAGGAATTTCTTAATTTCTTTCAGCCCCAAGATTAATTTCCTCAGCTAGATTCCCCACAATACCTGTTACAGATTTAAAGACAAGTCTCAAAGTGCCTCAAGCACTGACTACAAATCTTTCCTACCCACGTACACTGCTACTTTCAGTAACGTGGCATGCGGTATGTGCTTATACCACATTGCCTGTAGTAGGCGATTAAATAACTGTTACTCTACCACTGGTGTGCCATATTGCTATTATAAAATATCTTTTAAAACTTTTTAAAAATGCACCCTTTAAATGTTGTGCTCATCAAGTGTAAGAATTTTAATAAAGTAGTTCATCCACCATCGGCCAAAGAATGTTACTTCAGAATGCCCCATTTTTCTTCGTGAGTCATTCAGTCGTGCCAGTGGATGGAATGCTGCTACTTTTTAAAGGCATTCATGCGCCATGGTGATAAGACTCCACATGACAATTTAACAGAGATTAATGTAAGGGTCACAGAGTTATTTTGCACCCTGAGTGGGGCACAAGCAGCCTATCAGCACACTAAGCACAACACTGGAGGCATCTTTCTCTCACCTAAACCATGTTCTTATTCAGGTGTTTTTCAACATGCAAGAGAAGTGTGAAAATAAAGAGGCATCGTTCTCTTTGTGGCTCAGTCACTTATATCCTTTAACAGACTTAAAGGTACAAAAAGAATATTGTAGCAGACTTCATTACAAACTCCTGGATGCAAAGTAGTGGCAGCAGGCATACGTAATAGGCGTGTCCGGCGACATGCACACCTGCACCATCTGACCTTTTTAGCACTAGATACATCTTCTTCAGAGCACCTTCTTGAATTATTTGCACTGTACCAGAGCTGTATGAATTGCTGTATGGCAAATTTGTCATAGAATGAAAGTGTTGTACTCAGACATATTTACAACACTGCTATCACTTTAAAATATCAGTACAAAACAGCTCAGTCACTGACTGACACTGCCCCTAGTTGAAGCATCAGTGCGATGTAAAATGTCAGAGAGTTGGTCCTTCAGCCACCCAGCAGACACCAACACAGTGAGTGCTTTTCTTTTCCGATAAATATATATTTTGTACTTTGACTTTGCATGCACAACCCTTCTTTTACTGGAATTGTGTGTTTGGGAGAGGATTCCCAGTCCCACCTCTTGTCTGCCACCTAATGGAGACTTAGTGGCAGTACCAGCAGAACCAGCATATGGAGGGGGGATGATGATGCAGCACACACGGTGTCAATATGCACGCACGTGCGTCACTTGCAGATGTTCCAGGGAGAAAATGGAGGAAAATGCCCTTGCTCGTATGGCATCCTCACATGCATTGCACAACCCAATGTAACTGGGCACCAACTGATATGGCTCTGTGTAAATGGTGGTTAACCCGTAAGTCCATGAGATGGGTCAATGTTGGGGCTGGAAGGATGGCACCAGGACCAGGGATGGTAGGCAGAGAAATAAATAAAGAAAAAAAATAGGGTCATCAGAATCCACAAAAGTTCTAGGTTCTGGTGCTGGTCTAGGATGTCAAAAAGTTTGTAGGGTTCTAACTCATTTGTTTATAGAACTGGAGAGAACAAGCAGAGATACTGAGAGGTGGATACAACTAAAGGACAGAGCTACCCTCTCAGCACAATAATAACATTGTTGCACTGAACATGTAGAAAAGAAAGAGAAACACTGTGTGCTAATCAAAATGTAAATACCAAGGGTCACAACTCCTTGTGTTGTAGTCTGGCACATCTGCACAGGACCAACAAGTTGTGAATCTGCCTAAAACCTTTCAAAATGTAATTCCTAACAATTAGTTTGTTTTCCAGGCTGGCATCTCCTGTTTCTGAAATGTCTGAACACATAAAGCATTTTATTTAGTGTTTAGAACCCTTGATACTTTGAAACCATGGGTGTTCTGGTTCTGAATTCTGGTTCTGATTTAGAGCTGAAACCCACTGGCATGTGCAGACTCGAGGAATAAGGGGCCAAAATCTTTTTAAACCTATGAGGTCTGAGGCCCCTCCAAAATATTTTAACAACAGTGGAAACAGGACATTTTCTGCATTTTCATGTCAGTCATTTCATTTTATGTATTATACAGTACTGGAGAGCAAGACGACTTACATGCCCATTTTCTCAAGTGGCCAGTTGTAGCAGAAAATAATGAACATAGGTGAAACACAGGAACAATGGTACAAGTAGGCTAGCAACAATCAATAATTGCATTGTGTCCAATATAAATTAGCGAAGGTTTGCACTGAATGTAGGGATGCTACTCCCTAAGATGAGGTGAGGAGGAGTGAGGCTGTAGGGCCAATAGCTCTGAAGGAAAGTATTCTGTCTTATAGCAGTGTTACAACAGGGAAGTAAGAAAGTGAATTTGGACTGGTAGCTTGTCCCAGCATATTGGTTGAGTGGGAAAAGAGTGTGGAGACACTCAGAGGGACTTTACATAAAGCCACCTTATGAAGGAAAACCACTGACCTATGGAGAAACAATCTTCCAGGGGAGGCGGGCAGCAGAATGATAAAGATTGCAATGGTGTGTGTGATAAGGCAGGTCAGTCATGAATCAACAGATACTGTCATATGCATTGCACAGTTTGGTGAGGGCCCCTGGAAGGAGCAGCTGCATACACCAGGGAACCAATGGAGAACTTACTGCATGCTAATAAATGTCTAGTTTCTGGAATCAGGAACCTCTTGACATTGTGTAGAGCCCCCAGTCTTGAGTGCACAGCTTTTACCAGGTTATTGATGTGGGAGGTAAAGTATAGTGAGTTGTCAAGTAGGACACCCAAGTACTTAAACTGCGTGACAAGCTCTACCTCTGTGCCCTCTAAACTGTGGCCAGAAAAGGAAGAGCAGGCTGCTTTCCTATGTATACCAGAGAAGACCATGGCTTTGTTTTTGTTTGCTTTTTGTTTCTTGGTGTTGAGAACCATCTTGTTGTTGAAAAACCATGACTGGAGCAGGTCAGAGTTTTGCTGGATGTTTTTTCCAAACTGCAAGGTTCCTGCCTTAGCTGAAGATGATGCATCATCAGCATATACTGTAGCAGGGTGTTGGTGGAAGGGCAATTGGTGTGGGTGAGTTGAAACAGGGAGAATAGCAGTGGACCAGGTTAAATCCTTGGGGACCCACAGTTAATGGGGCAGAAGTCCAAGAAGACACTGCCAATAGAGGACCTATGCACCCTGTTGGAACAGGTGGTTATTAGCTAACAGGTTTCTTCAGAGAAGAAATTAATTGAGGAGAAGGCATGTATTAGCAGTTTATGGTCCTCAAATTGAAGGCCTTAGTGAGACCCCTAAATGTCGCTGTCACAAAATTCCTTGTCTAAGACTCCTTGCATGTAGCCGGTGAATCTTAACAGGGCAGTTTCGGTGTTGTGCAAGGGATGGAAGCCATGCTGAGCACTGGTCAGCAGGTCATGCTGCTGGATACAGGCAGAGGTCTGATAAAAAAATCCTTTTGAAAACTTTTGAGAGGGGGCAAGAAGGATGGGGCAGTAGTTGGAAGTGAGGTGTTTGGACCCTGAATTGTGTACAGGAATGATGGTTGCCATTTTCATATTTTGAATAGGATCCCATGCAGAGAGAGAAATTGAAGATATTGGAGATGGATTCACCAGTGCCTTTGCTAGCCATTTTAATGAGGTGATAGTCAATCCCATCATGGCCAGAGACAGGTTTTGGATTGGAGTCACAGGTATTTGGCAATCTATTACAGCGGTGAGGTGTGTAAGTAAAATTTTAGCAGCCATGATCCATGAGACAGAGCGGTATACCGCCCGTTAGTGACATGGCGACACTACAGCGACAACAGTGACAGGTCACTGTAGTGTCGACTTGGACCCTGGCACTGTTATCTGGGGTCTTGCACCCTTCCCTAATCAGCTCTGACTCTGAGGTTGATTAAGTGGAAGTACAGCCCCCACTTCGGGGGTTCAGGGTGAAGCCCCTGAAGAAAACTTATGGTGAGCAGTGACTATCTTTTATGCCAACCGCAAATGCGTTGACATAATGCTTTCGCTAAAAATTGCTATGACAAAATTTGAAATAGATGAACAATCAGATCCAGACAGAACAGTCAAGACCAGAGGGGTGAGGCAATAGGATAGTTTGCAGTACTTGTCGAGGTCATCAAATAAATCAGATTGGCAATAGTCTTGGAGTCACATGTGATTCCATCCTGGCCTACAACAGTTCAGGACTGGGTGCCCTTGGAGCTACCAATATGTTGTTAATGTTGCTCCAGAGTTTTGTGGAATTCCCAAGGTGGGAGATCATTGTTGATTTTATGTGATTCATTTTTGCCTTGTGAACTGCACCTTTACATCTGTTTCTCAAGGGTTGGTAATTCTGCAGAGGGCTGGGTCTTTCAGTTTCTTGTAAAGGGTCTGCATTTTGTCTCTGGCTTTAAATAGTCTAAGGAGATCTCCAGAGACCCATTCCTGCTTGTTGTCTCGAATTCTAATTCACTTCATGGAGCAAAGCTTTCATAAACATAAGTAAAGGTTTTGCAGAAACCCTCCTAAACTCTGTTGATGTCCTCAGTATTGTATAGGAAAGACCAGATAGTCAAGGAAAGTGCAGAGGTGAAGGCCTCAGGGTTAAATCTTGGAGGTGTCTAGATTTGGTGTAGACTGGGAAGGCATAAGTAGCTTGGCTGACCATTCACAGAAGACCAGGATGTGGTTACTTAATGAGTCAGGAGAACACTGGAGTTGAATAGAAAGGAGGGGTTGGAAACAGCAACTCACTCTAGGGTAGATTTTGTACCTGGTTTTGTAGTTCACCCTGTTAGGGCTGGTGATAATCTGGATTAGTCAAGGTTCACAAGGCAAACTGGCTCTGTCAGCTTGGCTGGAAGCCCAGTTCATGTTACAGTCTGTGAGGAGAATCCATTCCTCCTTTTGAGCAAGAGTGACCAGAGTCAGAGATAGTGCACAGGCCCTCATCAGCTACGTAGGGTGTATGTAAATGAGTGCTAAATGTGAGGTTCTTGTCCTGGCCAAACTAGATATATAGTGAGAGAAGGTCACAGAGACCAGAGTTGAGTTTGGCAGGGGACTCAGTGGCCCTGAGCTGTTTGGAGATGTAGGGGAGGCACTCACCACCATATTTACATAACCAGTCTTTTCTAAACTTGTGTAGCCAAGTAGTTTTAACACATAATCTGAGATTTTGCTGGAGAGCCATGTCTCGGTAAGGGCAATGATGTTGTAATGAGATGCTAGGACCCGTGCTTCCAGTTGCTTAGATTTGGCTGTTAAACTCTGAATGTTCATGTGAACTAAGATAAGGAAGGCTTTTCTTTTCCTTTGTAGAGCAATATTTCATACAGTTCACCTTCTGACACACACACACACACAAACACAATATCAGGGCTGAGATGTTTGTTGCTGTTCCCTCAACTCACAAATAGCTCTCCACAAACCCAGTCATTCCCCAAAAAGCACACATGCTCTTCCCAAAGCCCTCCTTTATATTCTCAGACTCACAACTGGCCTAAGCTCCCTTGTAAGTACTGTGTCCCCAAGACAAATCTCATACTCAAGCTGCTCCCCAAGTACGGTTCTAAGTTACAATTTATTTCCATCCTCCCTAAAGAAAACCTCATAAGCAGGCTGCTTTCCCAGTATATATTCACATAAGCATACAACACTAATAATTTGCAGCCTTGTTCGATTGGGTTTTCTGGTGACCAGAAAGGTGCAGTTTGTTGTGTTGGGTGGTGTCTGGCAGCACAACAAAGCAAGAAGAAAGCTTGGTGGCAGGTCTCTGAGGCCATTGTCGGCATCTTGGCAGGTCGGTAACAACCACAGCATACAGGCAGTTCTGTTTCTACTGTATCATATTATTCAATTGCAGCTGCTGGGTTCTAAGAGTCTTGAGGGGTGTCTATGTTCCTCCAAGATAGAAGTCAATTGAGTATGCCGCAGTGCTTTTTCAGTTAGTGCCTATCTGTTTATCTGGAAGTAGCAGTGAACTGTGAGTACTCCAATGGTGGGACTCAGTTGGAAACACATTTATAGGCCCAATAGTCTTTCATTCCCCACTCACCTGCCAACTCTGTGGTCAGCTGACAGGTCACACACAGTACAGCCACTTACCCACAGACCACTACCAAGTGACCAGACACTGAGCTGAAGGAGGGAGGAGTCAAGTTCAAATCAGCTGCAGAACACCCATATTCTTTCTGATCTTCACTGTTCAAATCTGTATGTCCCCAGCCTACCCAGTGGGCCTTTGTCCATTCACCATATGCACATCTTCTACTCTCTCTCTCTCCACATCTCCGGACTTGTGCAGTCATGCCTGCGCTATGCTGTACCACCAAATGATTTAACTCCCATCTCAAATTGCTAATTTTGTGTGAGAGAGTGAAACTGCACCTGAGGTAAGAAATGAGGATGAGGAGCATGGAAACATAGACTTTGATGGCAGATAGGACTGCTTGGCCCACCTAGTCTGCCGATTTCCCTACCTATTGGATAAGCTGCAGATCCTAGTTAACCAACAGCCTACTTATTCCTACTCCCCACCAGAATTGACTTATGTCTGTCCCATGCATTCTTGTATTCCCCACTGTTTTTGACCCATGACCTCCTCAGGAAGGACGTTCCATGCATCCACCACCCTCTCTGTAAAAAATACTTCTCACATTACCTTGAGAAGTCCCCTGTATCTTCAGATTGTGTCCCCTTGTTCTTGCACATTTCTGTTTTGAAAGATGCTGCCATCTTGGACTTTGTTGATTCCCTTGAGGTACTTGAAAGTTTCTATCATCTCCCCTCTCCACCTTTCCTCAGGGTATACATATTAAGGTCCTTTAGTCTCTCTTCATATGGCTTCTGTTACAGGCCCTGCACCATTTTAGTTGCCCTCATCTGGACTGCCTCCATCCTGTCTATGTCCTTGTGGAGATGGGGTCTCCAGAACTGCACGATACTCCAGACAGGGTCTCACCAACTGTCTGTACAGAGGGATAACAACTTCCTGTTTTCTACTGGTGATGCCTCTTCCTATACATCCCAGTATCCCCTCAGCCATCCTTACTGCCTTCTCACATTGCTTGCTTACCTTTAGGTCATCTGATATAAGTACCCCAGGTCCCTTTCTATTTTTGTAGTTGTTAATACCTCCCCCAAATTGTGTACTCTTCCCCTTGGTTTTGTTTCCCAGGTGCATTGCTTTGCACTTCTTTGCATTGAATCTAAGCTGCCATATTTTTGACCATTCCTCCAGCCTTGCCAAGTCCCTTCTCATCCTTTCCACCCCTTATATATCAACCCTGTTGCAGATCTTTCTGTCGTTTGCAAAGGCATACTTTTCCTTCCAGTCCCTCTGTAATGTCACTTATAAAGACATTAAAAGGACTGAATCCAGTACTGAACACTGTGGTACCCCACTAGTAAACCCTCTTTCTTCAGAGTGGACTCCGTTTACCATTACCCTCTGTGTCCAGCCAATTTATTACCCAGGCTATGACCCTGGGACCCACTTCCAGGCTGGCTCATTTGTTTATCAATCTTTGTGTGGGACTGTGTCAAAGCCTTGCTAAAGTCTGGGTAGGCCATGTCCACAGCCCCTCCCTGGTCTACTACATTGGTCACCCAATGAAAGAAATTGATTAGATTTGTCTGACATGACCTTCCGCTGTGAATCCATGCTGCCTTGGGTCCTGTGCCCTGCTGGCCTCTAGGTACTGAACAATTCTTTCTTTCAGAAGTGAATCCATCATTTTCCTACCACTGAGGTCAAGCTAATAGGTCTGTAGTTTCCTGCCTCTGCTTTGCTCCCACTTTTGTGAAGGAGAATCACATCTGCCCTCCTCCATTCGTTAGGTACCACACCATCCTCCCATGATTTGTTAAAAGGGTAGTCAGTGGTGTAAATGGGTACTAAATTACCTTTCTTAGATTCTTGTTGGAACTGCACAAAAGAAGAGACGACAGACAAGTGGTATCCAGATAATAAATGTAATTTATTACCAGTAAATGAGAATAATACAGGCTTATAACCAACAGTGAAATAACCACCGGAGAGTATCCAGTTTCCTTACCTATAGGTGCAGTCAAGTCTCTCAGAGAGAAAATACATGATGCAAAGGGTCTTATACCCTGATAATTACTATGACAACTATAAAGAAGATACATAAAAAGTAAGCAATTGGCTAAAACAGGTGGAGAGTAACCATCCTAACTAGCATGGGAAAGTTGCTTACTAACATACTAAAATGCCAGCAGAATAGGCCTAACGGTCTTTTGTGTCTGCTCGTTTGGTCAGTCCCACCCTGGGTGCTGACCTTGCTGTCCCCTCCTTCTCTGGCTTCTCCCTTCCCAGTTCCGGATATTCTTGCTGCATTGGTTTTGCTTCCAGAACCCTTCCCTGTACCTGTCCCACCCCTCTTGAACCCCTCCACTGTCTCTGCCTCCACCAGCCCCTAGGCAGCGCATTCCATGGCTCCACCACCCTCTCAGTGAAGTAGCACCTCCTTTCTCCCTGAATCTTCCCTCCAGCTTCCACCCATGCCTCTAGTGGCCCCTCCTCCTTCCTTCAAAGCACCCTGACTGTTCCTCCCTATTTACCCCTTCATGTACCTGAAGACCTCTATCATGTCCCCCAGTCCCTTCTCTCTTCCAATGTGCACATATTTAGCTCTTTGAGCCTCTCCTCATAGGTCCTGTCCCCAAGCCCCAAATCATTATGGTTGCCCTCCTCTGGACCCTCTCCAGGAGGTTAATGTCCCTCTTTAAGTGTGGCCTCAAAGCTGCATGTAGTACTCAAGGTGCGGCCTCACCAAGCAGTTATACAGAGGGAGTGTCACTTCCCTCCTTCTGGAGGTGATCCCCTAGCGATGCATCCCAGCATCCTGTTGGCCTTGGCTGCTGCCCTCCTACAAGTCTCAGAGTTGTTCATCTTGACATCCACCACCACCCCCAGGTCCCTCTCAGCCATCAAGACTTGTAGCATTCCCCAGGGTGTACACTTGGCCTGGGTTCTGGCCCCAGGTGGAGTACCTTGCATTTCCCTGCATTGAACCTCAGCTTCCACTTTCTAGACCATCTTTCCAGAGCCTCCAGGTCCCCTGTAGGGCCACCTCCCTCCTCCCATCCACCACCGCCCCCAGTTTCGAGTCATCTGCAAAGAGACTCATCTCACTCCTGATTCCTGTCCTTATGTCAGAGATGTAGGCGTTGAACAGAAGGGGCCCAGGACTGATCCCTGTGGGACCCCACTAATGACCCTCCTTGGGATGAGACTATCCCGACAACTCACGACCCTCTGGGTCCGGTCCTGGAGCCAATTGCCTATCTCTCTGATCATCTGGTTCCCCACCCCATTTCTCCCAGCTTATCCAACAGGCCCACGTGAGGAACAGAGTCAAATGCCTTGCTGAAGTGTAGAAAGAGGACGTCCACTGGTCTACCCAGGTCCAAGGCACTAGTCACCCAGTCATAGAACTCCACCAGGTTTGTCTGACATGATTTCCTGGGATGAATCCATGCTGTTCTATCGTCCAGGCACCCTGACTTATCCAGGTCCCCCCAGCCTCTCCTGACAATGCCCTCCATCACCTTGCCCACCACTGATGTCAGGCTGACAGGCCTGTAGTTCCCTGCCACCTTCCTTGATCCCCCTTGTGATAGGGCACTATATGCCACCTTCCAGTCTTGGGGCACCCACCCTGTCCTCAGAGAGATGGTGAAAGCTCCACCAGGGGTTTCGCCAGGACATCCATGAAGTTCCTTCAGCACTCGGGATGTAATTTATCTGGCCCCGTGCTTTCTCTGTCTTAAGGGAGCTGAAGGCTTCCCTCACTCTCTCTGCTGTGATTTCCACTTCCAGTACCTCTTCTCCTGCTTAGCCCTCCCCACCTGCCAGTGATGCCTCCCCTCTCCCCAGACCCGCCCGATCGGTAAGGGTCCCTCCTCAGTATCTCTGTCTCCTCCCATGTATGATGCAGCACCCCATTTTCCTTGGTGAAAACTGAGGTGAAATACTCATTTAGTACCTCAGCCTGCTCCCTGGGTCTTGTGCCCATCTCTCCCCTGATTTAATCCTGCTAATCTGCCCTTTCACCCTTCGTTTTCCCCAATGTATCTAAAGAACCCTTGTTCCCTCTCCTAATTTCCTGGCCAGGTTGCTCCTTCCTTGCCTTAGCCGCCCTCACCACTCTAGTGGCCCTTCTAGCCATCAGCTCGTACTCCTCGATCCCTTTCACTCCTTGAGCACTTGAATTGCTTATAGGCTGCCTTCTTTCCCTGCACCACCTCCTGGACCTCCCTGGTCCACCAGCAGGGCTTTTGGGCCCCACCGCATTTTTGTCTTACTCTGCACAGGTGCTGGTAGCATCCTGCACCCACTCCTGATGATTTCCCACCTACTATCAGCGTCCATGTCTGACCCAATCCCATCCAAATGCTCCTTAAGGATCCTTCCCATTTCCTTAAAATCTGCCCCCTGAAGTCGGTTACTTCCGTTTTGTGCAGCCTTCTACCCCTCCTAGGTCCAGGCAGAACCAGACCATGGCATGGTCACTCCCGCCAATGGGTCCCTTACTTCCAAGCCCCCAATCTGGTCCTGTCTGCCAGGACCACATCCAGTACCCGCCTCCTGGTTGGTTCCCTCATGCTGAGTTAGGAGCGCGTCTTGAAAGACATCCAACAACCTCTGTTCCCTGGTCACAGAGGATGTCATAGTCTCCCAGTCTGTTCCTGGCATGTTTAAGTCCCCAACACCACCACTGTTCCTCTGCCCAGTCTGCAGTGTCTCCCAACATCTGCCACCAGACTGTCCTCCAGCTCCTCCACCAGGGCACGGGGTCTATACACCACTCCTATTTTACTCTCTTGCCCCCCTTGTTATCAAGGTGACCCAAATCACCTCCACGGTTCCCTCCGCCTCCTCTACTCCCCTATGCCAATGCAGTTTTTGACTATCATTGCTCCTCTCCTCCCTTCCCTCCCCCTGTCCTTCCTGAACATAGTGTAACCCTCCAGGTTCAGGTCCCAGTCATGTCCTGCAGTGGCCCAAGTCTCAGTGACCGCTGCCACATCCACTGCTCCCTCAGTTAGCATCGCCTGGAGCTCAGGCATTTTATTGCCCAAGCTCCTGGCATTTAGCTGGACTACCTTCCACCCTTTCCCTATGGTTCCATTCCTGCTCGTGTTCCCATGGGGATTCTGTTTTCCCCTGGTCTGCCTTTTGCCAGTCGGCCTTTTCCTGCAATCCTCCTGGTCCCCAGGGGGTGGAGACAAGTCCTTCCTTTATCGGCACCCCTTGACAGCCTTTTCTCCCATCCGCCCCTTCACAAGTTTAAACCTCACTTTTCACCAATGAACCCTCTATTTTCAACTTAGGATTCCCTCCTCCAAATTGAGATGGAGTCTATCTCTAGCATCAGCAACTTATCCTCCCAGGTCTCCCCAATCCCCATCAACCCATACCCTCTGGCCTCACACCACCCCTGAGCCACTGGTTTATCTCCTAATCTTCCTTTTGTGTTCCCCACTAGCCCTTGGCACTGGCAGATTTCTGAGAAGGAACTGTGCATCCTATGTCATGACAGATCCTGGCGAGCTCCCTGAATCTTGCCTGTATCTCTAGCTCGCTATTTCCTCAATGTCATTTGTACCCAGGTGGACCAGTATGTCTGGGAACCCGCACAATCCTTTGCCAGCTGATATACCTCGTGCTTAGCCCTGTGCACCATTAGTCAGGGAAGCATCTTGTTCTAACTGGCCAGGCTTCTCCCTCCCTATCCCATTTGATACTCCTGATCATAGACTCCCCAGCAGGAGCACTCTGACCACTCCTTTTCCTCCATTCCCCCCTTCCATGTCCCTCATCCTTTCTACCGGCCCCTCCACCCAGCCGGCTCCTTGTTCCTCCCCTATCTGGGTGCCACATGCCACCCCCCTCCTTATTTACCATGGCCACCCCTCCCTCCAATCCTATGCCTCTCCTCCTCCTGAGTATCCTTCTGTACCTTGCTAATTCCCCCCTCACTGCTCGCAACTGGTCCTTCTTCCCCATCTGCTAAAAGTAGCCTGGCTCGTCCTCCTTCCTTCCTGTCTCCATTTAGTTCCTCCTTGCTCGTCGTGCTCCGTGGCCTAAACCCTCAGCTCCCTTTACTGAATCCTCCTTGTACTTCTGGTCCTTCTCCTTTACCTTTCCTCCCAACTGGTCCTTCTCCTTGCGCTTTTCTCCTCTTCCCCTGCCCTCCTGCTCTGAATCACTGCTCCCCATTTTCCTACATTCCAGGTCCCCCCTGTTCTTCCTGCTATCTGGCCCTGCCTCCCACTCCCTTCCGCTCTAGCCACCCCTGTCGTGGCTACATCACCCCTCATCCTCGGAGCAGAAGAAGAGAATTGAAGCGGTTATTGAGTGTAAGGTCTGATCCACCTCCCCGCCTTGCTTCCTTCTGTCCAGCCCCTGGCCATCTGCTACTTCCCTGAGAATGTTGTCCCTCAGTCCCTCCTTTGTGAGGGTCCCCAGTTACCTGCCTGCTTCCTTGATAGTGTCCTTTGACCCTCCTGCCAGGGTCCCTATGTGACCCCTGAGTATTCTCCTGCACTCCTTTCCCTATGCCCCCACCCCCAGTGCTTGGTGCAACCCTGTGGAGATTCCAGCCCCTTCCCCAACCATACCACCCTTCCCCCAGCTTTCTCCTAATCCCGCAGCCTCCTCCCTGTTGTGCTAGCTGGTAGCACACTGGGCAACCACCGAACTTCCAAGCTCAGTCCAGTATCATGGCTGCTCCACACCCTGTGCACCCCACCACCCTCCCAAAGATGCCGACCCTAATGACATGTGGTTCCATCCCCTTCCAAATAGGTTTCCTTGGGTGAGCCACCAGGTTCCCCAGTCCAAGATACACCCTACTGCCTAATCAGGTCACCCACTAATCTTAGAGACAGTCCCACTGTACACCAGTAACCCTGTTACTAGGTGCAGTACAACACATTAAACTTATAAGGAAATGAACAACTCCCTAAGCTCCTCTCTCCCAGCCTTTAAATCCAACCCCAGTGGCTAGAACTACATGAGTTGCACCTCAGCCTTTTCCTCCAATTGCAGGGCAGGTGTTCCCCTATAGATTAGCAGACTTCTGGGGAGGGAGGGTGAAAGGGGGCGGGTCTTGGGCAGACACCTGACTCGAGAGAGTGTATCAGCCCTGTGTCTCCTCCAAGCCCAGCAGCCAAAGAACCAGGCCCAAGCAAATCCCACCAAATAGGTTTTAAATCAGAAGAAATAGGCCTCTACCAGCGCAGCCTGTTACACATCCACAAAATGAGCCCACTTACAGCCACCAAATCAGTTTTCAAACATCCAGCAGTCCCCAAAACAATACCCTACTAGCCCCTTAGAAGTAAGAAAAGAACTAACCTACCAAGTAAAATCCACAAGAACCCTGTGAAAACAACAAGAGCAGCTACTGTCCTGGAACACAACTGATCCTGTCCCTTCCAGTTCTTTCTGCTTAGATAGCAGAAGATAAGCTTAATACAATGAGTTCTTGTGAGGCTTACAAGGTCACTTGCAGTTACAATTTGCACAAGCACTAAAGATGGCCCTGTTGCCTAACTAATGACTATACAATAATAATAATGGAAAACATCTACCAGTGGTACAATGTATTGTGAGAATATAATGAAGCATAATATGCATTACAAAGTACAGTAGAACTCAGATCCTGACACTTATACTTATATGATAAGTGCCTGTGCCCTAAGTTTAGTACATATACCTACATATGTGGTGCTGTCCGTGAAGTGGGGGTACAATTAGGGGTGCTGATCCATGGATAACAGTGGTGTCACTAGTTCTCCCTTAGTTCTTTTAGGATTCCGGGTGAACTTGCCTGGTCCCACTGCTTTGTCCACCTTCAGTTTTAGCAGTTCTTTTCAGAACCCTTTCTTCTGTGAAAGGACTGGTATCGACTCCACTATCCAGAGTGCATCTATTGATTGGATTAATTACCTCCCCTCCTCTTCTTTTGTGAATATTGAGCAGAAGTATTCATTTAGTATCTCTGCTTTTTCACTGTCCTCTCTGCCCACCCACACTCCCTCCTGTATATTAAGCCTCACTATCCTCCTTTGTCTTTCTTCTCTCCCCAATGTACCTATAAAAGGTTTTATCCCTTTCTTAACGAGTTGCTCTCTTTTCCTCAGTTTGAGCCTTTGCTATTCTGACTGCCTTCCTAGCTTCATTCTGCTTTACTGGTGCAATTCTCTGTCCTGCTCCTTCTGTGTTTCCTTATACTTCCTGAATGCTATATTTTCTCCCTAACCTTCTCGCCACCTCTTTTGAGAACCATAGTGTTTTTTCTTTTGTTTTAATTTATTTGCTTCACACAAAAGCTTGTTGCCTTTCTGATGGCAGTTTTGATGTTTCCCATTATTCCTCCACCCCTCCTTCTAGCCTGTTTGCTAGTGCTTTTCTGAGGCACTCTCCCATTTTTGACGAGTCAGCCTCCTAAAGTCCAGTACCCTGACTTTGTATGGCTTGACTCTGCTGCTGTGTTTGTCATGAACCACACTGTTTGGTGGTTGCTTGTTCCCAGATGGCTACCCACTTCTAGATCTGAGATCCTCTTCCATTCCCATTTGAGAGTACCAGGTCTAAGACTGCTCCTCCCAGTGGGTTCCAACACTAGCTGTCTGAGGCATTTCCCCAGTAGGGCATCGAGAATGACCCTGCTCTTGGATGTGGCTGCAGCAAAGGTGCTCCAGTTAACATCTGGCATACTCACAGCCCCCATCAACAATATCTTGTCTGCACTGTTTTTCTAGACCTAAGTAAGGCCCTCAACACTGTCAACCACAGCCTCCTTCTTTCTTCATTAAAAGCTACAGTGGCGTGAAAAAGTATTTGCCCCCTTCCTGATTTTCTCTATTATTGCATATTTGTCACACTGGATGTTTTCAGGTCTTTAGACAAATGTAATATTAGATAAAGGAAACTGAGTGAACAAATAACACTTGTTTTTTACTTATTTCATTTATTTAATGAAAAAGTTAACCAACACCAACTGGCACTGTGTGATAAAGTAATTGCCCTAGTTAAATCAACCCAATTAAAGGGATAATTAGAGTCAGGTGATTGAACACAGCCAGGCTTGATTACAGCCCGCCCTGCTCAATATAAACCTCACTTATTTTGACCCTACCATCAGAGTCACGTTGCCAGCATGAAGATTCAACAAGCACATTATGCCACGATCAAAGGAAGTTCCCAAAAGATCAGAAAAAGTTGTTGCTATCTATCAGTCTGGAAAGGGTTACAAAGCTATTTCTAAGGCTCTGGGACTCCATCGAACCACAGTGAGAGCCATAATCTCCAAATGGAGAACACTTGGAACTGTAGTGATTCTTCCCAGGAGTGGGCGCCTGCCAAAATTACTCAAGGGCGCAGTAAAATCATCCAGGATGTCTCAAAGGATCCTAAAACAACAGCCAAAGAACTGCAGGCTTCTCTTGCCTCAGCTAAGGTCAGTGTTCATGACTCCACAATCAGAAAGAGACTGGGCAAAATGGGCTTCATGGGAGAGTAGCAAGGCAGAAACCACTGCTAACCAAGAAGAACATAAATGCTCGTCTCTCATTTGCCAAGAAGCACCTGGATGATCCACAAGCCTTTTGGGAAAATGTTCTATGGACAGATGAGTCCAAAGTGGAACTTTTGGACGACATGGATCCCATTATGTCTGGCGTAAAGCAAACACAGCATTCCACAGTAAGAACATCATACCAACAGTCAAAACATAGTGGTGGTAGTGTGATGGTGTGGCGATGCTTTGCTGCCTCAGGACCTGGACGACTTGCCATAATTGAAGGAACCATGAATTCTGCTCTGTACCAGAAAATTCTTAAGGAGAATGTCCGGTCATCCGTCCGTCAGCTGAAGCTGAAGCGTAGTTGGGTCATGCAGCAAGACAATGATCCAAAACACAAAAGCAAGTCCACATCAGAATGGCTAAAAGAAGTAAAATTAAAGTTTTGGAGTGGCCTAGTCAAAGTCCAGACCTAAACCCAATAGAGATGCTGTGGCAGGACCTGAAACGAGCAGTTCATGCTCGAAAACCTACCAATGTTACTGAATTAAAGCAGTTCTCAGAGGAAGAGTGGGCTAAAATTCCTCCACAGCGATGTGAAAGACTGATATTGAATTATAGGAGCGTTTGGTTGCAGTCATTGCAGCTAAAGGTGGCGTAACCAGTTATTAAGTGTAAGGGGCAATTACTTTTTCACACAGTGCTAGTTGGTGTTGGTTAACTGTTTTCATTAAATAAATGAAATAAGTAAAAAACAAGTGTTATTTGTTCACTCAGGTTCCCTTTATCTAATATTACATTTTGTCTAAAGACCTGAAACATCCAGTGTGACAAATATGCAATAATAGAGAAAATCAGGAAGGGGCAAATACCTTTTCACCACTGTATTGGTCTAGATTCCACCTTCCTTGTGTTGGTTCCACAACTACCTTTCTGATAGGCACCAACAGGTCAAGGTCGAAGGTGAACTCTCTCCCTCAAATCTGTTAAAAGAGGCATCCCACAGGATCCATCCTGGGGCCACCTATTTGCCATCTACATCAACAATATAGACTCAGGCATCAATGACATGAAAATTCATCTGTTCGTAGATGATACAGTGATCTACCTAAGCCATACAAATCCTGAAACTGCCTGTAGTGACCTGCAAGCTGACTTCAACATACTTCAATACCAGCTCCTTAGTAAAAATTGCTACTAACGCCAAAAGACAAAAGGCGTTGCTATTTTCATCTATTAACCATGCAGCCTACCCTGCTCTACCCTCATCACCACCCTCCTAGGAGAAACCCTGGAATTTGTGCCAAAATTCAAATACCTAGGGTCTGGCTAGACTTCAAACTCTCCTTTGCAGATCACCTGGAGGATTTGTTAAAAACTGAGGCAGAGACTAGGTCTCTTCTTCAGGTTAAACCACCTACTAACTACAGAGGCCAAGAGACAGCTAGTTCAGTCTATGTTCCTTTTCCTAATTGATTACACCGACTTTATATACAGCCAATGTGCTACTTCATACCTTGGTAAATAGGACATACTTTACCACAGAGCCCTGTGCTTCATCACTGGTCTCCCTTCTCCACTCATCACTGCTCTTTATATGCGTCGTGGTTAGACCTCCTTCACTACAGACGAAATAAAATGCAGCTCTCTGGACATACAGAGCTGTCACTGGCAAACTCCTGTAGTACATTGTTGATTGCCTGACTCTCAATATGCCAGGAACCTATGCCCTAAGAAGCTGTTCACTGATTTCTTCTGAAAGTGCCCAAAGCCCTAACGCGCTTTTGGGAGAGCTGCCATAGGATTCGCTCTACCATCACTCTGAATGTGCTACAGAAATCACTGAAACTGAGGACTCCTGTTAGTATTACTGTGTTTAAGTCCTTATACTCAAAATACATTACAGAAGCCTGCAACTGCTTCCAATGATCCTAGCTCTGGAATGTGCTACAGAAATCACTGAAACTGAGGACTCCTGTTAGTCTCACTGTGTTTAAGACCTTATACTCAAAATACATTACAGAAGCCTGCAACTGCTTCCAATGATCCTAGCTTACTTACTTACACCCCTCCACATCCTCCCTGCTTTTCCCATCTCCTCCTTCCTTCTTGTATCAGTGCATAACTTGTCCCTGAGCCACCTACTTATCTACGCCCTAAATCTCACCTCTCTCACCCACCTATTCCTTGTATACCCACAGCATCTCATTCCTTCACTCCTAGTATTATCCCAGTTCCAGACCCCCACTCTGGCTGCAAACTTCTCCCGACACATGTCTCCCTTGATATGCCTGGGTCTTTTAAACTGACTATATATATCTCTTCGCTTGTAGCATCCACTTCAACTAATCTCTTCGCTGGACTATAATGCCTTTATCTTACAGGAATACTAAACCATGTATGTTGTTGTATCTGGTATAAATTTTACTGACTTGCTACCCTATCATTTTGTATACCATTACCGACTGTCTTTTACCTGAACCCAAATGTATTTTTACTTATCCTGTCTATTGCAGGCCTACCTGTACTGTTGTACTCTTGCATCTACTGTCTATTTGTCTGTATATAAATGCATTGTTACTTGACTTGTGTAATGCAGGTCCACCTTGTAAATGAACTTGCTCAATGGTGTTCGCCTGGATAAATAAAGAATTTGATTGATTGATTGAATATCTCCCCTTTTCTGCCATCCTAAGGATGCCTTCTATCATTTCCATGTCCATTTCCTCCCGAGACAGAGGTCTGTATACAACCCCTGTGCGGATTGTGGTGCCATTTCCGATCTCCAGGGTGACCCACAGTGCCTCCTCTCCTCCCTGTTTACCCTGTAGTTCTGTTGCTTTGATCTCTTCCCTGATGTGAGAGCTACTCCTCCTCTACCCTCCCTGTCCTTCCTGTAGATTGTGTACCTAGTATGTTGATATCTCAGTCATGTTTCTATGTATATCATGTTTATGTGACTGCCACAATATCCAGGCGTACCTCTTCCATCAAAGCCACCAGTTTAGGGAGCTTGTTACCTAGACCATGGGCATTGATACACATTACCCTCCATGTTTTGATGGCCTTACCCTTTTGCCCCATCCCTGTCCTTAGTGCCTTTGCCTTTTCTCCATTTACCCCTGCCCTTCTCCCTATCAACTTCTCTATCTTGGTTTTTCCTCACAAACTACCCTGATTTGTTTTGGTGGTGGGACTAGGATTTTCCTGCTCCTTTTCAGTGCCTCTCCCTTTGGCTAGTTTAAATGCTTGCCAATGAAGCATTTAACCTATCACCCTGATCCAGCTTCCCTCCTGGACAGATGCAGACCATCACACCAGTATAGGCCTGCATCCCTCCAGGTGGACCCCTAGTCCCCAATGAAGCCAAAACCCTGAGCTCTGCACCAGTTTTTCAACCATTGATTGAATCCCATGGTCCGGAGTACCAAAGCCTCACCCATGCCATAGCCAGGCAGCACCTCTGAGAAGGTTACCATGCGTGCTACTTGTCTAAGGCCACTCCCCAACTCCACAAACTCCTCCTGCACTGATCTGATCCCTTTTCTAGTCAGGTCATTTGTCCCTAGAAACATAGAATTTGATGGCAGATAAGGACTGCTTGGCCCACCTAGTCTGCCCATTTACCTACCTAATGGATAAAGTGTAGATCCTAGTTAACCAACAGCCTACTTCCTCCTACCCCCCACTAGAATTGCCTGATTTCTGTCCCATGCATTCTGAATTCCCCACTGTTTTTGATTCAACGACTTCTCAGAAGTCTGTTCCATGTATCCACAACCCTCTCTGTAAAGAAATACTTCCTCACATTACCTCTGAGCCATCCTCTCTATCTTCAAATTGTGCCCTTGTTTTTGCACATTTCTTTTCTGAAAGATACTACCTCTTGGACTTTGTTGATTCCCTTGAGGTATTTGAAAGTTTTATCATGTCCCCCCTCCCTCCTTTCCTTGAGGCTATACACCTTTAGTTCCTTTAGTCTTTCTTCATGTGTCTTCTGATGCAGACCCTGCATCATTTTGGTTGCCCTCCTCTGGACAGCCTCCACCCTGTCTATGTCTTTGTGGAGATGGGGTCTCCAGAACTGCACAGTACTCAGATGTGATCTTACCAACCGTCTGTACAGAGGGCTAATGACTTCCCTGTTTTCTACTGGTAATGCCTCTCCTATGCATCCCAGTATCCCCCAGCCTCCTTACTGCCTTCTCACATTGCTGGCCCACCTTTAGGTCATCTGATATGACTAGACCCAGGTCCTAGACCCAGGTCCCTTTCCATTTTTGTTGTTGTCAGTATCTCACCCCCATTGTGTACTCTTCCCTGGGTTTTTGTTTCCCAGGTGCATTACTTTGCACTTCTTTGAATTGAATCTAAGCTGCCTTACATTTGACCATTCCTCCAACCTTGCACAAGTCCCTTTTCATCCTTTCCACCCCACCTTGTGTATCAACCCTGTTGCAGATCTTTATGTCATCTGCAAAGAGACATACTTTCCTTCCAGTCCCTCTGCAATGTCACTTATAAAGACATTAAAAGGACCAGCCTCAGTACTAAACCCTGCAGTACCCCACTAGTAACCCTCCTTTCTTCACTGTGGACTCCATTTACTATTACCCGCTGTGTCCTGTTGTCCAACCAGTGTTTTACCCAGGCTACCACCCTAGGACCCACTCCCAGGCAGGCTAATTTGTTTATTTATCTTTTGTCGAGACTGTGTCAAATGCCTTGCTAAAGTCTAGGTAGACCATGTCCACAGCCCTCCCTGGTCTACTGCTTTGGTCACCCAGTCAAAGAAATCAATTAGATTTGTCTGACATGACCTTCCGCTGTGAATCCATGCTGCCTTGGGTCCTGTGCCCCACTGACCTCTAGGTACTCAACAATTCTTTCCTTCAGAAGTGATTCCATCATTTTCCTACCACTGAGGTCAAACTGACAGGTCTGTAGTTTCTGCCTCTGTCTTGCTCCCACTTTTGTGAAGGGGAATCACATCTGCCCTCCTCCAGTCCTCAGGTACCACCCCATCCTCACATGATTTATTTAAAAGGGTAGTCAGTGGTGTTACTAGTTCTTCCCTTAGTTCTTTTAAAATTATTGGGTGAATCCCATCAGGCCCTATTGCTTTATCCACCTTCATTTTTAAGAGTTCTTTCAGAACCCTTTCTTCTGTGAAAGGACTAATATCAACCCTCCCCATCCAGAATGCTTCTATTGACCGGATTAGGTATTTCCTGCTTTTCTATTGTGAATACTGAGCAGAAGTATTCATTCAGTATCCCTGCTTTTTCACTGTTGCCTCTGCCCAACCACCTTCCTCTTTGTTCAGCCTCAGGATCCCTGCCTTAGTCTTTCTTTGCTCCCTAATGTACCTATAAAAGGTTTTATCCCCTTCTTAACCGAGTCCCTAGGTGGACAAAGGCATCCAACTCCTCCCCAGTGCAGCTGCTCCAGCTATCCTGAGAATTCTCTCCCTGTCCCTTCAAGTCAAGGTGCCAGCCAGGCACCTTGCCTCCCTCTCCCACTTCCACAGTTCTACTCTCCTAACAATGGAGTCCTCCACCAGGAGTTGTTTCCTTCCCCTGTGGGGTCCCATGCCACCCTCCTGTAGGTCTCCTTTGTGGAGGTTCCCAGAATCCTCCTTGGGCTCCACTGCAGGTGCCTCCATAGAGGAACCACACTCTGCCAGAACGGTGTACAAATTGTGGAGAGGCACAACTGGAGGGATGTGCCTCTATTCCACCACCCTCACCCTCTCTGAGCCCACTGTGGTCCAACTGCTTCTCTTCTTGGCAGCCTCTGAGGCAGCGGTGGCAGCCCTGGTGGTCCTTAGGTAGGAGAGGAGGTCCCCAGATCCCGCCAACTCAGCCTGGAGATGAGCAACCTCCTCCTCAACCCAGAGAGGTGCCTGCAGATGGAACAACACTGCATCCTCTAGAACATCTCCCAGAAGACTGCCGCTCCACAGCCACTGCACTGCACCACTCCCATCATGTCTTATTTGTGTTCCTCAACTGTTGTTTTGTATGCTTACTCTTTCCACTTTCTGTTTATTTATTTTCTCTCTACTTTCCTACTTCCTCCATGCCCTTAAGCTCCTTCTCTTCCTGTTCTGGGACAGGAAGTTCCTGCATTCTTCAGTAGTCTCCTTCTTACTTGCTCACAGTTGGATCTCCAGCAGCTAGGGAGGATGAAGGCTACTGGAGTACTGCATGCAGTTCTGGAGACCCCATCTCTGCAAGGACATAGACAGGATGGAGGCTGTCCAGAGGAGGTCAACCAAAATGGTGAGGGTCTGCACCAGAAGACATACGAAGAGAGACTAGAGGAGCTTAATATGTATACTGTCGAGGAAAGGAGAGAGAGGGAGACATGATAGAAACTTTCAATACCTCAAGGAATCAACAAAGTCCAAGAGTGTAGCATGTTTCATAAAAAAGATGTGCAAGAACAAGGGGCACAATTTGAAGGTAAAGGGTGATGGCTCAGAGGTAATGTGAGGACGTATTTTTTCACAGAAAGGATTGTGGATGCATGGAATGGGGTTCCTGAGGCAGTCATGGAGTCACAAACATTGGGAGAATTCAAGAAAGCATGGTATAGACATAAGGCAAGTCTAGTGGGGGTAGGAGGAAGTAGGCTGTTGGTTAACTAGGATCTGCAGCTTATCCAACAGGTATGGGAATGGGCAGACTAGGTCGCTAAGCGATCCTTATCTGCTGTCAAATTCTATGTTTGTATGTTGTTCTTTTCCTTCTAGGATGGTGAGTCTTTTGTACCTCTGTGATCACTCCTTCCTGCTCCCAAACAGGAAGTTCCTGTTGTCAGTCAAATCCTGTGCCTATAAAAGTGTAACTGGCTAAGGGGATACAAGTGTAACTGGCTAAGGTGGGGGAAGGAGGGCTATATAGTACCAGTAGAGTAGTAAAGTTCTAACAACACCTCCTTCCTCTTGCTGTTCTCTGCCAAAACCTATCTAGGATAGTTTTAAATCCAAACACCTAGCTTCCTGCTGCCTAAGCCACTCCCCTAATTCAAAGTTCCTTCTTCACCTAGTTAACTGCACAGATAACAGTTCCTTCACCCAACTCAGACAAACACACTAACTCTTGTTTTAGTTTGCTTGTTTGTTTGTTTGTTTTTACCCAAAATGGATGGTCCCAGTAGTAGAGTTATAGTTCTTAAGTCCAAGTAGAGTAATAAAGTTCTAACAGCACCTCCTTCCTCTTGCTGTTCTCTGCCAAAAGCTCTGTAGAGCAGTTTTAAATCCAAACACCTGGCTTCCTGCTGCCTAAGCCACTCCCCTAATTTACGGTTTCCTTCTTCACCTAGCTAACTGCACAGATAACAGTTTGCTTCACCCATCTCAGACAAGCACAGTAATTCTTGTTTTTGTTTGTTTCACCTTAAATTGAAGGTCCCAGTAGTAGAGTTCTAGTTCTTAAGTCCCAGTAGAGTAGTAAAGCTCTAACAGCATCTCCTTCCTCTTGCTGTTCTCTGACAAAACCTATCTAGGGCAGTTTTAAATCCAAACACTTGGCTTCCTGCTGCCTAAGCCACTCCCCCTAATTCACAGTTCTCTTGCTCACCTAGCTAACTGCACAAGTAATAGTTCCTTCACCCAACTCAGACAAACTCACTAACTCTCGTTTATTTTGTTTGTTTGTTTTACCTTAAATTGAAGGTCCCAGTAATAGAGTTCTAGTTCTTAAGTCCCAATAGAGTAGTAAAGTTATAACAGCACCTCCTTCCTCTTGCTATTCTCTGCCAAAAAGCTATCTAGGGCAGTTTTAAATCCAAACACCTGGCTTCCTGCTGCCTAAGCCACTCCCCTAATTCACAGTTCCCTTGTTCACCTAGCTAACTGCACAGGTAATAGTTCCCTTCACCCAACTCAGACAAACACACCAACTCTTATTTTTATGTTGATTATGCAGATGCGAAAAGAAACATATTGAGGCAGCTTGTTGCAGAAGCAGTGTTGTGGAGGCGTGGCACTGTTGTGGCTAATGCCCCCACAGCCTTTGAAGGCTTGGCCCACTTTTCCCAATGGGGTGGCAAGCTGCTGCTGACACTAGTTTAGCCAGCATGCCACAACCTGAGTTTCAGCCACTGCAATCAAGGGTCACCGTCATTGCAGTGTAAACGATTCCTTGCAATGAGGAGAGACCGCCATTGCTGGGCAGAACCTTGTTACTGTGATATTGTTTGTGAACATGGCAGCGGCTTTCCTCCATGTTGACAAATAATATTAAGGGTAGCATAAGAGTTATTATATTGTAGGATTGATGTCTATGTTCTTTATAAGGAAAATTCAATAAAATGTTTCTATGATAAAAAACAAACAAACAATATTAAGCACCCCCACTGCCGAGGGGTGTCCAGTCCCCTCAGCAGCGTGTGCCCCACCATGTTTGTTTGCCCCACAGGGCCCCAATCCCGTCAGCTTCAGTGCCCTGATGTTCATGTTACCGGCAGAGCCCACTCCCTATCAACATTATGTCCCTCCTCCAAGTTTCATTTGCGATGGGGAGCCCTCCCCATTGACATAATCCCCCAAACACACAGTACAGTTGTGCCGGTGCCCAATCCCCTCGGCTCTTGCGTCCCCCCTTTTGTGCTGACGGGGTGCCTAATCCCTTATCAGCTAGAGCTGTCCCCCATAAAATATTTCTCTGTTGGCACACTGGGAGCCCACCCCAGTGTGCCAAATGGCCCTGTAAAAAAAAAATCCCATGCTTTTTTTTTAACCTGTCAAAAGAAAACTGTCTCCTCGCGGTCTCCCTGCTCACTCCCACAACCCTCACCCACCTCTGCACATCCTGCCTCCCCACACCCCTCACCCTATACTTACCTGTGGAGTCTGGCGCGACAATCTTTGGTGGGCCAGGAACACGCCTGCACTCTTCAAAGCCGACTATGAACTGAAGAAATGTCGGTAAGCTGTATAATGGCATAAATAGGGTTTTTCAACTTTGGTGCATATTTCAGGCATTTTTGGAATTTTGGCACCAAATTTTCAACATGGGGTTTGGGACCCCATCATGAATTCTGCCACTGTCATGGTCGTCGGCCCCGAAAGGTGATTTTGCGGTCACTGTGCGGAATCACCTCTCGGGACTGATTAATGAAATGACAGGCCAGTGTTCATGAGGTGGGCTCCCAAAAGCCTATGTTGCAAATTTGGTTGAAAAATCAAAAAATGACTGTTTTATGAGCGCATAGCATGCAGTTGGTACACATGCTCGTAACTTCGCGAATATGCAATATTTTTATGCCAGATTTTCAACACTGACATTTTTTTCACACCTCCTTGTGAACAGTATAGCTGTCATTTTTCACATCCTGGCTGAAATGTGTTTTCGCACTTCCGCGCAGAATAGCGCGTCACTGCAGGAAATCAGTGTTCGGGACAGATTAAGAACATGACAGTGAAACTGTTTATGAGCAGAGGTACTAGAATCCCTATGTTGAAAATGTGGTAATGATGGCCCATCAAATGACTGTATTACAAGTGTGCGTTGCAGTTTCCTGCACCCTTGTAACTTCACAGATTTGTAATATTGTCATGCCAGATTTTCAACACTGCATTTTTTTTACACCTCTTATGAACAGTACAGCTGTCATTTTTCACATCCTGGCTAAAATGTGTTTTGCATTTCCGTGGAGAATAGCGCAGTCGCTGTGGAAATCAGTGTTTGGGATAGATTAAGAAAATGACAGTGAAACTGTTCATGAGCAGAGGTCCTAAAATCTCTATGTTGAAAATTTGGTGACAATACTCCATAAAATGATTGTGTTACAAGCGTAGGTTGAACTATTTCCACGACCCTTGTAACTTTGCAATTTGTAATATTTTCACACCACATTTTCAACACTGGCTTATTTTCACACCTCCTTATGAACAGTACACCTGTTACTTTTCACATCCTGGCCAAAATATGTTTCCGCTCCTGCTGCAGAATAGCACAGTTGCTGTGGGAAATCAGTGTTTGGGACAGATTAAGACTGAGCGAGTGAGAAGGCATGACCGAGCTCAGCTGACTGCTGCAGATTTCTTTGCGGGCAGAAAAAGGCCCAACACAGGAGCCCAGTACAAAAGGGCAGTCTGCAGCACTGGGAGAAGCAGAACAAGAGAGCGAGAGAGGGAGGGGAGTGAGCTAACTCAACAGAGCTCTGTCGGGACTGCTGCGGATTTCTTTGTGAGCAGAAAGGTGCCAATGCAGGCAGGGGCCCAGTAAAAAGGGCAGCCTGCAACAGTGGGAGAACAGTATGAGCGAGTGAGAGAGGGGACTGAGTGAGCTCAACAGAGCTCTATCAGGACTGCTGCGGATTTCTTTGTGGGCAGAAAAGGCACCAATACAGGCAGGAGCCCAGTACGAAAGGGCAGCCTGCAGCGCTGGGAGAAACGGAATGAGCAACTGAGAGAGGGGAGTGAGCAAGCTCAATGGAGCTCTGTTGGAACTGCTGCAGATTTCTTTGTAGGCAGAAAAAGGCACCAATGGAGGCAGGAGCCCAGTACAAATGGGCAGCCTGCAGCACCAGGAGAAACAGAATGAGCGAGTGAGAGAGGGAGTGAGCAACCTCAACAAAGCTTTGTCGGGACTGCTGTGAACTTCTTTGTGGGCAGAAAATGGTGCCAACATAGGCAGGAGCCCAGTACAAAGGGCAGCCTGCAGCATCGGGAGAAATAGAATGAGTGAGTGAGAGAGGGGAGGAGTGAGCTCAATGGAGCTATTCCGAATTTTAGAGTTTCCCACCCTCCCGCTCAGGGTCCTCTGTGGTCCTATATTACAGCAGCGTTTCTGAGTGGAGACAAAGCAATGACTGGATACGCCCACACCTCCTAATGAACAGTACAACTGTCATTTTCACATCAGACCAAAATGTGTGTTCGCACTTACAGCGCAGAATAGAGTGGTCGCTGAGGGAAATCAGTGTTTGGGACACATTAAGAAAACCACAGTGACACTGTTCATGAGCAGAGGTCCTAAAATGCCTATGTTGAAAATTTTGTGATGAAAGTCTAAAATGACTGTGTTATGAGCATGCATTGTGCAGTTTCCACGCACCCTTGTAATCAGCAAATCAGTAATATTTTCACGACAGATTTTCAACAATGGCATTTTTCACACCTCCTTATGAACAGTACAGCTGTCATTTATCACATCCTGGCTGAAATGTGTTTCGCACTTCCGATGGAGAATAGCATGGTCGCTGTGGGAAATCAGTGTTTGGGACAGATTAAGAAAATGACAGTGGCACTGTTCATGAGCAGAGGTCCTAAAATCCTATTTTGAAAATCTGGTGACGATACTTCCATAAAATGACTGTGTTACAAGCGTGTATTGAACTGTTTCCACGCACCCTTGTAACTTTGCAAATTTGTAATATTTTCACGCCACATTTTCAACACTGGCATTTTTTCACACCTCCTTGTGAACAGTACAGCTGTCATTTTTCACATCCTGGCCAAATATGTTTTGCACCCTGCACAGAATAGCACGCTGTTGTGGGAAATCAGTGTTTGGGGCAGATTAAGACTGAACGAGTGAGGAGGGGCATGACCGAGCTCAGCTGACTGCTGCAGATTTCTTTGTGGGCAGAAAAGGCCTCAACACAGGAGCCCAGTACAAAAGGGCAGCCTGCAGCACTGGGAGAAGCAGAACGAGAGAGTGAGTGAGGGAGGGGAGGAGCTAACTCAATGGAGCTCTGTCGGGACTGCTGCGGATTTCTTTGTGGACAGAAAGACACCAATGCAGGCAGGGGCCCAGTACAAAAGGGCAACCTGCAGCAGTGGGAGAAACAGTATGAGTGAGTGAGAGAAGGGACTGAGTGAGTTCAACGGAGCTCTATCAGGACTGCTGCGGATTTCTTATAGACAGAGAAAGGCGCCAATACAGGCAGAAGCCCAGTAGAAAAGGGTAGCCTGCAGTGCTGGGAGAAATGTAACCAGCGACTGAGAGAGGGGAGCGAGCGAGCTCAATGGAGCTCTGTTGGGACTGCTGCTGATTTCTTTGTGGGCAGAAAAAGGCACCAATGGAGGCAGGAGCCCAGTACAAAAGGGTAGCCTGCAGCGCAGGAGAAACAGAATGAGCGAGTGAGAGAGAGGGGAGTGAGGTACTCAACAAAGCTCCATCAGGACTGCTTTGAACTTCTTTGTGGGTAGAAAATGGTGCCAACATATGCAGGAGCCCAGTACAAAAGCAGGCAGCCTGCAGCCAGGAGAAATAGAATGAGTGAATGAGAGAGGGGAGTTAGCGAGCTCAATGGAGCTGTTCTGGAATTTTAGAGTTGTCCACCCTCCCACCCAGGGTCCTCCATGTTCCTATATTACAGCAGGGTCTCTGGAGTTGAGACAAATCAATGATTGGATACGCCCGCACCTCCTTATGAACAGTACAACTGTCATTTTTCACATCCTGGCCAAGATGCATTTTCACTTCCAGCACAAGAATAGTGCGGTCGCTGTGGGAAATCAGTGTTTGGGACAATTAAGAAAACCACAGTGACACTGTTCATGAACAGAGGTCCTAAAATGCCTATGTTGAAAATTTTGTGATGAAAGTAAAAATGACTGTATTACAAGCGTCGTTGTGCAGTTTCCATGCCCCTTGTAACTCATGAATTTGTAATATTGTCAAGCAGATTTTCAACACTGGCATTTTCTCACACCTCCTTATAACAGTACGCGTCATTTTTCATCCTGGCCGAAATGTTTCGTGACGGCGGGCGCGCAGAATAGCGCGTTGCTGTAAAATCAGTGTTTAGGACAGATTAAGAAAATGACAGTGACACTGTTCATGATCAGAGGTCCGAAAATCCTATGTTGAAAAATTTGTTGATGACAGTCCATAAAATGACTGTGTTAGCGATGCGTTGAACTGTTTCCACGCACCCTTGTAACTCTCGTAGAATTTGATATATTTTAATGCCACATTTTCAACACTGGCATTTTGTCACACCTCCTTATGAAAAGTACAGCTGTCATTTTAACATCCTGGCCTAAATATGTTTTTGCACTCCTGCTGCAGAATAGCACGGTCACTGTGGGAAATCAGTGTTTGGGACAGATTAAGATCAAGCGGCGAAAGGGGACTGACCGAGCTCAACTGAGCTCTGTTATAACTGCTGTGGATTTCTTTGTGGGCAGAAACAGGCCCCAACGCAGGGAGCCTAGTATAAAGCGGCAGCCTGCAGTGCCAGAAGAAACAGAATGAGCGGGTGAGGGAGGGGAGTGAGTGAGTTCAATGGAGCTGTGTTGGGACTACTGCAGATTTCTTTGTGGGCAGAAAAGGCAGCAATGCAGGCAGGGGCCCAGTACAAAGGGCAGCCTGCAGTGGCGGGAGAAACATAACGAGGGACTGAGAGGCGGGGAGTGAGCAGCTCAACTGAGTTTCATCGTGACTCGCCACAGATTTCTTTGTGGGCAGAAAAAGGGCAGCAATGCAGGCAGGAGCCCAGTATAAAGGGGCAGCCTGCAGCGCCCAGAAATGGAACGAGCGAGGAAGAGGGGAGTGAGCAAGCTCAACAGAGCTCTGTCAGGACTGCTGCAGATTTCTTTTGGGCAGAAAAGGTGCCAACAGAGGCAGGAGCCCAGTACAAAAGGCAGCCTGCAGCACCAGGAGAAACAGAATGAGTGCATGAGAGAGGAGACTGAGCTACCACAATGGAGCTCTGTCGGACAGCTGCAGATTTCTTTTGTGGGATGACAAGGTGCCAATGTAGGCAGGAGCCTAGTACAAAAGTGCAGCCTGCAGAGCCAAGAGAAACAGAATGAGCGAGTGACAGAGAGGAGTGAGCGAGCTCAACGGAGCAAAGCAATCAACATTTGGCATTGACAAATGCTTGTTTTGTTTGTTTTAGCCTACATTGAAGATCCCAGTAGTAGAGTTCTAGTTCTTAAGTCCCAGTAGAGTAGTACAGTTCTAACAGAACCTCCTTCCTCTTGCTGTTCTCTACCAAAAGCTATCTAGGCAGTTTTAAATCCAAACACCTGGCTTCCTGCTGCCTAAGCCACTCCTCCAATTCACAGTTCCCTTCTTCACCTAGCTAACTGCACAGATAACAGTTCCCTTCACCCAACTCAGACAAACACACTAACTCTTGTTTTTTTTGTTTGTTCTGTTAATACTGTAGAAACATAGAAACAGAGAAGTTGATGGCAGATAAGGACAGCCAGGCCCATCCAGTCTGCCCATTAGTTTTATGTACCTGGTGATTGAGCCATAAGGCTCTACTCTGTCCTTGACCTATTTATACCCCTTCATCTGTATTGCTTCCTTGTGCCTATCCTATGCATGTTTGAAGCCTTGCACGGTACTCATTTCCACCACCTCCTTGGTAGGCTGTTCCATGCATCCACCACCCTTTCTGTGAAAAAGAACTTCCTCGCATTACCCCTTAATCGACCTCCCTCCAGTGTCAAGTTGTGTCCTCTTGTCCCGCTATTTTTCTTATACTGAAATATGTTAGACTCTTTCCCTTGTTAATACCCTTAAGTTATGTAAAAGTTTCAGTCATATCACCCCTCCCTCCTCTGCTCCAGGGTATACATACTGAGCTTGCTTAACCTGTCCTCATATGACTTCTGTTGCAGTCCATGCACCATTTTGTTGCCCTTCTCTGGACTGATTCCATCCTGCATGTCTTTTGCAGGTGTGGCCTCCAGTACTGTATGCAGTACTCAGATAGGGCCCAACCAGTGTCTTGAAAAGAGGGATCATTACCTCCTCTTATGGCTTGTGATACAACTGCTAATACATCCCAACATCCCTCTAGCCTTCCCTACTGCTTTTGAAGTCTGTTTGAGGCCTTCAGGTCATCTGTGATGATGATGCCCAAATATCTTTCCTCCCTTGTGACTGCCAGCAGCTCTCCCCATCCTATAGGTAGCTTCTGGGTTTTCTTTCCTATGTGCAAGACTTTGCACTTTATGTTAAACCCAGTTGTCACTTGTTTGCCCATTTCTCCAGTTTATCCACTAATGGGCAAAAGCCCTTTAAAACTGTTCAGATGATGGCTATTTTAATGGGGGCAGGTTCGCATGCCTATGCCCTACATTCTGAAAGGGTTCAAATCGATTAGAACTAATTCTGACAACCCTAATTCAAAATGCAGTCCAATAATGACCCTCTAGCAGGACTGCCACAGTACTAGATGGTGACTCCAAAGTCGACTGGGGTGGTTATAATGGGTGGGTGGAATCTTTAAGAGCACAGTATTTCAGGGTTTTAACAACCTTGCTAGCTGCCAGGAAAAAAGAAACTGTAATATTTATAGGGAACCCATAGATGTGTAGGATCCTTTGGTCTGAAAGTCTGAGAAAAGCTCTTTCTAATGACATATTTGGCTAACCTATAACCAGTAGGGTGCCACAAAGATCAGTCCTGGGTCCAGTACTTTTCAATATGTTCATCAGCAACATGGGAGAAGAAATCCAGGACAAGATGTGTGTCTTTGCAAATGAAACTAAGCTCTGTGGCAGGATAAACAGCAAGGAGGGGATAGGGAGATGCAGAGACTTGCAAAGGCTAGAGATGGTCAGAGGTTTTGTAGTTGAAATTCAGTATCAAAAGTGCAAGGTGATGCACATAGGGAACAAGAACCTGAGGACAGAGAACTGGATGTTGGGAGTGGGGTGAGGGAAGATGTGCACAACCTCTGAGGAAAGACACTTAGGGTCATCATCAGTGACTCCTTAAAACAATCAAACTGTGTAATACACTAAAGCAAACAGGATGCTGGAGTGTATAAGATGGGGTATTTATAGCAGAAGGGAGAAGGTATTACTATACCTCCATAGATCACTACTGAGGACCCCACCTGTAGTACGGTGTCCATTTCTGGAGTCCTCACCTAAGGAAAGATAAGGACAGGCTGGAGACATTGCAGCATAGGGTGATCAAAATGATTCAGGGCCAGCAGGGCAGATCTTACTAGGATTGGCTCAGGACATTGTGCATGTACTTGCAGGAAGCCAGATTAGAGATGCAGGACCTGATTGAGACCTTCAGGTTCCTGAAAGGAATGAACAAGGTAAACTGTGAAACTATTTAGCACAAGTAGCAGATCAAGAACACAGGGGCATGAGTGGAAACTCACAAGGAAGATTCAAGAGGATAGTGAGAAATTTTAGTTTACAGAAAGGGTGGTGGAGTCATGGAATAATCTGCCAGCTGATATGGTGGGTGCCAGAACTATCAATGGTTTCAAGCACAGCTGGTACAGAGTGAAGGGCTTAGTGGTTGCTCAGGGTGAAAGCAGTGTAGGGGGAGTGTGGGATGGCTAGCATGGGACAGAAACAGAACCCTATATAGACAGTAGACCCCAGGTTTGTTAGGGTTTATTGGTAGACTGGATGGCCAGTGGTCTTTTTCTGCTGCTACTGTCTATATTTCTATGTCTGTGTCTGCAATTTGGAGATACGAGGCTGAATTTTCAAAGACTTCCACTCTTATAATGGACATGTTTGTGCAAGCAGGTTTTGTCATTATAAGGGTGTCCACTATATCATAAAATCTTAAAATATGAATTTCTCCACCACAGCTCAAGTGCAGGAGTTAAAATGAGAGCATGCCCTCCTCTAACAACCAGACGTGTGGGGAACTGCTGTTTGTAGCTGATTGGGAACTGAGCAGTAAACAAGATTGGAATGATTTTGCTGTACAGTACCTGCGCTCATTGGGATCAGGGGCCAAGCAGCAAATGTGATTGGTAATATTTTACGTAGGAACATAGGAATATAGGACTGTGATGGCAGAAAAGGACCGCCAGGCTCAACCAGTATGCGTAAGTGTCCACTTAGGTCTTAAGTATAGTATCCTTCTCAGCATCCCCATGTTTATCCCATGCCCTCTTGAACCCCCACAGTCCTCTCTCCTACCACCTCCCTTGGCAGCCCATTCCAGTTTCCTACCACCCTCTCAGTGAAGAAGTACTTCCTATGATTACCTCTAAACCTCCCGACTTGTAATTCATGTCCTCACTCTTGACTGCTCTTTTAACTGGAACAGGCTGTCCATAGGAACTTTATTGAAGCCCCTGAGGTATTTTCTTTTTGTATTATCATCTTTATTCACCCTCCGTGCTCAGTGACTCCCACTCCATCAGGCTCCACAAGCCCCTCAAGCCCCACTGTCCTTACTCGAGCCTCTCTGACTCCTCAGATTTGCAGCCGGTCCCTGGGATATCCTGGGCATATCCCTTTGCCGGCAGGTCCTCTCCTCCGAGGGGAAGGCACTGGGGAGGACAGCCCCAGCACACACTATTAGGGCCCAGGATGCTGCCGAGGAGAAGGAGGCCCCAGGAAGGCACTGAGGTGTCAGGAACAGAGAGCCATCATCCGCCGGCCAGTGAGCGGTATTTCTGCTTTTCTAGGTTCCCCTGCACGCCTTTGTGTGGTAGTACTCCAGTCTCCACTGGGGGCCACTACCGAGCGAGGCCATCTCCAAACACACCCCAGGATAGGAGAGCAGTCCTACGGATGCTTGATCCTTATCCTCCCTGCTGACCCCCAGCAACCTGAGTCCATTCCGAACCTGGGTCACTGGAGTGGGTCGAGGTAAGGCGCCAGGGCCTCAACCCCTGAGGTATTTAAATGTCTCTGTACCCCCCACAAATGGGGGTTCCCAAAAGTCTTCCTTGAGCTTGCCTAAATGCTCACTGCCAGGCTGGTGTCCCTGCTTTTAGCAGTTTAAATGTGATTACCAGAGCTTGTGTAGCCTCTGTGTACTGTCTCTTAAGAGCTGCCTAACTGCAGCTTAAGTAGTCTGAGAGGCAGCTCTTTGAAAGATGTAACTATTTACTGAAAATCATTTAGAGTGATAATGATAATGTAGTTTGTCTAACCTGCTTTCTTCGTAGCAAGGACTGTTTTGTTTGTCTCCACTATCTTGGTCCTGGACTGCAAATTAGACAATCAGTTCTGGTGGGACCTAAAATGTAGCTGGACTACAGGAGCTGTCTGAATTCAAAATCTATAGGAACTGTGGTTTGAGTTTTGCACCTTTTTACAACTGAAGGGGTGCTCTTGCTTTGACTGACAGCCAAATCAGCCAACCAAATCTTTTGGATCTTGGGCAAGTCCCAGGCTGCTTGCAGTTTTCTGTTTAGAACTAAGCTGGAAACTGAGCAAGAAGGAGCTGAAGTGTTTCTGAGGAGCAATCCTGAGTGGATTTGCATGGGAGAACTCTGAAAAGGCTAAGTTTTTGGCCTGCATGCCGGTGTGCTGCTCCTGAGAGGGAAAGAAGAGAATTATTTTGGATTAAATCCAAGTCTGTGTGACTGAAGTAAGCTACTGAAGTGGGCCTGGCTCAACCTGAAGAAGACCGAATATTTTTGCTGAATGCGATCAACCTGTCAGGAGTTCCAGCTACCCTAAGCTCCGGTGTGTGCAGAGACGTTGCGATTGTGCCCAGGGAGTGCTTTGCATGGTACAGTGGAATTCCCATACATGTAAATGTGCTATGAGCTGCTAGTGGGTTGTGAGTTAGTTCCCACTGTGTGAACTGTGTTCTGCTTGCTGGAAGCTGTATCCAGCCCAAAATGGACTGCTTCCGAACTTGTCTTCATGGGTCTGGGCTTTGCCACACTGGCCCAGTCAGACTACCCACTGCACAGAGAAGCCATCGACGAGAGACCTGCCTGGGGATCAGCCCCTGCTCCACGCTTGAACAGGAAAGACGCCTCTGCGACTTGGGTGGGCCCTGCTTCTTGGCATTCTAGAAACCATCTGCAGTCTCGATTTTTGTCCAGCCTGTGTCCAGTCTTGGGTATGGTGAGGAATACCAGGGTAGCTCCCTACAATAACAGCTTAATCTGAGTGTCATCTGATTGTCTTGTTGTTTCGCTTCCTTTATGAACTGAGCCCTCTGGCTCTGGATTACAAATATTGTGTACTGTGCATGTTGTGTTTTCCATCACAGGGCCCAACCAGCTGCAACCCGGGCAACTGTCCTGGCTAGCCCATCTCTTCTCTACCTGGGTACCCAGAGGTAGACTGTGTGGGGACTCAAAGCGCATGCATAACTGCTTGATTGATATAACTTTTAAGCTAATTAACTTGATTTTGCTTCTCCCTTGTTCAAGTCCCCTGAACAAATCAGATCTAACTTTTCTGCATGTAATCTGGTTGTGGCTCCAGTTTGTGCTCAAAGTACTGTACTGTTGCTATTTGCTGTGCTTAACCTTGTTTTACAAGGGGTCCCAAGGTTGAGCCAGAGGAACCAGCCCTGTGGTGGTAAGTGTGAACAGTGTGGGTACTTGTGTGGTGTACGGGTATTGTGACAGTGATTATTGTACAGTGTTCAGGCCACTAGAGGGGAAAGAGGGGGTTACAGTGTCCCGGAGGGCTGTGCCCAGGTTAGCTTGACCACTACTCAACCCTGACCTCCAGGTGGAGGCACCCGCTTCAGAACTCAGGCCCTTTAACCTGCTACTAGCCAAGCAGGCAGGGGTAGTAGCCCTTGGGATAGTGCCACCTAGGGGTTACATCTCAATCATGTCACCCCTCTCTATCCTCTGCTCCAGTGAGTACATGCCTCGGTCTGTCAGTCTCTCCTTGTATGGCAATTGATCGAGCTCTCGGACCATCTTTCTCACTCTCCTCTGTACATGTTCTGACCTCTCCACGCCTTTCCTGAGGTACGACTTCCAGAACTGGACCACATACTCCAGGTGCAGCCTAATCAGCTGGGTGTACAGGGAACTATGACCTCTCTCCTTCTGCTGGATATTCCTCCCTATGCAACCCATCATCCTGCTGGCCCTTGCCACTGCCGCTCCGCACTGCTTACCCATCTTCAGGTCTTGTGAAATGATGATACCTAGATCCTCTTCCTCTTCTGTAACCTCAGGGTTCACCGCCATCCAGTACACAGCGTTTTTATTATTTCTGCCTAAGTGCATAATCCCTACTTTTGCTGTATTGAACCACAGTTTCCACTCCTTGACCCCTTCTCCAACTGCTCTAGATCTCTATGCATCACCTCTACCCCTTCTTGCTTGTCTCATGTAACCCCCTACAAATGGGGGTTCCCAAAAGTCTTCCTTGAGCTTGCCTAAATGCTCACTGCCAGGCTGGTGTCCTGCATTTAACAGTTTAAATGTGATTGCCAGAGAGTGCCTGTATAGCCTCTGTGCACTGTCTTTTAAGAGCTGCCTGGATTACAGTCATAAGTAATCTGAGATGGAGCGCTGTTGAAAGATGTAACTATTTGCTGAAAACATTTAGAGTGATAATGATAATGTAGTTTGTCTAACCTACTTTCTTTGCAGCAAGGACTGTTTTGTTTATCCCCACCATTTTGGCCCGAACTGCCTAATTGGACCGGTCAGTACTGGTGGGACCTAAATGAAGCCGGACTACAGGAGCTGTCTGGAGTCAGAATCTATAGGAATTTTAGTTTTGGCCTTTGGGCACCTTTTTGCACCTGATGGGGAGCTCCTGTTGTCACTGACAGATGAATCAGTCAACCAAACCTTTTGGATCTTGGGAAATTCCCAGGCTTGCTGGCAGTTGAGTCAGATCTAAGTTGGGAGCTGAAAAGCAATAGCTTGAGACAGTCAAGCAGACATCTGAGTAGTTTTGTGAGGGAGAACTGTGGAAAGGCCTGAGTTGTGGCCTGCATGTCTGTCTGCTGCACCTGAGAGGGAGAGAAGATAATTATTTGGACTAAATCCAAGTTTGTGAGAGCAAGTAAGCCATTGATTTTACCAGGCTCATACCGAAGAAGACCGAAGATTTTGCTGAATGCGATCAGCCTGTCAGGATTTAGCTGCCTTTGAATCCCCGGTTTGTGCAGAGACTTTACGATCATGACTGGAGAGCGGTTTGCCTGGTACAGTAGAATTTCCTTACATGTAAATGGGCTGGGAGTTGTTAGTGGTCGTGATTTGGTTTGAACTCTGTTCTGCTTGCTGGAAGCTGTATCCAGCTGAAAATGGACTGTATCCAAAACGTCTCCATTTGGCCTGGGCTTGCCACACTGGCCCAGCCAGACTACCGCTGCACAGAGAAAGCCATTGGTGAGAGACCTACCTGGGATCAGCCCCTGCTCCACGCTTGAACAGGAACGATGCCTCGGCAAATTGTGTGGGCCTGCTTCTCCTGGCACTCCAGATAAACCACCTGCTGTCTCAATTTTCATCCAGCCTTTGTCCAGTCTTGGGTATCATGAGTAATCATCAGGGTAGCTCCTGCAACAGCAGCCTAATCTAAAAGTATGTCATCTGATTGTCTTGTTGTTCTTTTCATGAACTAAACCCTCAGGCTCTGGATTACAATTAGTGTGTGTGGTGCATGTTGTTTTCTTCCATCACGGGCCCAACCAGCTGCAATGCTCTGGCTAGCCCACCATTCTCCATCTGGGTACCCAGAGTGTGTGACTGTTTATGGACCCTGAAGTGCATGCATAACTGTTCGATTGATACAGCTTTAAGCAAATTAACCTGATTATGCCCTCCTTGTTTAAGTCCCTTAAATAAATGAGATCTAACTCTTTTGCATTTACCCTGACTGTGGTTCCAGTTTGTGCAAGAGTACTGTACTGCTGTTATTTGCTGTGTATAAACTTGTTTTACAGGGGTCCCCAGGGTCGAGCCAGTGGAAATCCCTGGTGGTAAGTGCAAACAGCGTGGGTACTTGTGTGGTGTATCAGGTGTATTGTGAAAGTGATTATTGTGTATTGTTCCAGCTACTAGTAAGGAAAAAGGGGGTTACAGTATCCCAGAGGGCTGTGCCCAGGTTAGCTTGACCACTACCAACCCTGACCTCCAGGTGGAGGCACCCGTTTCAGAACTCAGGCCCCTTAACCTGCTACTGGCCAAACAGACAGGGTTAGTAGCCCTTGGGATAGGGCAACCTAGGGGTTACATCTTGGGGTTCACTTCTGGGATTTTGTGCCTTCTAGTGGCCAAAATTATGAATTTATTGTTAAAGATTAATGGCTACCCCAGTAGAAATGGCTGCACACCAGTTGGTGGGGTGGTGTACTGGGCAGGAGATCGACCCCAAATACTTTGCTTGTTCTGGATATTCCCCTGGGTACCAGTAAGGACACTGTAGAGGGAGCACTGTCCAAAGTTGAATGTTTAAAAATCTGTGGTGGTGGGTCGGCAGGCTGATTTGATCGCCCAAACTTTCATAGCCTTGGTAGAGTGTAATGACCTTGTGGACAGCTCTAAAGTGCCACAGACTGTTGCCTCAGAAGGTGTCCCAGCTGCCTGGAAAGTGATAACAAATGACAGTACAGACCCTGGGAGGATGAGCTCCCACCATTATTTGAGACTTTTGAGGAGAAATTTGCTAAGTTGTTACTGGAGGAAGGGAACCGTAGAGGACTTTAAGAAACTGTTCCTGCCACCTGGGAGTGTTCTTTTCCCAACACCCCAGCACCTGTTACTGTCCGTCTTCTATGCCTGTGCCAACGTTGGCCCCTATATCTGTACCCGCCATTAGTCACGACTCCTACCGAGGCTGAGCATCTTCTTGGCACCTCCCACCCCCAGGGTGAGGATGACTGAGAGACCTGGATAAACTATGTTGCCTCCTTGGCACCAGAGTGGCAGTGCGGAGGCTGAGAAGCAGAAAAAATCATAGAAAGTTTGAGGGCCCTGTCCTTGAAGCCATTAAATTTTGAGGTCCACAAACCCTGATGCACCTGCTCAGAAGTACCTATCTGTACTTGAAGGCAATTTTGGGAGCATTGAGTCAGGGGAGACTTTGATGTGGAAATTCCAAGGTACCAAGCAATGGAAGGGGGAAAGTTTGTCTGCATATGTTACTCGCCTAGAAAGAGCTCTGCAGAAAGCTTACTGGAAAGGTGGGGTAGCTGCTAGTGATTTGAACCACATGAGACTGGGGCACATACTGCAACATGCCAAGCATTCTAAACTGTAGATCATCCAGTTAAGGCTCCAGGATAGGAGAGGTAATCCACCTGACTACTGTGACTTGACAAAAGAACTCCGGAGGTAAAAGGTGAAGAGGAGATTGTAATTATGGGGTGAGTGCAGCCCAAGTGATCATAGCACAGGGAGGCCATTCCAAATGGAGACCACTAAGAATGTCCCACCGTGGCTAAATGGTGGGGAGGAGTTGCTGAAGGAAGTTAGAAAAGCACAACCGGGTGCATTCGCTGAGGTATCCCCTGCTGACAGAAACCCTGGTCCCTGTCAGAACGTGACTGTTATGGTGGTGGGGTGCACCTCAGGCATCCTCTACTGGGGTGACTTCTCGGCTGAGCTCAAGAATTGACTGCCACCCTAAAGGAACTTTTGAGACATGGTACACTACCCACAGAAGTCAGATCACAGTCTTCCATCGATGCTCCAGCATCCCCTGCTATGTTTTCCCAAGGATGCCCCAAGAGCTTGTCATTTGTCACTATTGCAGCAAGGATGGCCACATGAAGAGGAATGCCAGTCTCAGAAGGACTTAGAGAAAGTGGAGAACCAGCTTCAAGGAGAGCTTCAGAAAATGAGTCAGTGGTCAAGGGTGCACAAATGACCACAGTAAAAGCTTTGCCATCCTAACTCAAACCCCTCTGTGCCTAAATCATCTGTCCAGGTCCCTGCTGTTGTCCCTACAGACTGGTCCAAGATAATGGGCCCTTCAATGGAGACTAATGTGGCTGTGAATGGTATTCCTACTCAGGCTGTGTGACAGTGGGTCTAAGTGACCATTGTGTTTCAGAACTGATATGACAAACATTTATCTGATGTGCCCTTACAATCCCTGGAAGGCCTACAAGTGTGGGGCTGAGCGACAAGTCTTATACATATCTAGGATATGCCTGCCTCTGGTTGTCTTTTCCTGCAACTGTCACTGGCGTAAAGGAGCAAGTAGAGACATTGGCCGTAGTTGTCCCCCATCAGGCTGTATGATGGGGTCCCCTGTTAACTGGGACAAACGCCCATATGTTTGGGAGACTGGCGCAACTCTGTCACGAGAAACAAAGGCAATGGACTGGGAGGGCCCTGAGAATTCCAGCTCTGATCAAGAGGGCCTATGATTTGCAACAGAAACCTGAGGAAGTAGAACAGGATGAACCAGTGGGGATTGTGTGGAGAGGATCCGATTCAATGGTACTGACCCCTAACATCCAGTGTACCATTCAAGGGAGGTCTGACTTTGGAGAGATGTCAAGAACAAAATATTGATGTTGGATGCACCAGGCAATGGAAAATTAACAGAAGAATTATTGGTCAAGCCCAGCATCTTGCCTGCTCATGCCCATGCCTATGCAGACGAGTGATGGTCCAAATTCACAATGTGTCAGATCGGAGAACTGGGAGAACAGAGGTGCTACCTAGCTACGGTACAGTGCACAGACACTGCAATATTGCCCAGCAACAAGCACCCTGGTGAGAAGGAGAGTGACCCCAGACTTGTTTGACTTTGGTGACTCCTGCCAGCTGAATGGAAGGCTAGAATTAGCAAGAGACTTGCCTAGACAGACCAAGTGTTTTCGTTGAAGGAATGGGATGTGAGATGTGTCCAGGTGTGCAGCATCACATACACCTGCACGATGAATGGCCATTTCAAGAGAGGTCCCGACACCTAGCCCCAGCAGACATAGATGATGTGAGAAGACACCTGCAGGAAATGCTCGCTGCTGGTGTGAATACAAGAATCCAGGAGCCCATATGCCTCTCCATTGTGGTTGTGCATAAGAAGAATGAGTTTGTGAGGATGTGTGTTGATTATCGAACCCTGAACTGATGGACCATCTCAGACCAATACACTATGCCTCGTATACAAGATACCCTGGACTGCTTGAATGGGAGCAAATGGTTCTCGGTGTTGGATCCTGCGCAGATACTACCAGGTTCTGATGGCCCCGAAGACCTTGAAAAACAGCCTTCATCTGTCCATTGGGGTTCTACGAGTTTCTGAGGATGCCACAGGGATATCGGCGCCCGCCACCTTTCAGCGACTGATGGAATGTGCGTGGGAGATATGAATTTGCTGGAGTGTCTGTACTTGGATGATGTCATTGTGTTTGGAAGCACCTTAGAGGAGCATGAGAACCAACTGTTTAAAGTCCTAGACTGACTGGAAGACTTTGGCTTCAACCTGTCCATTAACAAGTGCCAATTTTTCCAAACCTCCGTTAAGTATGTGGAGCACATGTATCTATAAAAGGGATAGAGACTGATCCCAGTGAGGTTGAAGCACTGACTACTTGGCCCCAGCCCATAATCTTAAAGAACTACAATTGTTTCCTGGGGTTCTGTGGCCACTACCACAGGTTCATAAAAGACTATTCAAGGTGATTCAGCCCACTCTTGAACCTTACCCAGGGTTACCCTCCTACCAATTAAATACAAAAAGGGTCCATTAAAGAACCAGAAAAGTATACTTCTGCCCAGGTGAACTCTTCAGGCCCTGCTGGATGCCCGATTGTGAAGCAACCCTTCATGAGATCATATACCAGCTCACCCACACCCCCATCCTCCCTATGCTGACCCCACCAAACCCTATGTGCTGCATACTGATGCTAGTCTGCAGGGTCTAGGAGTGGTGCTGTATCAAGACCATGAGGATGGCCTGAGACAAGTAGCTTTCACCAGTAGGAGCTTGACCCCGTCCAGAACAAAACTACCCTGTGCATAAGTTGGAGTTCCTTGTGCTAAAATGGGTCATTTGTCCAGTGTCATGAATACCTTTATGGGGCAAGGATATTGGTGTAGACTGACAATAACCCATTGACCTATTTACAGACTTCAGCTAGTTACCGTGGCTTTCTGCATTATCAACCTATGATTATGCTGTCGAATACAGACCGGACCTGAACCTATATTGACGCTGATGCTCTATCATGAAGGCTCACTTCCAAGAGTGATTGGGCCAGGCTGTGTGAACCTGACATTCGAGCATTTTGTGCCAAAAGTTTGATAGAGATGAACAGATGTCTGTGGACACAGTGGACTGTTTAGTAGATTGCTTGGGCATTCTGACACCTGCATACCAGCTGCTTTTGCCACTTCTCTGCTCTAGATATTAGTGCACTACCTCAATCTGACAATGACAGCATTCAGTGGGCTCAATCCTAAGAGCCTATGATTCAGCCAGCACTTGATGCCCTGCATGTGGTGAAAGATGTGTCTAAGTTATGTTCCACTGACTTGCAAACTGCTTTATTGTTTAAAGAAGGCCCCAGATTGAAGTTGCTCTATCAGTTGTTGTATAGAGAGACAGTAGATCGTAGTGGCAAAGTAGACAAGCAACAATTGGTCCTGCCCACAGCCTTTGAAGATTTGGTATTGACGTCCCTCTCAATCACATGGGGCACCTCAGTATTGACAGAACCCTTGACCTGGTACGATCGTTGATTCTACTGGCCCAAGATGGGGACTGATGTTGAGCACCATGTAAGGACTTGTAGTCGCTGCCTGCAGAGAAAAGCCCTGCCTCAGAGGGCTTCCCCATGTCAACATTAATACCAGCACCCCAGTGGAACTAGTCTGCATAGACTTCTTGAGTTTAGAGCCTGATCAGTGAAACATTGGCGATGTGTTAGTGGTTACAGATCATTTCACATGGTATGCACAAGCTTTTCCCACCAAAGATCAAAAGGCATCTACCATGGCCAAGATGTTAGTGGAAAATGTCTTTGTCCACTATGGTGCTCCCCAGCAGATTCATTCTGGTCAAGGCAGAGACTTTGAGAGTTGGCTAATCAAAGAAATGTTCTCCCATGGGGTGCGAAGTCAAGAACCACCCCTTATCACCCGCAGAGGGACCCTCAACCAGAACACTTTAACCACACCCTGCTAGACAAGCTAGTACCCTCTACCCAAAAGAAAAGCAAAATGGAGTCAGCAGATTAGCACCTTGGTACATGCATACAATTGCACAAAATGATGCTACGGGTTCTCCCCTACTGCCTCATGTTCGGAGAAAGGCCCGCTGCCAGTTGATGTCTGTTTTGGGGTCTCTCAGATGAGGTCCATGCCAAAAACTGCTTGCAATATGTACAAAAACTGAGAGCTCAATTGAACTAAGCCTATCAACTGGCCCAGACAATGGCCACCAAGAGAAATCTAGCCAACAAAGAAAGGCATGATAAAAAAAGTAAAGGCTCAAGAGTTTCGACCTGGAGACCATGTTGTTACACAATTTGGGACTGCATTGTAAACACAAAATTCTGATTGGTAGCACCATCTTCCCATGTAATAGTTGGAAAGTTGGATGATTTATCTGTGTACAAGGTGCACCCAGAGAACAACTCCAAAGCTGTCAAGACCATGCAACGTAACCACTTGCTACCTATAGACCAAGTCATAATTGAGGCTGAGCAATCAGAGATTGATTCTCCTGGGCAAGTGACTCATGCCGCTGCAAGAAAGAGGTAGAGTCGACCTACCCCAATGGTTACAAGTTCAAGGTTTCTCCGCAGCAGGTTCAGAATGATAGTGACTGTCAATTCACCGCTGAAGAAAGTGAATGTGACAATGCCTTTTACTCCTATTATGAACTGAGTTAGCTGTTTAGGTAACCTATGACTAATTGTGGGGATGAAGCTGGGCCTTCTGGACTGCCTTACCCCCAGCTTCGTCCTTGCAGCCAATGCTCCCAGAAAGTGAAGTGCCAAGTATCACGCCTGAAGATGCTGTCTGTGTGTATTGTGGAACTGTATGATTTGCCTGAAGGAGGGCTGATAGTTTGAGTCTTTCTAGTGACATACCAGAATTTGAAGAACACCATGAGAGTGCAGACAACCCCCTTCAGTGCCTCAAAGTTTGATTGTGCCTGAGCCTTCGAAAATGAGTCAAGTGTTGTAGAAACAGAGCCTGCGAAGCAAGAAGCCGTGACAGTGCCCCAAGTTTGGACGTTCTCATCCAGGCAGAGGCACCCCCACAAGTGACGAGAGTCCCTAGACCAGTACTGAGAGTACAAAGACTGTAGTTGTCCCCTCAGAAAGACTGGCTGCCAGTGGATTTGCCTCAATTTGGTCCACAAAGGGGTTTATGTTTCTCAGTGCTCACTGCCTAAACTGAGCCTAAGTGCCAATTCCAGCTTGATTGTTCTGCCTTCTAGGTATGGTGCCCCTGCTCCATCTAGCCCCAAGTTAGCTTATAGGAAGGGCCCTCTTACATTGTTCAAAGAACAAGAAGTTATTACATGATTCCACATAGTAATGTGTAAATTACCTGTGTGAAATATGCATGATGTACTGTCAGAATGGATATAGTATTGTGAATGAAGAGAATATGTATAGTAAAGGTATAAGTTTACATTGACTGATGCATCTGATGTCACTTGCATAATATGCTAATGGTATAAATGTCTCGTATAGTTTGCATTTGCAGTATTGTGATGGTACAGACTTGCCGTGACTCAAGTTTTCTCCAGGCAGGAAGGGTGTAACCCCTACAAATGGGGGGTTCAAAAGTCTTCCTTGAGCTTGTCTAAATGCTCACTGCCAGGCTGGTGTCCTGCATTTTAGCAGTTTAAATGTGATTGCCAGAGAGTACCTGTATAGCCTCTGTATACTGTCTCTTTAAGAGCTGCCTGGATTGCAGCCATAAGTAATCTGAGAGGAGCTCTGTTGAAAGATGTAACTATTTGCTAAAAATCATTTAGAGTGATAATGATAATGCAGTTTGTCTAACCTGCCTTCTTTGCAGCAAGGATTGTTTTGTTATCCCTACCACTTTGGCCGGGACTGCGAATTGGACCAATCAGTACTGGTGGGGCCTAAAATGGAGCTGGACTACAGGAGCTGTCTGGAGTCAGAATCCATAGGAATTGTAGTTTTGGGCTGTTGGCACCTTTGGGAGCTGAAGAAGCAATAGCTTGAGACAGTCAAGCAGCCATCTGAGTAGTTTTTGTGGGAGAACTGTGGAAATGCCTGAATTGTGGCCTACATGTCTGCCTGCTGCCCCAGAGGGAGAGAGAGAATTATTTCAGACTAAATCCAAGTTTGTGAGAATGAAGTAAGCTACTGATTTTGGCCAGGCTCATACCTGAAGAAGACCAAATATTTTGCTAAATGCAATCGGCCTGTGAGGATTTCCAGTTGCTTTTGAATCCACGGTTTGTGCAGAGACTTTGCAATTGTGACTGAAGAGTGGTTTGCCTGGTACAGTAGAATTTCCTTACATGTAAATGTTCTATGAGTTGTTAGTGGGTCATGATTTGGTTCCCCACTGTGTGAACTGTGTTCTGCTTGCTTGAAACTGTATCCAGCCCAAAATGGACTGTATCTGAATTTGTCTCCATTTGGCCTGCGCCTTGCCACACTGACCCAACCAGACTACCCACTGCACAGAGAAAGCCATCGACAGAGACCTGTCTGGGATCAGCCCCTGCTCCATGCTTGAACAGGAATGACGCCTGGCGAATCATGTGGGCCCTGCTTCTCTTAGCACTCCAGATCAACCACCTGCAGTCTCAATTTTTGTCCAACCTGTGTCCAGTCTTGGGTATCTTCAGTAATCATCAGGGTAGCTCCCTGCAACAACAGCCTAATCTAAAAGTGTGTCATCTGATTGTCTTGTTTTCTTTCCACAAACTGAGCCCTCCAGTTCCGTGTTACAATTAGTGTGTGAGGTGCATGTTGTTTACTTCCATTCAGGGCCCCAACCAGCTGCAACGTTCCTGGCTAGCCCTCCGTTCTCCATTTGGGCACCCAGAGAGTGTGACTGTTTATGGACCCTGAAGTGCATGCATAACTGTTTGATTGATACAGCCTTTAAGCAAATTAACCTGATTACGCCCTCCCTTGTTCAAGTCCTTAAAGAGGACAGGGCATTTGTTCTAATTGGCAACTATTTATAAGTTCTTATGCTCAGAAATTATATGCATTCACCTAAAGTATCCATATTTAACTGTACCTGAATAAAAAGTGATATAAAAGCTGTATTTTGCATTGTCTTGTTTTTATGGGCATCATTCTGTTACAATTCTCTTCATGGAACGAATAATTTGGAGTTTTACTATGTCATGGTTTGATATAGAGTGCTAATTATGAGCTGCTGACCTGTCAGAACCTTGTTTAGAGTTCTGTGCACAAACCATGACACAGATAAAATGCCAAATTATTGGTTCCATGAAGAGAACTGTAACAGAATGCTGCCCATAAAACAAGACAATACAAAGTACAGCTTTTGATATCACTTTTATTCAGGTACAGTTAAATATGGATAATTTAGATGAATGCATATCATTTCTGAGAATAAGAACTTTATAAACAGCTGCTAATTAGAAATGATTTCTGTCCTCTTTAAATAAATCAGATCTAACTCTTTTTGCATTTACCCTGACTGTGGTTCCAGTTTGTGCAAGAGTACTGTACTGCTGTTATTTGCTGTGTATAACCCTGTTTTACAGGGGTTCGAGCCAGAGCAAAGCCATGGTGGTAAGTGCAAACAGTGGGTACTTGTGTGGCATATCAGGGTATTGTGAAAGTGATTATTGTGTATTGTTCTGGCCACTAGTAAGGAAAGAGGGGGTTACAGTGTCCTGGAGGGCTGTGCCCAGGTTAGCTTGACCACTACCAACCCTGACCTCCGGGTGGAGGCACCGTTTCAGAACTCAGGCCCCTTAACCTGCTACTGGCCAAGCAGGCAGGGGTAGTAGCCCTTGGATAGTGCCACCTAACGGTTACATCTACTTTGTTGCAGACCTTTGCATCATCTGCAGACTCATCCTCCCTCTAGGCCCTCCGCCTATCCCTATAAAGATATTAAACGGAAGGGCCCTAGCACTAACCATTGGGGACCCCATTGTAGAGAACCTGTGCTGTTGGGGAATGAGGAGGATACTGGAGTAATCCCTGGGTAAGGTGTCAGGTATCAGTCATCAAGTGAGGTAAGTGATGTCTTTATAGTTAGTGCCAGACAAACCAGCTGAATAATCAGATGAAAATTAGCAGGCAACATGCAGCATGTAATAGGTACAGAGGAGCTTAAAGTGTCCGATATACAAGGGTTGCAGAGTATGGCATTCATTTCATTTTAACATTACTGCCATAGCTTTTCACTTTTGACGAGGCAGATCTGTTTATTATAGCGAATGTCCGCTACAAGTGTGTCTGTTATAAGTGGGTTCCACAGTATTTGTGATGTGACTGTTAAATCACAAAAGCATGGTCTAGTTGTTGTGTGTGTGTGTATTAGTTGTGCATCCAAAATGAAGGATGCACCTAATTATGATGTCTGTGCCATTTTTCTATCATAAAATGGGCAAAGTGTTGCAAATGCATTATAAATATTTAAATATCTGAGTCTTTTACCTTTCTGGACCCGATGGCGAGGACCTCCTTCAACTGTTGCCAGGTGCTGCTGCTGTCCTGTGGAATTCCACTAGGCTGACTCTTCTGAGACCTGGAGAGCCTCTGTTCTGCCACAGCTGCTTGACTCCATCAGATCATCTCCCCCACCAGGCAGGATTCCCACTTTCAGCTCCATGGCCAGCTGCACATGCAGAATCCCTGATAAGTCCCTACCACTCATGACACTGATGTTTTACCTCAGATCAAAACTGGGACACCCCACCATGCGCTGTCTTACCTATCCAGTCATTTACCTCTATTCCCCTTATCAGTTGCTGTCTCTTTTCTACAGGTGCCCTCCCTTCCTTCTAGGTACCCTCTCCTTCCTTCTAGGTATCCCCTTTCTTCCTTCTTAGGTACCCTTCGCTCCCTCTAGGTTCTCTCCCCTTCCTTCTAGGTTCCCTCCCCATTGCTTCTAGGTTCCTTTCCATTCTTCTAGGTTGCTCTCCTTCCTTCAAGGTTACCCACCTTCCTTCTGAGTTCCCTCCCCATTCTTCTAGGTACCCTTCCTTCTAGGTTCCTTCCCCATCCTTCTAGGTTCCCTCCCTTCCTTCTAGGCTCTCCCTTCCTTCAAGGTTCTCTCCCTTCCTTCTTGCTACTCTTTCTCCCATCCTTCTAGGTTCTGTCTTATTCCTTCTAAGTTCCCTCCCATCCTTATAAGTTCTGTCCCATTCCTTCTGGGTTCCCTCCCTTCCTTCTAGGTTCTGTCCCATTTCTTCTAGGTTCTGTCCCTTCCTTCTAGGTTGCCTCCCCATCATTCTAGGTTCCCCCCTTCCTTCTAGGTTCCACCACTTCCTTCTAGGTTCCCTACCCTTCCTTCTAGGTTCTGTCTCATTCCTTCTAGGTTCCCACCTCTTCCTTCAAGGTTCCATCCCTTCCTTCTAGGTTCCCTCCCCTTCCTTCTAGGTTCCTCCCCTTCCTTCTAGGTTCCCTCCCTTCCTTTTAGGTACCCACCCTGTCCTTCTAGGTACCCTCCCTTTCTTCTAGGTTCCCTCCCTTTCCTTTTGGTACCCTCCTGCCCTTCTAGGTACCTCCCATTCTTTCTAGGTTCCCTCCCTGTGCTTCAAGGTTCCCTCTCCTTTCTTCTAGGTTCCTACTTTCCTTCTAGCTTCTCTCCTTCCTTCTAGGTAACCTCACCTTTCTTCTATGTACCCACCCTTTCTTCTAGGTACCCTCCTTTCTTTTAGATTTCCTGTCTTCCACCTAGTTCCCCTTCATTGTAAGTTCCTTCCCTTCCATCTAGGTTCTCTCCCTTCCTTCTAGGTACTCTCCCCTTCATTCTAGGTTCCCCCTTCCTGGTAGATTCCATGCCTTTCTTCTAGGTTCGTCCCTTTCCTTCTAGGTTCCCTCCCATTCCTTTTAGATACCATCCTCTTCCTACTGGCATCACCAGTAGAAAACAGGAAGTTGTTATCCCTCTGTACCCATCTGGAGTACTGTGTCCAATTCTTGAGACCCCATCTCGGCAAGGACATAGACAGGATGGAGACATTCCAGAGGAGGGCAACTAAAATGGTGCAAGGTCTGCAACAGAAGTCATACAAGAGAGAGACTAAAGGAGCTTAATATGTATACCCTTGATGAAAGGAGGAATGGGGGGACATGATAGAAACTTTAAGTACGTCAAGGGAATCAACAAAGTCCAAGAGGGTAGCATCTTTCAGAAAAGAGATGTGGACGAACAAAGGGACACAATTTGAAGATAGAGGGGAAGACTCAGAGGTAATGTGAGGAAGTATTTTTTCACAGAGAGGGTGGTGGACACATGGAACAGCATTCCTGAGGAGGTTGTGGGGTCAAAAACAGTGGGGAATTCAAGAATGCATGGGACAGACATAAGGCAGTTCTTGTGGGGGTATGAAGAAATAGGCTGTTAGTTAATTAGGATCTGCAGCTTATCCAGTAGGTAGGGAAATGGGCAGTCTAGGTAGGCCAGCGTCCTTATCTAAGGTTACCACCTACACGGTTTTGACCGGAATGATTGGTTTTCTAGGTCCAGATTCGGTCCTCCTGTTTTCACCATTGCAAATTCGGTTTTATGGTGGGTCAAGCAGCACCTGTGAGATTCCCCACTAATTGTTTCATTTTCTTCTCATCTGACTGTAAGCAAGTGTCTGACATTTCAGTGTGCTTGCATGCTTGTAGTACATGCATCGGAGTGCCTTCAAATGCAGGGCATAAAAGAGCCAAATGTCCCTATCTGCTCAATTGTCACCTCTAACTTCACACCAGTAAATTGGAAGATTATTTGTGGGAAGGGTAAACAATACCACATTAATTAACACCTTCATTTTTCTGAAACCCTAGACATTCAGACAGGCACCACATTAGGGTAGCCTGTTGTACAGCGTGGACTGTACAATGCGTTTCAGAAACTTTACCTGCTAATCCAGTTTTATTCAGAGGTAGTACTTTTCAGTCATTTTGAATGCTCACATACTTGTAAAACAGATTCTGTTAAATCCTTCACCATTTTACTTGCATGTTCATATTACAAACAAATTCTGATGTCATGTAAACCTTTGTTTGTATACCAGTAAATCTGGAGAGGTGTAAGTAGGGCTATTAAGACCATTAGCAGCAAATCAACCTAATCCTTTCTAGGCTGCATTGTGAGTGTGGTCTTTGACTGCTGTGAGAAGGAATACTTTTATACCTTTAAATGCTCACCATTTTTCTTTTAGGGTCTGTCCTATATTTTCATATTTGTTACACCATTTGTTAAATTAATAATCTAATATTTTATTTCATTTCTAGCAATACTACACCTCTCTCTCTCCTCAGTAGTTATTGCTGTCAATTTTCATACTACCTGGATATTCCAGGAAGACCATTCCAGGCATCTCAGATGAACAGCACAGAATAGTGTAGCTAATGTCATGCTAAGCCACAGAAATGAGAAAAGGGCGAGAGAGAGAGAGCAGTAGCTGGTGAGGAGAAAGGAACACAATCTAGATTTGATGGCACTGTAAATTTAGGTAATTTATCAAACATAATTATTTTTTTACCAGAAGAGAGACACTAAGCTGAAGCTTGTTTACATGTGCAACCTGGGAGCACAAGGAAGTGAAATGATTTGTGCAGGGTCACACAGTATGCAAATCTGGGCTGTGGGATTCAAACCCTGGTCTCCAGAATTGCAGCTCAGAGCCTTAAACCACTGCTCTATACTGCCTCCACGCTACATATCACATATCATGCTATCTGGTATGTATGACTGATATGGAAATACAATAGGGTATTTAACAGCATAGAATAGTTCCTACCACTTTTAAAAACTTCTGTGACATTACAATTAGCTTTAGAGTAGGAGCAATGGGAAGGACAGTAGCACATCTTAAAATGGCAGATGATATTTGTAATTACAGCTCGTCCACCATTACTGGTGCAGTTTATTTATTGAAAGAGTTTTACCAGAAAAGGCCCCTGTTCCAAAATAGCGGTTGTCAGGAGGTGTCCTGTAGTCACTCAATGTGTCAGCTAAGCTTGTGTACACAGGATGGAAAGTCCCTGAACCCCATCTCTAACCCCACCAAATGTTAACACACACTGAAATTTAAAATATTTAAATCTAAATCAAACAAACCAAAAATAATAATCATGATGTACTTTAAAGAAGTTGTACACAATGCAATATCAGCAGCAATTCTGAATAAATCAGCTAATCAGAGTCCAAGCGATTCCCTCATAAGTCATAAAAGGGGCGGAGTTGGGGTGGAGTTTGGGGTGTGGTTTAGTATTCGGTTTTCATCTCATCTAAAGGTGGCAACCCTATCCTTATCTGCCCAAAGTCTATGTTTCTGTGTTTCTTCCAGTTACCCTCCCTATCTTCCAAGTACTCTCCCTTCCATCCAGGTACCCTCCCTTCCATCCAGGTACTCTCCCTTCCATCCAGGTACCCTCCCCTTCCATCCAGGTACCCTCCTTCCTTTTAAGTACTGGCCCCTTCCTTCTAGGTGCCCTCCATTTCCTTCTAGGTATTATACCTCTCAACCTCCTGCCTCAGAAATCAGGGTAAGGTTTTAAAAAATTTGAGACAAATGACCAAAATCAGGGACACAGTAGGCAGCTGTTAAAACATGTTACTTAGCAAGAAAAGCATTTTGGGAAGAAAAAAGGCTGCAACATAAATAATCTGTCATTAGTTTATGTTTCAAAGTCTTACTTTTAAGTGTCAGAAATGTCCAATTTTAGAGGACTGAGGAAATGTTTGAGGCAAAATAAGGGATTTTGAAACAGGAACAGTTCAGAAGTATGACAGGTACCCTTCCCTTTATTTTGGCACCCTCCCTCTTCTTGTAGGTACCCTCCACTTCGTTCCAGGTACCTTCCTCTTCCTTCCAGGAAACCTCCCTTCCCATTCCATTCCTTCCCAGTAAACTCTCTACTTCCCTTCAGGTACCCTCACCTTTCCTCTGGGTATCCTCCACTTCCCACTAGTTACCCTCCTCTTCCTTTCAGGTAACCTCCCTTCCCTCTAGGTATCCTTCCTATTTCTGCAGGTATTCTTCCTTCCTTCCTTCTAGGTACCCCTCTTTCTCTGTGGGTTCCCTCCTCTTATATCTATGTACCCTCCTCTTCTCTCCATGTACTCTCCCTTTCCTCCAGGTACCCCTCCCCTTTCCCTTCAGGAACCCTCCCTTTCCTGGGAGATACCCTTTGCTTTCTTCAAGGTACCCTCCCTTTCTCTACAGGTACCCTTCCCTTCAATGTAGGTACCCTCCTTTTCTTTCCTTGTACCTTTCCTTTCCCTCCAAATGCCCTCCCTTCATTTCAGGTCACCCCTCCCTTCCTTCCAGCTACCCTCCCTTTCCATTTAAGTACCCTCTTCTTTTTCCATGTACCCTCCTGTTACTGTCCCATCTAGGTACCCATCCTTACCTTCCATGTACCCTCCCCTACCTTCCAGGTACCTTCCTCCTACTGCACATTCAGGTACCCTCCCTTCCTAGAATAGGTACCCTTCTTGACCATCTAAATACCCTCATTTTCTTTTCATGTACCCCTCCCTTCCATCTATATCTTCCCCTTCTCTCCAGGTTCCCCCCTTCTTTCCAGGTACCTTCCCCTTCTCTTCAGGTCATAGTAATATAAGCTCAAAAGGGACTCTAGGTATATCAGTTCTGCCCTTCTTTTCATAAGGTCCTCCCCTTTCCTCCAGGTACTTTCCCCATCTCTCCAAGTCCCTCCTTTCCATCTATGTACCCTCCATTCCCCATGCTTCCACTTACTAGCCTCCTTTCCCGTACCTTCAAGTATCCTCAGTGCTCTTTTCCTACATGGCCTCTAACCTTGATAGCCTACCCTGCAGACATCCTTCCTGTAACCTTCTCTGCTCCTCTGTGCCCCACACCCAACCCTTAGTGTCCCTGCCATTCAAGCCCGTCCATTGTTGAATATAACAGTCCCCATTCTGTTACAGTGGAAGCTTGAGCCAAAACCACGTCATAGGAGCCAATATAGCGTAGTGGTTAAGGGCACGGAGCTGCAAACCTGGAGATCTGATCTGAATCTCATCAGTCACCACTTGAATATTGTGTGATCCTGAACAAGTCACTTAACTTACTTGTGCTTCCAGGTCACACCTGAAACAAGCTCCAGCTTAGTGTACCTTTCCTGGTTAAACAATTTCCTTTTCCTTTATACAGGCAGTGGTCCTTCCATTATGATATAAGATGCAAGTCCTGCTTTTCTTTTGAAAAAAAAGATCAGCACTGAGCATACTCCATACTGCAACCAAGAGAAACAGGATGGGGAAGGGAAGGTAGAAGAGTAGGTAATCAGATGATCAAGGCTCTGTTCCAAATCTCCACCACTTGATTAGCTACTGCTATTGTTTCTTTGTTCCAACTTGAGATATAGTAGGTTCATGAAATATGAATAGGATTAGGAAAAGATAATAAAACATGACAGTCCCAGCTCATTGGTCTACTTCAAAGCTGCAAAATGTTTTTTTTTTCCTGGATAATGACCTGCAGCCAGCTGAGAATCACAAGATACTCCCCATCCCTCTCCATTGCAGATGCTCCTTGTGTCTTCCTGAGCTGCGTGCCTGTTGACTTTGGTACTAATTAACAGGCTCTCAGGTTTCATGAGGACACACAATTCACCACAGGTGTTCTGTTCAAAGGAACCTTCCCTAATTAAAATTAGACTTGCGCACTAGGGCTGGGTCATCCCATTCTGCACACATGTCTGCAATGGAATTAGTAGGTTCGGGAGACACTGCAAACCAGTCTATGCCACTGTATTGTAGAGAGCCCTCTCTGCTATGTCCAATTTGCTATCACATCAACCCCTGCCCCTCTTTAACCTTGTGCTTTGAGGTCTTCCCATACTGATCACCAAGATGATCAGAGCTCTGAAACAGTGTGTATAATCTCCTCTGTTGCAAAGAAAGTTAAACTCTAATTCAGTGATTTGCCCTTATGTCTGCCTCTCTCTTGGTGTCCTTGATTTATTAGTCAGTGAGAACATCAAGTATGGCCTATCAGGTTCTGCAGTATGTGAGTGGGCCAGGTCCCTGAACTGGGATTTCTTCTTTACACAGTGGCTGTGCCATTTCTCATATTCATTGCAGGCTGTGCTGCCAGCATGTTCACCTCTTTCATGCCTTGTTCAAGGTGCTGGGAAATGCTGCTGTTGTTTGTGACAGAAGAGACGGTGGTCCATTCTCTCAAATTAGATTATTTGATTCTTTCTGTGTTCTCAGAAGAAAGCAACTATGTATGATCTGTCTGCAGATGATGCCCAGATGAACAAAGTGAGCTGTAGCTTATTTCCAGGCATAACCTGGGAAGGGGTGGTGGTACAAAAGAATATGAAGAGAGTTAGCACATCAAATGCAATAGAACTGAGGCGCAACATGGAATTATAGAAAGCACATGCAGAATGTATGGATTCAATGCATACCAACGTAAGTGCAAAAGTGTAAGCGCAAAGCAGTAAAACCATACTGCAAACTGGGTAGGAAATCCTTCATCCTGACTGGTCAGGACCCATGCATGGTGGCAGTACTACCAATGGGTAAACATTTTATTCAGAAAGTTTTTTTATTTTTAAAATGATCCTCACAAACCCCTTTTATAAGTGTAATAAGATACTCCAAGGTATTGGTAATGCTGGGATAGTCACTCTTCCAGAGTCTGAAAGCACTCAGCCTATGGCCTTGTGTCTTCCTACATCCCCACATGCATGTAGCGGTCACAGTTGTAGACCCCCATGTCTGAGAACTTACCTTATGGGCCCACAGGCCCCTTTCTGCCTTCCCCAGCTCAATCTCACTGCCATCTTTTCTCTTCCATCCCCAGTGACCTGGAATACTGCAACGGAGGACTGGTAGGTCAACAGCACATGCCAGATAGGAGCCCCACATCAGAGTTTAGCCAGTACTCTTCAATATTGATGGCTGGGCTGCAAAGGTGGTCCCGCAATCCTGGCCTCAGGACTGGCAGTGGGGTCTGGACAGGGAGAGCAAGAGAGCGTCATCGAGCACAAAGAGGCGCTCTCCCCAACCGAACAGGCAGTGGCATCAGGGAAGAACAGAAACCAGTGACAGAGAGTCAGAATGGCTGTGCATGTACATGCCCTTAATGGAGCCAGAGTTCCATTAAAAAACTTGGACCACGTACTCACAACAACAGTTTTCCAGATGCCAGGGCATGCAGCAGGGCCAGAAACATAGAGAAATGTGCCATCAGCAACCAACATGAAGTGCTTCCTGCCAAGCAGCAGGGCCAGAACGTAGAAGAATGTGCTATCAGAAATCAACACTAAGTGTTTCATGGGCCCAGGGCAGGTAGTGAGGCCAAGAAAATAGAAGAATGTGCATCAGAAACCAACATAAAGTGTTTCTCAACCTCAGGGTAGGCAGCAGAGCAGCAACATAGAGAAATGTACCACTGGAAACCAACACCAAGTATTTCCAGTCCCAGGGCATTTAACAGGGCCAAAACCATGGAGGAATATGGCAGTGGAGCCAACATAAAGTGTTTCTGCAGCCTCAGAGCATGCAGTGGGGGCAGGAACAAAGAGGAATGTGCCATCGGAACCAACACGAAGTGTTTCCTGGCCCTAGAACAGGCAGCGGGTCAGAAACATAGAGGAATTTGTTATTAGGAACCAACATCTGAGAAAGAATGGTAAACTCATGCAAATTAGATTACTTTTGAATTTCCAGTCTCATAGCCTTGGCAACACAAGGCACTTCTGGTCTGCGATTCACTCCCTGATAGCACCCAGCACCAAGTAGGCTCCATCGCAACTCTCCACACCGACAGGATCCTTAGCAGATCTGACCAAAGTTGCCAATGCTTCAATGTGAAATTTATCAACCTATCTGACTAATTCACCAAACTCCCCTATACAATGCCAGGCTACACCCCTTTAGCCAGCTCACTGTAGATTCAAACATTCCACCCTTTTATTTCAAGACCATCTCCCCCACGAAACCCACAAGCTGGTCCTAAGCCTCCTCAACAAGGGTAGTACCGTAAAAATTCTCTCTCTCCCATTTCCTAAAAATCGTGGCCCACGCATCACCATACCCCTCACTATTGTCTACAACTTCCTCTCCTTACCACATCCTCAGCACCCCCAATATGGAGACAGGCAAGGATAGTCCCTGTCTTCAGATCTGGTGACCACAGACAAATGGACAACTACCACCCTATATCTATCCTCTCCCATCTAAGCAAACTTCTAGAAAGGGTTGTACACCACCAGATCACTGAACATGTGACAAAGTGCAACCTCCTTTGTACATAGCAGCATGGCTGCCACAGCACCACCACCAAGATCCTGGTTTGTTTCTCAGATCACATGCTCAATAACATGGATGATGGTAAGCTCACTGGAGCTGTCTCTGTGGACCTCTACAAAGCTTTTGACTTGGTGAACCACAACATCCTCCTTGATAAACTTAACAGCCTTGGTTGCTCCTTGCCACTACTGCCTGGTTTCGCAACTACCTCTCCGGCCACACCCAAAAGGTCTTTAATGAGGGTGCTACCTCCACCAACATGACTGTTACCACCGAGTTCCCTCAAGGGTCTATCCTAGTCTCCTTTAGTGAACTCCTCCCAAGGTTAGTCCTCTTGCAACTCCTTACTCTATGTGGATGACTTCATCTTATACCATAGCAACAAGTCGCTAGCCAACCTCTCCACTGCACTTACCACCAATTATTGCACTGCCCGTAACTGGTTCCTTACAAACAGGTTACTGGTTAATGCCAAAAGACCAAAGCCATGCTTTTTGGTTCTAAGCCCAGACTAACTAAGCTAGCTCATGCCCTGATGCTCTTAATGTCCTAACTCCTGATGACTTGACCCTGGAGACAGTTAACTCCTTTAAATACCTTGGCATTGCCCTCGACCCAGTTGTGACCTTCGTTGACCACATCGAGATAATTATCCATCACATAAACCAGAAATTGGGGATCTGTTACTGGATAGTCAACTACCCTACCCTGAAACCCGGCTTGCCATGACCCAATACAACTTCCTCCTCCTCCTTCTAATGGAATATGGCTCTCCCATCTATACACTCACCTCCTCCTCAGGTCTGTCAAGACTAAACACTATCTATACTAATATCTGCAGATTTGCCCTTCTGGCACCTTACTCTATCCACCACTGCACCCTTTATCAGCCCCTGGATGGCTTCCTCCACAGGCCCACCATGACTACCTGTGGACAAGGCTGTTAGAGAAAATGAAGCATCCCCTTCTTCCCTCTGCTCAGACCCAAGACGTGCACCGCTGACCTCTGTCACTCCTCCAGTCTCTTGTTGGAATGCTCACAGGTCTCTACACGTATGGGCCAAAAGGCCTCTCTTCTGATGCCACAAACCTGTAGAACAACCTGCCTACCTCCTTGAGGTCCCTTGACTCTCACCTCCAAATCAATTCCCCTGTAAAGCACATCTAATGGCCATGGTAAACTCCTCTTGCTCCCTTTGGTGAATGTCAGATATATTGGGTCCGCACCCCATGCCTGGCCCTTGCCTTAATGCGATTGCACTATATCTTATTGCCAATTGTATTCATTTCTGCCTTCTCATGGTTGATATATTTGCACTAGTCCTGTGTATTATGCCAACTTGTTCTACATTTTGTACCTTCCTGGGTGTAATACCTCATGTTAATTAATCTTTTGTTATAGTTTCTATTACTTTCCCCATGCTCTGTATTGTACTCTAAGTATTGTATTTGCCTCTTGTGCCATCTCAGTGGCCCGGTCATATGTGAAAATGGTCCTTGGATCAGTGCACCCAACCGATCAACAAATAAATAAATAAAATAAACAGAAACTGTTTCCAGCCCCAGGGCAGTCAGCAGGGTCAGGAACATTGAAGAATGTGCCACTGGGAATCGAGACAAAAGTGTCTCCCAGCCCCAGAACAGTCAGCAGAGCCAAGAACATAGATGGATAAGCCACCAAGAACCAACACAAAGTTTCTCCCAGCCCCAGGGCAGGCAGCAGGGTCAGGAACATTGAAGAATGTGCCATTGGGTACCAAGATGTGCTTCCCAGCCCCAGAGTAGGCAGTGAGGCCAGGAATATAGAAGTAATTTAATGTTAGGAACCAAGAAAAAGTGTTTCCCAGCCCCAGGGCAGGCAGCTGGGCAAGAAACCTAAAGGAATGTACCATCAGGAACCAACACAAAGTGTTTCCCAACCCCAAGGCAGGCAGTGGGGCCATGGAAGAGGAGCAGACCAGGTGTGCATGTGCCTACAGCAGCAGAGAGAGCAGCTGCAAGACCGCCTCTCTTCAAACCTCCCTAACAACACAACAGTCTAAGAGTTCACAAAATTGACACATTCTAGGCCCCAGGGCAGCAGGCAGTGGGACCAGAACAGGTACAAATTAGTCCTCAGGGGCTAATCGTATAAAGCAGCAGAGGCTGCCAAAAGTCAAGAACTGAATGTAAACCAAACATAGCAGAGGCCATATGTAACACTCCTATGAATGGGTGTCCAGAAAAGTCTTCCTTGAGGTTGCCTAAATGCTCACTGCCAGGCTGGTGTCCTGTGTTTTAGCAGTTTAAATGTGATTGCCAGAGAGTGCCTGTATAGCCTCTATGTACTGTCTCTTTAAGAGCTGCCTGGATTGCAGTCATAAGTAATCTGAGAGGGAGCTCTGTTGAAAGATGTAACTATTTGCTGAAAATCATTTAGAGTGATAATGATAATGTAATTTGTCTAACCCGTCTTTTTGCAGCAAGGACTGTTTTGTTTATCTCCACTATCTTGGTCCTCAACTGTGAATTGGACCAATCAGTACTGGTGGGACCTAAAATGGAGCCGGACTGCAGGAGCTGTTTAGAGATAAAATCTGTAGGAATTGTACTTTTGGGCTGTTGGTGCCTTTTGCAAATGAAGGGGAGCCCTTGCTTTGACTGACAGAAGAATCAGCCAACCAAACCTTTTGGATCAGAGGGAAATTCCCGGCAGCCTGCTGTGAGAGTTAGGTCTAAGTTGGAAGCTGAAGAAGACAGCTCGAGACAGTTCAAGCAGCTGACTGCATAGTTTTTAAAAGGGAGAACTGTGGAAGACATTCGAGTTTTGGCCTGCAAGTCTGCTTGCTGCCATGAGAGGGAAGAGAATTGTTTTGACTGAACCGAGTTGTGTGACTAAAGTAAGCTACTGAAGTGGGACCAGGCTCAACCTGAAGACAATTGAAGATTTTGCTGAATGCGATCGGCCTGTCAGAATTTTCAGCTGTTTTTGAATCCCTGGTTTGTGCAGATACTTTGCTATCATGACCGGAGCGGTTTGCCTGGTACAGTAGAATTTCCTTACATGTAAATGTGCTGTATATTGAAAGTGGATTGTGATTTGGTTCCCACTGTGTGAACTGTGTTCTGCTTGCTGGAAGCTTTATTCAGCCTAATCGGATTGAATCTGTTCATCTCCATTCGGCCTGGGCCATGCCACGCTGGTTCTGCCAGACTACCCCACTGCACAGAAAAAGCCACAGACGAGAGACCTGCCTGGAGATCAGCCCTGCTCCATGCTTGAACAGGAATGATGCCTCGGCAAATTGTGTAGGCCCTGCTTCTCCTAGCACTCCAGATTAACCACCTGCTGTCTCGATTTTCATCCAGCCTTTGTCTTGTCTTGGGTATCATGAGTGATCATCAGGGTAGCTCCTGCAACAACAGCCTAATCTAAAAGTGTGTCATCTGATTGTCTTGTTGTTTTCTTTTCACAAACTAGACCCCTCTAGCTCTGGATTACAAATAGTGTGTGTGGAGCATGTTGCTTTCTTCCATCACATGGCCCCAACCAGTTGCAAGCGTTCTTGGCTAGCCCCCACTTCTCCATCTGGATACCCAGATGTGTGACTGTTTATGAACCCTGAAGTGTGTGCATAACTGTTTGATTGATACAGCCTTTAAGCAAATTAACCTGATTACACCCCTCTCTTGTTCAAGTCCCTTAAATTTATTTATTATTTATTTATTTAACTTTTGTTAACCAGGTAAGTACACTAGACAAGACAATCTGCCTATTTTCAGGTACTGACCCAGGAGAGTACAGGAAATTACATACTTACACACTTGGAACACCATGGTATATAATTAGGAAAAGATTACATGTCATGAGACAACAAGGTACAAGTTAGAAAAACAAACTCACATGTCACGTCGAACATCATAATGTAGAATACACAAAGTACAAGGCATATGAGGCACATTTAGTTAGAACTGGTACAGCAGAGTAAGCAGTGTGTTCCAGTTTGGAGCAGTATGAGGTAAGGATTGGTAGCAGCAAGTACATAACTATCATTTTAAGAGCCAGCTGTTATGCATGAATGCTAAGTGCTAACATACGCTCACAGGGTTTTTGGCACCCACAGGCTGATCCGAGTTTGAGATGGTTCCATAGGGAGGAATACAGGCTGCCCTGAAAGGGGGCAAAATGGACTTGGGCTGGGAAGGTGTTCCAAAGTTTGGAGGCACATGCTGCAAAATCTCTTTCACCCATTTGGGTCCGAGTCACAGGTACCTTGAGTGTGGCAGATCCCTGAGACCTAAGGTGATAGGATGAGGGAACAGTTTGGGCTAGTAAACTTGCCACCCCTGGAGGGTGCCTGTGTTGAGGACCTTTCCTGTGAAGCAACCAAGGACAAAGTCAATGTGCTTTGAGGGTGAGAGCATTGACTCTGACTGTGGTTCCAGTTTGTGCAAGAGTACTGTACTGCTGTTATTTGCTGTGTATAACCCTGTTTACATGGGGTCCCTAGCGCCAGGCAGAGGAAAGCCCTGGTGGTAAGTGCAAACAGTGTGGGTACTTATATGGTGTATCAGTGGTATTGTGAAAGTGATTATTGTGTATTGTTCTGGCCACTAGTAAGGAAGAGGGGGTTACAGTGTCCCAGAGGGCTGTGCCCAGGTTAGCTTGACCACTACCAACCCCTGACTTCTGGGTGGGCACCTGTTCAGAACTGGGCCCTTAACCTGCTACTGGCCAAGCAGGCAGGGGTAGTAGCCCTGGGATAGCACCACCTAGGGATTACATTTTGAGGCTCACCGTGGGATTTTGTGCCTCTTTTGGCTAAAATTATGAATTATTGTTAAAGATTAATGGCTACCCCAGTAGAAATGGCTGTACACCAGTTGATGGGGGAGGTAACCTGGGCAGGAGATCGACCCCAAAATGCTCTACTTATACTGGATATTCCCTGGTATCAGTAAAGACACTGTAGAGGAAGCACTGTCCAAAGTTGAATGTTTAAAAACCCTGTGGTGGTGGATCGACAGGCTGATTTGATCCCTAAACTTTCATAGCCTTGGTAGAGTGTAGTGACCTGTGGACAGCTCTAAAGTGCCACAGACTATTTCCCCAGAAGGGGTTCCAGCTGCCTGAGAGTGATAACAAAGACAGTAAAGACCATAGGGAGGATGAGCTCCCACCATTATCTGAGACTTTGAGGAGAAATTTGCTAAGTTGTTGCTGGAGGAAGGAAAAACCTCAGAGGACTTTAAGACACTATTCCTGCCACCTGGGGTGTTCCTTCCCAACACTCCATCCCACTCCAGCACCTGTTACTGCCCCATATTCTGTGCTCATGCCAATGCTGGACCCTACCTGCCATTAGTCATGACTCCTACTGAAGGCTCAGAAACTTCTCGGGACCCTCCCACCCCTAGGGGAAGGATGACTGGGAGACCTGGATAGACTATGTTGCCCCTTGGTACCCGAGTGGCAGTGTGCAGAGGCTGAAAAGTGGAAAAGAATCATAGAAAGTTTGAGTTTTCCTCCCTCAAAGCCATTACATTTTGAGGTCCACAAATCCTGATGCATCTGCTCAGAAGAGCCTATCTGCACTCGAAGGCAATTTTGGGAGCATTGAGACAAGGGAGAATTTGATGGGAAATTCTGAGGTACCAAACAATGGAAAAGGAAAGTTTGTCTCCGTATGTTACTTGTCTAGAAAGAGCTTTGCAGAAAGCTTACGGAAAGGTGTGGTAGCCACCAGTGACTTGAACCATGTTAGATTGGGGTACATACTTCAACATGCAAAGCATTCTGAACTGCAGATCCTCCAGTTAAGGCTACAGGATAGGAGAAGTAACCCACTTGACTACTGTGACTTGATAAAAGAACTCCAGGAGGTTGAAGGGAAGAGGGAGATTGTAATTATGGGGTGAGTGCAGCTCAAGCGATCATGGCACTGGAAGACCTCTTACGAAATGGAGACCACTAAGGGTGTCCTGCCGTGGGCTAAATGGTGGGAGAGGAGTTGCTGAAGGAAGTCAAAAAGGTACAACCAGATGTTCTCACTGAGGTATCCCTGTTAACAAAGACCCTGGCCCCGTCAGGACATGACTGCCATGGGGATGGGGTGCATCCTCAGGCTTCGCTACTGAGGGTGGCTTTTCAGCTGAGCTCAAGGAATTGACTGCCACCCTAAAGGAACTTTGGAGACATGGCACATTATCAGCAGAAGCCAAATCACAATCTCCCATCAGTGCTCCAGCATCCCTGCAATGCTCTTCCAAGGATGCCCTGAGAGCCTGTCATTTGTCACAACTCCTGCAAGATGGTCATATGAATAGGAAGTGTCGTTCTCAGAGGGACTTAGAGAGAGTGGTTAGCCGGCTTCAATGGGAGTTTCAGAAACCAAATTAGTGGTCAAGGGTGCACAAAATAATTACAATGAAGGCTTTGGACATCCTAACTCAAGCCTCTTTGTGGCTAAATCGTCTGTCAAGCCCTGCTGCTGTCTCTCCCAACTGGTCGGAAATAGTGGGCCCTTCAATGGAGAGTACTGTGGCTGTGAATGGTATTCCTACTCAGGCTGTGCTTGACAGTGGGTCGCAAGTGACCATTGTATTTCAGGACTGGTATGACAAATACTTATCTGATATGCCATTACAATCCCTGGAAGGTCTACATGTATGGGGCTGAGTGACAAATCTTATCTGTACTTAGGATATGTCCACATTTGGTTGTCTTTTCCTGCAACTGTAACTGGTGTGGAGGAGCAAGTAGAGACACTGGCCTAATGTCTCCCCACCGGACTGTATGATGGGGTTCCCTGTTAATTGGAACAAACGCCCACATGTTTGAGAGGCTAGCACAACTCTGTCATGAGAAACAAGGGCGACAGACTGGAAGGGCTCTAAGAATTCCAGATCTGATCAAGAGGGCCTATGACTTGTAACAGAAACCGAGGAAGCAGACCAGGATGAATCGGTGGGGATCGTGTGGAAGAAGGATCCGATTCAGTGGTACTGGCCCCAATGCCCAGTGTACCATTCAAGGGAGGTCCACCTCTGGAAGGATGTCAAGAACAAAATACTGATGTTGGATGTGCCAGGCGATGGAAAATTGCCAGAAGGATTATTGGTCAAGGCTCGCATCTTGTCTGCTCATGCCTATGCCTACGCACAATGAGTGATGGTCCAGATTCACAATGTGTCAGATCGGAGATCTGGGTGAACAGAGGGTGCACCTAGCTATGGTACACTGCACTGACACTGCAGTGTTGCCCAGCAACAAGCACCCTGGCAAGAAGGAGTGACCCCAGACTTGTTTGACTTTGGTGACTCCATTGCCAGCTGAATGGAAAGCTAGAATTAGCAAGGGACTTGCCCAGAGACACCAAGTGTTTTTGTTGAATGATTGGGATGTGGGATGTGTCCAGGTTGCGGAGCATCACATACACCTGCATGATGAACAGCCATTTCAAGAGAGGTCCTGATGCCTAGCCCCAGCAGATTAGATGATGTGAGAAGACACCTGCAGTAAATGCTCACTGCTGGCGTGATACAAGAATCCAGGAGCCAATATGCCTCCCATTCTGGTTGTGTGTAAGAAGAATGGGTCTGTGAGGATGTGTGTTAATTATCAAACCCTGAACTGGCGGACCATCCCAGACCAATACACTATGCCTCATATACAAGATGCCCTGGACTGCTTGAATGGGAGTAATGGTTCTCAGTGTTGGATCCTGCAGCGGATACTACCAGATCCTGATGGCCCTGGAAGACTGTGAGAAAATAGCCTTCATCTGTTCATTGGGGTTCTCACAATTTCTGAGGATGCCATAGGAGATATCAGGCGCCCGGCCACCTTTCAGCAACTGATGGAACATGCGGTGGGAGATATGAATTTGCTGATGGAATGCCTGGTGTACTTGAACTATGTCATTGTGTTAGGGGCACCTTAGAGGAGCATGAGTACTGACTGTTTAAAGTCCTAGACCGACTGGAAGACTTGGTCTCAAGCTGTCCATTGACAAGTGCCAATTTTTCCAAACCTCCGTGAAGTATGTGAGGCACATAGTATCTACAAAAGGGATAAAGACTGATCCTAGTAAGGTTGAAGCACTGACTACTTGGCCCCAGCCCCATAATCTGAAAGAACTACAATGTTTCCTGGGGTTCTGTGATTTACTACCACAGGTTCAACAGTGATTCGCCTACTCTTGAACCTTACCCAGGATTACCCTCCTACCAATTGTAAATACAAAAAGGGCCATTAAGAACCAGAAAAATTATACTTCCACCCAAGTGAACTCTTCGGGCCCTGCTGGATGCCCTACTGTGAAGCAGCCTTCCATGAGATCATATACAAGCTCACCCAAGCCCCCATCCTCACCTATGCTGACCCCACCAAACCCTATGTGCTGCATACAGATGCTAGTCTGCAGGGTCAAGGAGTGGTGCTGTATCAAGACCATGAGGATGGCCTGAGATCAGTAGCTTTTCACCAGTAGGAGCTTGACCCCGTCAGAGCGAAACTACCCTGTGCATCAGTTGGAGTTCCTTGCACTAAAATCGCCATCGTTGACCAGTTTCATGAATACCTCTATGGGGCAAAGAGATTGGTGAAGACTAACAATAACCATTGATGTAATATATACAGACTTCAGCTAAGTTAGGCGCACTGGGCACCAGTGGCTTTCTGCATTATCAACCTATGATTATGCTGTCGAATACAGACCGGCCTGAACCATATTGATACTGACGCGCTATCATGAAGGCCCACTTCAAAGAGTGATTGAGTCAGGCTGTCTGAACCGGACATTCAAGCCTTGTGCCAAAAGTTTGATAGAGATGAACAGATGTCTGCATACACAGTGGACTGTTTAGCAGATTGCGTGGGCCCTTCTGACACCTGCATACCAGCTGCTTATTGCCACTTCTCTGCTCTAGATAATAGTGCACTCCGCTCAATCTGACAATGACAGCATTCAGTAGGCTCAATCCCAAGATCCTTTGATTCAGCCAGCACTTGATGCCCTGCATGGGGAAAAATGTGTCTAAGTTACATTCCACTGACTTGCATACTGCTTTATTGTTTAAAGAAGGCCCCAGATTGAAGTTGCTCAATCAGTTGTTGTATAGAGAGACAGTAGATCATAGTGGCAAAGTAGACAAGCAACAATTGGTCCTGCCCATGGCCTTTAAAGATTTGATACTAAGGTCCCTCCCACATTCACATGGGGCACTTCAGTATTGACAGAACCCTTGACCGGTATGGTCTCGTTTCTACTGGCCAAAATGGGGCTGATGTTGAGCACCATGTAAAGACTTTTAGTCGCTGTCTACAAAGAAAAGCCCTGCCTCAGAGGGCTGCCTCTCTTGTTAATATTACTACCAGCACCCCATGGAACTAGTCTGCATAGACTTCCTGTGTTTAGAACCTGATCAGCGGAACATTGCTATGTGTTGAGTGAATTCGGATCATTTCACACGAGTATGCACAAGCTTTCCCAACAAAGATCAAAAGGCATCTACTGTGGCTAAGGTGCTAGTGGAAAATTTCTTCATCCACTATGGTGCCCCAGTGGATTCATTCTGATCAAGGCAGAGACTTTGACAGTCAGCTAATCAAAGAAATGTCTCTCTCTATGGGGGTGAAAGTCAAGAACCACCCCTTATCACCCACAGGGGACCCTCAACCAGAACGCTTTAACGCACCCTGCTAGACATGCTGAGGCACCCTCCACCCAAAAGACAAGCATAAATGGAGCGGCAGATTAGCACCTTGGTACATGCATACAATTGCATAAAAATTATGCTACTGGGTTCTCCCCTACTACCTCATGTTCGGGAGAGGCCTGGCTGCCAAGTTGATGTCTGTTTTGGGGTCTCTCCAGATGGGGTCCGAGATGAAAACTACTTGCAATATGTACAAAACTGAAAGTTCAATTGAACCATGCCTATCAACTGGCCCAGACAATGTCTGCCAACAAAGAAACCATGATGGAAAAAGTAAAGGCTCAAGAACTTCGACCTGGAGACGTGTGTTATGCAATTTGGGACTGCATGGAAACACAAAATTGCTGATCGGTAGCACCATCTTCCCATGCAGTAGTTGGAAAGTTGGATGATTAACCTGTGTACAAGGGGCGCCCAGAGAACAACTCCAAAACTGTCAAGACTATGCACCGTAACCACTTGCTACCTATTGGCCAAGTCATGATAGGGACTGAACCCACAGAAATTGAGCCCCCTGGACCAGTGACTCGTGCTGCAAGAAAAGACAGAGTCAGCCTACTCCAGTGGTCACAGATTTAGAGTTTCTCTGCAGCAGGCCCAGAATGATAGTGACTGTCAATCCACTTCTGGCAAGTGAGTGCGACTATGCCTATTACCCTGTTATGAACTGAGCCAGCTGTTTTGAGATAAACCCATGATTAATTGTGGGGATGAAGCTGGGCTTTCTGGACTGCCTAACTCCCCAGCTGTGTCCTTGGAGCCAATGCTCCCTGAAAGTGAAATGCAAAGTATCACGTCTGAAGTTGCTGATTCCCTGTGTATTGTGGAATTGTATGAATTGCCTGAAGGAGGGGCTGATGGTTTGAGTCTTTCTGGTGACATACCAGAACTTGAAGAACACTGTGAGGTGCTGATAATCCCCTTCAGCACCTCAAAGTTTGATTGCCGAGCCTTCAGAAAATGAGTCAAGTGTTATAGAAACAGAGCCTGCAGAGCAAGGAGCAGACAGTGCCCCAAGTTTGGATGTTCCCATCCAGGCAGAGGCACCCCACAAGTGATGAACTCCCCAAGTCTGTTGCTGAAAGTACAGAGACTGTGGCTGTTCCTCCCAGAAAGACTAGCGAGATGTCAAGCCAGTATTGCTTTCAGCTATGATTCTCTGGGGAGACCGGTGGACTTGACGATCCATGTAGTTCACAAAGGTGTTTATGTTTCACCAAGCTCACTGCCCAAATTGGAGTTTGATGACCCATTCCACGTTACTTGTTCTGCCCTTCTCACCATGGTGCCCCTGCCCCATCCAACCCCGAAGTTAGCTGATAGGAAAAGCGCCTCTTGCAACATTCAAGGTACGGAAGTTATTACCTGATTTAGTATAGTAATGTTCAACTGACTTGTGTGAAATATGCCTAATGTATCGTCAGAATGGACAAAGTATTGGGAAATGTAGTGAATATGTATAGTAAAGGAATACGTTTTGTTAACTGATACATGACAGTACAGACTTGACCACGGACACCAAGTTTTCTCCAGGAAGGGAAGGGTGTAACCCCTATGAATGGGAGTTCCCAAAAGTCTTCCTTGAGCTTGTCTAAATGCTTAATGCCAGGCTGGTGTCCTGTATTTTAGCAGTTTAAATGTGATCGCCAGAGAGTGCCTGTATAGCCTCTGTGTGCTGTCTCTTTAGGAGCTGCCTGGATTACAGTCATAAGTAATCTGAGAGTGAGCTCTGTTGAAAGATGTAACTATTTGCTGAAAATCATTTAGAGCGATAATACATAGATACATAGACAGTGTCGGCAGATAAGGCCTATGGCCCACCCAGTCTGCCCATTTGAGCTTAGTTTCAGTTTGTTTTCCTAGAAGTCTGTTGCCCTTACCCTGACCTCCAGAATTCCTTTATGTCTATCCCATGCACTCTTAAATCCTGTGATTGTTTCAGCCCCACCACTTCCTCTGGCAGGGTGTTCCACTTAGTCCACCACCGTTCTGTGAAGAAATTCTTTCTCATGTTTCCTCTGAATCGTCCTCCTCAACTTCATCCCATGCCCTCTAGTCCTGGAACATCTTTTCGCTTAGAAATAGTGTTTTCCTGCACCCTGTTCCTCCCTATAAGATACTTGTATGTCTCTATCATATCCCTCTCTCCTCCTCTCCCAGGGAGTACATGTTCAGTTCCTTCAATCTGTCTTCATAGGACTTGTGATGCAATCCGTGCACCATCTTTGTTGCCCTCCTCTGAACCTTCTCTACCCTGTCTATGTCCTTACGTAGGTATGGTCTCCAGAACTGTACACTGTACTCCAGGTGGGGCCTCACTAGTGTCTTGTATAGCGGAATTATGACCTCCTTTTCCTGCTGGTGATGCCCTGCCTATACATCCCAGCATCCTATTTGCTTTACCTGCTGCCTTGTCACACTGTTTCCCTACCTTGAGGTTATCAGAGATGACAACCCCAAGATTTCTTTCTTGCTTGGTGCATGCTATCTCCACCCCCAACTGATATATTATGCCAGGGTTTTTGTGCCCCATATGCATTATCTTGCACTTCTTTGCTTGAATTTCAACTGCCAAACCCGGACCATTCTTCAAGTTTCTGCAGGTGCTTCTCATTCTGTCTACACCCTCTGGTGTGTCTACTCTGTTACAGAGCTTTGTGTCATCAGTGAACAGTGAAATTCTGCCTTCTAGGTCCTCAGCAATGTCACTGATGAAGATGTTGAATAGGGCCGGTCCCAGCACTGATCCCTGTGGTACCCCACTGATCACTCTTCCCTCTGTGGAGTGACAGCCATTTACCACCACCCTCTGTGTCCTGCCACCCAGCCAGTTACCTACCCACCACACTACTGTCCTGCCCACACCCATATTCCCCAGTTTGTGTAATAGTCTTCTATGTGGCACAGTGTCAAAGGCCTTGCTGAAGTCCAGATAGGCCATGTCCACTTCCTCCCTGATCCACCTCCCTAGTCACCCAGTCAAAATTCAACGAGATTGGTCTGACATGACCTCCCCTGGTGAAACCATGCTGCCTTGGGTCCTGTAGTCCATTGACAACCAGATGTTCCACCAATCTCTCCTTCTAGTAGTGCTTCCATGATCTTCCTCACTACTGAGGTGAGGCTGACTGGTCTGTAGTTCCTGCTTCCTCTTTCTTCCCACTTTTGTATAAGGGGACTACATCTGCTGTCCTCCAGTCTTTGGGTACCTCCCTGTTTCCAGCGATCGGCTAAACAGGATAGCCAGAGGTTCAGCCACCACCTCTCTTAGTTCTTTAAGGACCTAGGGTGCACCCATCTGGCCCCATTGCTTTATCAACTCTTATTACTTCCAGTTCCTTCAGGACCCTTTCTCGTGTAAAGGGACTTGTGTCCATTTCTGCACCATTCTCACCCTTGTACTCCCTTCAGACCCATTACCCTCCTCTTCCTCAGTAAAGACTGAGCAGAAATACCTGTTCAATATGTCAGCTTTACTGTTGTCATCCTCCACGCGCCTCCATCCTCCCCTTCAGTCTCACTATCCCTCCCTTTGTCTTTCTTTTTCACTTATGTACCTGTAAAGGTTTTGTCCCCTCTACCCACTGATTTTGCAATGTGTTCTTCTGTCTGAGCTTTGGCTTCCCTTACTGACCTCCCTGCCTCCCTTTGCTTCTCCTGGTACTTCTCCTATCCCCTTCTGCCTGTGTCTTTTTGTATTGCCTGAATGCAATCTTTTTGGCTTTCACTTTCTTTGCTACCTCTTTGGAATACCATAATGGCCTCCTCTTCCTTTTCCTCTTGCTAACCAGCTTAATGCATAATTCTGTTGTTCTTGTAATCACCATTTTAAATACTGCCCACTGTTCCTCAACCCCTGATTCCTGTCCCATTCCCTTAATGCCTCTTTCAAGTATCTCCCCATTTTCCCAAAGTCTGCCCCCTAAAATCCAGGATACGTGTTTTTGTGTGGTTTGGTTCTGCTCTTTCTGTGATTTCAAACCACAATGACTGGTGGTCACTGTTTCCCAGGTGCTCCCCACTGTTACCCCATCACATTGTCCCTGTTTGTGAGCACAAGGTCCAGTTTGCCTTCTGCCGAGTTGGTTCCATGACCAGTTGCTTGAGGAAGGCACCTTGAAGGAGTCCAGGATAAATCTGCTCCTAGTTGATGCTGCTGCTGGGATAATGATAATGCAGTTTGTCTAACCTGCCTTCTTTGCAGCAAGGACTGCTTTGTTTATCTCTAATATCTTAGTCCTGGACTGCAAATTGGATCAATCAGTACTGGTGGGACCTAACATGGAGCCAGACTACAGGAGCTGTTTAGAATCAAAATCTGTGGGAATTGTAGTTTTGGGCTTTGGGAACCTTTTTGCAACTGAAGGGAGCACTTGCTTTGACTGACAAAAGAATCAGCCAACCGAACCTTTGGGATTAAAGGGAAATTCCTGGGCTGTCTGCTGTGAGAGTCAGATCTAAGTTGGAAACTGAAGAAGTAACAGCTCGAGTCAGTTCAAGCAAGCGTCTGCATAGTTTCGAGCAGGAGAACTGTGGAAAGGCCTGAGCTTTGGCCTGCATGTCTGCCTGCTGCCCTGTTTTCAGACTGAATCCGAGTTGTGTGACTAAAGTAAGCTACTGAAGTGGGACCAGGCTCAACCTGAAGAAGACCAAAGATTTTGCTGAATCACGATCAGCCTGTCAGGATTTCCAGCTGCTTTTGAATCCCCAGTTTGTGCAAAGACTTTGTGATTGTCACAAGAGAGTGGTTTGCCTCGTACAGTAGAATTTCTTCATATGTAAATGTGCTGTGTATTGAAAGTGGGTCATGATTTATTTCTCTACTGTGTGAACTAGGTTCTGCTTGCTGGTACCATAGAATCTTTAAATGTAAATGTGCTGTGTATTGAAAGTGGGTTGTGATTTGGTTCCCCAGTGTGTGAACTGTGTTCTGCTTGCTGGTACTGTAGAATCCTTTACATGTAAATGTGCTGTATACTGAAAGTGGGTCAGATTTGGTTCCCCACTGTGAACTATGTTCTGATTGCTGGTGCCGTAAAATCCTTTACATGTAAATGTGCTGTGTATTGAAAGTGGGTTGTGATTTGGTTCCCCACTGTGTGAATTGTGTTCTGCTAGCTGAAAGCTTTATCCAGCCTAATCAGACTGAATCTGTGTTCATCTCCATTCGGCCTGTGCCATCACGCTGGCCCTGCCAGACTACTCCACTGCACAGAGAAGTCACCAACGAGAGACCTGCCTGGGGATCAGCCCCTGCTCCACGCTTGAACAGGAATGATGCCTCGCGATTTGTGTGGGCCCTGCTTCTCCTGGCACTCCAGATTAACCACCTGCTGTCTCAATTTTCATTCAGCCAGTGTCTATTCTTGGGTATCATGAGTAATCATCAGGGTAGCTCCTGCAAAACAACCTAATCTAAAAGTGTGTCATCTGATTGTCTTGTTTTCTTTTCACGAACTGAGCCCTTTGGCTCTGGATTACAAATAGTGTGTGTGTTGTGCATGTTGTTTTCTTCCATCACAGGGTCCTAAACAGCTGCAATGTTCCTGGCAAGCCCACCACTCTCCATCTGGGTACCCAGAGTGTGACTGTTTATGGACCCTGAAGTGCATGTATAACTGTTTGATTGATTCAGCTTTTAAGCAAATTAGCCTGATTATGCCCCTCCTTGTTCAAGCCCCTTAAATAAATCAGACTAACTCTGTTTTGCATTTACCCTGACTGTGGTTCCAGTTTGTGCAAGAGTACTGTACTGTTGTTATTTGCTGTGTATAACCTTGTTACAGGGGTCCCCAGGCCAGGCCAGAGGAAAGCCCTGGTGGTAAGTGCAAACAGTGTGAGTACATGTCTAGTGTATCAGGGGTATTGTGAAAGTTATTATTGTGTATTGTTCTGGCCACTAATAAGGAAGGGGGTTACAGTGTCCTGGAGGGCTCTGCCCTGGTTAGCTTGACCACTACCAACCCTAACCTCTGGGTGGAGGCATCTGCTACAGAACTCAGGCCTTAATCTGCTGCTAGCCAAGCAGGCAGGGGTAGTAGTCCTTGGGATAGCACCACCTAGGTGTTACATATATAACTCCTAAGCCTGCCAACCCATGAAGTCTGCTGGAGGCAGGGTTGGAAGTGAACAGCAAAATCAGCCCCAAATTTTAGCCAATAGGATGCCTGCTCTGCATGAGAGAGGAATGTAAAGTCTACACAGTTGGGCATGTTCTAGAGCCCTGTTATCCCAGGAAAAGACCTGACCAATAAGACACTGAATTTCAGCCAGTGTAAGAGGAGCTGAAACCAAGCTTCTGGGATCAATCTGATGTTTCTGTGAGATGGAGGAAACTGTAAGCCTGAGCCCACTGGCTGCCAGGAGCTGCAGTCCAACAGGCCACCTATAGATTGTGTGCACATCTAATAGGTGAAAGTAGTTTCATCAATACTGAGAAGAGAAAGGCTTAGAAGTGGACCTGGAGGTTTTCTGCCCTACCAGTGATTACTTCCCACAGGGATCAAACTTCACAGGAATACTACCAACCTACTGAGGCCACTGCCTGATGCATGGGTTCCTGTAAAAGCAGCTAAAGACTTATCTGAGAGAGGACAGAGGAGACCGGTGATACTGAGACCAGACAGTCCCAAGTAGCCAGGGGCATGTCTAGCATCTCTCCTGACCAGCCACCAGGAAAAAACAGTTATAGTATCTGAGAGCCTAAACAACTTTAAGTAACCACTGTGACATTAACAGCCAGTTCTGAGTGAGTTTTCATGTTTTGCAATATAAAAATGTGTATGGACTGTCTCCCATGAGAAATGCTGAAACAGATTGTGAGTATCACACACACACACACACACACACACACACACACACACACACACACACACAGGTTTTAGATACAAGGTGCTATCTGGAAGGCCCGAAGCTAATTACAGACTTTAACTAGTTAATTATAGCTGTAGTTGCTAAGAGGGAAGATCATAAACTTGTATAATGCTTAGAGGAAGAAGAGCAGGGTATGACGTTTTGGTGCGAAGTCATAAAAGATGCTTTCATGTCCTGAAGGGGAAGCTTATCATAAGATCAAAGAGAGTCATTTGAAGAACATGAGTTATGCTGAGGTTGCAGAATTTAATTGTTGGAAAAGACATTCTGTTTTTATAAAGATATATTTTTATATATATTCTGACAGGGAGGAGCTAGGTGACCTCATGTAAATAGGTGGGGAAAACCAGCTTTAAACATTATTCTGTTTTCCCTCAGAGGCACTTCTATCTAGACTATGACAAAGAAACATCTGTGAGCACTTTAAGCAGGTATTTATTACAGTTAATCTTTTTATTGTAATTATAGTGTTTATACATACACACTACATTCTCTGATATACACTTATAAAAATTCTTAATAGGAGAAGGAACACACATGTTGTCAGAAGTATTATACAATGATATTAAAAGGGAAAACAAATGTTGAGAAAACAATATGTAGTAGTACAATCTGTATGATAGAGAGAAAATATGGCAATTCATGCTTCAAGGGGTAAAAGGAGTAGATACAAAAAAGAAATATGAGCAGTCGTGATTGTACTTCTATTACGCTGTAATTTAATACAAGTATGTGTTAGACTGTATAAAGGAAGAACATAAAAAGAGAAAATATCTGAGAAAGTGAACAAGATTAAAGAAGGAAAGAGAAGAAGAAAAGGAGATAAAAAGATAGAAAGAGCGGAGATAAAAAGGAACGAAAGAGCTAGAAGTGAGATTCCAATGTGAACATATAACAACCCATGGATTAAGTGACAATATGTGTAGATGTGTTTAAATATTTAAAGTAGTCCTGCCAGCATAGGGATTGAGATAGTTGTTTGAGAATATCTGGGAGGGTGGAAATGATGTTGGATCTCCAATGCATTAGTATAAGGTGTTTAACTTGAAGGAATAGTAGGATTACCACCTATTCTGAGAATGGGATATTTTGTATGCATGAGCATTGAAAATACCAAGTATGCAATGTTTTGGATCTAATGCAAAGGACAGACCAATCACTTTCATTGCAAAGAAATTAATATGACGCCAAAGATTGTGTATGGGAGGACAATGCTATAAAAATATATAGCAAATTGCCATTGGGAGTCACAGCACCAACATTTATTGTTTTAGCCCATTTTTGCAAAATCTCAGGAGTTCTATACCATAGATGCAGACTTTGGTTTGTATGAGTGAACTGTGATTATCCTTGAAAGATTTGTGGCAGGATAGCCAGCAATTATGCCATTGTGAATTGGTTATTTTATCATTTAAAAGGGTACTCCATTTATTTTTTTGCAATAATAGATTGATCTGGAATTGTATTTCTGATATGATTGTAAATGATACTATTTAATTTAGAGTTTGTTTTGATCCATTTAGAAATAAAAGTATCATATATAGATTGATGAGGAATAGTAGGAAGATAAAGGTTCCATGCGATGTTAACTGTAAATAATTCCAGAAATCATGCTGGGAAGATTCCATTGTTTGCATGAGGTCAGAAAAGGATTTTAATTTGAGAGTCTGAGGTATAAGTATATCCTCCAAGAACAAAATGCCCGTTTTTCAATTACAACAAAAAATTGGGTGATTATCAAGAGTGATATTGTGGTTCCCCAAACAGGGGGCATATATGAGAGGGGTTGGGTTGGATTTAAAGGCGTTTATTAATTATTTTCCAGTAGTATATGGATGTTGCTATAGTAGGTGAGATTTTAAATTGGGGGTTGTGTTAGGTATTTAGAGAGAGAGACAAATCTAATTACTGTAGTAGGAATTGCACTGTTAAAACCTGTTTTGTTGAAGAGATTTGTATGCCTTGTGATATTATAGTTCTGTATTTTAAGTGTTACATATTTTTTTCAATTGTAGTAAAACTCTATTTTTAGAGCTTACTTGGTCTGTCTTTGATTTCTTTCCTTTACAAGTAGAGTATATATTGTTAAAGCAGACACTTTACATAAGCTTGAATGGTGATACCAAACTGGAAAAGATAGCGTTTTAAATCTGAGGTCTTTTATTACAGTTTTGAAAGGTTCAATTTCTGTAAACTTGGTTGGGTGCCTGTAGGCAAAATATCTGACCCCATGAAGAAAGAATTATCTGAGCCTGTACATTGGGTATGCTAACAAGAGATTCACAGTTTGAATCCTCCAGAACTAGAGACCAAAGGTTGATTCGAATCTACAAAAGAGACAAGAGGGTTACCTTGTTCTGTTAACTGACTGTTCACGAGACTGCAGTCAGAGGTTGGCACTTTGGGAGTAGAGTGCTGACCTGCTGAGTGGGTTTGTGACAACCACCCTTATAGAAACTGAGCCTAGGAGAGAGGGAGGGAGAAGCCCTGGTCCGGACCGTGCAAAACAGACAGGTCCAGGCAGAAGACCCAAGAGACCAACTAGCCACCCATTTGGATGACAAATAGGGTCTCTTTCCCACAAATTAAACATTCAGTGGTTATATCACAGTTTGATTTCTGCAACAGTTTGCCTGCAATAGCTGTTAAGTGAGCCAACAAGTCAACTTCCCTGCAAGCAGCAACTGCGTCCCTAGTGAGATACCCACTGCAACTTAAGAGCTCTCACCTATTTCCTTTGGGAGAGAATTAAGTCAGGGGCACTAATTTGAAGATTTGTGGGACTGTCGAGGGTGGGCAGATTGTGTGGGGCTAATCTGACCAGTTGCTATTAAAGTGTAAGAATTTACTGCTACCCATTTGCCCCCATTATGCTCTCGTGTCTTCAGTTTTTTTTCCATAATCTTTTTTCCTCCCTGGCCAAAGCAGGATTGGGCTCAGGCTTCCTTGTCCCTTGCCCCAATCCCCACTGTCCACCACTTCCCAAGCTCACCTGACTGGTCAAGACACCCCACGAATTGCCCCTGTGGTGTGGTCAAGAAGGAGGGCTGTCCTCCTCCCCAAAGTGCAAATCTAGTTCATCCAGTGGGTGCTTTCTGGTGGCCAGGCAGGGGTGCACAGCGTCATTGATACCTGTGTCACTGTATTTTCCTCCATATTTCTTCTTCCTCTAGCCCTGACAGCAAGGGCTATGCATGTGTGTGGAGGCATGCACAAGTGCCAGAGCCATAGCTCCCCTCCCTAACTATGGTCTGCTGCTCATGCATCAGTGCTACCACCAGGCCTCCACCTGTTGGCAGCCAAAGCCAAGTCAACCTGCCACCCCTATCTTGAGAGGAGAGTTGCCTGATGACTGCTTGATCCACTTCTGCCCATCCCTTCTGCCAAACCCTGGCATCTCAAGCTCGTTCCCAAACTTGGGTTGTTGGCATGGTGAGAGTAAGGTGCACGGCACCTCAGCCCTCTGCACCACCTGGCTGTCTTTTCACCTTGTTCTTAACTCACCCTCCCTTTTAAATACTTATACGTTTGAAGTGCATTTCTTTGTTTATGGGCTGCTATTGCTGTTACAGTGTCACATGGTTTAAAAAGGGGCTGTGTGGGCAAAAGTAATTTTATTGTTCCTGGGGACTGATAGCATTCTGTGCATTAGCAGGGTCCCTCCATTGCTACCTCAGGTGTAGACACCATGTTCCTGCTAGACCCAAGTGCATGTTCCACAGCTTCTGCAATCCAGGCCGACCCCAGGGCCCGGCGGTCATTACAGTCTTACAGTACCATTGTCCTGTCATGTCTTAACTATTTACTTCATATTTATTCATTTAGTTATCTGTCTATTCAGATTTCTCTGAAAACTGATAACTGGGAAAGGCACACTGAGCCAAGACTGGTTTCAGGTGCAACCTGGGGAGAGGAACAGGAAATACATTAATAAAAGCATAGAAGGTATTAATAATTGGTAAAAAGTGGGGGGATCAGGAGGGTAAGGACTAGGTACTGAGTAGGAGTAGGTGGTTTTATGGAAAGGTGAGGGGTGGAAGAGCGTGCAGAGGGGGATATTCCAGAGATGGGGTGACAGTCTGGAGGAGAACCTCAGTATGCTGGAATATACTACTAGCACCTAGTCTACATCTTATGTGTGCTCACAATTAAAAGCAAAAACAAAAACAAAAAACTCTTTCTGTTTTTAAGACTACTTTATATTTTATCACACTGCCAGCTACTGTACAGTAACTGCAACAGGAGTCACATAGCCAGCTTCAGCGCTTGCCTTCCAGGCACCCACTCCTTGTCTCTGCCTTCAGTGTCTACATAAAATATATACAGTAAAAGCAGTCAGAAAAGAAATGTTGTATGCAGTGAAAGCTCACTTCACTTTCACTACTTAGAAGAGCTACACCTGCAAAATATAATTCAGTTGCTGCAGTCTGAATGAGCACCATTTGTAGTGAGTAAAATGAAAATCCTTTCCCTCCCCACACTGAATAAAGCATCATGCAAAATAATGTTCACAGTTCAAAAGGCATGCTGGAAGCAAAGCACAAATCTAGCTCCAACAACACATTGTGCTAGCTCTGGAACTTCACATTGTTCCTTATAGCTCTGTCCCTAGTAGGTGTGCGTAGTAGTGAATATTAAATCCCAAATACCACGAATAATATGGTATTCGGTGTTCGGGAATCGAATACCGAAAAGCGCAGCTATTCAACGATATTCTGCATTACCGCTGGACTTAAAGATCACGCGGGACTTGCTGACCAATCGCTGAGCATTTGCCAAAGCCAGCTCACGTGTCACTTCAACATTGCTGCGTAGTGGAGAGATCGAGTGGAGAGTGGAGAGATCTCTGAGTCAACAGAGATTATTGCAAAAACTAATGCTGTATTTTCATCACAGAACCTTTATTTTTTTTGTTCTGGACCATGTGTCTTAGTGCCTAGTACTAGTGGGAGCACTGAGAGGTTTTTTCATGGATAAATCATCTGATGTAGTGATTTTTTTGCTAGGAGCTACAGAAAGAAAGTAGTATACCTTCATTTCAGGGGCTTATGTGCTGTGATCTGAAAGTGAAGGAGTGGTGTTTCTTTTCTTAGTGCCTGTCTGATAGTGGTGTGGAGGCTTTTTGTTTTTCCCTGATAAATTGTCTGATTTATTTTGTGAGGAGGAGCTGCAGAGAGACTTAAGTTGCAGTTTACCTCCTTAATTACAGTAGTTCTAACTTTTACCTTGATTGCTGTACTGTACTGATTTAAAAAAGTATTTAATTTGGTGGTATAAAGAAGTATTTGGGGTGGGCGTGCAGGTTAAAAAAGAAACAGTAGTAGCTTAGCCAGAAATCTCGGATGGCAGTCGGCTGACTGCAATCACCCCCCCCCAAGGTTTAGGGTTAGGTAGTGATGCTGCAGTGGGCACACACCCTTGCCTCTCTGTGTGTGTGCTGTTTGCAATCATTTTTCTGTGCAAAAATAAAGCAGAACTGCTGTTTGCAACCATTTTTGTACTAAAATACAGCAGAATCTTTGTGCATTTACAAATTTAAAAAACTGAGTGCAGTAATTCTGCTATAGAAATCTCTATGTAAGAATTATCTGTGGTGTAATCTGAGTTTGGGCTCAGGTTTCTGAAAAGTCAGTAGCCACCAGCAGTCTCGGAGGCAATCAGCTGACTGCATTCCCACCCTGTTTAGGGCTCGGTAGTGACGCTTGCAGTGTGCGCACACCCTTGCCTGCCCTGAGTGCATGCTGCTTGCAGTAATTTTTCTGTGTGAAAATAAAGCAGTATTGCAGCGCATGCTTGCAGTTATTTTCTGTGGTACAATAAGCAGTACTGCAGCAGGTGCTGCTTGCAATAATTTTATGTGCTAAATCAAAGCAGTACTACAGAAGGTGCTGCTTCAATAATTTTCTGTGCTAAATAAAGCAGTATACTTTTGTACATTTAGGAAGTATTAAGTACTTGAGAGTGCTTAGAACCGTTGGCACAGACAAAGACAATGACAGGTAGAGGTGGAAAAAAATGTACTTGACCCAGCCAAGCAAATCTACAATGGAGGAACAGGTTGGTGATGCTGAACCTGAATGTGAGCAATGGTCAGCCCACACTCTATGCCCAGAATTATTCTTTACCCTTCCAAGCCTATGTCTTCCAGCAACAGTAGTACTGTGGCTCGCATAGGACAAAGTGATACAAGAAGCACAAGCAGAAGGACACTGTTCTTGACTCCCACCACAACCACCAATGTGTAACCTTCTCTCATCAGTACTATCATGACTCCCACCACAACAACCAATGCATCCCCATCTCTCACCTGTACAATCACGACTCCACCACAACCAACAATGTGCCCCCATCTCTAACCAGTACCATCACATCTGTTGTTACCACCACCACCACCACTACCACTATAGAGATCCTGTCTTCCTCTTCACAACAATATGCAGCATGACTACTACAGCCAGTCCTGCAACTGTGACTGGCACTCCAGCCACCACTGACACTGTGAACCCTGCCAGTACTGCCACTACTGTAACAGTATCACTATAGTCTGGTATCCCTGCCACGGTGCATATTACCAGTATGACCGCTACAGTTGATAGAGTTATGCCTCCTGCTTCTCAGCTTCGCAGTTTCCTGAAAAGTTATAGAGGATGACCAGTCATCTGGTTCTGAGTATTTCCACCACATGATGAATTGCCCAGTAACACATCATCATCTTCATCAGAGGCACATGTGAGTGATTTTGAAGATGAGGCAGAGTATACCATTTACCTTGAGGGCAGAAGAAAGGGTGGCTGGCAAAATGACCTCTAAGTGGAGCACTAGTAGCAAGGGTAGTAGAAGTAGTGGTAGGGTCTCCCCTCCCAAGAAGACCAAACAAGCAATAACATTTATTCAGCAGGCTCTGTCACAGCCTGAGGGAGAGACAAATGATGGCAGCACTAGCATGGCACCATCAGGGCAATGGTCACAGAGCAAGAACATCAGGACAAGACAGGCACATCTGTTGAAAACAGAAGTGAGGGGTTGGTGCAAGCAGAATCATTGGTAACCACAGTGTTAAAAGTGCTTTGTGGCTGCATTTCACGGAGTTAAAAGAGGACACAAGGAAGGCAGTCTGTTCTTTTGCAACGTCACTATAAGCTGAGGGAAATCACCTCTAACTTAACCATAACATCATTACAGAACCACTTGAAGCTTAAGCACCCTCAAGTGTATCAAACCTCATCTGGGCCTGGATCCTGACCCTTGGTTTCACCAAGACCAACCCCTCCTGTGGACAGGCATGCACTGTTGGCTGTGGTGGTGGTACCAACAGATCTGATTTTGAGCAACCCAGTGGTCACGGCATTTCTTCTCCATCACCAACACAGAGTCTGGCCTCTACTCTGGTGGTCTCTTCTGACTCCAGTGATACTACAAGGCAAAGACAGTCATCAGCACTTCACACACCACGTTGTTGAAGTGGTCCACATCGATGTCTCCCATGGCAGTTCCAATAATGGATGCTCTGCATGCATGAACAAAGTATCATGCCTCACATCCAACAGCACAGCAAATCACACAGCTGATTGCTGAGATGATGGTGTTGGATCTCTAGCCTATGTCAGTTGTGGAAGATACTGGCTTCCGCGACTTCACAACTATTTGTACCCCTTGTTATCAGATCCCATCTCATACTACATTTTCTCGAGTGTATTTCCACAATTGTATGATGGCATGAGATCTGCTGTTGCTGCCCTGCTTGCAGAGGCTGCTGGTGGTATTTTTCACTACATGTCAGATAACTGGACTAGCGATAACTCTCTGTATGCCTATCTCTCCTTAACTGCGCACTTGTATGTGCAGCAGCCTGCTGCTGCTGTTTCCAGTGCATCACCTTGTGGCTCACCCTTGGCCCCTTCACAATCTGGTAGTCTCATTAGGTCAGCTTTGCTGAACATTGACTGATGGAGGAAGACCACAGAGCACATAATATTCACACGTTCCTGCAAGGCATGTTGTGCTTAGACTGATGTTAACACCAATTAAAAGTTGGCTTTTTGTTACCGACAATGGCACAAACATGGTGAAAGCCATCAATGGTGGCCATTTTGTGAGTATTAGTTGCTTTGCACACACACTAAATTTAGTGGTGACTCACGCACTGCATATCAGCACTAGGACCAACAACATATTATCCGCAGCTCATTCCATATGCAGCCATTTCCATCACTCTGTAAAAGCCACTAACAAATTATGAGAAGTTCAGTAATGCCTTGGTCTGCCCCAACATCATGTAATATAAGATGTTAGCACTCAGTGGAATTCTTCATACCTGATGCTTTCACAGCTCTTGGAGTAAAACAGGCACTACTCAAAATGTCTATAGAGGCAGACATTGGAGGGGTCCTAGGACATCATGATTGATTAGTTCTTGAGGGCATGGTGAAGGTTCTCATGCAATTTGAGAGGAGTACATGTGATCTAAGTGCTTCCACCACCTTACTTAATCAGGTTAGCCCAGCTGTGCATATTCTCAAAAGATCGTCACAACCGTTTTGGCTGACAATGCACTCACGACACAAGAGATAACTGAACTTGTTATTCATCTCAATGCAGAACTTAATGCAAGGTTCGCCACAGTCATGGATATCTTCCATCAAATGTTTGCTACCATGTGGGACCATAGGTTCAAATGTGAGATCCTTCATATACCCATGGACAGCCACAGGTGATTGACTTATTTTAAGCAACAGCTGCGTGAAGAGTTAAATAGTGCCATGCAGGCAGTCAGACTCTTGGAAGTGGAGTAACATGCTCCAGTTCAGATTCCTGAGGGAGAGAGAAACAGGCTTGTGGTAGTTTGGAATTGGATGATACCAGTGGAGATGGGGAAAGATGGCAAAGTGGCAGTGTAGAGGAGAGGGAGAGGAGAGTGACTGGGCATTACTCAGCATCTTTGTGTCAACAGCAACACAAATGCTCACAGTCACAGCCTTTCTTTGCAGAATATTTACTTAATGACTACTTTGCAGAATCAATTGTGTCATTTGATTTTGATCCACTGGGCTACTGGGTTCAGAAAATGAACTCCTCTCCTCACCTGGCACAACTTGCTTTAAAATACCTAAGCTGCCCTCTTATAAGTGTGCCATCCGAGAGGATGTTTAGCACTGCTGTTAACATTGTAGAGCCGCACTGTTACAAGCTGGACCCTCAACACATTGAACAGCTAGTGTTCCTTAAGCTAAACTTACCAGTAATTTGCTACTAATATGATCTGCCAACATAAAACTGGTGGTACAGTACAGCTCTCAATCTGCCTAATGTTATGGAAGTGTAATGTTAAATTTTTTGGCTCACCTGTTCTTTTTCTATCATGTTAAATATTTAATTAAAAGGGTAACTGAGTCTCCACTCCCTGGCATATAACTGCAGGACCACCATGAGGCACCTGTTAAACTAGAAACATTTAAATAATGTATCATGTTTTAGTGACCTTACTATTGTGTACTTTAGGTTACTAATTATCTATTGGAAAAGGACCGCTTGGCCACACAGTCAGCCCAGATTGTCCATCCCTGCCTTATCAGTCTCATTTGCACACCCTAAAAGAACCCTGCTGCCTTTCTGCCTGTTTTCAGATACACCCCAGCCTTATCATATTGCCAATCTCATGCATGCTTGAAGCCCCACGCTGTTTTGGCAACATCACTTATGCCTGCAGCCTCTGTCAGTCGTCTACCATGAATATTTTTTACATCTGTCTTGAACTCCCTTTCAGCTTCATCACATGCCCCCATTGCCCCTGGTACTTATACTCTTTCTTATTTGTAAGAGACCCCCTTATGTGCCCTGTCTTCACCCCATGAAGTACTTGTATAGGTCTCTGTCATGGGCATCTCTCTCTCCTCTCCTGTCCTCTCTTCCAGGGTGGACATACAATGCACCTATGTCAGTGCTATTTTAGTTGCCCTAGATAAGAAACAAGGCATCACCTCATCTGCGGCCTTTGCTCAATCTATAATGACCATGTGTCACCTGACCACTGACGAGTGCAATAGTTTGTTGCCTTTCTGGGTGCCTGAAAGGTCATTGGGGAGTGTTCATGGCAGAACTGCCAACTGTACTTTAAAAGGGAAGGAAGTGGTGGAGTTTAACAGTGTCACAATGTCTTTAAAAAAAAAACAACACTTATCTGGGTGGGGCAAATAATGAATAATGAATATATGGTGCCCCAATACGAATATTCATCCAAATATTTGAATTAAGGTAATTGCACACCCTAGTCCTAAATAGTTTTCTAGTTAAACTATTTTTGGTTGTAGAAACTCTGTGTTTGTTCCAAGGGCAAATTTTGGTGCTGACAATGCACCTGCTGATAATTTGACCTCTGTTCTTCAGAAAAAGTCAGTCATGCCTCTTACCGAGTTTCACGCACAGTCGGAGCTGGCTGTTCACTGACATATGATGACATATGATGTTCAAGTGTTAGTCAAGAGTCCTCAATGCCTCCTAGATTTTTACCATATCCACAGCAGACAAAGCTATAGAAACAGAAACATAGACTTTGACAGCAGATAAGGACCATTAGCCTACCCAGTCTGCACATTTTCCTACCTATTGGATAAGCTCCAAATATTAGTTAACCAATAGCCTACTTCTTCCTACCTCCACCAGAATTGCCTTATATCTGTCATGCCATCACTTTAATTGCCTCACTTTTTTGACCCCAACCTCCTCAGGGAAGCCGTTAAATCGTCCACGGCCTTTGGGTGCAAAGTAATGCACCTGGGAAACAAAAACCGGGGAAGAATACACAATTGGGGGTGTTCTAACAACAACAAAATGGAAGCGACCTGAAAAATAATTTTCTCCACGTTGCCCTTGAGCCGTCCCCTCTATCTTCAAGTTGTGCCCCTTGTTCTTGTACATCTCTTTTCTGAAATATGCTACTCTCCTGGACTTTGTTGATTCCCTTGATGTACTTGACATTTTTGTCATGTCCCCCCTTTCCTTGAGGTATACATATTAAGCTTCTTTAGTCTCTCTTCGTATGTCTTCTGGTGCAGACCCTGCACCATTTTAGTTGCCCTCCTCTGGACTGCCTCCATCCTGTCTATGTCCTTGCAGAGATGGGGTCTCCAGAACTACACACAGTACTCCAGATGGGGTCTCACCAACTGTCTGTACAGCAGGATAACAACTTCTTGTTTTCTACTGGTGATGCCTCTTTCTATACATCTCAGTATCTCCCCAGCCCTCCTTACTGCCATTGCTTGCTTACCTTTAGGTCATCTGATGTGACTACACTCAGGTCGCTTTCCATTTTGTTGTTGTTAGAACCACCTTCAATTGTGTATTCTTCTCCTGGGTTTTGTTTCCCAGGTGTATTATTTAGTACTTATTTGCATTGAATCAAAGCTGCCATAGTTTTGACCATTCCTCTAACCTTGCCAAGTCCCTTCTCATCCTTTCCACCCCCTTGTGTATCTACCCTGTTGCAGATCTTTGTGTCATCTGCAAGAGGCATACTTTTCCTTCCAGTCCCTCCATGATGTCACTTATAAAGACATTAAAAAGTCGGACCCAGTAATGAACCCTGTGGTACCCACTAGTAATCCACCTTTCTTCAGAGTGGACTCCGTTTACTATTACCCTCTGTGTCCTGTTGTCCCACCAATTTTTACCCAGGCTACCACCCTGAGACCCTCCCAGTCTGGCTAATTTGTTTATTAACCTTTCACGTGGGACTGTGTCAAATGACTTGCTAAAGTCTAGGTAGGCCATGTCCACAGTCTCTCCTGGTCTACTACTTTGGTCACCCAGTCAAGAAATCTATTAGATCTTACTTTGAGGGAGCTCTTGCAGCAGGTAATGCCAATAGAACAAAGGCTGCCAGGTGTTAGGACTCCATGGAAAAATTTTCTAGCTAGCAGTCTCTGGTGGGGACCACCCCTGATGTTGGCTCCGTCCAGCGTCAGGCGTAGTATAAAGGGCAGTCCCCTGGTACCATCTCAGTTATTTTCCACCGTTGACCCGCTTACCTAGACTCCACGGATGGCCAGTTTTTCACAGTTGACTGCGTTTTTTCTTCATCGTCAAAATGTTTGTTTTCAGTTTTTCATCGATTATTCAATGAATTTGCATGTATTTGCCTCCTTCCACTCGGCGCAAGTCAAAGTGTCAGTGTGGGAAGCAGATCCCGGCCAAGGATGGCCATGCGGTGTGCTTGATCTGCTTAGGCCCAGACCACTGGCCCAATGATTGCCCGTGCTGCTAAGTTCAATAACAAGACCCACATCAGAAGACCCAACGCCCTGAAGGCCTTTCTTCTAGAGAAGAAGGTGACAGCCATGCAGAATTCTCTATTCGGACATAGTTCTTTGTCCCCACTAGAGAGTCTGCCCCAGAGAGAGTCATCGGGAGGAAATATCACCATCACTGGGAGAAAGACAGGGCCAGGTCGAATCCCATCCTAAGCCCCCACAAGGTTTCTGCTCCTCTGCCCCAACAGGAGGTCAGGATCAGCCTATAGGAGCTGTTTAGAGTCAAAATCTGTGGGAATTGCAGTTTTGGACTTTGGGCACCTTTTGCAACTGAAGGGGAGCACTTGCTTTGACTGACAAAAGAATCTGCCAACTGAACCTTTTGGATTAGAGGAAAATCCTGGGCTGCCTGCTGTGAGAGTCAGATCTAAGTTGGAAACTGAAGAAGTAACAGCTTGAGTCAGTTCAAGCAGCCGTCTGCATAGTTTCATGCAGGAGAACTGTGGAAAGGCCTGAGCTTTGGCCTGCAAGTCTGCCTGCAGCCCTAGAGAGGAAAGATAATTGTTTTCAGACTGAATCCGAGTTGTGTGACTAAAGTAAGCTACTGAAGTGGGACCAGGCTCAACCTGAAGAAGACCAAAGATTTTGCTGAATCGATAGGCCTGTCAGGATTTCCAGCTGCTTTTGAATCCCCAGTTTGTGCAAAGACTTTGTGACTGTCACCAGAGAGCAGTTTGCCTCGTACAGTAGAATTTCCTTACATGTAAATGTGCTGTGTATTGAAAGTGGGTCATATTTATTTCTCCACTGTGTGAACTAGGTTCTGCTTGCTGGTACCGTAGAATCCTTTACATGTAAATGTGCTGTGTATTGAAAGTGGGTTGTGATTTGGTTCCCCATTGTGTGAACTGTGTTCTGCTTGCTGGTACCGTAGAATCCTTTACATGTAAATGTGCTGTGTATTGAAAGTGGGTCATGATTTGGTTCCCCACTGTGTGGTGTGTTCTGCTTGCTGAAAGCTTTATCCAGCCTAATCGGACTGAATACGTGTTCATCTCCATTCGGCCTGTGCTATCATGCTGGCCCTGCCAGACTACTCCACTGCACAGAAAGCCACCCGACGAGAGACCTGCCTGGGGATCAGCCCCTGCTCCACGCTTGAACAGGAGCGATGCCTCGGCGATTGCGTGGGCCCTGCTTCTCCTGGCACTCCAGAATAACCACCTGCTGTCTCAATTTTCATCCAGCCTGTGTCCAGTCTTGGGTATCGTAAGTAATCATCAGGGTAGCTCCTGCAAAAACAACCGAATCTAAAGTGTGTCATCTGATTGTCTTGTTGTTTTCATTTCACAAACTGAGCCCTTCGGCTCCGGATTACAAATAGTAGTGTGTTGTGCATGTTGTTTTCTTCCATCACAGGGTCCCAAGCAGCTGCAATGTTCCTGGCTAGCCCACCATTCTCCATCTGGGTACCCAGAGTGTGTGACTGTTTATGGACCCTGAAGTGCATGCATAACTGTTTGATTGATTCAGCTTTTAAGCAAATTAGCCTGATTACACCCTCCTTTGTTCAAGTCCCTTAAATAAATCAGATCTAACTCTTTTGCATTTACCCTGACTGTGGTTCCAGTTTGTGCAAGAGTACTGTACTGCTGTTATTTGCTGTGTATAACCTTGTTTTACAGGGGTCCCCAGGGCCTGGCCAGGGAAAGCCCTGAGTGGTAGTGCAAACAGTGTGAGTACTTTGTGGTGTATCAGGGTATTGTAAAGTTATTATGTGTATTGTTCTGGCCACTAATAAGGAAGGGGTTACAGTGTCCTGGAGGGCTGTGCCTGGTTAGCTTGACCATTATGAACCCTAACCTCTGGGTGGAGGCATCCGCTTCAGAACTCAGGCCCTTAATCTGCTGCTAGCCAAGCAGGCAGGGGTAGTAGTCCTTGGGATAGCGCACCTAGGGGTTACACATATAACACATATAACTTAATGGGCAGACTAGATGGGCCTGCGGTCCTTATCTGCCATCAAAGTTTATGTTTCTATGTAACTCTAAGCCTGCCAACCCATAAAGTCTGCTGGAGGCAGGGGTTGGAAGTGAACAGCAAAATCAGCTCCCAAATTTTAGCCAATAGGATGCCTGCTCTGCATGAGAGGGAATGTAAAGTCTACACAGCTGGGCTAATGTTCTAGAGCCCTGTTATCCCAGGAAAGACCTGACCAATAAGACACTGAATTTCAGCCAGTATAAGAGGAGCTGACACCAAGCTTCTGGGATCAATGTGAGTGTGTCTGTGAGATGGAGGAAAACTGTAAGCCTGAGCCCACTGGCTGCCAGGAGCTGCAGTCCTAGAGACGCCTACAGATTGTGTGCACATCTAATAGGTGAAGGCAGTTTTCATCAATACTGAGAAGAGAAAGGCTTAGAAGTGGAGATGGAGGTTTTCTGCCCTACCAGTGATTACTTCCACATGGATCAAACTTCACAGGAATACTACCAACCTACTGAGGCCATTGCCTAATGCATGGGTTCCTATAAAAGCAGCTAAAGACTTATCTGAGAGAGGACAGAGGAGACCAGTGATACTGAGACCAGACAGTCCCAAGGAAGCCTGCCCTCTAGCCAGGGGCAAGTCTAGCATCTCTCCTGACCAGCCACCAGGAAAAAAAACAGTTGTAGTATCTGATAGCCTATAAAACTTTAAATAACCACTGTGATGTGAACAGACGGTTCTGAGTACTGTATCATGTTTTGCAATACAAAATGTGTATGGACTGTCTCCCATGAGAAATGCTGAAACAGCATGTGAGTATCACACACACACACACACACAGGTTTTAGATACAAGGTGCTATCTGGAAGGAGTGAAGCTACTTACAGACTTTAACTAGTTAATTATAGCTGTAGTTGCTAAGAGGAAGATCATAAACTTGTATAATGCTTAGAGGAAGAAGAGCAGGGTATGGCGTTTTAGTGAAGTCATAAAAGATGCTTTCATGTCCTGGAAGGGAAGCTTATCATAAGATCAAAGAGAGTCATTTGAAGAACATGAGTTATGCTGAGGTTGCAGAATTTAATTCTTGGAAAAGACATTCTGTTTTTATAAAGATATATATTTTATATATATTCTGACAGGGAGGAGCTAGGTGAACTCATGCAAATAGGTGGGAAAACCAGCTTTTAAACATTATTCTGTTTTCCCTCAGAGGCACTTCTATCTAGACTATGACAAAGAAACATCTGTGAGCACTATAAGCAGGTATTTATTACAGTTAATCTTTTTATTGTAATTATAGTGATTAAACATTCACTACATTCTCCAATATACACTTACATAAATTCTTAATAGGAGAAGGAAAACACATGTTGTCAAAGTATTATACAAAGATATTAAAGGGAAAACAAATGTTGAGAAAACAATATGTAGTAGTACAATCTGTATGATAGAGAAAATTTGGCAATTCATGCTTCAAGGGGTAAAGGAGTAGATACAAAAAAGAAATATGAGCAGTCGTGATTGTACTACTATTATGCTGTAATTTATTACAAGTATGTGTAAGAGTGTATAAAGGAAGAACATAAAAATAGAAAAATATCTAAGAAAGTGATTAAGATTAAAGATGGAAAGAGAAGAAGAAAAGGAGATAAAAAGATAGAAAGAGCGGAGATAAAAAAGGAATGAAAGAGCTAGAAGTGAGATTCCAATGTGAACATATAACAACCCATGGATTAAGTGACAATATGTGTAGATGTGTTTAAAATTTAAAGTAGTCCTGCCAGCATGATGTATTGAGATAGCTGTTTGAGGATATCCAGGAGGGTGGGAATGATGTTGGATCTCCAATGCATTAGTATAAAGTTTAACTTGAAGGAATAGTAGGATTACCACCTATTCTGAGAATGGGATATTTTGTATGAATGAGCATTGAAAATACCAAGTATGCAATGTTTTGGATCTAATGCAAAGGACAGACCAATCACTTTCATTGCAAAGAAATTAATATGACGCCAGAGATTGTGTATGGGAGGACAATGCCATAAAATATATAGCAAATTGCCATTGAGAGTCACAACACCAACATTTATTGTTTTAAGCCCATTTTTGCAAAATCTCAGGAGTTCTGTACTATAGATGCAGACTTTTGGTTTGTATGAGTGAACTGTGATTATCCTTGAAAGATTTATGGCAGGATAGGCAGCAGTTATGCCACTGTAATTGGTTATTTTATCATTTAAAAGGGTACTCCATTTATTTTTGCAATGATGGATTGATCTGGACTTGTATTTCTGATATGATTGTAAATGATACTATTTAATTTAGAGTTTGTTTTGATCCATTTAGAAATAAAAGTATCATATATAGATTGATGAGGAATAGTAGGAAGATAAAGGTTCCATGCCGTGCGTTAACTGTAAATATTTCCAGAAATCATGCTGGGGAAGATTCCATTGTTTGCATGAGGTCAGAAAAGGATTTTAATTTGAGAGTCTGAGGTATAAGTATATCCCCAAGACCAAAAATGCCCATTTTCAATTACAAAAAAAATTGGGTGATTATCAAAGAGTGATATTGTGGTTCCCCAAACAGGGGCATATATGAGAGGGGTTGGGTTGGATTTAAGGCGTTTATTAATTATTTTCAGTAGTATATGGATGTTGCTATAGTAGGGTGAGATTTTAAATTGGGTGTTGGGTTAAGCAGGTATTTAGAGAGAGACAAATCTAATTACTGTAGTAGGATTGCATGTTAAAACCTGTTTTGTTGAAGAGATTTGTATGCCTTGTGATATAATAGTTCTGTATTTTATGTGTTACATATTTTTATCTGTTGTAGTAAAACTCTATTTTAGAGCTTACTTGGTCTGTCTGATTTCTTTCCTTTACAAGTAGAGTATATATTGTTAAAGCAGACACTTTACATAAGCTTGAATGGTGATACCAAACTGGAAAAAGGTAAGCGTTTTAAATCTGAGGTCTTTTATTACAGTTTTGAAGGTTCAATTTCTGTAAACTTGGTTAGGTGCCTGTAGGCAAAGATATCTGACCCCATGAAGAAAAAATTATCTGAGCCTGTACATTGGGTATGCTAACAAGAGATTCACAGTTTGAATCCCTCAGAACTAGAGACCAAAGGTTGATTCGAATCTACAAAAGAGACAAGAGGGTTACCTTGTTCTGTTAACTCTTCACAAGACTGCAGTCAGAGGTTGGCACTTTGAGAGTAGAGTGCTGACCTGCTGAGTGGGTTTGAGACAACCTCCTTATAGAAACTGAGCCTAGGTGAGAGGAGGGAGAAGCCCTGGTCGTGACGTGCAAAAACAGACAGGCCCAGGCAGAAGACCAAGTAGGCCAATTAGCCACCCATTTGGATTACAAATAGGGTCTCTTTTCCCACAAATTAAACATTCATTGGTTACATCACAGTTTGATTTCTGCAACAGTTTACCTGCAATAGCTGTTAAGTGAGCCAACAAGTCAACTTCCCTGTGAGCAGCAACTCGTCCCTAGTGAGATACCCACTGCAACTTAGAGAGCTCTCGCCTATTGCCTTTGGGGAGAATTAAGTCAGGGGCACTAATTTGAAGATTTGTGGGACTGTCAGGTGGGCAGATGTGTGGGGCTAATCTGACCAGTGGCTATTAAAGTGTAAGAATTTACTGCTACCCATTGCCTCCATTATGCCTCGTGTCTTCAGTTTTTTTTTCCATAATCTTTTTCCTCCTGGCCAAAGCAGGATTGGACTCAGGCTTCCTTCTCCCTTGCCCCAACCCCACTGTCCACTCCTTCCCCAAGCTCACCTGACTGATCAAGACGCCCCTTGAATTGCCCCTTGTGGTGTGGTCAAGAAGGGAGGGCTGTCCTCGCCCCAAAGTGCAAATCTAGTTCATCCAGTGGGTGCTTTCTGGTGGCCAGGCAGGGGGTGCACAGCGTCATTGATACCTGTGTCACTGTATTTTCCTCCATATTTCTTCTTCCTCTAGCCCTGACAGCAAGGGCTATGCATGTGTGTGGAGGCGTGCATGTGTCCAGAGCCATAGCTCCCCTCCCTAACTATGGTCTGCTGCTCATGCATCAGTGTTACCACCAGGCCTCCACCTGTTGGCAGCCAAGAGTCAAGTCAACCTGCCACCCCTATCTTGGAGGAGGAGTTGCCTGACGCTGCTTGATCCACTTCTGCCCATCCCTTCTGCCAAACCCTGGCATCTCAGCTCGTTCCCAAACTTGGGTTGTTGGCATGATGAGAGGTAAGGTGCATGGCACCTCCGCCCTCTGCACTACCTGGCTGTCTTGTCACCTTGTTCTTAACTCACCTCCCTTTTAAATACTTATAGGTTTGAAGGTCATTTCTTTGTTTATGGACTGTTATTGCTGTTACAGTGTCACATGGTTTAGAGAGGGCTGTGCGGGCAAAAGTAATTTTAATGTTCCTGGGGACTGATAGCATTCTGCATTAGCAGGGTTCCCTCCATTGCTACCTCAGGTGTAGACACCATGTTCCTGCTAGACCCAAGTGCATGTTCCACAGCTTCTGTAACCCAGGCCGACCCCCTAAGAGAGTTGGGAGAGGTAGACCCCCAGGGCCCCGGCAGTCACTACAGTCTTATAGTACCTTTGTCCTGTCATGTCTAACTATTTACTTATAGTTATTCATTTAGTTATCTGTCTATTTAGATTTCTCTGAAAACTGATAATGGGGAAAGGCACACTGAGCCAAGGCTAGTTTCAGGTGCAACCTGGGGAGAGGAACAGGAAATACATTAATAAAAGCATAGAAGGTATTAATAATTGGTAAAAAGTGGGGGATCAGGAGGTAAGGACTAGGTACGGAGTAGGAGTAGGTGGTTTTATGGAAAGGTGAGGGGTGAAAGAGTGCAGAGGGAGGATATTCCAGAAATGGGGTGGTAGTCTAGAGGAGAACCTCAGTATGCTGGAGTATACTACTAGCACCTAGTCTACATCTTATGTGTGCTCACAATTAAAAGTAAAAACAAAACAAAAAAAAACTCTTTCTGTTTTTAAGACTACTTTATATTTTATCACACTGCCAGCTACTGTACAGTAACTGCAACAGGAGTCACATAGCCAGCTGCAGCACTTGCCTCCCAGACACCTGCTCCTTGTCTCTGCCTTAAGTGTCTACATAAAATATATACAGTAAAAGCAGTCAGAAAAAAATAATGTATGCAGTGAAAGCTCACTTCACTTTCACTACTTAGAAAAGCTACACCTAAAAATGTAATTCAGTTGCTGCAGTCTGAATGAGCACCATTTGTAGTGAGTAAAATGAAAATCCTTCCTCCCCACACTGGCTAAAGCATTATGCAAAATAATGTTCACAGTTCAGAAATGCATGCTGGAAAGCAAACCACAAATCTAGCTCCAGCAACACATTTTGCTTGCTCTGGAACTTCAAATTGTTCCTTATAGCTCTGTCCCTAGTAGGGGTGTGCAGTAGTGAATATTAAATCCCAAATACCATGAATAATATGGTATTCGGTATTCGGGAATCGAATACCGAAAAGCGCAACTATTCGATGATATTCTGCATTACCGCTGGATTTGAAGATCTCGCAGGACTTGCTGACCAATCGCTGAGCATTTGCCAAAGCCAGAGCACGTGACACTTCAACATTGCTGCGTAGTGGAGAGATCATAGTGAAGAGTGAAGAGATCTCTGAGTCAGCAGAGATTATTGCAAAAACTAATATTTCATCACAAAACCTTTATTTTTTTTGTTCTGGACCATGTGTCTTAGTGCCTAGTACTAGTGGGAGCACTGGGAGATTTTTTCATTGATAAATCATCTGATGTAGTGATTTTTTTGCTAGGAGCTGCAGAAATAAAGTAGTATACCTTCATTTCAGGGGCCTATGTGCTGTGCTCTGAAAGCAAAGGAGCAGTGTTTCTTTCCTTAGTGCCTGCCTGATAGTGGTGTGAGGCTTTTTGTATTTTCCCCAGATAAATTGTCTGATTTATTTTGCAAGGAGGAGCTGCAGAGAGACTTAAGTTGCAGTTTACCTCCTTAATTACAGTAGTTCTAACTTTACCTTGATTGCTGTACTGTACTGATTTAAAAAAAAGTCTTTAATTTGGTGGTGTAAAGGAGTATTTCTGGGGTTGGGTGGTGCAGGTTAAAAAAAAAACAGTAGTAAGCTTAGCCAGAAATCTCAGACGGCAGACGGCTGACTGCAATCACCCTCCCCCAATGGTTTAGGGCTAGGTAGTGACGCTTGCAGTGGGCACACCCTTACCTTCTCTGTGTGTGTGCTGTTTGCAATCATTTTTCTGTGTGAAAACAAAGCAGAATCTTTGTGCATTTACAAATTAAAAAATTGAATTGCAGTAATTCTGCCATAGAAATCTCTATGTAAGAAATATCTGTGGCGTAATCTGAGTTTGGGCTCAGGTTTCAGAAAAGTCAGTAGCCACCAGCAGTCTCGGAGGCAATCGGCTGACTGAATTCCCACCCAGTTTAGGGCTCGGTAGTGGCGCTTGCAGTGTGCGCACACCCTTGCCTGCCTGAGTGCGTGCTGCTTGCAATAATTTTTCTGTGTGATAATAATCAGCACTGCAGCGCATGCTGCTTGCAGTTATTTTGTGTGCTAAATAAAGCAGTACTGCAGCAGGTGCTGCTTGCAGTCATTTTCTGTGCTAAATTAAAGCAGTACTGCAGAAAGTGCTGCTTCAATAATTTTCTGTGCTAAAATAAAGCAGAACTTTTGTACATTTAGGAAGTATTAAGTACTTGAGAGTGCTTAGAACTGTTGACATAGACAAAGACAATGACAGGTAGAGGTGGAAAAAAACGTGCTTGGTCCAGCCAAGCAAATCTACAATGGAGGAACAGGTTGGTGATGCTGAACCTGAATGTGAGCGACGGTCAGCCACACTCGATTCTCAGAATTATTCTTTATCCCTTCCAGCCTATGTCTTCCAGCAACAGTAATACTGTGGCTGGCACAGGACAAAGTGATACAAGAAGCACAAGCAGAAGGACACTGTTCTCTACTCCACCACAACCACCAATGTGTAACCTTCTCTCATCAGTACCATCATGACTCCCACCACAACAACCAGTGTGTCCCCATCTCTCACCAGTACCATCATGACTCCCACCACAGCCATCAATGTGCCCCATCTCTAACCAGTACCATCACATCTGTTGTTACCACCACCACCACTACCACTATAGAGACCCTGTCTTCCTCTTTGACAACAATAGGCAGCATGACTACTACAGCCAGTCCTGCAACTGTGACTGGCACTCCAGCCACCACTGACACTATGAACCCTGCCAGTACTGCCACTACTGTAACAGTATCACTACAGTCTGGTATCCTGCCACGGTGCATATTACCAGTATGACCACTACAGTTGATAGAGTTATGCCTCTTGCTTCTCAGCTTCTCAGTTTCCTGAAAGTTATAGAGGATGACCAGTCATCTGGTTCTGAGTATTTCCACCACATGATGAATTGCCCAGCAACACATCATCATCTTCATCAGAGGCACATGTGAGTGATTTTCAAGATGAGGCAGAGTATACCATTTACCTTGAGGGCAGAAAAAAGGATGGCTGGCAAAACAACCTCTAAGTCTAGCACAAGTAGTGGTAAGGGTCTCCCCAAGAAGACCATACAAGCAATAACATTTACTAGGCAGGCTCCATCACAGCCTGAAGGAGGCCAAATGATGGCAGCACTATCATGGCACCATCAAGGGCAATAGTCACAGGGCAAGAACATCAGGACAAGCCAGGCAAATCTGTTGAAAACAGAAGTGAGGGGTTGTGGTGCAAGCAGAATCACTGGCAACCATAGTGTTAAAAGTGCTTTGTGGCTGCATTTCACTGTGTTAAAAGAGGACACAAGGAAGGCAGTCTCTTCTTTTGCAACGTCACTATAAGCTGAAAATCACTCTCTAACAACCATAACATCATTACAAAACCACCTGAAGCTAAGCACCCTCAAATTTATCAAGCTTTATCTGGGTCTGGATCCTGACCCTTGGTTTCCCAAGACCAAACCCTTCCTGTGGACAGGCATGCACTGTTGGCAGTGGTGGTGGTGGTACCAACAGATCTGATTTTGAGCAACCCAGTGGTCACGGCATTTCTTCCTCCTCACTAACACAGAGTCGGCCTCTACTCTGGTGGTCACTTCTGACTCCAGTGATATTACAAGGTAAAGACAGCCATCAGCACATCACACACCACCGTTGTTGAAGTGATCCACATCGATGTCTCCCATGGCAGTTCCAATAACAGATGCTCTGCATGCATGAACAAAGTATCATGCCTCACATCCAACAACACAACAAATTACACAGCTGATTGCTGAGATGATGATGCTGGATCTCCAGCCCGTGTCAGTTGTGGAAGATACTGGCTTCCAATGACTTCTCAACTATTTGCACCACGTTATCAGATCCCATCTCATACTACATTTTCTTGAAGTGTATTGCCACAACTGTATGATGGCATGAGATCTGCTGTTGCTGCTCTGCTTGCAGAGGCTGCTGGTGGTATTTTTCACTGCATAACAGATATCTGGACTAGCGATAACTCTCTGCATGCCTATTTCTCCTTAACTGCACACTAATGTGTGATCCAGCCTGCTGCTGCTGTTTCCAGTGCATCACCTTGTGGCTCACCCTTTGCCCCTTCACAATCTGGTAGTCTCATTAGGTCAGCTTTGCTGAACATCGGACTGATGGAGGAAGACCACAGAGCACATAATATTCTCATGTTACTGCAAGACATGTTGCGCCTTGGACTGATGTTAACACCAATTAAAAGTTGGCTTTTTGTTACTGACAATGACACAAACATGGTGAAAGCCATCTGTGATGGCCATTTTGTGAGTATTAGTTGCTTTGCATGCACACTAAATTTAGTGGTGACTCCGCACTGCATATCAGTACTAGGACCAACAACATATTATCCACAGCCCATTCCATATGCAGCCATTTCCATCACTCTGTAAAAGACACTAAGAAATTATGAGAAGTTCAGTAATGCCTTGGTCTGCCCCAACATCATGTAATACAAGATGTTAGCACTAGGTGAAATTCTTCATATCTGATGCTTTCACTGTTCTTGGAGTAAAAGCAGGCACTACGAAATCACTATAGAGGCAGACATTGGAGGGTCCTAGGACATCATGATTGGTTAGTTCTTGAGGGCATGGTGAAGGATCTCGTCCATTTGAGAGGAATACATGTGATCTAAGTGCTTCACACCTTACTTCATCAGGTTAGCCCAGCTGTGCATATTCTCAAAAGATTGTCACAACAGATTTTGGCTGACAATGCACTCACTACACAAGAGGTCACTGAACTTGTTATTCATCTCGATGCTGAACTTAATGCAAGGTTTGCCACTGTCAAGGATATCTGCCATCACCTGTTTGCTACCATGTTGGACCTAGGTTCAAATGTGAGATCCTTCATATACCCATGGACAACCACAGGGTGACTTATTTTAGAGCAGCTGCGTGAAGAGTTAAATAGTGCCATGCAGGTGTTAAGTTAACTTTATTTTAAATAGCCTTCTACACATGTAATTACAGTACCTGGGGACTTAGTTTCAGGTGCTCCAGTAAGGGAAGTTTTTGTGGGTGAGCACTTCCTGTGGCTGTAGTGGAAGGTCTGTAAGCTGTTGTCACTGGCCTATCTAGTAATAAAAGGTCTTTGCTGCGCCCTGTACAGTGTCTTCTGGAGTTTTATTTGAACATTGGTAGCAGAGGATGGTTAGCAATTACAGGGTCCCGCCTGCATTTGATGAGAAAGGGTGTATGAAAGCTGGAAAAATGAATTTGGAATATGAGCGATGTTACGAACTGGAAAAAAAAAAACAAGCGTAGCAGATCGTACTTTCGCTCAAGGGTAGAGCGAGGGACATTGGATTGGAAATTTCAGCAGAAGATTTAAACAAAGATACGGAATGGAGATGTTAATCAGAGCACTTGATGATGTGTTTCTCAAGGAGGAGAAGGATCGATTTACGATGCATATACTAATTTTGACCGGATTCCTAGAGGCAGCTCAATGTCCATGACTGACTACATTATTGACTTTGAGCAAAGGTACACTGTCATGCGCAAACACAATATGATTCTCCAGATGCTGTGCTAGCTTTCAAATTGTTAGATACTTCAAGCTTAGATGTGAAGGATAAACAGTTGGCTTTAACTGCCTGTACAAGCCTGACATTTGCATCAATGAAGTCAGCATTAAAGAGGATTTTGGCGAGAAGACATCTATTGTGCCAGTCATAGAAATTCATGTGGGTCAAGATGCAGCGTATTTCACTGAGCAAAAGAAAAACAGGATAGCATGGCGCTATCAAGGCGACCACAAGGGCGCCTTTGCCTGGCAAAAATCCATTGGATAGCTATGGAGAAGATCAAAATGTGCTATTGCCAAAGCACTTATCATTGGGCCAAAGACTGCCAGCACAAAAATGAACAAGTGAAGTTAATAGAGGAAAAACAAATATAGATGAAGTAGAGCAGTGTAACATCACATTGTTTTCAAAGGAGTTCGCTACTGATGCAGAAGTATTTATGGTAGAGTCTTTAGGATCTGCAGTCATTGATACTCGTGTACATGCACAGTCTGTGCAGAAAATGGCTAGATAGCTATGTAAGTGAACTTAGACAAGATGTAGTGCACAAAATGGTGGACATACCAAGTTGCAGAGCTTTTAAATTTGGAGATGGAAGAGTTGTGCATTCTATCAAAAGAGTTAAAATCCCAGCAAAAATATTTCAGACAAAATGTCACATAGAAACGGAGGTTGTCCCTGCAGATATTCCTTTGTTGTTAAGCAAAACTTCCTTAAAGAAGGCAGGGGCAGTGTTAGACATTAAAAATGACAAAGCGTGACGTATAAACAACCAGTCATACTTGAGCTTACTACTTCAGGACATTATTGTATCAGCATTCTAGACAAAGACATTACAGAGAGTCCATGTGAAAATGAGATTTTAACAGTGACAGAGAACATGTCCACAGATGAAAAGCATAGAGTTTTGTTAAACTTCACAAGCAATTTGGACGTGCTTCAGTTGATAAGCTTCAGAAATTACTGCAGTTCTGGTAATAATGATAAAGAGAGTGTTTCCATTCTACAACAGATAGTGAACAGCTGTGAGACATGCCTGAGATACAGCAAACCCAAGCCCAAGCCTGCTGTTGGGCTACCAATGGCTTCAAGTACAATGAAACAGTGGCTGTGGACCTTCATGAGCTAGGACCAAGTGTGTGGTATCTTCACATAATTGATCACTTCACATGTTTCATTGCTGGAGGCATTGTGACTGCAAAGAAACCTACTGAAATTGTGAAGCAGTTTGTGCATTCCTGGATAAGTGTGCATGGCCCACCTAAAAAATTATACAGCGACAATGGAGGAGAATTCAACAATGATGAAATCTGTGATATGGCAGAAAATTTAATATAGAAGTAAAGACAACTGCTAGGTACAGTCCGTGGAGCAATGGACTTTTGGAACGACATAATTTAACACTCACTGAAATCCTATTGAAAGTAAAAAAAATAATCAATGTGATTGGAAAACAGCCCTAGATTGGGCACTTATGGCAAAAACTCAATGCAGAATGTCCATGGCTACAGCCTATACCAGCTAGTGTTTGGACAGAACCCTAATCTTCCCTCCGTGCTGGTTGATAAGCCACCTGCTTTGGAAGGGACAACTATGAGTGAATGGGTAGGACAGCATATTTCAGCATTGCATGCAGTGAAAAGCCACGAGCAGAATGCTCAGAAGGGTCGCAGGCTTTGCGTAAACAACCGTCCCTACAGATGAAAAATATGAGACTGGAGACAAAGTCTATTACAAACGCATGGATTGTGCAGAGTGGAAAGGACCTGATGTCGTCCATTGGTCAGGATGGTGTGGTAATATTTGTGAGACATGGAGGCACTTATGTGGGTGCATCATTCAAGGTTACGAAAAGTGAATAACGAGCAAGTTGAAAGGCGGTGGCTGACCATCAGCATGCTACACAAAAGGTCACAGAAGGTGAGACAGATTTACCAGATGCTGAACACAATAACATGGACACTATGAGTGGCACAGACAATGATGAAGTAGAGGACTTCACCAATGACACAGGAAATACTGATGAAGTGGACATTCAACAACCCCATGTGTCAAGACAAGACGGCTGTGTCAATCTAAAACCTGAACAAATTGTTAGATATACTGACAGAGAAAGTGGGATTCCATACACAGCAAAAGTTCTTGGAGCGTGCAGGAAAAGTTAAGGAAAAACAAACACTGGTACAATTTACACTACTTGGAACCCTCTGCCATTTCAGATACAGCAGGGTCAGTTGACTTGTCACGTGTAGACAATCTTCACATCGAACCTAAGGACAACCAAGTGCAACACTCTGAAGATGATGTACTAGTTACAAAGGAAGTATCTTTTGATTATGCAAAACAAGATGAGCTCAGTAGCTGGAAGAGCAATGGCGTGTTTGATGTAGTCAAAGACAATGGACAAAAGTGTATTTCTGCAAGGTGGGTTTGTACCCTAAAAGAAACCTCGGATGGAATAGTTCCAAAAGCACGTCTGGTGGCCAGAGGTTTTGAGAACTTGACAATAGAGAACTTCCAAAAGACTCACCAACGTTAGCCTCAGAGTCCTTAAAATTGCTTCTAACTGTAATTTGTCAAAACAATGGAGACTTCATTCCATGGACATTAAATCTGCTTTCCTACAAGGAACAGAGTTGTCTGGAGATATTTACATCAAACCTCCCCTGAAGCTAAAGTTGAAGGAACACTGTGGAAACTTAAAAGTGTGTCTATGGTCTGGCAGATGCATCTCTGTTCTGGTACAACAAAGTTAAAGAAACTATGCTGAATACAGGTGGAAAAATGTCACAAGTGGATCCTGCCATCTTCTACTGGTTAGATCAAGATAGAAATGTAGCTGGAGTGCTTGCCTGCCGTGTTGATGACTTAATTTGGGGTGGCTCACATAACTTTGCCACAACAGTAATACCACACTTAAGAAATATCTTTAAGACTGGCCGTGAGGAGCATGACAGCTTTTGTTACATGGGCATGGAGTTCAATACAGTTGATAAAATCGTACAGTTACAACAGCAACACTACATACAAAATCTTCATCCCATCCACATGGATTCCACAAGAGCGTTACACCGTGATGATCCTCTCACTGAAAGTGAAAAAAGAATCAACTGAGGTCAAAAACAGGCAAATTCTCTGGGTTGCTAGACAGAATAGACCTGATGTCATGTTTGATGCTTGCAACTTGGCATCCAGCACGAAACAAGCCACTGTTCAAACCATACATGAGGCAAACAAAATTGTTCGAAAACTGAAATCAGAACAAGTGACTTTGAAATTTCAATGTTTTGGAAAAGATGCCTCTTTAAAATTGGTAGTTTTAGTGATGCATCACTAGGCAACCTCCTGGATGGGGTACTCAGGGTGGTCACCTGATTATCTTAATGGGTGAGGAAGGACACTTTTCTCCACTTTCCTGGCAGTCAAAAGGATAAGAAGAATAATCCGAGCACACTTGCTGGGGAAACCCTTGCTTTGGCTGAGGGAATTGACAATGCCATCTTTCTGGCAATGCTCTACTCAGAGCTCACTACCGGTGGTACCAAACACATCTTACCTGTGACATGTGTTGTGGACAGTCATTCACTAGTTGATGCTATCAAGTCGACCAAATCGGTTTCAGGAAAAGGCGTCTTGAAATCAGTGGCATTAAAGAACTTATCCAGGCCAAGAGGGTCCAGCGTGTTCTCTGGTCAACCACGAAGGAACAACTGGCTGACTGCTTGACAAAAGGAGCATCAGCTCTTGTGCTTCTAAAAGCACTCAGTAAAGGGATGTGGCAGCTTGAGAAAGAAGACATTTAGCCATGTGGACATTAAACTTTGCTATTATAAGGGGGGCTAAAATTTAAGTCTTTAAAGAAAAGTGGGAGATTGTTAACTTTATTTTAAGTAGCCTTCTACACATGTAATTCACGGTACCTGGGGACTTAATTTCAGGTTCGCCAGTAAGGGGAAGTTTTTGTGGGTGAGCACTTCCTGTGGCTGTAGTGGAAGGTCTGTAAGCTGTTATCACTGGCCTATCTAGTAATAAAAGGTCTTTGCTGCGCCCCTGTACAGTGTCTTCTGAGTTTTATTTGAACAGCAGGCAGTCAGACACTCGGAAGGGAGGAACATGCTCCAGTTCAGGTTCCTGAGGAGAGAAACAGGCTTGTGGTGGTTTGGAATTGGATGATACTGGTGGAGATGGGAAAATACAGCATAGTTGCAGTGTAGAGGAGAGTGACTGGGCATTACTCAGCACATCTTTGCATCAACAGCAACACAAACGCTCACTGTCTCAGCCTCTCTCTCTGCAGAAAATTTACTTAATGACTACTTTGCAGAATCAATTGAGTCATTTGATTTTGATCCACTGGGCTACTGGGTTCAGAAAATGAACTCCTTTCCTCACCTGGCACAACTTGCTTTAAAATACCTAAGCTGCCCTCCTAAAAGTGTGCCATCCGAGAGGATGTTTAGCACTGCTGTTGACATTGTAGAGCCACACTGTTTCAAGCTGGACCATCAACACATTGATCAGCTAGTGTTTCTTAATTTAAATTTACCAGTAATTTGCTACTAATATGATCTGCCAGCATAAAACTGGTGGTACAGTACAGCTCTCAATCTGCCTAATGTTACAGAAGTGTAATGTTACATTTTTGGCTCCATTCTTTTTCTATCATGTTAAATATTTAATGAAAAAGGTAACTGAGTCTCCACTCCCTGGTATATAACTGCAGGACCACCATGAGGCCCTGTTAAACTAGAAACATTTAAATAATGTATCATGTTTTAGTGACCTTACTATTGTGTACTTTAGGTTACTAATTATCTATTGAAAAGGACACGCTTTGGCCACACAGTCAGCCCAGATTGTCCATCCCTGCCTTATCAGTTTCATCTGCACACACTAAAACAACCCTGCTGCCTTCCTGCCTGTTTTCAAATACACTCCAGCCCTATTATATTGCCAATCTCATGCATGCTTGAAGCCCCACACTGTTTTTGGCACCATCACTTATGCCTGCAGCCTCTGTTAGTCATCTACCATGCCTTCCTTGAATATTTTTTTACATCTGTCTTGAATTCCCTTTCAGCTTCATCACATGCCCCCATTGCCCCTGGTACTTGTACTTGTACTCTTTCTCATTTGTAAGAGACCCCCCTTATGTGCCCTGTCTTCACCCCATGAAGTACTTGTATAGGTCTCTGTCATGGCACATCTTGCTCTCCTCTCTTCCAGGGTGGACATACAATGCACCTATGTCAGTGCCATTTAGTTGCCCTAGATAAGAAACAAGGCACCACCTCATCTCGGCCTTTGCTCAATCTATAATGACCGTGTGTCACCTGACCACTGACCAGTGCAGTAGTTTGTTGCCTTTCTGGGTGCCTGAAAGGCTGTTGGGGAGTGTTCATGGCAGAATTGCCTACTGTACTTTAAAAGGAAGGAAGTGGTGGAGTTTAACAGTGTTACGATGTCTTTAAAAAAAAAAAAAACACATCTGGGGGGCAAATGAATAACGAATATCTGGTGCCCCAATATGAATATTCATCCAAATATTTGAATTAAGGTATTTGCACACCCCTAGTCCCTAGATTGTTTTCTAGCTGAACTATTTTGGTTGTAGAGAGCTCTGTGTTTGTCGTTTTCTCCAGGTCCCAAGGTCCAATTTTGGTGCTGACAATGCACCTGCTGATAATTTAACCTATGTTCTTCAGAAAAAGTCAGTCATGCCTCTCACTGAGTTTCACGCACAGTCGGAGTTGGCAGTGCACTGACATATGACATATGATGTTCAAGTGTTAATCAAGAGTCCTCAATGCCTCCTAGAATTTTCACCCTATCCATAGCAGACAAAGCTATAGAAACATAGAAACATTGACTTTGACAGCAGATAAGGACCACTTGGCCCACCCAGTCTGCACATTTCCTACCTATTGGATAAGCTGCAAATATTAGTTAACCAACAGCCTACTTCTTCCCCCCACCAGAATTGCCTTATATCTGTCCCATGCATTCTTGAATTACCTCACTGTTTTGACCCCACAACCTCCTCAGGAGGCCGTTCCATCGTCCACCACCCTCCCTGTGAAAAATAATTTTTCCGTCACGTTGCCTTTGAGCCGTCCCCCTCTATCTTCAAATTGTGCCCCTTGTTCTTGCACATCTCTTTTTCTGAAATATGCTACCCTCCTGGACTTTGTTGATTCCCTTGAGTACTTGACATTTTTATCATGTCCCCCCTCTCCTCCTTTCCTCGAGGGTATACATATTAAGCTCCTTTAGTCTCTCTTACAGTATGTCTTCTGGTGCAGATCCTGCACCATTTTAGATGCCCTCCTCTGGACTGCCTCCATTCTGCCTATGTCCTTGCAGAGATGGGGTCTCCAGAACTACACACAGTACTCCAGATGGGGTCTCACCAACTGTCTTTACAGCAGAATAACAACTTCTTGTTTTTGACTGGTGGTGCCTCTTCCTATACATCCCAGTATCTCCCCAGCCCTCCTCACTGCTATTGCTTGCTTACCTTTAGGTCATCTGATGTGACTACCTCAGGTCGCTTTCCATTTTTGTTGTTGTCAGAACCTCCTCCCCACCCATTGTGTATTCTTCCCCTGGGTTTTGTTTCCCAGGTGCATTACTTGCACTTCTTTGCATTGAATCAAAGCTGCCATACTTTTGACCATTCCTCTAACCTTGCCAAGTCCTTCTCATCCTTTCCACCCCTGTGTATCTACCCTGTTGCAGATCTTTGTGTCATCTGCAAAGAGGCATACTTTTTCCTTCCAGTCCCTCCTAATGTCACTTATAACAACATTTAAAAAGTCCAGACCCAGTAATGAACCCTGTGGTACCCTGTTAGTACTCACCTTTCTTCAGAGTGGACTCTGTTTACTGTTACCCTCTGTGTCCTGTTGTCCAGACAATTTTTTAACCAGGCTACCACCCTGGGACCCACTCCCAGTCTGGCTAATTTGTTTATTAACCTTTCGTGTGGCACTGAGTCAAATGATTTGCTAAAGTCTAGGTAGGCCATGTCCACAGTCTCTCCTGGTCTACTACTTTGGTCACCCAGTCAAAGAAATCTATTAGATCTTACTTCAAGGGAGCTCTTGCAGCAGGTAATACCAATAGAACTAAGGCAGCCAGGTGTTAGGACCCCATGGAAAAATCTTTTAGCTAGCAGTCTCTGGTGGGGACCACCCCGATGTCGCTCCGTCCGCGTCAGGCGATAACATAAGGGCAGTCCCTGGCACCATCTCAGTTATTTTCCCACCCCGACCCACTTACCTAGTCTCCACAGATGGCCAGTTTTTCACAGTTGACTGCGTTATTTTCTTCATTGTCAAAATGTTCGTTTTCAGTTTTTCATCGATTATTCAACAAATTTGCATGTATTTGCCTCCTTCCACTTAGCACAAGTCAAAGTGTTAGTGCAGGAAGCAGATCCGCCAAGGATGGCCATGCAGCCTGCTTGATCTGCTTAGGTCCAGACCACTGGCAGATTGTCCACTTTAGAAGTTCAATAACAAGACCCGCATCAGAAGATCCAATGACCTGAAGGCCTATCTTCTAGAGAAGGAGGTGGCAGCCATGCAGAATTCTCTATTGGGACATAGTTCTTCGTCCCCGCTGAGAGTCTCCCCAGAGAGAAGTCATTGGGAGGAAATATCACCATCACTGGGAGAAAGTTAGGGCCAGGTCGTAATCACATCCTAAGTCCCCCACAAGGTTTCTACTTCCTCTGCCCCGGCAGAGGTCAGGAGTCGGTCCCACTGGTCACCTCTAGGACTGTTCCCAAGAGGGCATCCTCCTCCCCACGACAAGAGCAAAAGTCGTCTTCCTCTGGGTGTTAATCCACCCAGCTACCCTTAGCTCCGACCCCTGAAGCCTTATCATGGGTCAACCAAGAGGAAAGGCATCTTCCTCAGGCAGGTTTTCAGAATCAGGCACATAAGTCCAGTGGTTAGGTCTGATAAGGCACAAACCCTCAGGCGACTCCACCAGACCCCAGGAGGCCATCCGGCATTGGATGCCTCCACCCGTTGCAAAGGGGAAACCTTCCGAGGGTGACAGATGACCCATAAAGCCAGCTAGCTTGCACTCGGGACAAAGACCAGGCCCCTCTAGGCCAACATCAGAGCTTTTAAAAGAGCTTCACTGCTATCTATCGCGTACTGGCCCCTGCACCTGCTTTGATCCCACCTGATGGTCTTGTTTATGTTGCGTGCCCCTAATGCTCTCCCTTTCCTTTATTTTTTCCTCTCTGATTATGTCTGGTCCCTATTTTTTCCCTTAGTCCTATAGACTTGCCTTCCCTGTTGTTCTCAATCTCTCAAACCTCTATCGCCCTCCTCCTGTATCCCTGCTCTGATTCTTCATGATATGATCCCTCTGCCCTGTCACATTCTTGCCTGACCTCTACTTCCTACCTCCCTCTAATACATGTCCCTCCCTACTCCTGCTCCATGCTCGACTCCTCTGTGCTATCTCTCTTCTGCTCTATCATCCACCTTTCTCACTTACCCGACCACTCTTCTTTCCCCAAGCCTCTTCTCATTTTTACCCCATTTCCCCCCGCCCTCCTCCTCTACTCTAGTTCCAAAGACCTTTTAGAGTTAGACCTTACGAAATCTCTGCAAACTGTATTTGCTTGACCTTATCCTTGTTTACCCCAACAATTGCTACTTGCCTTGCCCACCGTGGCCTACAGATGTTTGTTTCCCTCCTATTTAAGCCATGGTATCTGCTTCTCACTACGTGAAAACCTGTAAAGCTACCTATTACCTCTATTATGTTAAATAAGTTCTTTCTTTCAAGGTTTTACATTATGTACCTTTGCTTAAAATTGTGTTTGCTTTCTCCCCATGTTAAAAATGTAAATGTTTCTTGTACCTGTTTTATTTTATATTGTACTCTCCGAGTGGTACCTGAAAATAGTCATTGTGTTGGCTAGTGTACTTACCGGTAAACAAAAACTAAATAAAAATAAAATAAGAGGTCATCGGCTCCCAAAGATCAGGCGTCTACCCCTGCTCCTGGGGATCAGTCACCAGATGACTCCCAGGCAAAGCCAGATGCGGGTCAGATGACAGGCCTCCCTGATACTGAGGCAGACCTGCAGCCTGATATGGTGATCGAGGAGTCTCCTGACCAGGCCTTGCGCCCAGATGGCCCTAAAGTCCCAGCGCCTGAGCCATTGCACCCAACACCCACTCCCGGTCATCCCCTGGCAGATGTTGGTGCGTTGTTCACCTCCTGGTGGAACATGGTAAAGGGGACTTGCTCTACAGGCCTCCGGAGCCCCTGAAGGAAACACCTACAGCGCCTCTTCTGCCCTCTGGCGGATGGGTGCCTGATGAGGAGCTCTCATCCACCGCCTGGTCCCATGGGTAGGAAAAGACACCCATCATTGGTACCTTACTCCAGTGGTCATCCACCATCGTCCTTGGGTGAGGATGCAGGGACTCTTCCTCTGATTATTCTTCCAGGGACGATCTTCCAATCTCCTCCCCAGTCCAAGAGACCTCCTAGGTCCCCCGGATGACCCCTCATTCCTTGATATTATGAGTCACACACACACCATCTACCAGTGTGACACAGAGGAGCTTGATCCAGAAAGGTGTCGCCTGGCAAAATTTTTGGGATCCATGGACCCTAACCCTTGGTTATTCCACCATTGGTAGAGTCATTCCAGGGTGTTACCAGGCTCACCTGGCAGTGCCCCTCCACCACGTCTGCAGTGCCAAGAAAGGCAGACAAGCTGTACAGAACCCCTAAAGGAGATCCATTCTTAGGAGAGAATCCCAAAGCAGACTCCATGGTACTTACAGCAGCATGGAACAGCTCAACAACCTAAACATATCAGTGCCCAGCCTCCAGACCCTGAGTCCAAAAGTTGGACCATATGGGAAGAAAAGTATACCGTCAGCTACTGGGGCTATCAATCCCTAAATTTCCTAGTCCATGTGGTCACTTACCAGAAGTCCCTCTGAGAGAAGACCATGGACCTGGCAAAGCTCAGCCAGATTCCGACAGCAAAACCGAGCTCATGGCATATATCCATTTGGGCAAGGATGTAGATAAGCATGTGCTCAGGTGCTCCTACGATTCAGCAGACATGGCAGCCAGGGCTGCAGCCTCAGGATATGTATGAGGAGGCATACCTGGCTCAGGATATTGGGGTTCCATCAGGACCTGCAGGATGCCATCCTGGATGCCCCTTTCCAGGGCTTTGTCCTTTTTGGGCAAGAGGCGGAGAAAGTCATCCTCAGGCTTCAGGATTCTGGCAATGCAGTGGCTAATGTGCACAGAATGTGCAAGTCAGAACTGCCCACCTCCATTGTCATACTTTTCACGAAATCAAGGACAACAAGGAAAAGCAACCCCAAAGCAAAGGAGCATTTAAGAGATGCAGCCAACCTGTCCCTTCCGGCATCAGGACCCCAAACACATAAGCACCTGAACCCCCTGACAAACCCCCAAACACAGCATGACTCCCTGTCATCCCTCCCCACCCTCAGATACAATTGGGGAGACAGTAGGAGGAGATTCTCCTCTACCTGTCAGGAGTGGTCCAGTATAGGGATCATGTGGCGTCTTCTTCCTAGCGGATGCGTTGTGCTCTCCTCCCACCTCAGCGGTTTAAATATCTCTAAACTAAGTAGATCACTTATCAGCTACTTAAACTTCACCACATCTTTAATCTCTTTGCATCTGGGAAGAATCGGACACCAACTTGCACAAAATAAACAGTTTAAACTACAAGAAATGGAGGCTGAAATGAAACAGGCCCTCCCATCCAGAAGCATACCTACTACTCCAGATTAACAATCGAAAAGGGCCAAAATACAACGCAGTCACGGTAAGAGCTCCCAATCTCCTATGGCTGTTGCCCGCTTTCGAAGATAGATTTTTGGCTGAAATGGCTCCATAAAGGCGGCCTTTACAGACTTTGCATCTGACCTAAAATCTATAAAATCAGAGCTGAAAGAGACAAACAAGGCACTTTCAGGCGTCTCAGCCAGTACATCCTCACTTGAATCATGGTTGTCTCAAGCGGAATCAGAATGTCTTCAATCAGGCATAAATTACATAAATTGGAGTTAAAACTGGAAGATCTAGCGGTGAAACAGGCATAACAACCTGGTAATTTTCAGTCTTCCAGAAGAAGTGGAGGCCAATCGCCTGTCAACCTGCTCAAAAATTGCTCAGTAAAATAGCTGCCCCTCCCACACTCAATGGCCTATGCAGGCGAAAGGGCCCACAGATCCCTTTGGCCCAGATCCCTCCTGGTGTAAAACCTAGGCCATTTATCCTGCAATTGCTGAGTTACATTGATCGTCAACATCTCCTGTCAGCAATCAAAGATCTTTAAGAAGTTAAATGGGAGGAATCTCCGATCCGATTTTCCCAAGATCTACCAGTGGCTACATGTCAAAAACAGGCTGAATACCGTCCTTCTGTTACCAAATTAATTGCCGCTGGAATAAAATTCCAGATGCTCTATCCAGCAGGTTATCTATCTTACACCTAGGCAGCTGGAAAACATTCAGAAATGCAGATCAGGCTGCAAAAGAGCTTGCAACTCTCTTCTCTGACCTTTTCATCTCATGCTGAAGCTTCATCATTAGCATTTGTTTTCCTATAGTAAATCTAGAGCCGTCAAAAATTACCTTGGGTGCAAGTTTTGATCGTAATTGAATGCTCCTGTCGACTGCTCAGAGGAAAAGTTTAATCTGTGTGTGCTTCCAGCGGTATGGTTTTGTTTTTGACTCCGTGGTTTTGGGTCCCTTTTTCTCCTTGCTGGAGTTTTAGTTGACCCCGTGCTGAAGCGCTTGACAAAGATCCGTCTCAGATCTGGCTGCCTGTCCTCTGGGAATTATATCGATCCACCGGCGGAATGAAGAGCCTGGGGAAGATTTTCTTGTTTGCTTACTCAGCCTATCTGAAACTTCTGGCGGTTTCCAACTGCATAAGTCGCACAATCGCTCAGCTGCTGCAGATTGTTCAGATTCTCCGACTGCACTGGGATGGTGTCGTCACTACAGAGTTTGATGATCTACCTGTGTGGTAATAAATAGAACTTCATCTGGCTGTCAACAAAATGTAGTTTGTCGAACTCTAACTTTCATTTATGGATTCATGTGACCAATTCAAAATGTGAGTTCTATTTCATTGTTTGGGTTTCAAAGATATTTCTATTTACAACAAAGGTTGTTCACTGAATACTGGCTTGGTCATGTGGCTTCCCTTTTTTTTTTGAAGGAATTTGGACTTAACTTTTTTATCCAAGTTCCATCTTCAGAATTTTAATGAAGAGCTCTCTAATATACCACTAGAATATAGCGGTATACTGGGTTTGATTTGACAGCCTTTCATTAACTAATGATTAATTAAAGACTACACATGGTAGTACTGTTTTAGTAATAATCTTATAGTTAAATTAGTGTTCACTGATAATATGTAGCTAGTGAGTTTGGTTAAGGTACCTGTTTTTGATTTTGGATAATTGTCAGTTGTTAACTTTAACATTTACTCAGCAGGTTGGGGTGGGGGGACTACATGACAGTCTAGCAGTAGGAGAATCAGTCATGAATCAGATAATGGGGTTTGAACCTCCTAAACCACTATCCCAGTTAGGGAATGTTCTCTTCTTAGTTTCTCAATATAAGTTGTAGGGTTCAGAGCTAGGTCTTCAAGGTCCTGGCTATCTTGATTTAAGCATTTTGGATTGAGGCGGGGGAAGGGTAACAATTAAGGGGTTGTCTGCCACTGAGAAGGGGTCAAATATTGTTATTTTAGATATCCAAGATTGGTTGTATTACATCATCTCATATTCTACTCTCCTATATCTTACAAATCTTTATGGCTGGCCTTAAATACTGTTCCTGGAATATAAAAGGGCTCAGACTCCAGCCAAGCGATCAAAGTTCTACTTCACCTCAAAAGTTTGCAAACTGATGTAGCTTTTGCAAGAAACACATCTCCTGGCCAATCATATTCATTAATTACGTTGAAATTGGGTGGGTCAAGTGTTCAGTTCTGGTATTGATTCCGTAAATGAGGGGTTGCAATCCTAATAGCGCAGAATTCCAGTTCCCCTTATACAGCAAATTGCCTACCCAGGTGGTAGATTTGTTTTCTGAGGCCCTTCTGGGCCATTCTGAATTGGTTTTAGGATCCATTTACAGACCCAACATTGAAGACCCTGAATTTTTGCAAATCTTATGACTATTCTTGCCACTTGGACCATGTTTCCAATGGTCCTGGGTGGAGATTGGAACCAGGTATTATCTAGCAACCTAGATAGATCTGATCAGGTCTGGAAGAAAATATCACTGGGACAAAAGCTCTACATGAGTTAATGCATTCCCTTGCTTCATAGACCCTTGGAGGCTAATATACCCTGAAAGTAAAAGTTCTCATTTCACTCTCTTCCCCATCACTCCTTTTCCTGGATAGCTATTTTCTTATGCGGTTGATCACCTTCTGGGGTTTCCCAGGCCTATTACTCTTCTAAGGTTATCTCAGACCACCACATAGCCCACCTTCACTTAGCTCTTTCTCCCAATATACATAGAGATAGAATCTGGAAATTGAACCATCAACTTCGAAATCTGATGAACAAATACAACTCCTCCAAACATTAATTTCTAATTTTATGGAAATTAACACCCCATCCATGCTTAAAAAGATTTTCTGTGGGGATCCCTGAAATGCGCACTGAGAGATGAATTAATTCGTCTAGCGACTAAGCATGAAGCGAGAGGCTGTAGCTCTCTTTCAATCTTAGCCCAGATAGAAGACCAGGAGGCATCTCCTTCCTTCTGCCCCTATAGAAGAATGGGAAAAAGTAGAATCTCTTTGTGCCCAATACAACCAATTACTAGCGGAAAAGGCTGAATTCCTTATGCTCCATTCTGAAATATCCTATTTTGATCACGGTGAAAAGGGGAAACTCAAAGCCCTTCGTCTTTGTGCTTAAGTAACTGATAGATAGTCACCTCTATTTACTCGAATTTGGGTGACCTTCTAACCTCTCCCCAGATATTGTGAATGCATTCAAGATTATTACCGGCAACTATACTCAGCCTCTGAACTCCCTCCTTGTCCCAAAAATGTGATAACTTCATCCAAGATATTGATCTCCCAGTGCTATCAGACCCCAGGTAAACATCCTGAAAGCTCCTATTACTTTAACAGATGTTTGTGATGCCATAGACTCCCTTTCTCCGGACAAATCACCTAGCCCAGATGGTTTCACCACAAACTTTTATAAAAACTTAAAGAGAAAATGGATCCCATTCTCTTAGACACCTTTACTACATCTTTAAGAAAGGCATATCTGATTCTTCTCTGATCTGGGCCATTATAACTGTTAATCCCAAACCTGGCAAAGATCCTCTCTTTATTCTCAACTATAAGCCAATCTCCCTAATCAATGTGGATCTCAAGATTCTTGCAAAATCCTCGCCTCCAGATTAGGCCAGGTTTGGGATTCCCTTGTAAGTATAGAGCAGGTAGGGGTTGTAAAGGGAGGTTTTCATCTGATCACCTCAGGAAAATAGCATACCTCTCTTCTGTGTCCAGGGACTCATCTGTGCTGGCAGCCCTTGTTACCCTGGATGCAGAAAAAGCTTTCGATAGGGTCTCTTGGGACTATCTCTTTATGTTACTCAAAAACAATTGACAGGGTAGCACCTGAGAATGCCATGCCTAAGCCACAATTTCAGGTAGAAACAGGAAGTAAAAATAATTTGTGGCTTAATCCTAAGATTAAGCGCAAGAAAATGAAATAATGCATCAGGATTGTTGTTGTTGGAGAACTAAGGAGGGACATCCTGTACCTAGGAGAGACTGTGGTTGCTAGCTGTTGTGCACTTTAATAAAATCAAACACCGTTTTGCACCAATCTAGATCTCCAGAAGTTGTTTCTACTGTCTGAAAATGTTGCTTGCTTTAAATCACCTTGAGAAAACAGAACAGTGAGTAGCCAGTGCTGGCCAAATTATTTTTACTTCCTGTCTCTTTATGCTACTACCTAGGTATCATTTCTGATGGAATTCATACAATGGGTTAAAATTTTGTATACTTCTCCATCAGCCCAAATTCAATGTAACGGCGTTCTCTCTACTTCCTTCACTTTATTTCAGGGTACCAGCCAAGGGTGTCCCTTTCTCTCTTCCTCTTCAACTTGTATCTAGAACCCTTATCAGAAAAATTAAAAACTCAGCACTCATATCTGGTATACCAATAAATAACATGGAATACAAAATCTCTGCTTATGCAGATGATATACTCCTTCATATTTCTAACCCTACCCAATCTCTATCTGCTGTCTTTCATAGCATATCCCAATTTGAGGCAATTTTGAACTATTAGTTAAACATGGGAAAAACAGAAGTCTTTCCCTCAATAAATATACAGTGAGGACTGATATCGAACATTTGGGCCCTACTGGAACACAGATAAACTCAAATATTTAGGGTTTTACCTTCACCCTCCCCATATAATGAAAAAGCTCAATTTAGATGTTCTAGTTAATACATTAACAGAGGACCTTAGACACTGGTCAGAATTACCTTTTTCTATATGGGGATGCAGGAAATATAATAACAAGCATTTGTCAATGCCGAATGTTGGCTTGCTGCCATTGGGAGTGCAGGAGTTACAGAGATGCACCATAGGAATGGCAGTCAAGCAGTGAACTGATGCCAACCCACCCCACCCTGCAGAGAGTGACAGGCATTAGGGTGTCCCTTGGTGTTTGGTATTGCAGTGCGAGAAAACATGCTGGGCAGGATGTGAAAAATGACAGCTGCACAGTTCATAAGGAGGTGTAAAAATGCCAGTGTTGAAAATGTGGCATACAAATATCTGAAAATGTGCAGAGTTACAAGTGCGTGGGGAATATACAGCATACGCTTGCAACACTGCCATTTATGGGTGTTGGTACCAAATTTTCAACATAGGCATTTTAGTACCTCTGCTCATGTACAGTGTCACTGTCATTTCCTCAAAGTGTCCCAAGAAGTGATTTCACTAGCGTCCACGCTATTCTGCCTGGAAGTGCGAAAAACACATTTGGGCAGGTATATGAAATGACAGCTGTACTGTTCATCAAGAGGTGTGGAAAATGGCAATGGTGAAAATCCAGAGTGAAAATATCATGAATGCACGCGATCGAGCATGCGTGCAATCTGCCAATGCACGCTCATAACACAGTCATTTTATGGATTATCGGCACCAAATTTTCTACATAGGCCTTTTAGAACCTCTGCTCATGAACTGTGTCACTGTCATTTTCATAATCTGCCCAAACACTGATTTCCCAAGCGACGTGCTATTGATGCGCCAGAAGTGCGGAAACACATTTCGGCAGGATGTGGGAAATGATAGCTGTACTGTTCACAAGGAGGTGTACAAAATATCAATGCTGAAAATCCAGCTTTAAAATATTAGGAATGTGCGAAATTCCACGAGCCTGCATAGCAACTACGCAATGCTAAATAAAACAGGCATTTGTTGGATTTTTCCCACCAAATTTGGAACATAGACTTTTTGAGAGGCCACCTCATGAAAGCTGGCACTGTCATTTTGTTAATGGGTCCTGAAAGGTGATTTCATGCAGTGACTGTGACATCACCTTTCAAGGCCGATTAACGCCATGACAGTGCTAGAATTCATGAAGGCCCCAAAACCCCATGTTGAAAATTTGGTGCCAAAATTCAAGAAATGACGTGACATATGCAGCAAAGTTGAAAAAACCCTATTGACTCCATTATACAGCTTACCAGCATTTCCTCAGTTCAGGTCGGCTTTGAAGAGTGCAGACATTTTCCCAACTTCGGTCCACGGAAGATCGTCGCACCAGACTCGGAGGTAAGTATGGGGTGGGGGTGAGGGAGGCAGGGTGCGCAGTGGGTGGGTGTGGGTGGGGAGAGGCATCGAGACTGCGAGGGGCGGTTTCGTTTCACAGGGGAAAAAAGGAAAACCATCAGCGGGACAGTTTTCTTGTTGCAGGGCATTTGTACGCTGGGTTGGGCTCCCAGTGTGCCACCTAACTATTTTTTTTTGGGGGTGTCAGTAGCCAGCGGGGATTGGGCACCCTTGGCCGACACACAACACAGGGGAGTCATGCCGATGGGGATTGGGCACCCCGTCGGCAAACAAAGAAAGTTGGGTGGCGCGAGCGAGGGATTGGGCACCCCTGGGCATTCAACAATTGGGGGGTGATGCCGACGGAGTTAGCTCCCATCAGCGATACAAAGAAGGGGGCGAGGCGGGGGGACTGGACACCCTCATCAGCAATTCAGCATTTGGGGGATATGCCGGACGGGAGTGGGCTCCCGTCGGCACACTACATAGCAGGGGGGTTACCGACAGGGGATTGGGCACCCCGATGTCAGCCAACCCTGAGCCGCTCGCTGACCATGCTCATAATGGCGGTGAGCATGGGAGCAAAAGGACCGCTGCGTATGATGAGCTTTGCTTGGATTGCAGCGGACCTTTGCTTTGATGTGCTCGCCCCATTATACATGCATGGTGTGGCACCGCATGCAGGCTGATTGAGAATGAGGAATAAACTTAAATTTCAAAAAGAATGATTGAGGAATGAGGGACACACCTACTGATGCGTGCCCTGCATTCACCCAACAGCGGCAGCGCCCCAAACCCGATACTACCGTAAGATGTTGCTTGAGCAAGCACAAGCCAACATAAAAATGAATGTACTACCCCATGTTTTATATAAGCCTACAAATGTTCAGTTGGGCTCTCCGTCATCGTGGTTCTCTGAGATACTGATAATTCTCAGCACTTTTATATGGCTAGGGGAAAAAGATGAAATTACCTTAAGCTTACGCGTCAAAAATTGATGGTGGTCTTCAAGCCCTAATTTTTACATATATTATTTAGCTATCCACTTGGCAGAATAAGATACTGGATACAACTCCAGAGAATAGTCTAGACTCTGCATATTGTCCCTCCTGGGTCAGAATCGAACACGCACTCTGTTCTGAAAAAGGCATTGACCCCAAGGCCCTTCCTTTCATTACTAGGAAGAGCCTCTCTAAATCCCTAAAGGATACACCACTAAGCTCTTTACTTCATACACATAATCAACTAATCACTTTCCTCAAAGCGGATGTATACAGAGATATCACCCAACCCTTGTTCTCAAACCCTAATCTTCTAATTTCGTAAGTTAATTAAACCTCACCTTTTGGCATGATATTGCGTTCTAAGAGTGGGCCAGTTGGTTCAGGAAAAAAGCTGCTCTCTATAAAGCAGCCAGCCACCTTTTCAACTGGCCTACCACATGTTTTCAAATACTTTCAGATATCCCACCTGCTGACACATCATTTTGGCTCAGGGTTGGAACTGTCCTTTATGTCTGCTTTACTCCCATACACTAGCTCCATTCCCTCATCTCATGTAATATCCTATTCATACAAATTTCTTCTAACAAAGTCACTAGTCTGGAAGGTCAGAGGTTCTATTGGTGAGATAATGTCTTACCACTGACTTCCCTTCCAGGATTTGGTCTAATATTTGGAATCACTTATATAAATACATTAAGTGGGACAGATATAGACTTATGCAATTTCACATTAACCATAATCTATTTTATACACGCTTAAACTTCACCAAATGGGAGGGTTATTTTCTAACCAATGCTCCAAATATCAACGGCACCTGCTGATCTACTCCATATGTTATGGTCCTGTGATAAAATCAGTCCTTTCTGGCACAGCATCCAAAATCGCCTTGATCCACTTTTGCACTGTCAGATAACTTCATCCCAGAAATTTGACTCTTGGGTGATTATGCACATTTACAAAGTGTCAACAGAGAGCGCACATGGCCTTAATTTCAACCTGTGCTGAAAGTAATTTTGAGGCATTGGCTGGAATCGACTACCCCCACCTATGTGGAGTGGTTTAAGGAAATCATGTTTGCCTTACAAGCAGAGCTCATCATTGCAGGAACTACCAACAGAATGGACAATTATAAACTAAGATGGGAACCACTGTATACTCTTTTATTGATTCAGTAGTCCTTAGTCACTTTTACCTCCCTTTTTAGTGACAGTTACATCCCTGGATATAATCTCCAAAACCATCTTTTATTATTGCATTTCTTTACAACTGTCCTCACTTAACAGTAAGTGGCAGACTGGGGTGGGTTGGGAGGAAGGGAGGGAGGTGGATGGGATATAGACAACGATAACATGTTTTAGGATTTCTTATACAGTAATCCTTACCTGTGTGCAACACATTATGTATTAGTATTCTACTAACTGAATTTTTGTTCCAGCATTATCATGTGTCTGTATTGGTGGTTGTTGTTAATATTTAAAACAATAAAGCTTATTAAATGGAGAAAAAAAAGGGTGGTCCAGTATCACCTCGGACCAATGGGTCCTTCAGATGATGGAGAGGGGCTACTCCTAGAGTTTCTGAGCTGCCCTCTAGACAACCCTTCTATCTCTTCCCATTGCTCGCCCAGCCACAGCCTTCTTCTAAGAGCAGAGATACAGGCCCTCCTGCAGAAGAAAGCCATCCAGGTGGTTCCACCACCCAGCAGGGCAAAGGCTTCTATTCATATTTCTTTCTGGCTCCCAAGAAAATGGGAGACCTCCATCCTACCCTGGATCTCAGTCAACAGAATGAATATATCCAGTACAGGAGATTCAGAATGATGACTCTAGCAAGCCTGTTGCCCACGATCCATCGAGGAGACTGGCTGTGCTCCCAAGATATGCAGGATGCATACATGCACATCAGGATCCTGCCCTCACACAGGAAGTTCCTGCGCTTCCTTTTCAAGGTCAGCACTATCAGTTCAGGTACTTCCATTCTGCTTCTCATCAGCTCCAAGAGTCTTCACCAAGTGCCTGGTGGTAGTAGCAGTGGCCTTGAGAAGAAAAGGCCACTTGGTCTATCCTTACCTGATCAACTGGCTTATTTCTGCTCAGTCAAAGACCAGCTGAACAATGCCTTGCAAGAAACAATCTTGATGTTTCAGTCCCTGAGCATCACTCTGAATTGGTCCAAGTCACACCTTGGCCCTCCCAAAGGCTTCAGTATATTGGGGCAGTCCTAGGCACCATTCAAGGCATGGCCTTTCTGCCAGCAGACAGAGCATAATGGCTGAGAGGTTGCCAAAAAGTGCAGATTTCAGACCACATCACGGGAGGTAATCCTGCAACTTCTAGGGCATATGGCAGGTGCCATAGCCATGGTCCCTTGGCATGGCTGAACATGAGGACACTACACTGGCACCTCAGAGTTCAGTGGGACCAGAGCATAGATGAACTGGACCAGCTTATTAAGATTTCAGAGGCAGTCCATCATTCTCTAAATTGGTGGCTAAATCCGGTCAACCTCGGGTAGGTGTTCCCTTTCAGTGGCCGAGCCTGATGCAGATCCTCACTATGGATGCCTCGTGTCTATCCTGGGGAGCCCATCTGGATGCACAACGAATGAAGGGCTCTTAGAACGTGGTAGAGCAGTCCCTTCACATCAATATTTTGGAAGTGAGAGCCATTGTTTATGCCCTTCAGGCTTTCCAAGATCAGCTCTACGGGCCTCCTAGTGCAGTCGGACAACACCCCTAGTAGTATTCCATTTAAACAAGCAAGAGGGCACTCATTCGTATCCCTGTGCAGAGAGGCCATGAGAGTGTGGTGCTGGGCAGTAGAACATGGTCTGGACATCAGGCGATTCACGTCCTAGGCGTCCATAATGTTCTCGCCGACAGTTTAAGTCACCTCAATCTCTGAATCATGAGCGGAGTTGCACCAAGAAGTGGCAGAAGACCTCTTCGAAAGATGGGGTTGACCAGAGCTGGACATCTTTGCATCCCGTGCAATGCCAAACTGCCAAATTTCTGCTGGCTAGATCCAGGGCCTGGTGTTTTTGGTGAGACGCATTGTCCCTCTCCTGGACAGGGAGGTTTCTATATGCCTTCCCTCCCTCCCTTCCCTCTCCTTTCAAGAGTCCTCGCAGTTGCAGACGGAGGAAGCCAGAATGATTTTGGTAGCTCCTCTTTGATCTTGTCAGATCTGGTACCCACTGCTTGCAACAACTGGCCATGGAACCTCCCATCCAGTTGCCCTCTCCTCTCATTTACTCTCCCAAGAACAAGAGACACTTGTCCACCCAGCTCTGAAGCCCTGCATCTTCATGCCTGGCTCCTGCAGTCTTAGCTGTGGAAAGATTAGGAGTGTCACATAGAGTGGCAGAGGTCCTAGTAGCAGCGAGAAAACCTTCCACCAGGGCAGCTTATGCCATGAAGTGGAACCGTTCTTGTTTATGGGCAGCACCCCATTCCCTGGACCCATTGAACTGTCCAGTAAAATCTGTGCTGGAGTACCTTCTCCATCCTTTGGACTTAGGCCTCAGCTACTCATCCATTAAGGTGCATCTTTGTATTTTGTCAGCGTACCATGCCCGATGAGTGGGAGGACTTTGGCACAGCTTGATGTGTGCAAGACCTTCTTGAGGGGAATCGTGCACGTCAGACCCTACAGAGGATCCTGTCCCTTCATGAGATCTTCTTTTTGTTTTAGAGAAGCTCACCTTCCTCCCTTTGAGCCAGCTGCGACATGCGAGCTTCGCTTTCTCTTAAAAGCATTATTTTTAGTTGCTATTACTTCTGTTGGAGAGTTTCTAAGCTGCAGGCTCTGATGTGTAAGAGCCTTACCTCATTTCCATATGGACAGGTGGCACTGTGTACACACCCTAAGTTTTTACAGAAGGTGGTGTCGAGCTTGCCTAGAATCAGGACATCCAGCTTCGATTATTTTCAGAGTAAGGGGAGGCTCTGTTGCATACTCTGAATGTACATAGGATCCTCAGGTATTACCTGGACAGAACTAGTTCCATCCAGCAGATGGATCAGTTGTTAGTTTCTTTTGCCTATAGGAAGATTAGGGCTTCTGTCACCAAGCAGACACTGACCAGATGGTTAGTGCATTGCATCACCTATTGCTATCAGCGCCATAACAAGCCCTTACCAGGATGAGTTGAGGGCCACTCTACCAGAGGTGTGGCAACTTCCTTTGCCTCCCTACAGAATGTGTCTTCAGCAGACTTTTGCCCTGCCACTACTTGGAGCTCAGTCCATGCTTTCATCAGACACTACAGTCTGGACATTGCCTCTAGGAGGAGAGCAGACTTTGGGCTAGCAGTCCTTCAGGGTCTCCTTTCCTAAGCTCCACCTTATCAGTTATCAATTATATCCTCCTCCCCTCTGACCTGGATCTTTCTTTGGGTACTGCTTGGAACTCGGTCCTATTGGTATTATCTGCTGCAAGAGCTCCCCTTGAAGTAAGATAGTACAGTTACATAAGAACTCACTGTAACAGTAGATCTTCAAGAGGAGCTCTTGCAGCAGGTGGCTTTCCACTCTCCAACCCCAGGAATTTATTACTTTTTCCTTCTCTTTGGGTATGGGAGACCCTCCTCGGTTCTTCATTCTGTTTGTCAGCTGGGTCTCTGGCAGGAGAACTGAGATGGCCGGGGACCGCCTCTTTATACTATGTCTGACATCGGGCGGAGCCGATGTCGGGGTGGTCCCTCACCACAGACTGCTAGCTAGAAGATTTTTCTGTGGGGTCCTAACACCTGGTGGCCTTAGTCCTATTGGTATTACCTGCTGCAAGAGCTCTTCTCGAAGATCTACTGTTGTAGTGCGTTCTTACGTAACTGTACTGTTCGTCTACGTGACCTACCTGCTGTGAATCCATGCTGCCTTGGGTCCTGTGCCCTGCTGGCCTCCAGGTAATTCTTTCTTTCAGAAGAGATTCCATCATTTTCTCTACTACTGAGGTCAAACTAACAAGTCTGTAGTTTCCTGCCTCTGCTTTGCTCCCACTTTTGTGAAGGGGACTTGCATCTGCCCTCCTGCAGTCCTTAGGTACCACACCATCCTCCATGATTTGTTAAAAAGGTAGTCAGTGGTGTCACTAGTTCTCCCTTAGTTCTTTTAGAATTCTGGGTGAATCCCATCAGGCCATGGCTTTGTCCACCTTCAGTTTTAGGAGTTCTTTCAGAACCCTTTCTTAAGTGAACTGGTATCAACCCCCTATCCAGGTGCTTCTATTGATTGGATTAGGTGCTTCCCCTCCTCTTCTTTTGTGAATACTGAGCAGAAGTATTCATTCAGTATCCCTGCTGTTCCACTGTCCCTCTCTGCCCAGCCACTCTCCCTTTTATTAAGCCTCACTATCCTCCCTCGGTCTTTCTTTGCTCTCTAATGTACCTATAAATGGTTTTATTCCTCCTTCTTAACTGAGTTGGCTATCTTTCCTTGGTTTGGGCCTTTGCTATTCTGACTGCCTTCCTACTTCCTTCTTTTCAACTGGTACAGCCATCTGTTCTGCTCCTTCTGTGTTTCCTTATACTTCCTGAATTATATATTTTCTCACTAACCTTCACCACTACTTCTTTTGAGAACAATAGTGATTTTTCCTTCATTTTGATTTGTTTATTTGCTTCACACAAGGCTTGTTGCCTCAGTAATGTCAGTTTTGATGTTTCCCCATTGTTCCTCCACTGCTCCTTCTTGCCCATTTACAGTGCTTTTCTGAGACACTCTCCCATTTTGACAAAGTCAGCCCTCCCAAAGTCCAGTATCCTTACTTTTGTATGGCTTGACTCTATGGCTGTGTTTATCGTGAACCACACTGTTTGGTGGTGAACTGTTCCAGATGCCATTTAAGGAATGAAAACATTAATGCTCAGTCATGGCCTACTGACCCCGAGATCCTGGTTCTACCAGCACCAGCTCTGCCTTGGCAGGATTGCATCTCAATCAGCTGGAGCCACCCAGTCAGTAATTTATTTAAGATGTTGCTCCAGCACAGACTTGCCCATTGCCCATAGATGTAAAGACCGGTACAGCCGATTCTTATTTGCATAGCAGCAAAAACCCACACTGTACCATCTAATCACTCAACCAAGAAGCATCTTGTACACTGCAAAAGCATGGGGACAGAAATGAACCTCGAGAATGCTGCAGCTAACATCAGCAGATTAGGACGAGAAAGGTCCCATCACAACCTGTTGTGTTCTGTCAGACATGTGTAATTTAATTTCAAGGCTGTTCCAATAAATCCTCCATATTTCTTGAGGTGCTCCATCAAAACCCATGAGTCCACAGTGTCAAATGCCAACAAGAGATCAAGGAGAATGACAATGAGGGCTTCCCCATCCCTAGCAAGGAGAAGGTCATTAAACACCTTGCCAAGCATAGTCTCTGTTCTGTGGCAAGGCCTGAAACTCGACTGGAAGGGCTCATAGGTATTAAAGTTTTGAAGTTGGCTTCTAGATGTGCTGGCACTCCTTCTCAATAACTTTTCCCAAAAGGGCAAGTTTGAGATAGGCATGTAGTTAACCAACACATTCAGGTCCAGAGATGGCTTTTTGAGTAGGGGCTTCAGCACAGCCTTTTATGGCTACAAACACCTCTTCTCAAGGGAACACCAGACAATGCTGGCAGAAACTGGAATCTGAGCCTTGGGATAGCCCATCAACTGCCATGCCGATCCTGATCCATTTCACAACAGATAGGACTCCGTCCAGAAACCACCTCAAGCACCTACTCATAAGTAACTGGTTTAACTCACTCCAAGATGTTGCTGTGCTGGGTGCCTCTCAGGCGATAACAGTTCATCAGGAGAAATCTGCTCTTATCAAGGTCACCCTGTCCAGGAAAAACTGCTGAACTCCTCACATTGTTTGTGAAATTAAAGTCCTCTGGACTGGACTGGACTGCAGATGGGGATTTATCAACCTGTCCACAATGTGAAAGAGATGAACAGGTCTATTTTACCTGAAGCAATAACTTATGACAGAAAAATCTGCCTTTTCAGGGATATTGTTAAATCTGTGACAGTCCTCATAATGGGACCTCAGAGCCAGTCTGTTGTCAATCAAGTTGACCTTTCTCCAAGGAGCACTCAAACTCCACTCTATCACCTTAAACCACCATAGTTCATCATTATACCATGTGAGCTACCCTGGGAGGCCTGTGGACAGACAATGATGGGTACAAGGGAGTCCAAGGCAACCAAGATGATAAATTATAACCATCTACAGCACCCTTCAAACCATCCTCGCACACTGGCACCATGCCTGAGATGTGCAGTAATGCCAGGAGCTTATCTGGCAAGAGATTTTTTAGGGTGGTACTGGACCATCTCTTTGGTGGGGATCTAAATGGGGTGGGGCCTGCCAGAAACTGTACATCATGTGGAGCACGACGATCTGATCACCCCACTGGATCCACCCTGACATTCACAATGTTCAGCACCAAAGAGAAAATGAGGTCCAATGTATGGCCGTGTTCATGTGCAGCAGAGGTAACCACTTGTGTGAGACATAGTGAATTCATCCTCTGGGTAATTGCTGAATAAAATGTGATCTTTCATCATCAACCCAAGCCCCCTAACACAATCAGGTTGGGGTAATCAAAGCAAGGTTGATGATGAAATCCTAAATTCCTGCATTGACTCCTGCTCCTGTACTGGAGGTAGGAGAATTGCACATCTCACAACTACATCTCCCTTCACAGCCACATTCAAGCAACCTTATTTCCTTCAGTGGATACACTACAAACCTCAGACAGGATCTAAAGCAAATGCACCCCCCACGCTCCTACCTCTGACAGTGTACCACGCAAGAACCCGGCCAGGATTGTCCCCAAGACCATCCCAGAGTCATCACCAAGTCAAGTCTCAGTTTAACACACAACCAGGTCACCTGAGGAACTGGCAGTAAAATCTGATGTCATCACTGTTTCACATGGACAAACATGCAAATAAACACACACCTAGTGAAAGCTGGCATAGGGTCATAATGTTGTGGCAAAACAAAACAGCAAACAAGGTGCCGCTTGCCACAAACAGAGTCGGTGAAAACACTGACTAAAACAAAACAGTGCACACCACAGAAACAAATAGAACACATTGAGATTTTTTGCTCCCCGTGACTTGGTGGGCTTTCCCTCAACACTTTCTCAGCTAAGTTAACTAACTCCGAGGGTGTGGACTGGGGATAAGGGAGAAATTTAGTCTCTGTCGACAGAAAAAAAATAAAACTATTGGGGACAGGGAATCAAACCCTGATCCTCAGGTCTACATTTACTCAGGTGCTTATGCCTTAGCTGCTCCACCACTGCAGCAGCTTAGCCATGCATAGCAACTGAGGCTTTTCAACACTTCCTCTAGTCTGCAGTGAGGCGACATGGGTAGGGTGGTTCTCTACTGCTATTATAGCCCTGTCACTCTGAATGCAGGTGCACCATGCGGTTATTGCTGCGATGTTTCAGCAGCACCATATTGACCTGGTACCATGAAAGTTCACTTCATTTCACTCACACAAAAACATACTCGTACACGCAGAGGGAAGTGAAGTGTTCAAACAGTCACTCTATGGTGTTATTTCAGTGTTACAGTAGCAGTGTACACTTCCTTCACACTTCATTTCATAATGTAGTCCATCAGTGTTTAATCAGTGCATCTTCAGGTCTCTTTTGGTGTACATGCAGTGCTGATACAGTGTGTGCAATTATGTTAATTACAGTAATCACACTGCAAAAGTACTGCAATTAGAAGTGTTTCAACACTGCCTGAAGCAGTGTTCTGTCAACAACACTGCCTTAAGCAGTTTGCACTGCTTTTCAGTGTGTGCGAATTATGTTAGTGCACTGTAATCACACTGCAAAAGTACTGCAATTAGCAGTGTTTTCAACACTGCCTGAAGCAGTGTTCTGTCAGCAACACTGCCTTAAGCAGTTTTTCACTGCTTTTCAGTGTGTCGAATTATGTTAATTAGCACTGTATTCACACTGCAAAAGTACTGCAATTAGCAGTGTTTTCAACACTGCCTGAAGCAGTGTTGCATTGCTTTTTCAGTGTGTGCGAATTATGTTAATTAGCACTGCATCAACACCTGTAGTGCACTTCAGTGTGCAGTGTGATTTTGTAGCATTCCTGTCAGCAGTGTTGTAGTTCTGTTTCAGTGTATTAGGCTGCATTAAAGATGGCATCACATAAAATTCAACAAAAACAAAACAGTATTCATCTGCAAGTATCTGCAACCTCAGCAGAGGAAGCTTTGTTTAAGGGTTCCTGAGTGAGAAAGTCTGTGAATTCCAAAGAAGATGGAGATCTTGGGGGCTATGTCTATGGAGGTACTAAAGTCTGTTACCCCATGTTTGACTCAAAGTCACAAGGAATGGGCGGACATTTAGGAAAAGGAATGACCAACAATAGTTCTGGTTTGCAGAAAATGGTATGGAGCCTCCTTGATATGCAGGTCCTCACCAGTAATTCCAGGTTTATCTTCAAAGAGAAGACAGCCTCTTCGGACTGGAAGCACACGCACGGTGTGGAAAATTATTTCGCTATCAAGGGGCTGTTCGAATGAAGTGTGTATGTATATATGTGTGTGTGTGTGTGTGTGTGTGTGTGTGTGTGTGTGTGTGTGTGTGTATCTCTCTCTCTAATATATATATATATATATATATACACATACATACGTACATACATATACACACATATACATACTATCTTTATCTATCTCTATAATGGGATTATCAATTGCATTGGACAAACACCATTAGGTGACTGTGCATATATCGTAGTGCAACCACACACCTGCACTTTTACTCCCCTCAAAACAATTTTGCCATTTTATAAGATAGATAACCCACTGTGTGGTGTGTGGAAGTGCAGTGATATACACACGGCTTGGGTGGTTGATGCACTCGGCCTGCGGCCTTATGTGCAACAACACACACCAAGGTGTGTGTATATCAAGCGTGACTGCACACCTACAGTGGGTTATTACACACACACACACACACACACACACACACACAGACAGACAGTACTTGTTGCAAAACAAAAACACTACATTAATGCAGGCATTAGAATGCAAAGTGCACAAAGCAAGAAAATGAAAAACAGGGTTTGAGCCTCACGAGTCTTGGCAAATTGATTGTGTGGTGTTCCCTGGAGTTCCCAACCTTGATGCCCATCCCATACCCCCACCAGCCCATAGTCTCCTTTCTAAAGCACAAGGTACAGCTCCAACCCAGTGCCTCCCATAGCAGCCATTCGTACCTGTAAAACAAGAACAGCAATGGGCTCACAAAGGATCTGCAGCTCATTATGAACTATTATATGACAAACAATGTAGGGTAACCAAAAATCAACACTTATCTGATACATATGGTCAGTGTCCTCCTACTCCCAGTCAATGTCCTGTCAGACCTGTAGATATAAAAGGAAAAATGGGTCAGTATGAAAAATAAAAATACTGATCAGCTGGGTCAGTTGGGAAGGCTCTGTAGAGTTAAAATAAAAAAGTGGGTTGAGGAGGAAGAGATACCAGACCTGTACCACACCATCAACCTGGCTTTTAGAATGGACTCGGTCACTCAGGGGATGTCATGGTTGGAGGAGGGAGGAGGAGGACTCCTTGCCCGTGCCCCTAGAACTGATCTTTTTGGGGAAGGTCGTCATGTTGCTCCACACATCAACCAACACAGGGTAGGATAAAGACACCAAGGAACAGATATTCAAGGCACAGTGAATGCTTTCCTGGTGGTGAAGTGGATCCCCCTCCCTTTTCCCAATCTGCCTGTAGAATACATAGGAACATAGGTATGTGATGGCAGAAAGGGACACAAAGCCCACCTAGTCTGCCCAGTTCGCCTAGATATCCACTAGGCCTTTTCTGTAGTCCCCCATGCCAGTTGTCCTCTGTGCTTATCCCATGCCCTCATGAACCCTCCCACCATTTCCCTCAGCAGCCCATTCCAGTTGTCCACCACCATCTCAGTGAAGAAGTACTTCCTAATCCTTCCTCTAATTCCCCCCAACCGATTTGGAATTTCCAACTACCATCCATTGCAGTATAGCACACCGCAGCAGGCCAACTGTGACGATCTCTAGGCAGATATAAGCAGACACAACCAATCCGAGAACTCCCTGCAGCTGGCAACAGGCAATAGAAGTTCCAATAGCCTGCAGTGCACATTTGAGCCTACACAATCTCTTATCAGATGTTTTCCACTTCTGCTCTTCTCCAGAGGAGTCTGTGACAGAACTTAGCTCAGGGAGTTCAGTGGGGCCAGTAAACCAAAGCTGAGAGCCTATATAAACTCTTAACATGCACTGTAGGACAATCTCCCCACAAAGAACTCCAGGATCTGCTATAAATGAAGCTGTCAGTGCAGAATCCAGCAAAACCAGTCATCATAATCCACTACACTACAGCACACAGCAGGCAAACCAAAATGTTTCCACAAGCAAAGTGCACATTGGCACCAGACCCACACTTGTGTGGGACCCTTGACACAAGCTAGCCAGTGGATATTGTGGTAAGGAGGGACAAAACCTTTACATGCAGGTACATCAGGGAGAAAAGGAAGGCAAGGGAGATATTGAGTGTCTGAAAAGGGTGGATGGAGGAAGGGTAAAAGATGACAGCCAAAAAGCAGGAATACTGAACAAATACTTCTGTTCGATTTTTACAAAGGAAGGGGCAGGAAATGGGCCAGCATTAATAAGGATGGAGAGATCATAGAAAAGGACACAGCTCCTTTGCAAAGAAAGGATCTTCATGGAACTGGCAGCAATAAGGCTATGGGCCAGATAGATGCATCCCTGGACACTGAGGGAGCTAAGGGAGGTGTTTGTAGGGCCTCTGACTACCCTGTTCACCCTGTCTTTGTAAACTGGTGACATGCCCAGGGATTGGAGAAGGGCTGATGTGGTCCCACTATACAAAAGTGTTAATGGGAGGATGCAGGAACTACATACTGGTCAGCCTGACCACAACAGTGGGAAAAGTAATGGAAATACTGCTGAAGGAAAGAATAGTGGAGCACCTGGTTGTCAATGGTCTATAGGGGACGGAAGGAACATTGTTTAACCAGGAGTAGCACACTAATCTGAAGCTTCTTTCCAGATGCAACCTGGAGCACAAAGTTAAGTAACTTGCTCAGAATCACTCAGTATGCACTTAGACGGCTGTTGGATTCAAACCCAGGTCTCCAGATCTGTAGCTCAGAGCCTTTACCCAATGTGCTATACTGCCTCCAGGACCCAAGGCAGTTTGGTTTTATGGAAGACAGGTTGTGCCGACAAACTTAACTGAGTTTTTGACTGGGTAACAAGGAAGGTGGATGGAGGAGGATGTGGCCTACCCAGATTTCAGCAATGCCTTTGACACTTTGCCACACAGAAGGCTGGTAAATGAGCTGAAAGGCTTAGGGATGGAACAGAAAATAACAAGGTGGGTGGAGAACTGGTTCAAAGACTGAAACCAGAGGGTGGTGGTAAGGCAAATGGGGTGCATTCCAGGGTGGCAGTGGTGTGCCCCAGGGGTTGGTGCTGGGACCCATCCTTTTAATATCTATAGCAACGAGCAGCCCAGTTCCAATCAGGGAGGAGACTGTTCTTTCCAGACGGGGCTTGTCACTGGAAATGGTCTGGGCAGGCATTCTGGGGCTACATCGGCAGTGGAAGAAGATGGGATCACATTGGTGATCAACAAGGAAGCTCTTGCTGGTGGGGACAGGCAATGCATACCGGGTCCACATCAGCCACAACTTTGCAAGCCGGCGACTCAGGAAGGAGCAGCCAATCAGTGAACAGGCGCGAACCTTTGACTGTGTGACTGGGCCATAAAAGGCAAATAGTTCAGTTGCAATCAGAGGAGGAGAGCTGTTCTTTGTTCCACACCACCTACCCTGGCCCGACCTCTATTAAATGGTTGGTGAGGCGGAGCCTTGGAGGAGGACAAGTCTAGATTGGGCGAACTGGAACACTAGGAAGCTGGATTGTTATTGATTGGGTGAAAAGGTCCTGTACATTGTGCTGCTTGGGCAACACTGACTAGTACCAGGAAGAGGCATAATGAAGCAGACTGTATAAATGACTGTGTATGCCAACTACATCTGAGGGAGTAGGCAAACTGTGTGTGAATCGATTACTGCTAGGGTCTCTGAGCTGACTAGTGTTGTGATGGGCTAATCTTGCTTGTGAACCGTCTACTGCTAGGGCTGGAAAACTGGCTACTGTCAAAAGAGGAAAATTGCTAAGGGGCAAACTGCTTGGTTTTAGTGCAACACTGACTGAATTATTTCTGTTAGAGGGCGCATTGCTCACCTAAAATGAGGGTAGACTTGGGGTGGCCAGCGGCACCTTCGTAGACTGATTGGGTGCACAGAGTGGGGGGCAATAATATTAAATTGGGCAAGGAGGTTCAGAGCGTGCCCAGTGTGTTTTCAGTTGGCAGGTCTTAGGGAGGAAGTAGAGGGGATCAGAAGGCAGCTGGAAGGTGGGAGGGTGGGGAGGAAGGTGTGGAAAGGACCTCATGAGAGTACACGAGGCCAATATGGCATAACCCAGGGAACAGGTAGACCAGGATCATATGGTTACTCATGAGGGTGGGGCACGGAACAAGCAATGTCGGAAATCATTTCCTAGGGAGGTGGCTGACCAGAAGGAGGGGACAGGAGAGAGCAGGTTGGGGAAAGCCTCACACTTACTAATCTATTGCCTTGCTGTATACGGGAGATGAGGTGGAGATGCTGGCGGGAGGAGGGCAGGCAGACAGAAGGGTTTGGTCAGTAAGCTGGGGGAGATGGGGCAGGAGAGAGAGCCAGATCCACAGAAGGGAGGGGAAGAGACATTAGCCTGGGTGGGAGGGAGGTGGGGAGGAAGGGGAGTGCAGAGTGAAGCCAGGGTGGGAGGAGGGTGGGAGGACTAGGGTTGGGCAAGCATCCAGGTTAGGGAAGTCAACCAAGGATAAGAATACTCTAGATAGGCCAGCTTCAGGGTGGGAGAAATCAAATGAGGGTGGAGAGGAGGGGGAGGGGATAGGAGAAACACAGCAGATGGAGTGAAGGATGCAGAACTTGGAGAGGAAGGCAGGAGGAAGCAGTAGAAGGGAGCCTGGGTGGTGGATCTGAGGATACCAGCCCAGAAAGGGAGTCCAGGGAGATCTGGGTGGGGGCAACTCAGCCACAGAGGTGGGGGGGCAAGAGCAAGCTGGGAGTAATTGGTAGAAGAATGAGCATGGTAGGGCAAGCACAGGCTTGTGATCCCCAGGCTGAGGGGCAAGAGAAGTAAGCTGCGGGTTGATGACAGAAAGAAGAGCCTGGATGGAATCTAACGGGCCAGCAAAGTGGGGGAGGTGATCCTGCTGGGTGACTCCCATGGCCTGGGGCATTCAGTGGGAAGGGGTGGGGGAGGAAAAAGCAGCCCAGTCAAGGCTAAATGTATCCAGGCCTAGCGTACACAAGGCCAAATTCCAGCTATACTCGATAGCATTGGAATGCGGATAATCCCCAGACGAAACATCTAGGAACAAATGACTTGAGGGAACAGTGAACTAGAAATCCAGGCAAGATTCCAAGAACTGGCCAGGATTTACCACTCTATAGAAGCGCAATCTCCTTCTTTGAGATTCTGCCAGTACCTAGTGTGTCCAGGAGACCAAACATAAACTTAGAGGTGTGAACCAGTGGCTCAGGGACTGGCGCAGGGCAGAAGGGTATGGGCTGGTGAGGACTGGGGATACATGGGAGGACAAGGGTTATATGCCAGGGATAGGCTACACCTCAGCTTGGAGGGAGGGAGATCTTGAAATAAATCTTGCTGGATTCATAGTCGAGAGGTGGAGTTTAAACTTGTAAGGGGAGGTTAAGTAAAGAGTGGCTCCAGGAGGCTGCTTGAGGGTCCAGGTCCAGGGCATGAAAAGAAGGCAGGTAACTGCAATCTAAATCCATCCTGAGCTGTGCAAGAAAGGGCATCTAGGGACTGCTCAGGATCGAGATGACTGGAGAAGGAGAGGGGTCAGGATGGAGGACAGCCCTGATCAATGCTAGAGCATGGGCAACAAATGCTCAAGCTCCAGGTGATGCTGGTTGAGGGATCAGTGGATGTGGCAGCAATTAATGAGACATGGCCACTCAGAAAATGACTGGGACCTAAATTTGGTGGGCTACAAAATATTCAGGAAGGATAGAGAGAGGAAGAGGAGGGGTGTAGTGCTGATAGTCAAAATGACATAGCAGTTAGTGGAGTGGAGAAGGCTGTAGGGAGAGGTGGGGAGATCTGGGTAACCCTACAAAAGAGGGGGTAAAGATTGAAAATAGGGTGGTGTACAGAACCCCCAACAATGGAAGAGGCCCTGGAGGACAAACTAGTTGAGAACATCAAGGGGCACTGTGACCGTGGAAAAGGAATGATGGTGATCATGGGTGACCTCAATATGCTGGGGACAGACTGCGACACTATGGCATCCTCTGTGGCCAGGGAACAGAGACTGATGGATATGTTCCAATATGCCTTCCTGGTCCAGCAGGTGGGGAACCTACTAGGGAGGAGCGGATACTGGATTGTGTCCTAGCAGACAGTGACCAGATAAAGGGTCACTGGCAGGTGGTGATCACACTACAGTCTGATTTCTGCTGTATCTGGGGGAGGATAACGATTCTAATACAGTAGTAGTGGACTTCAGGGGAACAGACTTCGTGGGTATGGGCAGGATTCTACAGGGAGCTTGGACAAGATTAGGTCGGACATGGATGCTGGCAGCTTGTGGGAGGCCATGAAGGGGTGCAGGAGACTACTAACTCCTGTGCAAAGGTGAGGCATAAGCATGGTAGAGCCAACAAGCCGTGTTGGTGGACCAGGGAGGTGCAGGAGGCAGTGAGGGATAAAAGGCTGCCTATGCATGTTTTAAGCACTCTGGGGATAGGAAGAGGGGTATGAGTTGATGGCTGGAAGGGTCACCACAGTGGTGAGGGAGCCAAGGTGAGGAGGAGCAAAACCTGGCTAGGGATATCTGAAGGGGGGAAGAATTCTATAGATACACAATGGAGAAGAGAAAAGGGAGGGCACGGATCAGCATGATTAGGACTGAGGAGGGATGGACTCAGGAGGCAGGGAAATCAGGCAGAGGTGCTAAATGAGTACTTTGCCTTGATATTTATGGGGGAGGCAGGGATCCTCCAGCCAATGGGAGGAAGGGAGCCAGCAGAGTTGAGAGGTCAGATGGAGTCTAGAGGACTGAAAGAAGTTGGGGGACAGGCTGGGCCAAGTCTAGAAGGGGATGGGTGGTTAAATGAGGGGGTGGGCTGGGAGGGAGGAGAAATCACAGTGGAAAGGGTGAAGTAGGCCCTTCAGACACTAAAACTGATAAGGCACGGGGCCAGATTGGTTGCATCCGAGGTTATGAAGGAACTGGCACGATGAGCTAGCAGCACTCTAACACCTCTCTGCTGACAGGATGGGTGCTTCAAGACTGGAGGGTGGCCCATGTGGTGCCTATCCACAAATGGGGGTCTAGAGAGGAGATGGGGAATTATAGGCCTGTCAGCCTAACGCCTGTGGTGCGCAAAGTAATGGAGGGCATTATCAAGGATAGGCTCAGGAGGCAGCTGGAAAGGTTGGGGCAACTAGATGACAAACATTATGGCTTCATCCCGGGAGACTGCAGCTAGACCAACCCCATAGATTTTTATGACTGGGACTCCTGGACCGGCATAGACCGGAGGACTCTATTCCTGGATTTCAGTAAGACATTTGATTCGTACCCCAAAAATGGGCTGCTATTAAAGCTGGGAGTGGGAGGACAGTTGCTCAGATTGGGGGTGGGGGCAAGAGGACAGTTGCTCAGATGGGTAGAAAATTGACTAACAGAGCAAATACAGAGGGTAGTGGTGGTAGTCTCCTCCTCCTCCTCCACGAAGGTTACCAATGGGGTCCCCAAGGTTTGGCACTGGGGCCACCCTGTTCAATGCCTATGTCTTCGATATGGGGAGGGCGGGTTAAGAGTAGGATGAGTCTCTTTATGGATTACTTAAAACTGGAAGCATTGCGGATGGAGATGAGGAGAGAGACAGTCCGAGGAACCTGGATACCCTGGAGGGTGGTCAAGGAGGTGGGGACTGAGGTTTAATGCAGGAAATGTTGGGTGCTGCATCCGAGGGTCAGGAAACCAGGCCATGTATACACCTGGGGTGTCATACTGCAAGCCACAACGAATGAGCGGGATCTAGGGTGGTGGTAGACGCCAAATGAACAACACTAAAACTGCAGTAGAACTGTGGACTAAAGCAAACCGGATACTGCATAGCCAGGGGATTACGTCCAGGAAGAGGGAGGTGATCCTCCCTCTGTATAATCGTTGGTCAGACCACATCTCAAGTACTGCATGCAATTCTGGAGACCTCACCTCAAGGATGACAACACTGCTAGAAAGTGTCCAGAAGAGGGCAACCAGGATGCTTCAGAGCATGGGAGGAAGGCCCTATGAGGAAAGGCTGGAAGAGCTTGGGCTGTACTCGCTGGAGGAGATGAGAAATGGGGACATGATAGAGGTCTTCAAATATGTAACAGGAATAAACGGGGCAGCTACCAAGAGATGTTCAGACTAGAAGGTGAAACAACCAGGTGACATGAGTGGAAGCTAGAGGAGGAAATACAGGGGGAAATGCAGGAGACCTTATTTCATTGAGAGGGTGGTGGAGCCTCGGAATGCACTGTCCAGGAGTCTGGTGGAGGAGGCACAGTGGAGGGCTTGACGAGGGTGGACATGTTTCAGGGTAAACTGAAAAGAGGATGAACCTCTGGGGCTGGGTGGGAAAGAAAGAACCCATTAGGAGGCTGGCTGAACAACACACAACAGACCATCCTGCCTATTCTGCTGGCTTTTAGTATGTTAGATATAGTGGAGGAACTGCAGGGGAAGGTGTGCCTATTTGTAAACGATATGAAGATCTGCAATAGGGAGACACCCGAGGGGAGGTGGAGACAGTGAAGGAGGGCCTAAAGCTTCTAGAGAGGTGGTGGAAACTTGGCAGCTGAAATTTAATGCCAAAAGTGCACAATATGCACATGGGTGTAATAACAAAACCAATTACACACACCGGGGTGGGGAGGGTAAGGAAACTCAACGAGGACAGAGATCTGGGATTATAATTTCAGATAACCTTAATGGAAAACCAGTGCAGCACAGTGGTGGGCAAAGTGAATAGACTGCTGGTGTGCATACGGAGGGTATAAACAGAAAAAGGAGGTGCTGATGCACCTTTATAAATCCATGGTGAGGCCTCACCTGGGTATGAGGGTTTAGCTCTGAGGCCTCACCTCCACACAAGGATATAAGACAGGATTGAAAGGGTTCAGACAATGGCAACCAAGATGGTGCATGCTATGCATAGGCAGCCCTATGAGGAGAGGTGGAGGAATCTGATCTGTACCACTGGAGACTAGTAAGCTTATTTGCAAGGAAAATAAGTGCTAGAACTGAGATCATAAACCAAGATTAGAAGAAGGAGGTTGAGGGCAATGTGAGGGGCATTACATCACTGAGAAGGTGGTGGAGTCCAGGAACTGACTACCAGAAGAGGTGGGTGTGCAAAAAAATGGTGAAAGGATTCAATGGGCATGGGACAGACACCAGGAGCTGAATTAGTGGGCAGAGTGGGGTGTCTCTTGACAAAGATGATGATTGGGGTGGGGCAGGATAGAAATTAACTTTTTTTCAGTACCCGCACCACGGTGCATGTGGCAACAAAAGTATATGCACCACAGTCAGATTACCTGCACCTGATAGACAAAAATGATAAACTTGAAAAAAAAAGATACTGGAATTTGAAATAGTAGTATATGGAACAACTGCAGTATATTTATATACTGTTCTACATTTCAGTGTCTTCTTCACTTTCCCAGCCTTTTCCCTCTTTTCTTGAACCATAAGGAGCAATCTGAGGTCTCCTTGTTCTCTTTCCTGATGTCCACCACCTAGCTATGGCACTATTCAAGAGTATGTGGACACTCGTCTCACTGCTCAGATTAATGGCCAATAAAGCTGTCACAGTTTCTGGTCTCAGGTTTCACCTCCAGTCATTTTTATTCGTGACATTAATTAGAAACCCTGTTCACATTCATGAGTTTAAGATAGAATTATAAGAAATATTTTCAGCAAAGCTAGAATATCTTTGAGGTCATCCTTTCTTCCGAGAGAACTCTACCCCCACATAGCAGTGGAATCAAAGAGGTTGGTAAGCTGCATCTAGGTTGTGGATATATGCTTTCAGTTCGACCACTGCAAGAGTGCTGGAACAGCACTGTATCCCTTTGGTTCCAGAATGTCACTGTAGTAAGAAAATAATGACTTGACTTCTACGTCTCCATACTCTGCCAAGGAATCTTCAGAGTTAGGCCAGTTAGACAAGTTGAAAATTCTCATTTCAGCAATGACAGGATCACTGACAAATTCAGAAAACGAATTTCCATTTGATTTAATATGGAATCCAGCACTTTCTTACAACAGACACTACACTGCTCTTAGGCACTGTTTGCATCTTCGCCAGGATCTGGATCTGTTGCCGCGTCCTGCTGAACCAGAGGAACCAAGCTCACACCTTTGTAATGCAGCTTACCATCCACAATACTGATTCCTGTTTCAAGGCAAACAATAGTCTCTGAATCTCTATGAGTTTTAGTTTATTCATGAGAGACAGAACTTAGCTTGCACAGAGTCTACCATCGTTATTTTGCTGGAATGTCAGCGTTAGTCTGACATGACTGCTAGTAGAATTCTAGGAAGTTGATGAAATATAAAACCTTAGGTAATTTTATCTGCTTTAGAATTGCAGTAGCCTTTTCTCTTTTATTCCCTGTACCGTTTACCGATAGGTCCTCAGATAATAATAACAGCAGCGCATAATTTGTCTACATCACTTTAACAACACGCTGGTGGTGTGGCAACCACCTTGTTTAATGTTTACAGGGCGCATTACCCTGATGCCCAGTACTCCCGCCCAGCCTGTAAGCCTGACCAGTTTAAAGCAGAGTGTATAGAAACATGCAATGAGGAAACAAATCCTCCACTGCAGATTAGAGGATGTCTCCCCTTGATCACGTATTTAGTGACCAACTCAAGTCTATGTGCACAGCAGTGCACCACTCTAAAATTCTGGCCTCCTCTTTCAGCCTTGTGGCTACTCCCGCTTTGCTGCCTATCATGACTGATGCCCCATCAAAACAAGCAACAACCAACTTATTTCTCAGTCTGATATTTGGAGGAGTCCAATTTCCATAGTATTTGTAATATTGATGTTATACTTTCTCGTCTGCCTTTCAAGAGGCTTAAAGCGCTACTAGAACTTAGTAACAGGATGCCCTTCTCCAAGATGTGGAGATAAACCACCTCCTCTTCTGTAATACTTTTGTCTGTTGAGTCATCTGACAAAACAGAAAAGAAATCTTGCGATTTTACTCAATGTGATAAGATCTTCCATCTTATCTTTGTAAATATATTCCGTGAATACTCTTGCTTGTTTGTCATTGCAGGGATGTGTCACTGACGAGACCCCATTCGCATGTAATAAGTTTACCTCATCTTTAAATCAGTAAAGGCTGTGCTTTTTAGCAAGAAAAGTTGTTCTGAAGAGAACCTCCAGTTGTTCAAATTCTTTTCTTCCATTTTTTTGGACAAGTTTCATTAATGGCTGCTCTGCAGGGGTTATAGAGTGAGCAAAAATGCTTTTCTGGTGCCTCATGTAAATCAGATGACTCATGAAACTCTACATTTGCCTTTCTAAATGATGAACACCCATCCCGAAGGAATTATTTTTCAAGATTTATCAAATAGTTCACACCACTCACATTTCATGATGTTCAATTCATTGTCATACTTTAGCCACTTACGATTCTGTTTCCATGAGTCCACAAATTTATATGTTTTTTTTTTTTTTGTGGGCTCTCCATCAGTTGTCTCATTGGTAGTAGGACTAGGGAGGCTGCGGAGGAGGCACTGAGGAGCTACAGAGAGACAACAATGGGGCTAGGACAGGCACGGCACTGGAACATGAGAAAGTGGGAGGAGAACACCAGCACATTCAGAAGCACCTTACATGAGTTAGATTCTCTGCTATAGACAGGTGAGGTGCCAGGAATTGAGTCGGATTCATACACCAGAGACTTGTCAGTGCCAGAAGACTGAGAAACTGTTACGGTCACACAAGACTCTGGAATGGATCTGTCTTTTGATTCTGGTCAGCTGCAGGAGCTGCTGCAGCATCTGCTGCTTCAACATTTGTTTTGCTAAACTTGTAGCTTAAAAGAGTATTCACTGTTTTGGGTAAAACTTTGGGTGGCATGGTGTAATTTTAATAATGTCTTCTAATAAACTGAGCTTTTTACAATTTGATGTCTTTCTTTTAATTTAAATGTGGGTCAAAAATTGTTGTCTGTCAGAATAGAAATGTGTCATGTATTTTTTTCTTTGAGTTAAATTCTTTGCACTTTGACTGACTGTACACACACTAAGTCTACAAGGTTTGGCTGATCAGGCAGGATTTTTAAGTTTTCTGTCAAAATTAGTAGAAAATCCTTTTTAGACTAGTAGGCTGGCTTTGGTGTGACAGACAGTACCTAGGTAGCACAAAGCACAGTGGGCGCTTACAGTCACACTCACTGCACAGCAGAGATTCTACTGCAACAATTATGGTGAAGACAAATCTTTAGAATACAGTAAGTCTGTCCTTCCTGACCTGACCTAGTCCACAACACAACAAGTCTTTCTTGGGCTGAACCGGGCCAGGTTAGGCAGCCAGTCAGTGGTGGCACTGTGACCAGTAGTAAATAATGTACTGTTACTGTATTTATTTCTGTCAGTGTCTCACACAAAAAAATTGTGACTTTACACTCAAGCTACAGACAGAAGTGGACACTAGGTCAGGATGATGGTTGGTCATAAACAAATAAGACATACAATAGTATATTTTACATACAGTAGACTAGGTAAGTCTTAGCCAGGTAGTCCTATCTGCAAAATCAGTTTCCATATGCATTATATTATCTACTGCACACACACACACACACACACACACACACACACATAGATAAGCCTGTGAGCGAACTGCAATCTCACGCTTTATTTATGTCACAACAATACACACTCAGACACCACTGCTTTGTTTAATGATTTCCTTTTTCCCTCATATCTAGGCAACTGACGGTACTACTGGACAGAACAACAGTGCTCTTGATTAGTGCTTTTTGTTAAATGTCTGCTGACCTGGATTGACTGACTGACCACACACAGACTGAGGATTTGACTGCTGTGGCTCCTGCTGTAATATATAACTGCCCCCACAAACAAAAGCAAAGAAACACCAGGCCAAAGTAATTTTGTTCCAATAAAAAAAATCAGGATCAAAGCGGGTAAGGCTGTGGTAGCAAGTTAGTATCACAAATTTCACTAGTACAGATAATTTTCTTCGATGATAAGTCCTGTTTCTTACTTTCAATGCTGTATTCAACAAAAGCAACTGTGGTACTGTTTCTGTGCATTAAACCACAGTATTCGAAACCTCTCCTTGCTTGGGGTCAGGGGGTGAAGCTAATTTCTTTTGTTCTCTCTGACACTTCAGATAAAGTATATATTTTCCTCTCCATATGCAATCTTAGCTAAACACCTCTTCCTGCCTACAGATACTAAATGCGTTTTTGTTGGCCTGAGAAAAAATTTACTTTCTCACGGAGCTTCCCAGCTGTCACTGCACTCTATTAAAGTCTATCACCATGTGGTTGCAATGGATCTTGTGCCTATGTGAACTTTGTTGTCCTGTGTGTGATAGAAAGAGACACCGTGGTACAATATAGTTCACATGGCTGCTGTCCAGTCAATTCAGTTTGGATGATGGATCCACCTTTTTGTCACAGTAGCTAGCTCCTGGTGACGGTCCCACCCCCATTGGCACACAACTTTCTCCACCTCACTCTGATGCTGCAGGCAGCGTCCAGCCTCGCCCAGTACAGTGCACACCCCACCCTCAACCCTTGCAATCACCAACACCAAAATCATTATTATTAACACTGCCCTGCCAGCCCAGCCTACTTTCGTCACGGCATTCCGATAAGTCCTCCTGCCCGCGTGTCCTGCCTCCTTAGGCGGCACTCCTCCAGGCTCCGCTTGTGTTCCTCCTGCTGTTCGGGAGGCAGGCTCTCTAGATGCCGGATGCTCACTCCCCTAGTCGTCCTGATAGCGCAGTTCGTGTGGCGCGATCGCGTCATCCAGTCTGCCGTGCAATCAGTGCTGTGCCCCCTGTGGCGCCTCTTAGAATTACAGCCTGAAGGCACTAAATAACTTCACATGCACTCTGATTGCAGGCAAAAATAAAACTTTTGCACCAGTCTGTTCACTTGTTTGGTCAGGCTTATATTTCGCCCCTGGGGGGTGAGGCAGACCGACGGCCAAAATGGTCCTTTCTGTCTTGAATTTCTATGATTCTAAGGCAGTTATAACTGGGACCTGTTTCATCAGGTAGGGAGTCCAGAGTTGGGGTGTTCTTGGTTTGGGGATTCTGGTGGACCTGAAAGGGAAGGCAGAAAGGTTGAAGGACACAAGGGTCGAGGTGCTAGAGGGATTAGTGTCAGAATTAAACAAGATACTTATCTGATTGGTATGTTGTGACTTATAAATAATGGGAAAATAGACTGTATGGGAAGAAGCAAGAGTAGAGATACAAAATGGGTAGCACAGGAGTGAAGAGAAGTTTCAGAGAAAAATAAAGTAAGGAAACTGAGATAGAATAAAAATGCAGACAGCTAGAACAGAGATAAGTGGTATTTGGACTGTTGAACCCCCCTTAGTGCCCTAGGTGACCTTGTGGTAGCCAATAAATTTTAAAGTAGTCCAGATGGGTGGGTGCATTGGGCTAGTGGCCCCTATATTATTTAAAAGGGCACTGGTGGCTCAGGAGTCTTGTTGTCCCAGGAGGCTATGGTTGAAGATTAGCTCTGGTATAATTGGTCCTCCCCTTGGACAGTGGCAATTTTTTTATATTATCTCTGGAACCAATGTTGGGGGTGATCCTTGGGCCCAGACTGTGTTTAGCAGCAGGAGGCTGTCAGAACCGACCAGAAATGCTGCAGCTGTTGATAGGCAGAGATTTAGTGCTACTGAACCAGTGACAGTAATGGCAGGCACTTTCAACCGCCAATGCTGAGGAGGCAACCAAAGAGCAGGGTCTGCACCAGAAGCTATACAAAGAGAGAAGCTGAATATGTGCCCTTGAGGAAAAGGGTCAGGAGACAGGACAGAAAATTCTGCATCTCAGGGAATCAGCAAAGTCCAAAGGTAGCATCTTTCAGAAAGATATTGCAAGAACAAGGGACCAAATTTGAAGATAGAGGTGTATTTGAGGCAACATGAGAGTATTTTTCTGAGAGGGTGGTGAACATGGAATGGCCTTCTCAGGAGGCTGGGGCCTAAAATGTGGGGACCAAGAGTACATGGGACAGACGCAATTCTATTGGTGGTAGAGGAAGTCAGCTGTTGATAACTAGATCTGGCTATCCACTAGGTGGAAATGGCGACTGAGGGGCTGGGCAGTCCCATTGCCATCAAGGTTCATGTGTTCATGATTCAGCCCACAGAGCCTGGTGCTGTAACCTGCTCCATGTGTGTGGGACTGAAGATGGATATTTTGGGAGGGAAGAGACTAGGTCAAATATGCCTCCTCTGCCCATCAGTAAAAGTGTCATGTGAATAGCCCCCATGGGAAGAGGGTCTGAGGGTGGGCAGCCAGCATTGGGTGGCAGGAACTTAGCTAAGGCATGGTGGCAGACTGTAGGTGCCTTGAGAGCCTGGTAGAGGACTGGGAGAAATACAGATAGGACCACAAGGAAAATCCACAGTGCAGCTGAAGGCAATGCCTGAACTTGACTTGAAAGTAGCTGTGTGGAGGCAAACAGAAATCAGTGGGCTCCCTGGCGGGATCATGAAAGCAGCAAGCAGCATACAATAGATCGTATAGCAGCTAATGTCAAGCACCAGGGGTATAAAAGGATTTGGGGAGGAAAAAACATCATAAGGTCAGGACAGCTACAATTAAAACACAGAGCACTAAAGAAAGAGCCCTGATGTTATAAATATTAAGTAAATTTCTGCAATAGGTGGGATGATAAATGAGTGTGATAACCATTTTATCTAAGCACAAGTGTATACATGCAGAATTCACATTTACACATATATTTATTATGGTCATCTTGATTACTGTGTAGTGGTCTCGTCACACATCCCCATCCTCTTCCCCGTTGTTTGTTTTTCTTATGGAATCTTGCTTTTTTTTTTGTTTCTTCCAGGTTGACTGCCCCCAGCCACTTGCCTGCCATTTAGTCGTATTTCTCCCGTTCTTCCCACTATCATACAGTGATCATTTGTTTGTTTAACAGTTTTTTTGCTTTTCTACCAAACCTTTTTAATTGTTGCCCAAGTTGTCGACCTCTGCATTCTGTTGTTGTGTCCTCACCACACCTCTCAATATAAAACAGTTTTTTTTTCTGCTTCCTCAAAACTGATAAGCCTTCACTTTACTCTTCCTCTGGTTTCACCGCTACAACTGCCACCAGAGCTCCCCTGGTAATAGAAACTGTCAGATTTTTTTTTCCTTAAACTGCATGCCGCAAACCCCACTGCTGATAAGCCTCACTCTAGGTCACATTTTTTTGCTTTCTACCAACCTTTTCAATTGGCTGCTCAGCTGTCCACTCCTCACCATTCTGTTGCTGTCCTAACCACACCTCTCAATATAAAAAACAAATTTTTTTCTGCTTCTCAAAAACTGATAAGCTTCCTCTTACTCTTCCTCTGGTTTCCCCCCTAGCTACAACTGCCACCAGAGCTCCCCAGCACATAGAAACTGTCAGATTTTTCCTTAAACTGCATGCTCATAACCCCTGCTGATAAGCCCTCACTCTAGGTCACCACTTCTGCTGTGGTTTCAGACCTACTACAACTGCAACCATGGCTCCTGTGAGTCCTTCTCTAAACTCTAAATGCTCTCTGTGACACTATGGCCTCATATTTCCACCACTTATTTACAGGAGTTCCCTGTCTATATACCACACATGTTTTAAGCCCCCATTTCACTCTGACCTCAACACTATAATGCAGTCTGCTCCCCAGGCTACTACCCTTTCAGTGAAGTAGTAATTCTCCATCATCTTACCTCCACATTAGCACCATCATCCCATGAGTCCTTTTCTATTTGAGGACCCCCAACCTGTTCATCCCAAAACACTTGTGAGTTTCCATCATGTTCCCTCTCTCCAGGTTTATATGTTAAGTCCCAGTCTCCTCCTGAGAACTTTGCCACAGCCCATGCACAATTTTAGTTGCCCTTTTACTGCACACCTATAGCCTTTCTATGCTGCAGCCTCAAACTAGACACAGGACTCTTAGGCCCTGTCACACACCCTCTGTATATACAGGTGCCCAAACCACGTTACCACAATGGTTCGTTTACACTGTAATGTTAGAAGGATTTAGTAATAGGTGGGGTAGTAACAAAGGAAAGGGACCTGGGGTAGTCATATGAATGACCTTAAGGTTGGCAAGCAATGTGAGAAGGCAGTAGGGAGGCAGGGGGTATGGGATGTATAGGGAAGGCAACAGCAGCAGAAAACAGGAAGTGGTATCCCTCTGTACAGACAGTTGGTGAGATCCCTTCTGGGTACTGTGTAGAGTTCTGGAGACACATCTCCGCAGGACATAGACGGATAGAGTAGATCAGAGGAGGGCAACTAAAATGGTCCAGGGTCTGCAGAAACCGTATAGGGAGAACCAAAAGGAGCTTATATATACCCGCGAGGAAAGAGGAGGGGAACATGATAGAAACTTTTAACCCTCAGTGGAATCACAAAGTCAAGGATAGCATCTTTCAGAAAAAGTACAAGAACAATGGGACACAATTTAAAGATAGAAGGAGGCGGTTCAGGGAACGTGAGGAAGTATTATTTCATAGAAGGTAGTGGATACATGTAACAGCCTTCCTGAGGTTGTGGGGTCTAAAACGTAGGAATTCAGAGCATGGGACAACAGGCAGATGCTTGTGGGGGTAGAAAGAAAGAGGCTGCTGGTTAACTAGGATCTCGGCCTATCCTGAGTAAAAATGAGCAGACCAGATGACCCAGCGGTCTTATCTGCCAAAGTCTATGTTCTATGTTTCATAACCGTTGTTGAAACCACGGGGTGGTTTCAAATGGATAAAAACAGTTACTCTTTCATGCGTTACTGGGTGTAGTGGATAGTGGCACTGGTCCCCAAGTGCAACATGAGCTGCATTATGGGATCAGGTGCCATGGTAATGATCCCCAACTTCCAGTGTGGGCGGTGGTGCAGTCGAAATGGACACAGCGACAGTGGGACACTGTCCCTCCGCAGTTGTAGCGGTTTCTATCTATTACGGGGTCTGGGGTGCAGTGTGGATGTAGCCATGGTTGGATCTCACTAATAAGGGATTACACCTTTCCACCTCCCTCCTCCTGCTGAAGATACCCTCTATGCAGCCCCAGCATCCTTCTAGCCCTACCCACTGCTGTCCACCGCCCAGCAACTGAGAGACTTACAAGTAGGTAACTGAGTTAGCCCTGCACCATATCCACCGGTGCCTTGCTGCCAGAGGACCCCAATGAGTACTATGTGTCCCAAATTTTCGCCGTTAAAAGTTCGCACGTAATAAAAAGTACAAAGCAGGTCCCAGAACCTTGCACCACCACCCCAGCTCTCCCACACTCTCTAGCAGGATGATGAGATGCAGTGAGAGTCGGGTGCTCATCTTATCTGTAATGGTGGCACTACCATTGATTTTAAATAATTTAGTGACCACCTAGCAGAAAGCATGGCATCAGTCAAGTAACAAGGCCTTGTTGTTGAACAGTGCCCACGGTAGCCATATATGGTTTAAAAAATCATAGAAAATGCTACCGCCAGCACACTAATAGTGCGCCCACACACCCGCAGCATCTCGTCCTCTGCTAGTAACGAGGTGGGCTTGTGCAACAGAAAAAAAAAAAAAGAAGTCCCCGGGACCCAGTCTATTTTTGAGGATCAAACACAACAACCAATGGGTAATATTAATGCCAAGGGTCTTCTGTAACCGGTCAAATGAGTGCAGAACCACACAACAAGTCTCTTTAAGATCATAATAACTCCAAATACCCCCTGCTTGGTGATAATCAGTACCCCTATAAAGCATCCTGGTTCCTATGCCCTCATGCACAATTCTGCACTTTGTCATTGAACCCCAACTGCCCCAATCTTGACCACTTTAGAGTTTCTCCAAGAGGCATGTGCATGCTCTGCTCCCTTCTTAATGCACACCCTACAAATGTTGGTATTGTCTGCAAAAGACATTCCTTCTTGCCAGTTTTCTGCAATGTCATATGAAGACACTGAAGAGGATCTGCATCAGTACTGAGCTGAGCTGCTCACTGTCCCGTCACTGTAATAAGTGCCATTAACCATCACCCTCTGACACCTTAACCCCCCCCCAACTACTACTCCATTTTCCAACCTGCAATTCTGGTCGCCCCCTCCTTCTGTTCAGCTACCACAACACCATCACTCTGGCATCTGCCAGGACTTGTTCCACCACAGAATGAATCAAATATGTGGAGCAGCTGCCTAGGTAGTCAGGATACATTTACATGTTCTTCCATTCCCTAGGACATAAGCGGCAAGGGTGCACAAACACATGCACAGATGTGTGGCATAGCACCATTCAAGGTCTTCCCACCCATGGGCTGCTCCCACCTGCACTGCCACTTGTGGTCACTCAGTTGGCAGTACTACAGCTGAGCTGGCTGCCCTCCTTCCCCAGAAGAGAGCCTCTTGTATAACAATTGATCCTCCTCCTCTTCTCCCCAGAGAGCCCTTGACGCGAGCTCATTCCTGAACTAAGGTCACCTCCGCCGCAGGTCACAGGGCTACTGTTAAGCTGATGGGCACACATGTTAACTAGCTTCTAATTAATTTTACCACTTTGTATCCCTCCTAGGCTGATCACTCTCTTTAGCCTCGTTCCCCCACCAAAAAATAGTCAACCACCCTCCTCTCTGCTAGATCACCCTTCCAGGCACCAGACTATCCTCCATGCAGCTGGACAACCCTTCTATCCCCAGCCTTCACATAACGAGCACTGAGCTAGAGCACCACATAGGTTCGGTCAGCCGCTACTCCAACCAGCCACCCTCCCACATCTTGGACCAGCCTCCAACTCATTCTATACAACCTTCATGTAGCTGAGCACCACACAACCTCCACTCTAACAGACCACATATCTGAAGCTGTCCTCCAAGCCCATGGTCCAGCAGTCCCCCACGTAACCACTCAACCTACAGCTAGATCCACCAGAAGCCCCATACCAGCCTCACCATAGAACCACCCACCCTGCAGCTGGACCTCACTTCCAACTTTGAACTAGCCCCACCACCACCACCATCCACCCTCCCTGCTGCTGGCTCACTCTTTCATGCCCTGGACTAGCCTCCCCCAGCAGACAATCCTCCCTGCAGCTAGACCCCTGTTTTCATTTCCACCCACAGACCAGTCTCCCTCCCCTCTGCAGGTTGAGTAGCCTCCCCAGAGCTGGACACCCTTTCCAAAAGCTGGACACATCCACCATCCAGAGCAGAAGCTCCCTACACCTAGACCCCCCCAATCACCCTTCCTCAACCGTGGACCCCATACTTCTCAACGTAGTATTTAAAAAAAAAAAAATAATTATTGTGACACTAACATATTGCATTTGCAGTGTCAGTGGCTCAGCAGGTAGCACACTCACCTCCGAGGCTGGGAGATCAGAAGGCAGTTGGTTCTATTCCCATACCAGGCACTTATGTTAATATCCCAACACTGATGCTGTAGTGCAGCATGAAGGGGATGGCTGCACTCCTGAGGCACTGTCTTTCAGATGAGATGTTAAACCAAAGGTCCCATCTGCCTGTTCTGGTGGTAGTTCAGGTGGATATTAAAGATCCCATGGCAGTTCTCGAAAAAAGCAGGGAAATTTCCTCCAGTGCCCTGGCCATATTTCACCCCCCCCCCAAAATTCACTAAAAATACCACCAACAGCTTAATCTGGTTCAAGGTCAGTTGGCTTTCATCTGTGTTCCTCTCCCTCTGGGTCGTGTCTGAAAATAGGCAAGAATCTGTCTAGTGCACTTAGCCGGTCAACAAAAACGAAATAAAATAAATATAAAATATAAATTAATGCAGTCTTCGGCAAAAGAAGAAAAAAAATACACTGATCCCCAGATTACAAAATAGATTAACACATGCAACTGTTAAAGACAAATATTAAATGCAAAAATAATTTCCCCCACAAACACACTCAAATACCTGCAGTAAATAATTCTTCCTTTAGGGTAACTCCAGATTTCTCAAATTAAAAAAGTTGTAATCTTTTCTCTATGCATTCTGAATTTGTTCAGTTATACAGTCTTCCTGCTGTTCATTCTCCTGCCCCCACCAACACTACTTTAAAGTAACTAAATCAGCAAAAATTCCACAAATAACAAGTAATCTAGAGGCACAATGCATCCTAAACACTTGGGGGGGGGGGGTTGATTGAAAATAAAATGTGTATGTCAAAGTTTAGCCAAGAGTTCAGAGAAGAGAAAATGTTTTCAAGACAAAACATTGAATTCTGAAAAAAAAAAAAACACCTGAGCGATAATTCCTTTACTGTATTTAACATTTCAGGGAGTTAAAAAGATGTACTTTTTAAACATAAGCTCTTACCTTAACATGTAAATCTTAGCTGTAGGAAACCTCGGATATTTCTAAAATGGAACCATAGAGCACTGTTTTGGTTTCTGAACTGAACACAAACAGGAAGAGAGCTGGGAAATGTAGGCCTCTGACTGAGTAGACTTATGGGAAAAGTAGTTTAGAATAGACTTTTAATAAAGGGACACTGCCAACTTGTTTTGCACCATATTATTTCCAGGTAAAAACCCACATTTTATGATTGCTTACCTTCTCTAAAATTCATTAGTATTGCTGGTTGTTTTATCTTTCTCCTTGCTTAGCAGAACTGAAATGCACGGTAATGTACCCAGCCTTGATTGGCTAATTTAAATCCTAAAACTACTCTGCTGACTGTAATCTTCATTTATGATTCAATTGTATTAAAAAAAATTGTACTTTTAAGAGCATTGCAGATCTATTTCTAATCCTCATATAGCAATAACTTACTCTTGAACAACTAGTCTGCTGAAATACTTCTTAGAATTTAGTATTCTTAGCTGTTGTATTTTTGAATGATGATTAAAGATTATTAAAAATGACTAAAATTAGTCTTTGAAGGCAAATTAATGAATGCTTTAATACTACATTTAGTATTTGACTTCAGTGAGGGTCCCCAAGAACAGCCCTTTGGGTCTGCACCTCCCATGACCACTCACATCTTGAACACCCCCTGCCCAGATGACCACCCAGCTGGACAACCATATCAACATCCCAATAGACCTCTCCCAAGTTGTGTACCTTGCCTGCAGCTAGTCCACCCTACAAGCCATAAACCAGCCTCTCCCCATCAACTATCACCCACCCTGTAGCTGGTTGCTCCAGGCCATCCTTCTTACCCTCAGACACAATCCCCCTGCAGATGGAACCCTCCAGACCTGCCTCCCCACCTCAGTAGACCACCTTCCTGCACCTGGACCAACCTCCCAGTCCCACCAAACAAAGCACCCTCCTTAGAGCTGGACCAGCACCCTCTAGATAACAACTCTTTCTGCAGCTGGACCCACCCACACTACCCATCTCACCCAGATACCAGTTGCCCATCCCACCACTGACCACTCTGTTTGCACATAGAAACCCAGCCTGCAGGGTACCCTTTTATAATCCCAACGCTTATTAGTCTGACATGCTGCATCCCACACACAACAACCCAACAGCCCCAGCAGCCCAACACACAGTGGCCTGACCTAAGACAGTGCCTGACATACTGTCAGGCCAGAGGAGGTTGGGATGCTGTGTGGCTGTGGAGTGGATTTTCCACAAACACATGAAGCACTCGATTCCGACCTATGCCACCCATCCCAGGACCTGAGACACTACTGAACAGCACGGACAATGTGAAAACACCCACCCCCTATGTGGTGCACCCTCTGAGGACACACTGACCTGATCACGGACCCTCTGGTAAGGATGACTGTCTCACCATCCATGATACAGGGATGAAACAAATAGCTGTGCATGCCCCAGTGTGTTGACCAGCCATCCCAGGCAGCATGGTGGATTGTCCTTGCATCCCTGCATGCGTGATTATGTCAGCTGACAGTCAGCCAGCTGGGCATGCATGAAGGAATTGGAATACCATGCCTGTTGGTCGGTGCATGCGTGACACTGCTGGCACACAGCAGAGTGGCACAGTGAGAACATGGATAGCTGCACCAAAAATGGTCCACAGCAATCCTTACAAGTGCATGCCAGAACACAGAGCAGTGCCTGCCATCGCACCAACTGCAGTACCGTGTGCTGCAGGCCGCAGCCATGCTAGCCCACTATGGGCCTGCAGTAACCACACAGAAAAAGTCTGGAGGTGTTTGAGGGGGCCTGCGCCAAGGAGCCATTGTGGCATGAAGGCTGCCAGGTGTGTTGTGGGGGGTTCCACAAGGGCCCATTGTGGGAATGCTGTTACCACACAGTTGCACAGCTGAAAGGATTGGTGGGCACTCACACAGCTTCAGACCTGTGTGCCATGCAACACACAGTGCAGATGTGGCAGTGTACAGTGGTCTGCTTGGCGATACCCAGCAGTGTTGTGATGAGACATCACCACCAGGTTGGGGTGCATGTGAGATGTGGGGGTTAAACTTTATTCAACAGTAGGGGGCCACAGTGGCAACCTGGTGGCTGTGCATGATGTGTACTGTGAGTGTACAACTGTCAGGTGCCAAGTCACCATGGAAACCCTACAGTGTGGTGTTGGGTGCCATGCCACAGAGGAACTTCAGCAGCTTGCCCTTGTCCTTGGATGCTAGTACCATCCTTATCCACTCCTCATAGCTCTTTTTGGGTGGTGTGAATGGCAGTCCACAACAAATGCCTTCCCTGCTGACATAGGTCCATTGCTGTTCCCTGTGGAGTTCTGCTAGCATTGTTATGACCCCTACATGCACCTTCCCGAGCAGGGCATGGAGATGGCAGTACCAGGTCTCGACATTGTTTTGGGTCCACGGTATTCCTCACTCATTGAGATCCGCAACCAACCACAGCTGAGTGGGAACATGGGGTCGTATCTCGTGGGCACCTTGGTCACCCTACTGTACAGCCATATCCTGCCCAGCACATGTGTTTGCTTGAAACAATAGAAGAGTGTGGTGGCATTGGGCGGAATGGTTGACTTCAGGAGGCTGAATGCTGCTGGAATGTCCTGTGTCAGGAGATGGGCAAGGGCCACGAGTTCATGGATCTTCAGGCTGAAGTCTGGGTCACTTCTGTATTGTGGTGCAAGGCCAAAGCTCTGGACCTTATGCCACACAATCTGCCCAAAGTGGAACAGGTGTCCCTTGTTTATGATTTGTGGAAATTCCATCTTACAGGCATTGATTACAGCCTGCTCAGAGTCAGTGATGATCGTAGGTGGTTTGAGGGTGCAGGACTGTATACTGGCATATTTATTCAGCTCCTGGAACAAGGTGCAGTAACATTGCAGGCTCTTTGTCATCATCAGTGTATACACCGATGACATAATGAGGTTGTTAGGGCCCATCCCCATGGGTGCATGGATGGTGTACAATGAGTGAACAGGTGTGGCACAGTCTTGAACGTACCATCCATCATCCAGAAGGGTGCCTGTGCTAGGTCCCTGATGTTGTCCTCTGTGGTGAGTAGAAGGACCTGGTGGGTGGTGCTGCCGGTGATCCTGCTGTACCATGGCCATCCAGTCACCGTCTGTAGCTGCTTGGGGATAGTGAGGTCAGCCAGTGTCACTGGTTATGGTTAGAGGTCCTTGCAGCGGGTCCTGTTCACAATCTGCAGCAGGGCCCTCTTGCTTGGCAACTGTTGCCACAGCTCAATGGTCATTGCAGTTGCTTCACTCTGCAGTAGCTATGTGGGGCTAGCCACAGTGCTGTGTGCCTTCTACTTGAAGCCTGCCAATGCCTGTGCTGGTAGAGCATCTGTCACCTTCAGAGCATGACTGTGCTCATTCTTTTTCTTTAGGTGGTGCTGGCCATCCTGGAGCAGTCTGATGGCCTGGCCGAGGCAGGACTTGGACTTATGGTGCTGGCAGCACCGTTACACTGTCTCATGCCGTCCCGGTGGTGCTGAGGGTTGAGGCGCTGGATGCCATACCTTATGTCATGCCAGTGACCCGGGTTCAGGATTGAGCCTGGGACATCGGGGGTCAGCAGGGGAGGACTGGGATTGAACATCCACAGACTGCTTTCCCAGTCCTGGGGTGGGCTGGGGAATTTTGCTGTGCTGTAGCAGCCCCTTGGGGATGCTCAGGGGCACTACTAGTGTCAGTGACACTAGATGGGGAGCACAGCAGATGTTGGTATGTTGCTCCTGGACATCATTGCACGTCCGTGCTACTGGGGCCAGTTGAAGGAAAATGGCTGGGAATGACCTTTTAGCTTGATGGCTGTGATCTGAGCCACCTGGAGGGCTTTGGTGGAGTCCTATTGAGGAGGGTCTGGGGCTGTCCAGGCTGGTAGAGGCAGAGAAGGAGCTCTCCAGCAAGATGGCATGATGGCCGTCCCTGATCCTCCTGGGTGCAGTTTGAGCTACCCAGCTCTCCAGGTGGGTGGAGCTGGTTGCTGGATGCCCCAAGCCAGAGTGTGTGCCGCAGCAGGTGAAAAATATGATATGTTAAAAAAACAGTACACTGTCTCATTGCAGGTTCATTCATGGACCAGGAGGAAACCATTCATATTTAGCTTGGATTTTCCCCTTCCTGGATGGTACCACCTCACAGATTGTCCATGTTGTTGAGGTTGCAGTTGAGCACCCGGGCCCCTCCATGGCTTCCACACTGTCCTCCATTGTGCCAGAGGACTGTGCAACATGACAGACTTTGGTTCCAGCTGAGGCATTCGGGTGTGATTGCACTTTGTTTGCACATCACACTCCATGGGCCACACCTGTGGCAGTTGCTACTTGTCTATGGGTGGTTTGTGCCAGTACTATAGTGTCACTGTCTGCCCACAGTCCCAGTGCTCCAAGGCTGTGCTGTGCACCATGGTTATATTCAAGTTCTGTGTCCACAGTGTCCTGTGCCCCTATCAGCTACTGTGCTGCAGTGGGGCTATGCTCCATGGTACACTTCCCTGCTGTCCAGCATGCAGGGATGTAGGGGTCCCTGTGTGTTGTGCACTCTGCCTACAGGTCAGTGTCCACCTACCTAAGCTGGCCTTTGCACCTCCCAGCATTGGCATCCATAGTTCCCATGCATGTCTTCATGAGTCCATGTCTGTCCGCTGCCCCATGCATCATTTTCTGATGCCTACCTGTTCTCTTTGTTCTCTTCAGCTGTAGTTCCCTGACCTGAGACTACTCCAGTAAATTATCTATTGTAGCCCTCACTGTGCTCTTTCCTATGGGGCTTGCATTTTCTGCTCCTCTGCCAGTTTGTTTGTCAGAGTTTCAGTTCACCTGCTTTGTTTACTAACCACTCTCCTTGCATCTGAAATGGGCCCTACCCAGCCAACCACTCTCCCTGCAGCTGAGCCAACCTTTTGGCCCCTGGAGAAGCCTTCCCAAGGAAAGCACTGTCCATGGACCATTTCACAGTTACAAGGAGGTAGGAAGAGGCCCCAGCTGAGTAGGCAAAACTACTGGTGGGGACTTAATTAGGGATAGACTTGCAAGCAGGGTGGGGTAAAGGAGAGGAGGTGAAATACCTGAGAGGTACTTTGGCTTGGAGGATGAGAGCAGATACAGTGGATCACATTGGGCAGCAGGAGATGAGAGGAGCTAGATGTCATTGCCCACCTGGGGACAAATGACCTAGCAAGGGACGGTAGGGGTAGTCAGGGAAATTTCAGGGATGGGGGAGGTCCTCAAGCATGCATGGTGGCTTTTGCCAAAAGGTTGCCTACACATCTTGGGAAGATAGGACTCCACATGGCTTTCAACATTTGGTTAAAGGCATAGTGCAGGGTGGGGCTCAGTACTAGGAGTGGGCCTCTTCAGTGTCTTCATAAGTGAAATTGCAGAAGAACTGAATAGGAAGGTATGTCTTTTTGCAGATGTCACCAAAACCTGTTATAGGGTTGACTCTCAGGAGGGTGTGGAGAAAGGGTTCACCCATGCTGGTGTGACAGCCATGTTGCTGATGCCAATTACAGCACAGGCCACATTACAGCACCAGGAAAATGTATCCTGGGAGTTACACCACCAAAGAGCCCTCCTGGGAAACAGTCTCCATTGGGCCCCCTCCCCTAATTATCCCACAGGCCCAGGTTCTTAATTTACCTGTTCTCCAGTCCTACCCCATCCTACAATCACCCCGCAGGTATGCAGTAGATTGTTACTATCCCTGATGTTCAGTGGTTCCCATTTATTTATTTATTCATTCATTTCTTTACCAAGTAGGTGCACTGGTCCGAGAACCATTTCAGGCATGACCTGGGCCCATTGAGGATGCACAGGAATAAAAAGCAAGTACAAAGGGGGCTGGAACAAGGCATACAATAGACAGTAATAAAAATATACAGGATATTTATATGAAGATGTATATAAACTTGCAGCGCAATGGATAAATAACATTTATGACAATAGCAGGCACAGTAGTAGCCAAGTTGTAATACTAATTAGGCATGATCTGAGATGAATGAAGGAAAAAGTGCATCATGGCAGTGTAGGTATGGACCAAGAAGGAAAAGGAGGGAAGGGAAGTAGAGGCATGATAATAAGTTGGGAGGACAGGAGCAAGTAGTGGAGGACAGAAAGTGAGATCCAAGGAGAGTGGAAGAGTCCTGAGAGTCAGTGGTGCTGAGTGGGTGGGCAGGTTGTTCCAAAGGAAAGGGCTGCAGATGAAATGCACATTTACCCATAGGGAGACTAGGGGGCACTCAAGCATGGGGCCAGCAGTGAGGCAGAGCTCTAGAACAAACACTTTTGGCCCAAGAAGGTGGGATTGCGGAGAGGTAGCTCAGTTTTGGATGGCCTTATTGACTGTGCTGGCCAGGAGATAGGTCTGTTGGGCTGATGGGGGAAGCCAGCCCAGGGTCTGATAGAGTGAGCAGTGGTGTGTTGAGTGAAAGTCCTTGCCCTCTGTATATCCAAAGTCCCCACCATGACCCAGTTAGTTCTTACAGCAAATACTACCCCCTGGTCCCCAGCCTTACTATATATTTGACACCCTTCCACATTTGGCACAGACCATCCTCTCAGCTCCTTAATCAGGCACAAAATGGATGATAGTTCACAATCATGTGCTAACTGTACACAGCTGTTTATACAATAGGCACATGAGAGCAAAACTGATGTTCTGTCCTCAGTTGGTCACAGAGGTTAGCAGAGTGTCTGTGCCAATTGCCACTGTGAGGAGAGTGCGTAAACATATGGTGGGGGCCATGAATGGTGCAAGTGGTGGGACTGGGTGGGCAGGTAGTTATTGGCAGTTTCCAATGTATGGAATGGACAGCAGCACCACTGAACATCAAGGGAAGTGTGATATTACTGATGGTGGGAGCTCAAAGGGGCAGTGGCAGGAGGCAGAGGTGATACTACCTGGTTTAGGGAGGCAACATCTTTTAGAGCCATTTACCAACTGGTCAGAGACTCACTAATGATGTTATTTAAGATATTTTGTGATCCTGCCCTGTTTTTGGGGTGCAAAGTGTTGTTTGAGAGTCACTTACACATTTAGCGATCGCAAATGCTCTTTGAATGTTCTGCTCTATGTGAATAATAACAGTCCATTACCAGTAAGATAAAGACAAGTGAACAAACACAAAAATGGAATTGAGAGCTGTTCTCCATGAGGTTGATAATGTAATTTATCTTAACAATGCGTTAGAGTACAGAGTATGATGAGATTAATACTGGTACCACTGTGCTACCACATGAGTCTAGGGTTGCTGTGAGAGGTACCAAATACTGAAATGTCAAAATAAACGAGTACCATTGTGCTACCAGTGTACCAGTATTTGTGGGAGCTGACAAAAATCTCAAAATTTCGTGATACCATTGTATTACCAGTGTATGTGTGAGAGACAGAGAAAATGGTAAAAAATGCCATAGGGATACCATTCTGCCAGTGCACTACCAATACACAGAGGAAAATCTATATATCACCTACCACTGTGATACCAGAGTACCACTGGGTAGTACTATTGTGGATTTTTCAGCCGACCACAGTATTGCCATTGCTATACCACTATAATGCCATTGTGACAAATTCAGTAAGGGTAACCAGATTGCTGAGACAATGCAGTGCTAAAGAAGTGTGATAAAAACTATAAAGTGTTGTCAGTACTACTGCAGTGTGCAGCAAAAATTTGTGAAGGAAATACAGTGCTAAAGAAGTGTGCATGAAAATCTAAGAATTATTTGCAGTGCTTTTACAGTGTGCATCAAAACATAAGAAGGGTTGAGCAGTGGTACAACAGTGTAGCAGAAAGTCAGTGCAGTGTATTAACAGTGCACTGATGAAAAGCAGTGCTTTGTCAGTCTGGACTGAAATAACACTGAAATAAGACTGAAGATGGAAGTGTACACTCCACTTCCCTCTGGGCATTCATACAGAAACACATGAACACAAATACACAAACTCACAAACACACACATGCATAAACCCCCTAAACAGCTGCAAACATATAAACTCACAAAAGCATACACACATTCTGCATTAAAACGTTTTTTCCACACTTGCTTAAAATCTGAAAATAAAACAAAAGGGGTCCTTATTCCAGGCAGTAATGGAAGGGGGGGTCACAAAATGATTTTGCGCTGCTATCTGGAATTGTGATACCTAATGCTGTGCTTACACTCCAGCTGGTAGAAGCCCCCCTACGAATGTGATGCAATGCAAATCACTGATCAAGATGTTAGAGTCCACTAACATTATGGTGAGCGCCAGCAGACAAAAGGTAGTACGTTTGTGGCACTGGGCCTCCATCCCATCCTCATCATATTTAAAGGAGTCCCTGGTCCCTCGCCTCATGCCACTCCCCCATTTTTATGTCGACATAGGAGATTCACGTGTTTGCTGAGCTGCCTAGAAGCAGGTCCAAAGGAGGTAAACTGGGTAAGGAATTGGTTAGGGGATAGGTGGCAGATGGTGGTGGTAAATGGAGTTTACACTGAGGAAGTGAGGGTGACCAGTGGGGTGCCACAGGGTTCAGTATTGGAGCTGGTCCTCTTTTATGTCCTTATTAGCAACATTGCAGAGGGGCTGGATGGGAAGGTCTGCTTTTTTGCAGATGACACTAAACTCTGCAATAGGGTAGACACTCCAGGAGGGGTGGAAAAAATGAGTAGTGATCTAAGAAAGTTAGAAGATTGGTCAAGGGTATGGCAGCTAAGTTTCAATGCAAAAAAGTGGAAACTCATGCACTTAGGGCACAGAAACCCAGGGGTGGAATACAAAATGGGAGGAGTGGTATTGACAACCACCAATCAGTAAAAAGACCTGGAGATAATTGTATCTGATGACCTAAAGGTGGACAGGCAGTGTGACAAGGCAGTTGGGAGAGCTAGTGGGATGCTGGGGTGCATAGGGAGAAGTATCACCAGCAGAAGGAGGGAGATGTTGTTACCTCTGTATAGGTCACTGGTGAGACCTCATCTAGAATACTGTGTCCAGTTCTGGAGACCTCATCTCTGGAAGGACATAGACAAAGTGGAGGCAGTCCAGAGGAGGGCAACTAAAATGGTGCAGGGTCTGCATAAAAAAATCCTATGGGGAAAAAAAACAAAGGAGCTCAATATGTCCACCCTTGAGGAAAGGAGGGAGAGGGGAGATATGCTAGAGACTTTCAAATACCTGACCAGTATAAATAAGGTACAAGAGGGAAGCATTTTTTCAGAAAAAAAGATGCTAAAGAACAAGTGGTCATGCTTTGAAGCTGGAGGGGGTAAACTCATGAGAGATGTGAGGAAGTACTTCTTCACAGAAAGAGTAGTGGATGCCTGGAGCAGCCTCCTAGCAGAGGTGGTGGGGTGAAAACTGCAGCGGGATTCAAGAATGCATGGGACAGACATAAGGGAACCTCTGTGATAAGGCGGGGGGGTAGAGCCGATGATCAGGTAGGTTCTGCAGTATAACAGTAGGTAGGGAAAAACAGGCACTTTAGATGGGCTTAGCGGTCCTTATCTGCCATCAAATTCTATGTTTCCATGTAAAGCAAGCTCTGACATCTGGTGAACTCCCTCTCCAGCTGACAATTCTGCATGTGCAAGGTCACCACTTGCTTCTACCAGGCCTTGACTCTGGGAGGGTGCATCAGCCTGGGACCCAGGCTACAATGCATTGTCAATGGGCAGCATTATGACTTCTGCCTCCTTTATCTTGGAGGCAAATTTGCGACTGCAGTCAAAAAAATTGCACCGTCTCTCCCAAACCTATCACATGCACACTGCAGTCTTTAGCCCCCCTTTTCACCCTAATATTTACAAAAGAGTATAAGACTCAGAGTTTTCAAAGCAAGGACCTGCTCCAACTCCTTACTCTGAAGTGACTGTCTCAACATATGAGGCAGAGTGGTCTAGTGGTTAGAACGCCAGCTTTGAAATCAGGAGATTCGAACCTCCCTACTAGGGCCACATACTTGTGACCTTCAGCAAGTAACTTATCCTCCATCAGTGTTCAACTCTACTCAGCTGTACAAATGGACAGAAGCAGGACCTTACTGAAAATAAGATGCTGCATCTTAGCTTGGTGGGCTATACTGTGACTTAGAAAACAGGTGTTCATTGGAGGTGTCCCAGCAAGTACTATTGGCCAGGCACACACACACACACACACACCACATACAAACACACACACACGCACGCACAGACATACACACTCTTACTTCTTTCATTCTTTTTAGCTTTGCATGACTCCAAAAGTAAATTAATAATTTGCAAACACTAAGTTAAAATATAAAATCAAACATTTAACTAAAATACTTATTTCTTTTAAAAAAGTCTTTTTTTTTCATGTTTTGATTTGAGTACATAGTGATACACTTTTTTGGATTAGAGTGAGTTCCTTCCCTTTGATTGGTCAGGGTGTGCAATCACACACAATGGTCACAGTGCCTCTTTAGAAAGTCCACTCAAGCTGCGAAGCATCGATAATTGTATTTAGTTCCCAGTATGAGCAGCCTAAATGACTCCCACTTCTCTCCTTACTGAATGCCTTCGCTCGTGTGTCCCTGCCATTTGCTACTCATAAGAGTCATTTATTGCCTGACATTACTCAGAGCTAAATGTAACTGCTGCTTAAACTGTCAAACTGGCTACATTATGTAGCTACAGGGATGGAGGAAGGGACAGTCAAAAAGAATCACAGCAGCTGGGCAGAAAAACAGATGGCTTAATTCTGAAATCCAAAAAGCAGGTGGCCTCAAAATGCGGCCACCAGAACTTATATTAGCACCATAATTTAATTTTTCACTCTGACCCCCCCATCCCTGATAAAACAAATCACTCTGCTGTTTGCATAGTTTACAACTAAATCATGCCACTGCTGCCTTTACAGTTCACAATATTTATCCAGGAAAGGCACACTGAACTGCAGCTCATTCCCAGGTGCATCACAGAGGGAGGCAGAGCACAGTGAGGTTAAGTGACTTGCTCAGGGTGGCATGTTATGCAAGTGGAGGTTGGAGGAATCTAACCCAGATCTGCTGGATGTACCAAGCTCATTCACAGCCCTTTGCCAGCTCACACCCAGCCTTTTCTCTTCAAATTTATCTCATGTGTTTTTGAGGTATGCAGTTTCACATTTACATCACAATCTTAACTGGGGATCTAAAGAGTACAGTGGCTGCCCAAAATTGTGATGGAGGCCACATTTGAGAAATGCTGCCCCTAGATAGATGGTACAGGAACATATGCGCTCCAACACATAGGGCTGACCGAGGCAACGCAGAAGTGACGTGCACAATTTCCAGAAGTGATGATTGGATCATGTTCAGTTCCCGCACCACCTGTTGTTGAAATATGGTAGTACTTAGCAGGTTTTTGGAGGGACACCGCCACCTGCTCTTCTTGTGGCCAATACTAATTGCTGGATGAAACACAACTAGAACTAATTGAAGGAGTGCAGGGATCACCTAAAACTGGGGGAGAGCAGAGATTTTGCATTTGGAGTGTAAGCAACATACTAGGCAGCATGCTTACCTCTGGGGCTGGAAGTTCAGAATGTCTTGGGTTCTAGTCCCACACCAGAAACTCAGGCTAATGCTGGGTACCAAAACTGTAGTGCCATCCTTAGGATGAGATGTCGAACCTACTTAGCTTCTTTCCATCTCTAGTGACTGTCCAGGACCAGTGGTAGATCCCATGGTATTTATTGTAACAGAAGTTGAGTTTCCCAGGCGTCCTGGCCAACAGTCCACCTATAAACAAAACAGGGTCGATGCAACCACCCCCCCAGACCCACCTGAAAACAAGCTGTCAAAGCTCAGTGTGTGTCACCTGGTCACAAATTGCGCAAGCAATAATATTTGACACGGTGGGTGGTATTGGGCGATACCGGACAACCTGGGGCATGAGGGCTAATACCATAGGCAGAGGGCCTAATAGGCCCTGGAAGACAAGGTAAGGCAATTTTATTTGTGAGGCACTCATTCCCACAGGCTCTGAGTGACTTAACAATATTCAGTACAAAAAGAAACACGCAGTAAAATACAGTGAAATTCCCATAAATACTCAATATAATAGAAAAGCCAGTTTTGCCCATACCACCCAACCTAGAAGGTATTATTGTACTTAGAAAATGGACTACATGACTAATTTTTATAGGCTTTAAAAAATGAAATACCATAAAAAAAATTTTTTTGTCCATTTTTGGTAAAGTAGTACCTCTACTGGTGTGTCAGCCAGTAGAGGGCACTGCAACACTTGATAGCTATTTTTTTCCATTTTAAAACTTGAAATGTCCCATCCCTGCAAATGTCTGTTTTTTCCAATTTAGGATCCGGTCCTTGCCACCCATCTTACACCCCTGCTCTGTTTAAGTCCTCATCTCCCTCTTCCTTAGTCACCTCTGTGATCTGTTTGTGTGCTGCTTATTCGAGGATGAAACCAGCCTCACTTTCTTGTTTTCTGCACCTGCAGATGGAGGCACGCTACAGACTTGTGCAGATGTGAAAGTGGATGGTGGCCAGCGGTCAGGCACACTATTTATCAGACGGGAAAGCGGGTGGGTGGCTGGAGATCGGGTACTCTACTGATTGAGCTCGCAGCATTACGAATCAAGTGAGACAAAGGCTAGGTATTCAAAGGGGTTGCGCCTGTGAAACTGAGTTCTGCCAGCACAACCCCAGAAATCATGGGGCAAAATTTAAAAAGAAGGTGCATGACATAATTCCCAATGTGCCGGGGCACAAAGATAATGTATGCAGCATCCTGCAGGGGGCGTGCCCATGCATATGTGGCACATCCCAATATTCAGCCGGGGATGTGTGGTGCATATGCTGGCACAACCCTGAAATGTGCTATATACCGATGCACAAAGTTAAGCCTGGAAAATATGGCTCAAATGGTAACCACCCACAGGCGAGCTGCCATAATGAAAGGTGCATTACAGCAGTCGACGGCCGTGGGTGGACTCCCCCCAAGTACACTGTGTACAAGCACCCTATAATGTCCCTGGTAGAATAGTGGTACCTCCCCATCCCTTCTGTAGCTCCGATTGGTGAGAAATAAATGCTGAATAATAGTCATGATCACAGCGAAATAAATGTTTCATAATACTCTGGTAGTCTAGTGGTACCCTCCTCCCTCCCTCCCTGTAGCCCCGATCACCTAGAAATAATTGTTTCATAATTTCCTGATAGTCAAGTGGTACCCTCTCCTCCCTGTGCCCCAATCACTGAGAATAAATGTATAACCATTCCATGGTAGTCTAGTGGCATCCCCCACCCCTCCTGTAGCTCCAATTGCCGAACAAAGAAATGGTTTAATCATTCCCTGTGAAAGTCTAGTGAACCCCCACCCCTCCAGTAGCTGCGATCACCCATAAAACCAATGGCAATAAATCCTGGTGGTCCAGTGGCACCCCACCACCAACAAGACCCCGCCCACCCATTCCCCCATCATCGGCAGATAGCAGCAAACCCACCCAGATACCTCTGAAGCTGAAGCTGCTCACTGAATGACAGCTACAGTAACAGCTGCAAGCCCATTGGTCCACGATGTGTGATCAATGGGCTTGCAGTACATACTGTAATAGTCATTTACAAATATGTGAATGAATGACTTCATTCAAATATTTGTGAATGACTATTGCAGTACATACTGCAAGCCCATTAGTCCACATTGCAGACCAATGGGCTTGCAGCTGTTACTGTAAGCTGTCATTCGTTGGGCAGTCATGGAGGTATGCGGTTGGGTTTGCTGCTGCTCGCTGATGATGAGGGGGGAGCTGGGTGGGCAGAGGTTCCTATGTGGGTGGGGAGTGCCACTGGACCACCAGGGATGTATTGCCAACGGTTTCATGGGTGATCGCAGCTACGGGAGGGGTGGGGGTTCCACTGCACCACCAGGGAATGATTAATCATTTCTTTGGCAGTTAGAGCTATGGGAAGGGGTGGGGGTGCTACTACCAGGAGGGGGGATCACTAGACTACCAAGGAATTGTTATACATTTATTCCTCGTCGACCAGGGCCACAGAGAGGGAGGGGGTACATCTAGACTACCAAGGAATTATGAAACAATTATTTCTAGGTGATCGGGGCTACAGGGAGTGAGGGAGGGGGGTACCACTAGACTTCCAGAGTATTATGAAACATTTATTTCTCGGCGATCATGGCTATGGAAAGGGAGGGGGGTACCACTAGACTACCAGGGAATTATTCAGCATTTATTTTTCACTGATTGAAGCTATGGTAGGGGTGGGGATAACACTATTCTACCAGGGACATTATAGGGTGCTTGTGCACAGTGTACTGGGGAGGAGTCCACCCACGGCCAGCGGCTGCTGTGAGTCATTTGAGTCATATTTTTCAGGCTTAACTTTGTGCATCAGTATGCAGTGCATTTCAGGGTTGTGCCAGCATATGCGCCACACATCCCCGGCTGAATATTTCTCGGCGATCAGGGCTAAGGAGAGTGAGGGGGGTACCACTAGAATACCAGGGAATTATGATACATTTATTTCTCAATGATCGCAGCTACAGGGAGGGAGGGGGTTACCACTAGACTACCAGGGAATTATGAAACAATTATTTCTCAGTGATCAGGGCTACGGGGAGGAAGGGGGTATCACTAGACTACCAGGGAATTATGAAACATTTATTTCTCGGCTATCAGGGCTATGGGGAGGGGGGTACTACTAGACTACCCAGGAATTATTCAGCATTTATTTCTCTCTGATCGGAGCTACAAGAGGGGTGGGGGGTGCCACTAGACCCCCTCTGGCAGCACCACATGCTGTGCAGAATGACATGTGCATTTCACTGGCCTGCCCTGCACAACACATGCAAATGGGGCCATAACGACATGCAAATGGCCCCATTTGCACCTTTTATGTAGTATGGTCCTATTTGCGTATTGCTGGCTGAATATCAGGAATTTGCACACAGTGTAACTCTGTTATGCTGGCGCAGTTCCTATTCCTGGTATTCAGCCCTGTCTGGGAGTATGCATCAGCATATCGTATTTGCGCAGTGCGCATTACCTGATACATCCAGAGGAGATGCGCCATGGCTCATCTCTTTCAAATTTATCCCTTAGTTGCACCAGCACAACTCAGTTGCGCTGTGCCACCACATGCACCATTGCCAGGTACAATTCTGAATATCGGGGCCAAGGTATTTATTTATTTATTTTAAATGATAAAGTACTGAATATACTCCACTGGTGTTGGGGTTGAATGAAAGGCGAGTCAGGCTGTGTTGTAACATTGAGAATGTGATGTGATAGCACAAGTAGATTCAAGAGGAAAAATGTGTTTTTAAAGGGTATGAAGTATGTAACTGTGGCAAATTATTCACAAGGTTGCTGTTTTGTCTGGGAGTTGGTACTGGGTAATTGTGGTTGGTGGTGGGGGCCTTGCTAAGTGAGGGAAAAAAACATGGCTGACATTTCATTTTCAAACTGAGTTGGGCACAGTGACCTTTCTTGTGTTGTGACATATTGGGTAGCACTTTTTATTTCTTGGTCTCTGTTGGTAGTTACTGTATCCCCTGGCAGGGTTATCAAAGACTAGAAAATCTTAAACCCATTTTCTAAAATTAAATCCATGTTTTATTGGCAAACATGAACATGTAAGATTACAGTATACAAATACTGGAAACAAATACAGTACAAATGCCAAAGATAAGCCCCGTGCATATGTCAGCAGTCCTAATGTTTGTGTTACTACTATGTGGTCTAGGGACAGGTTAGGCAGACAGAAATACACATATATATATATCTGACAAATGGGGCAGAATTGAGTTGTGTGCACGTTTTCTGTTTCTAATCACAACCCCAAAATGCACTAAAAGTTGCTTGTTTTAGAACCTCCTTTGACAACAGTAATTTGTGCACATTGGCATTTTAACTTTAAAATGGTAATGTGTCCACTCCAGGGCCTGGAGCCAGTGCCAAAAACTTAAATGGCACTTGGGGAAAAGTCAGCACTCTGCCGCCATGGTGCTTGTTGAGGTTGTAACCTGTAAGTATTTGCACACTGCTGTTTTTGCACTTAAGAAACTGTTAGCACAGCAAGTTATCTTGTTTGAAAGTGCATTTTACCTGTGAGTGGCAGAGTGCTGACTTTACTCTCAGTGCCATTTTGCATATTAACTGCATGCCAGTTACTAATTTTCATTTCAAACCACTCTGACATTTTTATTTAGCTAAGATTGAAAATGAGGCATTCTAATTGGCTAACATGCATCCTATGCTGTCCAGGAATGCTGGGAATTGATCCTGGATCACTCTGAAATTGATTTTGGAATGCTGGCAAACTGATCCTGTATCCCTGGAAAAACTGATCCTGTATGCTTGGGAGACAGCTCCTATATCCCTGGTAAAGTGGTCCTATATCTCTGAGAAACTGATCCTGTATCACTGGAAAACTGATTCTTTATCGCTGGTAAACTGATCTTGTATCACTGGGAAACTACTCTATCATTGATAAACTCATCTTGTATCCCTGGTAAACTAATCCTGTATTAGTTTACCAGGGATACAGGATCAGTGGTAAACTGATCCTGTACCCCTGGGAAACAGATCCTGTTATCACTGGTAAACTGATACTTTACTGCTGGTAAACTGATTTTGTATCACTGGGAAAGGTAACAAATGCACATGGGCAATACGTAAAGCCAAATCCGAATACTTTAAAACCTCCCTTACAGCTGCCTGGGGCACCAGTCGCAAATTCTGGGAAAACATGAAGGCAATCACCAGTAAATCCTCTACCCCACCCAACACAGCTAAACATCAATGGCTCCATATCCACTGACCCTAAACTTGTCGCAGACGTACTCAACTCCTCCTTCTTGGACCTTAGCACTGTTTTGTCGCCCAGCTTCTTTGACCCCACTGATCCACCTCAGCCCCCTGGCACCAGACTCTTTTCGCTTCACAGCCCTCACTCCCCTTGAAGCCAGGTGATATCTTCTCAAAGCCCTAAGTGGCTCCTGTCACAGCAACGATGCCCTAGACCTCAAACTGCTATGCTTGGTACTGGGTGTGGTCCTCTCCCCTCTAACCTGCCCACTCAACCACTCTCTCTGCCTTAGTAAATTCCCCTCTGTCTGGAAAACCACAATCATTACTCCCATCCACAAAAGCAGTGACTGCCTCTTCCCTGGGAACTATCAACCAATATCTATCCTCCTACCCCTCTCAAAGGCCCTTGAAAGAGTCGTTTCAGACCAACTTATGGACTACCTTGCTAAATATGACCTCCTAGCTAAAGAGCAGCATGGTTTCCGGTGGGGGACATAGCACCTTCACTGCCCTCCTGGAGTTTACTAGCTTCGTGCATGACACCCTAGATAACGGGCATCTGGCTGGCTCTGTCTTCCTTGACTTGTCAAAATCTTTTGACACTGTCAATCACACCCTCCTGCTAACTGTCCTCTCCCACCTGGGCCTCTTCCAGGATGCCACATTCTGGTTTAAGGATTACTTATCCTACCATACCCAGTGGGTTAGAATATGTAACGCCCTCTTGAACCCACTCCTGGTCCTCTCAGGTGTTCCCCAGGTTTCATTTTGGGGCTATTCTTTTCAGCCTATTTTTCAATACCCTTCCTCAGTCCTGCCTAGAAAAAAATCCTCTTACATGCTGATGATGCGGTGCTCTACTCCTCTCATTCCAACCCCTGTTCTCTTCAATTGCCACTCAAGAACTCCTTCTCAGTGGCTGAATCCTGGTTCATTGACCACAAGCTCATATTAAATCAAAAAAAAAACAAGGTCATGCTGCTTATGCACCACCAGAGCAAACACAAAGAGACCTCTGTCAGTATCCTAACCAACCTTCTCCAACCTCTTGAACAAGTGAATGCTTTCAAATATCTGAGAATCACCCTTGACTCTGCCCTCACCTTCCATGACCACATTCACCTCCTAGGTATGGCGGTCAACTCAAGAATTGGCATGCTCTATCGCCATAGGAGCTGCCTTCCCCCTGAAGCCCTCCACCTGCAATCTCGTCCTCTATTCTGTCCCTCACAGACTATGGGATTAAGGTCTACGGAGCAGCTGACAGCACTGCCCTGCATAGAATCAAAGTCTCATTAAATAAGGTGTGTCGGCTAGCCACAGGATGTCCTAGACTAACTCACACCTGCACACTTTACAACATGGTCAACTGGCTAAACTCTGAGGATCAGCTACGGTACCAGACATGTCTACTGGCCAGGAAAATAACCAGTGGGATTGCCCCTCCAGGGCTCTCCCTCCTCATCCAAAACGTACCCAAAACTATTGCCACGTGCAACTCTTCTAAACCCAGTCTGTTAATTCCACTACTTAGGACCACTTTAGGCCAGCGCTCCTTTTCCTATAGAGCCCCCTCCTGGTTCAACTCCCTCCCCAGCTCAGTCACCCTTGAACCCAAACTCGGACGTTTCAAGTCTCTTCTTCAGGACCATCTACTTGCCTCTCATACCTGCAACTGCCCTGGTTAACCCTTCCCCCTCCTCCTCCTTGCTTCTTGACAAAGGACTCCTGTCCTGCCTTACCTCATTTACTTTTATTGTGTAAATCCTTGCTACTGAGAGATCACTGCCTTTACTTGCAACTATGGTCAATGATTACTGTATTATACCTGCTTAGAATTTATTACTGTATTTAATGAATGTACCCTTATCTTCTTGACTGTATTTGTATTTCTCTATGACATGAAGCCTTTGTAAATGAGTCTCTGACTCAAAGGATTGTAATTCCCGATACTGTTCAATAAATAAATAAATAAAATAAACTAATCCTCTACTGCCGATAAACTGATCCCATATCCCTGGTAAACTAATCCTGCATCAGTTTACCAGCATCAGTGGTAAATTGATCCTGTATCCCTGGGAAACAGATCCTGCATCACTGGTAAACTGATCTCTGGTAAAATAATCCCATATCCATGGGAAACACATCCTGTAATGCTGGAAAACTGCTCCTGTATCCCTAGTAAACAGATAATGTATCCCTGGTAAACTGATCCTGGATTGATGATAAACCGATCCTTTTTTTGCTAGTAAAGTGATCCTTTAATGCTGGTTAAATGATCCTGGATCATTGTTAAACTGATCTTGTGTCACTGGTAAACTGATCCTGAATCGCTAGGAAACCGATCCTGTATTGCTAAGAAACTGATCATGTATCACAGGGAACGTGATCCTGTATTCCTGTGTAACTGATCTTGGCTTGCTGGTAAACCTGATCCTGTATCCATGGGAAAAAGATCCTGTATCCCTGGGAAAGTATTGCTTCCTTTATTCCACACTTGGCTGGCTATCACCACAGACCTGCCATGACTTCCTAATGAGCACCCTAATTGATAAGGCTTTTCGAGATTTGGAGAACTCCCCCATCAAGCCTCCTCAGTATTAGGTCTGGCACACGTACGCTCAGATCCTCCTCTCAATGTCTCCTTGAACATCCCCAGACCACAACTGAGATGGGTCAGAAAGCCTTCTCCCTCACTGCTCCTAGGCTTTTTAATGGTTTACCTGCTCCACTGCACTCACTGAACACTTCCCCCTCTTCAAATCACATTTCAAAAACATCCCTTTGACCACCGCGGTATGCAAGTGCACACTTGACCTGGAGAGGGTGGAAATTTCTTCACCTGGCCTTCATCTGCTGATCATGTTCCCGAAGCTTTGTCCATTCCGTTGATTGGCTGTCTACTGTAGGACTGCATTGATATGTGTTATGTGGGGCCAGATATTGAAGAATGGGCAAAGCAGAGCGCAAAGGTTTGTGCTACGTTTGCCCATTTCTCACAACTCTGAGGTTATTATATTCAGTCTGACTGAATCTAGGAGCATGTTGGCGCAGCACTAAGCCAAGTAGCACTGCCCAAACATGGATCCTGGCAATTCAGTGAACAGTAACCCCAGACTCAATAGCACTGGTAGCTCCCAGTATGATACTCAGACAGCACCATGCAAATAAGCAGATTGGGCATGCAAGGCACTAAGGGGCCCTTTGCATGCCCATTATGGGCACATTTGCATGGGAAGCAGTGGTAGATTTGTGCCCCTGTATCTGGCCCCGCCCAAACCCCGACTGCCTGGTCCCATAAAAGGGACATATTTCCTGGTATATAGAGGCACCCCCTACCCTCCAATCCTTGTCCTTAGTAAAATTTGAGTATTCCCTGGTTCCAGTGGTCCCACTGCCCTCCAATTGCCATCCCACATAGTGTAAAATATTTCCTGGTGGTGGCCAGTTATCCCCATACCCTTCGATCACCATCCCATATACTGTTTGATATTTTCCTGGTGTCCAGTGGTCTCTCATCCTCCAATTGCCATCCTGTATACTGTTAGATATTTCCCTAGTGTCCATTGGTCCCTCCCCATATCATATCACATATTCCCTGAAAACAAGTGTCATCCTCCGTCCACCGATCCCCATCCCCATACTAACGTAAGTATTCTCTGGCATCTAGTGCCCCCCCACACTGTGGGACTGGCCAACTCACCCTGCCACACTGCCCCCTTACCTGTTTTTCTGGTGCTGCGGGAGCCCATACAGTGACTGGCACAGCCCTCCGTACACCACCTCGTCCAGACACCACATGTGATGACAGGGAGTATGCATCCCCTGAACTGTAAAGGGAGCGCATGTAGACACTACACACGCTCCCTTTACAGTGAGGGGATGTGCGCTCCCTGTCATTGCATATGATGACTGGCCACGGTGGTGAGAGGAGGGCTGTGCCAGTCGTTGCATAGTCTCCCATGGTGTCGATGAAACCGGTAAAGATAGTGGTGGCAGGGTGGGTTGGGCAGTGCCCATGGTGAAGGGGAGCCACTAGAGGCCAGAGAATGCTGATCTTAGTACGGGGATGTGGATTGGTGGGGGGTGCCACTAGATGCCAGAGAGTATGTGATACTTATTTATTTAAAATTTGGTAACTGGGAAAGGCAACTGAGCCAAGGCCCATTTCCAGGTGTGACCCGGGGGTTAGGGTAAGGACATAGTCAAGTAATAACAATAGAACTGTTTCTCATTATTTATAGTATTACAAGATATCTTGTCAGTACTCCAAAATAATAATGTTGTGTAGGCTGCAGCACTCATCACCTAGGACCAGCTAGGTCCACCTCTCCAATAATGTTGTTTTTTAGTCCTTAAGGAGAGATATCAAATTGGTAATGTGCCTCCCCCCCCCCCAGAGAGTTCACACCCAACTATGGAAGTTGCACCAGGGAGAATCTCTGGGACTAAAGGTTTGAACTCTCTGGGGGAGGGGGCACATTATCAATCTGATATCTCCCCTTAGGGACTACAAAACCACATTATTGAGGGCTGGCCTAGGTGGTGAGTGCGGGAACCTACACAACATTATTATTTTTGAGTACTGAAAATATATACGCTATAAATAACAGGGGACAGCTGTACCTGTTATTGTTGTTATATGCTTGTCGTCGAGGCACAGGTCAGGAAGCATAGGGAAAACCCAGGAGCAGTTGTAAAATTCACCAAAACGTTATTTATAGTAGCAGAAATATAAAAATAAAATGTGTTCATAATAACTATGTACAGAAGCAAAATAAAATATTTCTTGTAATAAAAACCTCTTGCAGTAGTAGCTTAGCCTTTTTATAAGTCTTTTTCAACCCCCCCCCCCCACCTGTAGCAAACATCCTGTTTTTGCAAAATGTTCTGTTCTCATAAATATCAGGCAGGATGTTTCTGAGGCCCCTTTTGCAAAATGGTCTCAAGCATTTGCACTCTGGTTTTCTACAATTAATATACATTTCAACAGCAATACTAAATATTTTCTAAGCAAAAGATATCCCAATATCAGCTACATTTCCATACATTGATTCTCATATATTTTTATATTAGCAGATATGCATGGGAGGAAAAACAGAGAGCAAGAGAAAACTGAGAGACAGTGAGAGGGGCAAAGAATTGTGAGACTGTTTGGGTTGATCGAGTCAGAAGTCTCACAGGAAAATTTGGTTACGCAACCAGACAGAGAAGAGACAGAAAAGAAAAGATTCTTGCATTTAAACACATTTTCCATAACAAATGGAGCAGGGTTTTATTCTACCCTGTCACACACACACCCCTCCTTAAGAGGGAACCTGTTTTATTAAACAAGTTTCCAAAACTTTTTATTCTCTAATAACATTTGCTGCTTTCAGCAATTAAGCACATCTGCATTCATTTTTTTTTATAACAGTACAGCAAAAAGTACAGTTCAAACCCATATTTTAGTTTTTTTCAACCTTCAGAGTCCTCAATTTCTGATCCATATCTTGACAGAAAATCAGCATTATTATTCTCTTTACCAGATTAGTGAATCACCATGAATTTAAATGGCTGCAGTGCCAGCTAACACCTTGTGATTCTGGAATTTTTATGTTGCTTGCACGCATGTGCAAGAAATATGTTGTGGCAGCTTGCTGCAGAAGCAGGTTGTGGAGATACATAGATACATAGACAGTGTCGGCAGATAAGGGCCTATGGCCCACCCAGTCTGCCCATTTGAGCTTGTAAGTTCAGTTTGTTTTCCTAGAAGTCTGTTGCCCTTTTACCCCTGACCTCCAGAATTCCTTTATGTCTATCCCATGCATTCTTAAATCCTGTGATTGTTTCAGCCCCCACCACTTCCTCTGGCAGGGTGTTCCACTTGTCCACCACCCGTTCTGTGAAGAAATTCTTCTCATGTTTCCTCTGAATCGTCCTCCTCCAACTTCATCCCATGGCCTCTAGTCCTGGAACATCTTTTTCGCTTAAAATAGTGTTTTCCTGCACCCTGTTCCTCCCTGTAAGATACTTGTATGTCTCTATCATATCCCTCTCTCCTCCTCTCCTCCAGGAGTACACATGTTCAGTTCCTTCAACCTGTCTTCATAGGACTTGTGATGCAATCCATGCACCATCTTTGTTGCCCTCCTCTGAACCTTCTCTACCCTGTCTATGTCCTTACGTAGGTATGGTCTCCAGAACTGTACACTGTACTCCAGGTGGGGCCTCACTAGTGTCTTGTATAGCGGAATTATGACCTCCCTTTTCCTGCTGGTGATGCCCCTGCCTATACATCCCAGCATCCTATTTGCTTTACCTGCTGCCTTGTCACACTGTTTCCCTACCTTGAGGTCATCAGAGATGACAACCCCAAGATCCCTTTCCTGCTTGGTGCATGCTATATCCTCACCCCCCAACTGATATATTGTGCCAGGGTTTTTGTGCCCCATATGCATTATCTTGCACTTCTTTGCATTGAATTTCAACTGCCAAACCCCTGACCATTCTTCAAGTTTCTGCAGGTCACTTCTCATTCTGTCTACACCCTCTGGTGTGTCTACTCTGTTACAGAGCTTTGTGTCATCAGCGAACAGTGAAATTCTGCCTTCTAGGTCCTGCGCAATGTCACTGATGAAGATGTTGAATAGGACCGGTCCCAGCACTGATCCCTGTGGTACCCACTGGTCACTCTTCCTCTGTGGAGTGACAGCCATTTACCACCACCCTCTGTGTCCTGCCACCCAGCCAGTTACCTACCCACCACACTACTGTCCTGCCCACACCCATATTCCCCAGTTTGTGTAATAGTCTTCTATGTGGCACAGTGTCAAAGGCCTTGCTGAAGTCCAGATAGGCCATGTCCACTGCCCTCCCTGATCCACCTCCCTAGTCACCCAGTCAAAAATTCAACGAGGTTGGTCTGACATGACCTTCCCTCGGTGAAACCATGCTGCCTTGGGTCCTGTAGTCCATTGACAACCAGATGTTTCACCAATCTCTCCTTCAGTAGTGCTTCCATGATCTTCCCCACTACGAGGTGAGGCTGACTGGTCTGTAGTTCCCTGCTCCTCTTTCTTCCCACTTTTGTATAAGGGGACTACATCTGCTGTCCTCCAGTCTTTGGGTACCTCCCTGTTTCCAGTGATCGGCTAAACAGGATAGCCAGAGGTTCAGCCACCACCTCTCTTAGTTCTTTAAGGACCCTGGGGTGCACACATCTGGCCCCATTGCTTTATCAACTCTTATTACTTCCAGTTCCTTCAGGACCTTTCTCATGTAAAGGACTCTGTGTCCATTTCTGCACCATTCTCACCCCTTGTACTCCCTTCAGACCCATTACCCTCCACCCTTCAGTAAAGACTGAGCAGAAATACCTGTTCAATATGTCAGCTTTACTGTTGTCATCCTCCACACAGCCCCATCCTCCCCTTCAGTCTCCACTATCCCTCCTTTGTCTTTCTTTTTTCACTTATGTACCTGTAAAGGTTTTGTCTCCTCTACCCACTGATTTTGCAATGTGTTCTTCTGTCTGAGCTTTGGCTTCCCTTACTGACCTCCTGCCTCCCTTTGCTTCTCCTGGTACTTCTCCCTATCCCTTCTGCCTGTGTCTTTTTGTATTGCCCTGAATGCAATTTTTTGGTTTTCACTTTCTTTGATACCTCTTTGGAAAACCATAATGGTCTCCTCTTCCTTTTCCTCTTGCTAACCTGCTTAATGCATAATTCTGTTGTTCTTGTAATCCCCATTTTAAATACTGCCCACTGTTCCTCAACCCTGATTCCTGTCCCATTCCCTTAATACCTCTTTCAAGTATCTCCCATTTTCCCAAAGTCTGCCCCTAAAATCCAGGATACATGTTTTTGTGTGGTTTGGTTCTGCTCTTTCTGTGATTTCAAACCACAATGACTGGTGGTCACTGTTTCCCAGGTGCTTCCCCACTGTCCCCCCATCACACTGTCCCTGTTTGTGAACACAAGGTCAGTATTGCCTTCTGCCGCGTTGGTTCCATGACCAGTTGCTTGGGAAGGCACCCTGAAGGAGTCCAGGATAAATCTGCTCCTAGTTGATGCTGCTGCTGGGATGCTCCAGTCCACGTCTGGAATATTGAAGTCTCCAACCAGTACTACCTCACCCTTGTCTGCCATCCTTTGGATGGCTAGCATCAGCTTCCTATCTGTTTCTTCCTCCTGGGCTGGTGATCTATAGACCACACCTGTGCGGATGGCTGTCCCCATTTTCCTTTCCAGCTTAACCCACAGTATCTCTCCCCCATTTTGTTCCTCCTGGATCTCTGTGGCCCTTATGTCATTTTCACATACAGTGCCACTCCTCCTCCCTTCCTGCCTGCTCTGTCTCTTCTGAATATGTTGTAGCCAGGTATGGCCATCTCCCAGTCGTGGTTATCATTACACCAGGTTTCAGTGATGGCCACAATGTCCAGGTCTGACTGTACCAACAGCCTCCAGATCTTCCATCTTGTTGCTAAGGCTCCTGGCATTTGCACACATGGCTTTCATGATTTGACCTCCTAGACTGTTTCACTGTTCTACTCCAGCCCATTCCTTGGTTGTCATTTATCCCTGGTTCTCCTTGCTGTCTGCCCTTCTGCTGAATTTTGCCCTTTCTGCTTATCCACCTCTTGGGCACTAATCTCCATCTTCTGCACACTGCTTTGTAGAGATAGCCACCCTCTGGTTCACTGGTTCCACTGCTAGCTGTGGGGGTGAGCAAGTAGGTACCCTCCTTGCTGGCCTGCTACCCCTTTGCAGTTTAAATGCTTGTCAATGTAGCATTTAAACTTATCATTGAGTGCTTGGATTCCCCTCCAGGATGGATACAGGCCGCCAGGCTTGAACAAACCTCCATCCCTCCAGGTGGGTCCCCAGTCACCAATGAATCCAAACCCTTCCTCACAGCACCTGTTCTTCAACCATGAGTTAAAGTTCCTGGTGCATGCACTCCTATGCTCTCCCTTGCCTCTCACAGGTAGTACTACTGAGAAAGTGACAGAAGTAGCTACTTGCTTGAGACCCCTCCCCAGTTTCCTAAACTCTTCCTGAACTTCCTTTGGCTTCCCATTTGCCAGGTCATTAGTACCTAGGTGGATAATGACATCCAGCTCACCCTCCCGTCTTGCCTTCCCAGTGAGCCCCAGGATCTTCCTTCCATCTCTCCATGCCGTGGCACCTGGTAGGCACCTCACCTCCCTGTCCTCCCCCTCCTGTGTTCCTAGCTGAATCCCTCTTATGATGGAGTCCTCCACCAGGATTCGCTTCCTCCTCCTCTGGGGTCCACTGCTTTCCCCGCTGAGGTCACCTCCTTGGCTAACCTCCACATCCTTTCTTTCAACTTCTTTGGGTACCTCTATTTGGTTGTCCTCATTTGCCAGTGTGGCATATGAGTTCTTGAGTGGAATAGGATCTGGGATGTGCCTCTGCCTGACTGCTCTAACCTTCCCTGAGCCCACTGTAATCCAAGTGCTCCTCGTTCTCGGCATCCTTTGAGGCAGTTGCATCGGACTGGGTGGTCCCTGGATGGGGTGATGGTACTCCTGACCCAGTTTACTTCCGCTCTGAGTCTGGCTACCTCATCCTGCAGTCCAGAGAGATGCATGCAGATAGGGCAGCACCTCAGTGTCCAGAAGGTCTGCCTGAATATGGCTGCCCCACAGCCACTGCATTGCACCACTCCCCACATTATACTGCAATTCCACTACTTGTCTGCTACTGAAGCTCTCCTAGTTCCCTTTTTATTAATTTACTGTACTAAAAATCCTGCCACTGATCCTCAGATAATTTTTTTTTTTAAAGAAAAAGAAACCAATAAATAAATAAATGAGTCAAAACACTTGTGCTGAGGGTGGGCTTCTTCCTCCTTATGCCCCTCCTACTTCACACTCCTTACTATACCCTGTGTTTAGCTCCTGTCAATCAGATTTAACAGGGCATATAATTAAGAGTTGGGGAAGGGGAAAAATTTGCAGCAATTAAAGACAGCACAGAATTACATCACCACTATGTTTTAAATTCTCAACAGCCCAAAAACAATTATAAGTAAAGACAACAAAGAAAGTATAGTGTCACTAAAAGCCCACAATCTAAGTTTAAAAGAAAAATAGCAATTACCAGTTACTCTAAAGCACTGAATTGAATATGTTTCCTTCCTTCCCCTTCTGGCTTCTTCATGCAGCACTGTTGTGGCCAATGCTCCCCCTGCCTTTTGAGGCTTAGCCCACGTTCCCCAATGGGGTGGCATGCTGCTGCTGACACTAGTTAAGCCAGCGTGCCACCATCTTGAAACATTTTAGCTGCTGAAATCAGGGGCTTCCTCATCACTGTAACGTCAGCCATTCCCCTGCAATGAGGGAGCAACCCATCATTGCAGGGTAGAAAGTTACCTAGTGTAATATTGAGATCAACCCTGGTCCATCTCTGCGTCCCGTCATAACCTTGCCCCCGCCACCACTGTCCCTAAAACCGATGGACTAACTTTCGCCCACCTGAATGCTAGGAGCCTTATGGCCAACCTGCCTGACCTCCAGGCTTGGATCTATACTAATGTCCCGGACGTCCTCGCCATCACAGAAACCTGGCTTAAGCCCACAGTGCCTGACTCTCAGTGCCACTTTCCTGGATACAACAAGCTTCGTATCGACCGTCCTGTCACTAAAAGGGGAGGTGGCCTTGCCCTCTACTTCAAAACTCACCTAAACATTACCCTTCTGCAGGACCCCCTCCTACCAAACTGTGAAATCCTACACTCCCTACTGCTTCTTGGGGGTGTAAAGAAACTCCATATTTTTTGTACTTATATCCCCCCAAAAAATGCTACACAAGGCATCACTGAACTCCTAGGGTTTCTGCCTTCAGTTACAGGCAAGAATGACGTTATCTGCCTTGGTGATTTTAACCTTGACTGGTCCAAGAAAAACTCAGCTAACCTATCCTCCTTAGCTAGCAAGGCAAATCTATCCCAGCTCATACATGAACCCACAAGGGTCTCACGTGGGGGCAACTGTGCCACCCTCCTTGACTGGATACTTACTAACAGGATGGAATATGTTGCCTCACCCGGTGTGCTACCTGACACAATTAGTGACCACTATCCCATCTACTGTGTCTGGAACACTGTCATTCCTCCCTCCTGCTAAAACTGTAACCTTTCCTAATCTCTCCCGCCTAAGTCATGAGGACTTTAACTGACCTTAACCAGGTTGACTGGTCCCTCTCTACCAAACAGAGGACATTAACATAGCCACAGAATATTTCAACTCCGTCCTCCTCTCTCTTCAAAACCTTCACATCCCAGTCACCACACGTAGGATGGCAGGGAAAGTAACCAAGTGGCTAACATGCCCGCTTCAACTTCTCAAATCTAGGGACAAACTTTGGTCCAGGTGGAAGATCTCCCACCTCCGTGCAGACTTTGAAGACTATCGTGCATTACGTAACAACTGCAAAAGACAAATTCGTATTGCCAAAAGCACCTACTATAGGAACCTACTAATAACATCCTCTACAAATCCGCGCAGGTACTGCTCCAAAATAAAGGACATTCTCGGCAACAACAAGCAACAGAATCCAGCTGACATGAACATTCAAGGTGTTCACTGCACCAACCATGACACCATTGCCAATGCCTTCAATGCCTTTTTTCTTCTCCACCAGTCGCTACTCTAACTAGCCCACAACCTGACTGTCCTCTTCTCTCCTCGCCCTCCTCACCCTCCCTTTCATTCTTGGCTCCAACCAATACCTTGAAGTTCGCAAGCTACTTAACTCCCTTCCGCACGCTGGGGTCAGGGCCTGAGGGCATCCATCCTTGCAAACTTAAGCAGTATGCACCTTGGCTGACCAGACCTATCACCTGGCTTTTTAACCTCTTGATTCATACGTCTACTGTCCCATCCACCTGGAAAACTGCCAGAACCATCCCTATACACAAAAAGGGCGATGTCAAACTCATGTCCAACTACTGCCCTATATCTCTTCTGCCCACTCTCAGTAAGCTGCTTGAAAAAATAGTCCACTGTCAGCTTGCTGCTCACCTTGACATGTTTAATCTTCAAACCCCATGCCAACATGGTTTCCGGCCCGGTCACAGTACCACCTCTGTACTTACACAACTTACAAATGACATCAGAAATAATATGGACCATTGCCTACTCACTGGGGCCGTCTTTATCGACCTGTCTAAAGCCTTCGACATGGTACACCATCCTCTCATGCTAAAGAAGCTCCAATCCATTGGAGCATCTGACCAAGCCCTCTCCTGGTTCCATAGCTATCTTGACAATCAGACTCAGGCGGTAGCATTTCACAAGGCCCTTTCCTCCCCCCTAAACATCTCCCGTGGAGTTCCCCAGGGATCCAATCTTGGACCTCTACTCTTCTCCTCTTCTAAATGATATTCCCACCATGTCCCAGCATAGCTGCACTCTTATGTCGCAGATGACCTTGTTCTCTACTCTGGGTCAAAATCGGTTGCTGCCATCAACTCCACTCTCACTAATGACTTCAATCCTGCAGACCTGGCTCTCTAGCAACCACCAAGTCCTGAACCTAGAAAAACCTGTGCTATGCTATTTGGATCCTCTAAGAAACTGTCTGCCCCTCCGAACAGGCTCGGGTTCAATGCCTTGATGGCTCCCTCATCTCAAACACTGAGTCCTTCAAGTACCTTGGGGTCACTTTGGATCCCACACTTGACCTGTCTCAACATGTCAGTATGGTGTGCCGTGCCGTCAATGCTAAAATTGACGGAGCTTATCGCGTGCACCACTCCCTCACTCCTTCCGCTAGACTTTCTGTTGCGAGAGGTATTCTCTTACCCCAGCTCCAATATGCTCTGCCCCTCCTCTTTGCTGCAAACTCTGCTACACTCCACAAATGGGACACTGTCTACAACAACATCTGTAGATTCTCCTCAACTGCTCCACGTCTTACCCATCATTGTCTCCCGCTACGCTGGCCTAAATTGGCTGTCACCTAAGGATATTCAAGCCTACTCCTGGGCTGCTTTATCGACTCCTGTCTAGACCTCTCTGCCCTGTCTATCTTGCCAACCTCCTGACTCCTGCCTCACACACCCGTACCCTCAGGTCTTCCTCTGTCCCCATGCTCTCCACTAGACCTTGCATGACAAAAATGGGTGAACAGGCATTTGCCCATATTGCTCCCAAATTCTGGAACTCACTCCCCCTTATGGTGAAAACTTCAGCCTCCTATCGAGAATTCAAAAACTTGCTGTTCACCCACCTCCTAGCCTCTGGCCAATGCAAATGCTCTTAATTTGCTTTGTCCCACTGAAGACTGTCGGGTCTGACCCTGAGTACTACACTAATGTTCTCCCATGCAATACGTTTGTCTAGGTGGCTATGAACCTTGATGTCTTTACTGTCCTCAGCTGTCTTATGGTTACCCTAATTGCTTTATTTTACATCCTTATTATGATCTATGCCTAAAATGTATCCTTATGTAACTATTACTGTGCTACCCAATGTATATCTTGTTTTGCTCCTGTACACCTATATTATGCCTGTGCATTTCTGCATATTGTAACCAATGTCCTGTGCTCTCCCGGATTGTGCCTGAAAATAGGCAGGTCTGTTGCCTAGCGCACTTACCCAGTTACCAAAAGCTAATAAATAAACAAATAAATATTGTTTGCGAATGTGGCAGCAAGCGCCACCATGGTCTCAAACAATATTATCCAGCCCAAACTGCCGAGGGGTGACCAATCCCCCTCGGCAGCATGTGCCCCCCAAAAACAGTGTTTGTTTGCTGATGGGGGGCCCAATCCCTGTCATCTTCAGTGCCCATCCCAGTTCCATTTACCGATGGGGCAGCCCACTCCCCGTCGGCATAATGTCCCCCCCCAAAAAAAAGTTGTTTTCTGCTGAGGGGGTGCTCAATCCCCCATCGGCTACTGCCCCCCCAAAAAACACAGTCAGGTGGCATGCTGGGAGCCCACCCTCGCATGCCAAATGCCCCTGTAAAAAAAAAAAAAGTCCTGCAATGTTTTTTCTTTTATTTTACCCTGTGAAACAGAAAACGGTCCCTTGTGGTCTGTCCTGCTCCCTCCCCCAACCCGCACCCACCCACTGTGCACCTGCCTCCCCACACCCCCCTCCCCCCATATTTACCTCCGGGGCCCGGCGCGACAATCTTCGGTGGACCGGGAACACGTCTGCACTCTTGAAAGCTGACCACGAACTGAAGAAATGCTGGTAAGCTGTATAATGGGATAAATAGTTATTTTTTTCATCTTTGGTGCATATCTCAGTCATTTTTATGTTCGCTTGCGTGCATGCTCAAGGAACATCTTGGGAGAATGGGACACTTTGGAGGTGTGCCTCTCCTGACCAATCCCCTGCTCCCTTGAGCAGGCGTGACGGTCCTGCACCAATTCGCACCAGTGCTGTGTATGACAGCAGTGGTCTTCTCTTCAAAGAAAACCACCGCTGTGTGCTTGCACCGCGTCACGGCCCCCCCCCAAATCTTTGCTGCCACACTGGGAGCCCACCACGGCATGGCAAATGTCCCGCGTCGTCTGCTGACGGGGGTGCCCAATCCCCCGTCGGGCTCCACCGCCCCCCCCCAGCCATCCTTCTGCCACGCCAGAGCCCACCCCAGCATGGCAAACATCCTAGTCACAAAGTAAAAAAAACAAAACCTGTAAATTGAAAACAGTCTCACGCAGTCTCCGCCCCCACACAACCCGCACCCTGCCTCCTCACCCCTCACCCCATACTCTACCTCGAGCTTACGCGATGATCATTGCTGGACCAGGAACACGTCTGCACTCTTCAAAGCCGACCGCAAACTGAGGAAATGCCGGTAAGCTCTATAATGGGCTAGATGGGTTTTTTCAACTTTGTTGCATATCTTAGGCATTTTTTGGAATTTCTGTACCAAATTTTCAACATGGGGTTTTTGGGACCCCTTCTCATGAATTCTGTCACTGTCATGGTGTTATTCGGGCCCGAAGGGTGATTTCGCAGTCACTAAACGAAATCACCTTTTGGGCCTGATTAATGAAATGACAGTGCCAGCATTCATAAGGTGGACTTTCAAAAAGCCTATTTTGAAAATTTGGTGGAAAAATTCCTAAAAATGATGGTTTTACGAGCGTGCATTGTGCAGTTCCTATGCAGGCTCGTAAGTTCACGAATTTTCAATATTTTCATTCCAAATTTTCAACATTGCCATTTTACCACACCTTCTTATGAGTAGTATAGCTGTCATTTTTCACATCTCACCCAAAATGTGTTTCCGCCCATGTAGTGCACAATGGCGCAGTTGGTGTGCGAAATCAATTTATGGGACACATTAATAAAATCACAGTGACACTGTTCATGAGCAGACATCTTAAAATGGCTATGTTGAAAATTTGGTGAAAAAAATCCTAAAAATGACTGTTTTATGAGCGTGTGTTGCACAGTTCCTCACGCGCATTTCGTAGTTCAGCAATTTTCAATATTTTCACTCCAGATTTTCAACATTGCCATTTTAACACACCTCTTTATGAGCAGTACAGCTGTCATTTTTCACATCCTGCCCAAACGTGTTTCCGCCCATATGGCGCACAATGGCGCGATCAGTGTCTTGAAATCAATGTATGGGACACATTAAGAAAATCACAGTGACACTGTTCATTAGCAGAGGTCTTAAAATTGCTATGTTGAAAATTGTGAAAAAATATCTAAAAATGACTGTTCTGGCGTCGCTTGCGCGAGTTCCTATGCGCGCTTGTAAGTTTGCAATTTTCAATATTTTCCTCCAGACTTTCAACATTGCCATTTTACCACACCTCCTTATGAGCAGTACAGCTGTCATTTTTCACATCCTGCTCAAAACGTGTTTCCGCCCATGTAGCGCACAATGGCGCAGAAAATCACAGTGACACTATTCATGAGCAGAGATCTTAAAATGACTATGTTGAAAATTTGGTGAAAAAATTCCTAAAAATGACTGTTTTATGAGCGCGTGTTGTGCATTTCCTACGCACGCTCGTAAGTTCGCGAATTTTCAATATTTGCACTCCAATGAGTTCCAAATACCTAAACAGCAGATAGAAGCAAGCAACATTCGGCATTGACAAATGCTTGTACTTCTTTGTCACTGATTTTTTTAAGCCATGTCCAAGTGCCAAATACCTCTGCAAATACCTGCAAGTGAACGTTCGGCATTGACAAATGCTTGTTGGGAATTTTGGCACCAAATTTTCAACATGGGGTTATTGAGACCCCTCCTCATGAATTTAGCCACTGTCATGGCGTTATTCGGTCCCAAAAGATGATTTCACAGTCATGTGTGGAATCACCTTTCGGGACTGAGTAACAAAATGACAGTGCCAGTGTTCATGAGGTGGGCTCTCAAAAAGCCTATGTTGCAAATTTGGTGGAAAAATCCATAGAATGACTGTTTTACGAGTGTGCGTTGCCAGTTGCTATGCACGCTCGTAACTTCTCGAATTTGCAATATTTTCATACCAGATTTTCAACATTGGCATTTTTTCACACCTCCTTATGAACAGTATAGCTGCCATTTTTCACATCCTGGCCGAAAGGTGTTTTTGCACTTCCGTTGCAGAATAGCGCGGCTGCTGTAGGAAATCAGTGTTCAGGACAGATTAAGAAAATTACAGTGACACTGTTCATGAGCAGAGGTCCTAAAATGCCTATGTTGAAAATTTGGTGCTGATAGTCTGTCAAATGACTGTGTTACAAGTGTGCGTTATGCAGTTTCCACGCACCCTTGTAGCTTCGCAGATTTGTAATATTTTCATGCCAGATTTTCAACACTAGGATTTTTCCACACCTCCTTATGAACAGCACAGCTGCCATTTTTCACATCCTGGCTGAAATTTGTTTTTGCACCTCTAGCGCAGAATAGCGCTGTTGCTGTGGGAAATCAGTGTTTGGGACAGATTAAGATCGAGCGAGTGAGAGAGGGGGAGTCAGGACTGCTGCGAATTTCTTTGTGGCAGAGAAAGGCACCAGTGCAGGCAGGAACCCAGTACAAAAGGGCAGTCTGCAGTGCCAGGAGAAACAGAAAGAGTGAGTGAGAGGGGGAGTGAGCAAGCTCAATGGAGCTCTGTCGGGACTGTTGCAGATTTCTTTGTGGGCAGAAAAAGGCACCAATGCAGGCAGGAGCCCAGTACAAAAGGGCAGCCTGCAGTGGTGAGAGAAACAGAACGAGCGAGTGAGAGGGGGAGTGAGCAAGCTCAATGGAGCTCTGTCGGGACTGTTGCAGATTTCATTGTGGGCAGAAAAAGGCACCAATGCAGGCAGGAGCCCAGTACAAAAGGGCAACCTGCAGGGCTGGGAGAAACAGAATGAGTGAGGGAGGGAGGGAGAGTGAGTGAGCTCAATGGAGCTCTGTCTGGACTGCTGCGGATTTCTTTGTGGGCAGAAAAAGGCGCCAACGGAGGAAGGAGCCTGTACCAAAGGGCAGCCTACAGTGCCAGAAGAAACAGAATGAGCAAGTGAGGCAGAAGGAGTGGGCGAGCTCAGTGGAGCTCTGTTGGGACTGCTGCAGATTTCTTTGTGGGCAGATAAAGGTGCCAACACAGACAGGAGCCCAGTACAAAAGAGCAGCCTGCAGCACCGGGAGAAACAGAATGAGCGAGTGAGAGAGGGGGAGCGAGCAAGATCAATGGGGCTCTGGCGGAACTGCTTTGGATTTCTTTGTGGGCAGAAAAAGGCACCAATGCAGGCAGGAGCCCGGTACAAAAGGGCAGCCTGCAGCGCTGGGAGAAATAGGAGTGAGTGAGAGAGGGGGAGCAAGAGAGCTCAACGGAGCTGTGTCGGGACTGCTGCAGATTTCTTTGTGGACAGAAAAAGGTACCAATGCAGGCAGGAGCCCAGTACAAAAGAGCAGCCTGCAGCTCCTGGGAAGCAGAATGAGCGAATGAGAGAGGGAGAGTGTGCTAGCTCAACGGAGCTTTGTCAGGACTGCTGCGGATTTCTTTGTGGGCAGACAAAGGTGCCAACGCAAACAGGAGCCCAATACAAAAGTGCAGCGTCAGGAGAAATAGAATGAGTGAGTGAGAAAGGCAGAGTGAGAGAGATCAATGGAGCTCTGCTGGGACTTTAGAGTTGCCCACCCTCCAGCCCAGTGTCCTCTGTGGTCCTATATTACAGCAGGGTCTCTGGAGTGGAGACAAAAGAATGATTGGATACTTTTAGGATTGCTGTAATAATACAGATTCAGTTCTGTTTATTTCTGTAACTGAGCTAAGTACTGAGCTATACTGTTATGAGTGCTATAATATTATATATTTATTTGTTCTGTTTATTTCTCTGAGCTGAGTACTACTTGGAGTACAATAGGATTTCTAACTGGGCTGAGTGAAACTATAAGAGAGCTGAGAACAAAAAGTATGGTAGCTGAGGGGTGAAAAATGGACAAGAGGGCTATAGGATTGCTAAAGTAATACAGTATCTAATGGATGAGATTTGAGACTGAATTAACCTGGTCAGCAAGGGGGCAGCAGGGGGACTAGTGTGGGGAGGGAACAAGACTTTGAATAAATAGGGGTCTAACAGTTGTAGTATGACACAGAACCTGGGAGTAAGAGTCCATAACATAAGATGGGGCCACAATGGGTCAGGTGACACATGTCAGTAGGGCGGGCATCTTTGGAAGGGTGGTGGGCTGTACGGGGTGTGGGTCCGCCATCATCCTGGACTGAGCTTGGAGGATGGGGGTGTATGGTCTGTAGATGACTTGCTAGTTTGAGAGAGGAACTGTGGAGATTAGGGAGGAGTCTAAGTGGCAGGGTAGATGAATATGGTAGGCATCCGGGGTGGGGATAGGGGGTGGCAAAGGGGGATGGAGAAAGAACAAGTAGGAAGTGAAACTGACCCTAGTATCAGAGGCACTTACAGAAAAGATGGGTGAAAGGAGAGGGTACCCGAGGTGAAGGTGGAGCCTCCTGATGGGGGAGGAAGAGACCACGAGGAGTACCAGGGGACAGAGCAGATGGCTACGGATATGGAGGGACCAGGGGTGGCATGGAGGGGAAAAAGTAGGAGGGGGGAACCGATAGGAGAAGAGATGTAGGAGGGGTATCGACTAGGAATAGATTCAAACCTCTGTTATGGGAGAGAGAAGGGGAGCAGGAACATACTGAAGGGGAGGACAAACAGGGCATGAGAGGGATGGCAACAAGTAGGGAAGAGATAGTGAGGATGAAAGGGTAGAGGGGCTAGTAAGGAAGGAGGGGTGGTGACTGGAGGAGAGAAGGCTATGGGAAGGGGAAGGATGGGAGGGGCATCACTATTGGGGTAGAAGGGAATGGGGGCTCTAAATCGACAACAGAGGGGATAGGAGAGGGGTTGGAAATCAGCAGGGGAGGAGGAGAGGTTGATATGGGAAGCCCAGTAGGAAGTAGTCAGGCTGAGAAAGAGTTCAAGGGGAATGGGAGGAATAAGGCAGAGAAGAGGGGTGAGGCAGAAGTAGAGGGTACAAGTACAGAAGTCACAGAGGGTGCAGCTGGCGGGGGTAAGGGGCAGAGAAGAATGAATACTGGGGTGGTGGAAGGGGCATTAGAAGGGAAAGGGGGTAAGGGATGGGGTGGTACTCGTCCTGGGGGATTCTATACTGAAATGGGTAAGATGGGGCAGAAAGGGGGAAAGGCACAGCCATATTTGGGTTGAAGCTGTCCCAGATTGACTGCAGGAGGGGCAGGCACTGCTCAAGCATGCAGCGATGGGGAGGAAGAAACCTCATTTACTGTTGCATGTGTGTACAAATGACTTGGAGGGGGAAGTAGCGAGAGGGAGGTTCGAGTAGTTGGGCAGGCAGTGTGAGGGGTTGGGGAAGTCGGTGGCATTCTTGGAGGTACTGCCAGTGCCATGTGCAAGCATGGGGAGGAAGAGTAGGCTTCAGGAGTTTTAGTGGCTAAGGGATTGGTGCCACACCCAACATTATGGGTTAGTGACTAACTGGGGTAGGGTCTGAGTGGAATAGTGACTTGTACATGGGGGACAGGGTACACTGCAGCAGGAAGGGAAGGGGAGTAATAAAGGCAGCATTACTGCTGGCCCACTGGCACTGAGGATTGAGGCTCAGGACGCCACACCTAGCACCATGCTGGTGACCCAGGTTCGAATGTGAGCCCAGGCCGCCAGGGGTCAGCAGGGGAGGGATAGGATTGATCATCCGGAGGACTCCTTTTCTATCCCAGGGCAGGGTCCAGGGACCCACCGCTCTGTAGCAAAGCTCGTCATATGCAGCGGCACCTCCTGACGTGCTTTCCCTGGTGAAACAACAGGTTCAACATGGTGGCACACTGCCTGCCACAAGCCCACAATGCTGACTTTGGGGGTTCCTAGTCCCCCCTGTCGGCCACACTGACTAATGTATGTGCCGGCGGCGTGGGGCCCGCTCCCCCATGGCATCGCACCCATTTGTTATGTGCCGAGGGGTGCCCAGTCCTCCCTGGCTCTTGCCCCCACTTTCAATGTGTGCTGATGGGGTGTCCAATCCCCATCAGCTACAACATCCCCCAAAGCACTTAGGTGGCATGCTGGGAGCCCACCCAGCATGCCAAATCTGCTGAAAAAGAAACTGTACCGCATTTTATTTTTTTTAACCCTGTGAAAGAAGAAAATGGTTCCTCATGGTCTCCCTGCCCCTCCCACAACCCATGGCCACCTTCTGTGGCCCCTGGTGAAAAAAATAAAAAAATGGCTGTTTTACGAGCGTGCGTTGCACTGTTTCCACGCATGCTCATAATTTCATGAATTTGTAATATTTTCATTCCAGATTTTTAAAATTGGCATTTTCCCACACCTCCTTATATACAGTACAGCTGACATTTTACACATCCTGGCTAAAATGTGTTTTCACATGTCTGGCGCAGAATAGCATGGTCACTGTGCGATATTAGTTTTCAGGACAGTTTGAGAAATTGATGGTGACACTGTTCATGAGCAGAGTTCCTAAAATGCCTATGTTGAAAATTTGGTGCCAAAAGTCCATAAAATGACTGTGTTACAAGCTTGCATTGCGCAGTTTCCATGCACCCTTGTAACTCCGCAAATTTGCAATATTTTCATACCAGATTTTCAACACTGGCATTTTTTCACACCTCCTTATTAACAGTACAGCTGTCATTTTTCACAGCCTGCCCAAAATATGTTTCTGCACCTGTGTCGCATAATGGCGTGGTCACTGTGGGAAATCAACTTTTGGGACAGATTAAGAAAATAGTGGCACTGTTCATGAGGGGGGGTCCCAAAATGCCTATGTTGAAAATGTGGCTAAAAAAATTCCCCAAAATAATTGGGTTACAGAAGTGTGTTGCACAGTTTCTATGCATGCTCATGACTTCACCAATTTTTCATATTTTTACCCCAGATTTTCAATGTTTTCATTTTTTTTTTACGCCTCCTCATGAACAATGTCAGTGTCAGTGGCTCAGCAGGTAGCACACTCACCTCTGAGGCCGGGAGATCAGAGGGCCATGTGTTCAGTTCCCACACCTGGCACTTGGGTTAATATCCCAGTACTGACACTGTAGTGCAGCATGAGAGGGGTGCTGCACTTCTGAGGTGCCGTCTTTCAGATGAGACACTAAACCGAGGTCCAGTCTTCCTGGTTTGGTGGTAGTTCAGGTGGTTGTTAAAGATCCCATGGCACTTATCGAAAAGAGTAGGGGAAGTTTTTATTGAGAAAAACATAACATCACACAAAAAAAGGCAAAGTAAAGAGCAATATGGTACATATCACAAAAGAAAAAACGTTTCATAACATAGGAAAATGTTTCCATAAAACAATCAGTTTGTCATTAGAATGATACTTTCTGTCAGTTGCATACAGAAAAGTAAATCATTATGAACAGACTCAAGTATAACTGAATAAGAAATCTGTTGCTGTTGTAACACAAATTTACATCGGGCTTGCCATAGAAAATACTGTAATAAAGCAAAGAAATCGTGTAAGGTACTTTTATGATACATTTTCCAAATCCTGCATAATCTCCCAAAATGAGAGTATTATATGTTAATGCGAAAGATGTGGCATTTTCCAATGAAGTGCTGCCTGCGACCAGAAAGCCTGACTATCTATACAATCTATAAAAAAATTCTGTTGACTCTCTTCTAGGTTAATACATTGTGGTTTCAAACAATACCTTTCATCTAGAGGTTTATATTTCAAATTTCCCCTGACACCCAATCTTCCATGGGCTGACATCCAAATGACATCCCAGGTTTTAACCGGGATTCTGTAATCCGTTAGTTTGTGTAATGCCAAGGTCATTTTAGTGGGGATACACAGAGGGAAAATCAGTGTAATTTTCTGAACTTCATATATAATATAAGTATAAAAAGTTTTCCGAGATAATGTAAGTAATTTCTGCAGTGGAATCTTCCACTGATAAAGTTTCTTAAGTGTGGCAATTCCATAATTAGGTAAGGAGTCAGATAAAATGATTCTTGGGGGAAATACAGACCATTTAAAGAAATATTTATGCCAAATGGACTGGACCCAGAACTGCCAAGTTAAGGAGGGCTGAGTCCAAATGAAAGAAAAGGATGAGAACAAAAAAGTAGAATGAAAAAAAACAACAGGATTAATCATATTAAGGCCTCCATCCTTTTTAGGAAGGTATGTATATTCTCTCTTTATAGGATTAAGTCGATTTCCCCATAGCATCTGAAAAAAAATGCTATATAATCTAGTTTCTATAGAAATAGGGGGAGGAAAAACATGACTTATGTATGTAAACTGGGGTAATAAAAACTGTTTAATAATTGCTACTCTTTTTTGTTTACTAAAGGTCCAGCTTTTCCAGAGATTTACCTTTGATTCTCCAATCTCCAATCTTTTTTCCCAATTATATAAAGCCATATCCTCAACTCCAAACCACACCCCCAATATTTTTTGAGGAATACGTGATACAGGTATATCAAAATAGGTAGAGACTACTGAAGGAGTAGTGTGTAGGGGTATTATGAAGCTTTTTCCTATATTCAAGGATGCACCTGAAAATTGTCCAAAAAAGGAAAAAATCTCTAATGCTCTCTGTAATGAGAAGACATTTGCTAATAACAAAGTAACATCATCAGCAAATGCTGTAATCTTTACTTTATCCAACCAAGGGGAAGGGGAAAGTCCCATGATCTGATGGTCGGAGACAATACTCCTAATGACTGGGTCCAAAATAAAAGTATACAGTAAAGGGCTTAAGGACAACCCTGCCCACACCTCTCTTAATTCTAATTTCAGAACCCATAAGTCCATTTACTAGTGGAATAGTGACTGCCTGGCTATATAGGTTAGTTATCCATTTAACAAATATTTCTGGAATGCCATAATGAGTTAAGACAAAATACAAATAGGAGTGACATACCTTATCGAAAGCTTTTGCTTGATCTAAAGCCACTATAATGCCTGAATCTGAAGGGTTTTGTGATGACATAGAAAGAACATCTCTTACTAAATACAGGTTTTGTTGTAGGGTTCTAGTGGGTATAGAACAAGTTTGAGCTGGATGGATTAAAATTTCTGCAGCCTTTAGTAATCTATTATGCAAGATCTTAGTCAATATTTTATAGTCAGTGTTTAATAAACTGATCGGTCTCCAATTAGAGATCAAACTCTTATCACCCTTTTATATAAAAGGTCATAAGTGAAGTAGATAAAGGTTTTAGCAGAAGGGATATTCAAAACTGAATTGAATACTAAAGGTAAAAAAAATTCCATATATTTAGAACAGGCCTTATAGAACTCATTTGGTATGCCATCCAGACCTGGAGCAGTTCCAGACTTCAAATGTTGTATGACTTCTGCGACTTCATAAGAGGTGATAGGAAGTACTAATGATTGAAAAACATTTTCTGGAAGTTTAGGTATGGTGGGAAGTTTATTAAGTGGAAATGATTCTATAAGTAACGTAGGTGAGAGTGAGAAATATTCTTGTACATATTGTTGAACAATAGACAATATCCCAATCTCAGTAGTAACTAAATTCCCTTGAGAATTAATAAGTCCTGTCATTACAGTATTGGTAAGAGCGGGTTTTACAGGCCTGAAAGGGTCAGACATAGGACTATGCTTAATCCCATATTTGAATTCTAAATCTAGAGATTTTGCCCTATCATATTGAAAATCCTTCATTAATTTTTATTTTTGTTATTTGGAATGAAGTAAGGACCGTTCTTTAGGCGGTAAGGACATTAATTTATATAGTTGATTTCTATGTATTAAATACTGAAGATATTCTGAGTTTACTTTAAGTTTACCCCATTTAATAAACAGGATTTAATCTCTATTTTCAATCGTACCCACCAATCAAAAGATTATCAAATAAACCCATAGTAGAGAATTTAGCAGCAAAAAGCTTTCCAATTTAGAAAAAGATTTTTCATCTTGCAAAAAAGAAGTGTTTAATCTCCATCTACAATGTAAGGAGGGAAATATGGGGGGAATATGGGTTAATGAAAGATTACTTAATAAGATGTTATGGTCCGAAAATTCAGTAGGTAAAACAGAACAATGTTTTGGAAAAAGATATCGGGAAACAAAAAACATATCAATGCGGGTTGAAAAAGTACATCTAAAATATGTTTCACCTCCCCATGGGTATAGGCTTCTAAAAACATCTGTAAGACCTGAATCTTTAATCAATTTAGAAAGAAAATTAGAATCACAATATATCTTTTTCCCAAGTAATTTATTCATATTAGTATCAAGTGAGCAGTTGAAATCCCAGCCCCAAATAATATGTTTCCTAGTTAGTAAAAAGGGTTTAACATCTTCAAACATTTCTATTCGGGATAATTTTGTCTGAGGTGCATATAAATTGATCAAACGAAAGGAATATTCACCAAATAAAAAATCTAAAACTAACAACCTACCAGGTCTAAGGTCCATTACTCAAGATATTTTAAATAATGTATTTCCAAATAATATCCCAAGCCCATCTGCAACATCTGAACCAAATGTCCAGAAGGATGGACCCCAAATCCATTTTCTTTGCAATTGTGTTACTTCAAAAAGAGATTTTACCCTGGTTTCTTGCAAAAGAATTATGTCCAGTTTTAGAGACCCCAAATACATCAAAATAGGTAAATGTCTTTGGAATGTTTTCATACCACAAACATTGTATGAGGCTAATTTTAACATGGACATAGGGAATCAAAAAAAAAAAAAAAAAAAATGTTTAAGGACTATGTTTTTGACTGACCTTCCTTTTTTTTCCTTTTTTCCTTTTTTTCTTTCGCTAGCTCTGTTGTTTTACTCTCATCATCTTCTGTAATTAAGTCTGATACATGAGAGGTATCAGATTCAAGGTCTGATTCCCTGGGGTCATTTTGAAGAGGGGAAAAAAAATTCTCTGTAGGCAAGGGAGCTATGGGGGATTGTTTTATAGAGGCCCTAGTAAGACGCCTACTTTTGATGGTTTCAAATGGGGGAGGCATAGACAGGCCAACAGATTGTTTACTAGAGGCAGAAGGTTTGGAAATATGATTATCTGCAGAAATATGGGGCTCCTTAAAGACAGGCCCTGTGGTGTTAGGGTTTACCACATGGTCTGCTACTGAAGAGGTTGAAGGCATAGAGGCAGTTTATCTACAGGACCATGTTTTTTGCCTGAGCTTTCTTTAGTAGCCAGTCCTGATCCCAACCTGTAGTGCAATTTCTGCGGCCCAAGGGCACTGGTGAAAGGCATGGCCCTTTTCATCACAGAGATTGCACTGAAAATGTTAGTACACATATCTAAAGAGTGGCCAAAACCTCCACATAAGGGGCATTTTAACATATCACAGACACTACTTAAATGGGTTTTAGCTCCACACTTATAGCAGGCCCTGGGTTGTCCACTATAAAAACATACTCCCCTATCTTTACCTAAAAAGAAACTATTGGGAAGATGTACTATGTCGGAATTAACTAAAAAAAGTTTTACTTTGAACTTCCAGCTCCCGGTCCAAATGCCCTCAGAATCTAGTAAAGCCTCTGGTGGGCTCAGAATGTCACATTTAGACTGCAACCAATGATAAATATCACTGACATTCACCCCTTCGTTACGGAACATGATTGTAACATAACGAATTTGAGGTCTAGTGAGTGGTATAACAAAAAAAGGGGTCCAAAGCAGGGTGGCCTTAAGGGTAGAATACTTATCCCAAAATTTGTCTAGAAGGGTATTAGACTGAAAGCTAACATCAAAAGGAGTCCTCACCTGAAATGTGAATTAAGGCATATATGTCTGAAGCAAAAAATCCCATAGAGAATTTTAACAGTTGTTTAAATACATAATACCGGTCTGGATGCTCTGGGAGACCACCTTTATAACGGATCCTAACAGCATTACGCCTCGGGGCCTGTTCTAATTTATTTTTGAAGAGCTCCGACATAGGAGGCCTGGTGTGGGAGTCGTCACCCCCTGTCTGTGAGGATAATTCAACATTGTCCCTTACAAACCCGGCAGCATCAGAAAGGAGGTAGTTGGTTTCGGAGAAACCAAAATACTCTCCCACCCTCGAGTGAAACCAGCGCTTTTATGAGAAGTGTCAAGAATACCTGGGCCCAGTGATGCTGAATTGGTGGCATGCTCAGTGATAGAAGAGTCCGTGGAAAGGAAGTCCAGTCCGAGTCAGGAATCCACGACCGGTCGGTTTTCGCCATCCGCTCCTGGAGAGCCACATCTTCAGACCAGTCAATAGGAGAATCCTGTGGAGCCTGTTCCTGTAGTCCAAAACGCGTCGCATAACCTGTGACACTCGTTGTCCGGTTGTAAAATCAGTCCCAGTCGCATCATGTTCCTGCAAAGGTAGTTCCGACTGAACACTCGACTCTGTGCTAGTCCCTGGAATCGTGGGGAACATACAAAAGCTGTTTGCGATGCTGCGAACTCCACAAGCTCTTCAGCTGCGAACTCCGCTTGCTGGAATATCTCCAGCCACCTCTGAAAGACTCGTTGTTGCTTCGGTGCTGATTCCAGTAAGGGAGTATCCACAGACAATATGGGTGAGTCTGAAAATGAAGTAGTTTCAGGAACCTTGTTGAACTCGTCCTCCATCCCCAACGAAAAGTGCTGTAATGCTGCCATCATGCAGCGTGACGTCAGCAAACTCCCAACTAGCCACCAGACAGCAGCCAGTAGGGGAATTTCCCCGGTGTCCTGGCCAAATTTCCCTCATTCTCTAAAAATACCACCAACAGCTTAATCTGGTTTAAAGTCAGTTGGCATTCATCTGTATCCCCCTCTCCCGGGTCGTGCCTGAAAATAGGCAGCATTTGTCTAGTGCACTTACCCAGTCAACAAAAACTAAATAAATAAATAAAATACTGTTGTCATTTTCCACATCCTGCCCAAAATGTTTTTTTTGTCCCTGTATCGCCAAATGGCATAGCCGCTGTGCAAAACCACCTTTCAGCTAATTGATAGTGCCGCTCTTCATGAAGTGGGGTCACAAAAAGCCCATGTTGAAAATTTGAAGTGAAAATACCAACAAACACCTACAACGTTAGCGTTTCCAGCTGTAACACCCCACCCTATAGAGACTGCCAGGCGTCAGCGGTGTGACTTGGGATCATTGGCTATAATGATCATGCTATTCCACCCCCACCCCCATCCTGCAGCCAGTGAAAGGCATTGAGGTGTGCCTTGGAGTGTTTGGCCCTAATGTTCACCCCATTCTCTTATACTGCACCCATCTCAGCATATTTCCTTATGGAATGGGGTACGTATAAGGCCCAAAGACCTCAATGCACACCACAACACTTGTCAGTGTCTACAGGGTAGGGTGAGGCCCATTCTCCTATACTGCACCTGTCTCAGCATGTGTCCTTATGGAATGGAATAAGTATAAGGCTCAAAGACCCCAAAGCACACCACGACACTTGTCAGTGTCTATAGCATAGGGTGAGGCCCATTCTCCTATACTGCACCTGTCTCAGTGTGTGTCCTTATGGAATAGAATAAGTATAAGGCCCAAAGACTCCAAAGCGCACCACAACACTTGTCAGTGTCTACAGGGTAGGGTGAGATAAAATGGCTTGAGTGTTATAGCTGACACCCCAAAGGCACACCCCAGCACCTGTCAGTCTCTGCAGGGTGGTGGTGGGATTGGCATCAGATCAATACTTCACTGCCAATCCTATTATGCATCTCTAACTCCTGCACTACCAATGCCAATGCCAGCGAGACAACATTCGGCATTGACAAATGCTTGTTTCTCTGTCATGCAACTTCCTACTTATGTACAGAATAGGATGTTCTGTCCCATCCACATTTTGACTTAGGACAGTACCTAGGCCTACCTCAGGTGCATCTGTTTGTAGCAGAAATGGTTTCTCAAAGTCTGTGCTTCTTAAAACAGGAGCTGAACATAATGCAGCCTTTATGGCTTGAAAAGCTTAATCACACTCTGGGGTCCATTTCACATTATTTGGGTACTGTTCCTTTGTGAGTTCAGTGAGGGGAGTAGCTAACTCAGCAAAGTTGGGAACAAATCTCTGATAATAGCCAGCCAGCCCTTAAAATGACCTGACATGTTTCTTCGTTTTTGGTACAGGGCTGTTAGCTACAGCTTCTATTTTAGAAATCTCTGATTTGACTTCTTCATTTCCCAACACTGCCCAAATATCTGGATTCCTGCATGCCCAGTGCACATTTAGAAGGATTAATAGTCAGACCTGCATATTTGATAGCTTGGATACCTGCTCATAGGTGTTCCAAGTGACTTTTCCAGTCTGGACTGTAGACCATAACATCATCCAGGTACGCAGCACAATAACCAGTGTGAGGGAATAAAATTATATCCATGTACTGCTGGAATGTAGCTGCGCACCATGTAAACCAAGGGTCATAGTGGTGAATTGACAAAATCCTATAGGGGTGGCAAATGCAGTTTTATCTCTGGATTCTTTAGCTAAAGGTATTTGCCAGTAACCCTTGGTGAGATCGAGAGTACTGATATACTTTGAACTCCCCAGTCTGTCCACCAAATCATCTATTCTAGGCATAGGATAACTGTCAAATTCTGACACTTGATTAAGTTTCCTAAAATCAAGGCAGAGTCTATCAACCCCTTCTTTTTTGTTTATAATTACCATGGGAGATGACCAAGCACTCCTCGACTCCTCTACGATACCCAGTTCTTTCATTTTTGTATTTCCTAAACCACATCAGCTCTTAACTGCTCTGGTAACCTGCATGACTTTTGCCTAATAGGACGAGCATTCTTTGTCACTATTATATGCTCAACCCCTTCTGCTCAGCCTGGTACCATGGTAAAAATACTGTTAAATGTCTTTGGCACATTATGAATATCTACAGTTTGTTCTGAGGTTAAGGAAACATTCACCTTTACAGCATCAGCATTTACAGTTTGTTCTAGTCTATCAAAAGCTACATCAATATCTTCCTTATCAGTTTCTGGTAAAACTAGCAAGGCAGCTTTTGGCATTTTGTCAACCCATTTCTTGAGAAGGTTATCATGGTATATCTTAGTAGGATTTTTCCTATCAGGAGTCTCAATCTCTTAGTTGACAGTGCCAGTACATCTAAGAACTTTATAAGGCCCTTGCCACTTCATTAACAGTTTATTTTCTGTTGTGAGTAACAGTAGCAAAACCTTTTCACCTGGTTCGAAAATGTTTTCTCTTACCCCATGGTCATAATATGCCTTCTGCTGGTTTTGAGCCTCTTCCTGATTACTATGGGCAATTTCAACATATTTTGCCAGCTTCTTTCTTAGAGCATACATATAAGAAGATATAGATTGTTTCTGAGTGGGGTTATCTTCCCACATTTCATTTATCACACCCAGTGGCCCTCTTGGCAGCCTACCACACAACATTTCAAATGGTGAAAACCCTGTTGATGCCTGTGGCACTTCTCTGTAAGCAAAAAGTAGGTAAGGCAAGTAATGGTCCCAGTCTTTCCTTTCCCCTTTTACAAACTTTTTTAACATGTGTTTTAGGGTTCGGTTAAAACACTCAACAAGACCGTCTGTCCAAGGGTGATAGGGGGAAGTTCTTATGGCAGTAATACCTAGCTGTCTGTACAGCTCCTTAAGCAGTGCAGCACCAAAATTACTACCCTGATCAGTAATAATTTCTATAGGTATGCCCACTCTGCTGAAAATTTTGGCAAGCTCTGCTACCACTTTTGGGGCTGTAACAGTATGCATTGGAACTGCTTCTGGGTATTGAGTAGCATAGTCACATACTACCAGGATAAATCTATTGCCCTTTCCTTTGACGACCACATTGAGGATCTAGCAAAGAGGCTTAAAGCACGCTTAGGTTTGTTCTTTAGAAATAGGACCCTCTTTTCTCTCGCGACCTGCAAAAAACTCATCCAAGCAACATTCCTTCCCTTGCTTGACTATGGAGACATTATCTTTATCTCCTCCCCAACCTTGAGCCTATCTAACCTGGACGTACTCTATCACCGTGCTCTTCACTTCTGTACTAACTCTGCGTACAGGACCCACCACTGTGATCTTTATGCAGCAGTTGGGTGGACCTCTCTTGCCACCAGATGCCTCCTGCATGCTGGCATTTGGACCCTCAAATTACTACTCCACAAACTGCTTGTCTATTTAACGTCTCTCATACACATCTCACATAGCGCCGACTCCCTAAGGAAATCTGACCTTATCCTGCTAGATGTTCCCAGGACACATACCACAGCTGGCCAAAGAGCTGTCTCATATGCCCTTCCAAACATTTGGAACCAACTACAAGCCATGCTGAAGCTAACCAGCATCGTATCAACTCCTACAAAACACTAGCTATCTCAAAATTAAAAGACATATGTAGGTGCTACTAGGCCCCCAATGCCAAGTCAACTTCTTAGGTACCAACTGGCCCTCTACTTATTAAACTGAAATGTGTTGCATAATTTAGGGCAAGGTTAAAGCTGGAAAGTACTGCATATATAGCATAAGGACTTCTACTGTGTATACCTCTTATATTATATATTTTTTCTTTGCTGTTCTACATTTTATATCTCCTGTCTATGTAATTGTGAACTGTATGTGTATGTGCCTCAGGACCTCCTTGTGAATGAGCTTGCTCAACAGAGTCTTTCCTGCAATAAACTTGAACTTGAACTTTTGCCTAAAGGACCAACCACATTCATTGCAATTCTCTCAAAAGGCACATCTATCAGGGGTAGGGGCACCAGGGGCACCTTGTCTTTTCTAGTGACTGGGGCTACTTTCTGACACTCAGCACAGGAATTACAATAGGTAGCACCATCTTCAATAATTCCAGGCCAGTAAAATCTATACAGCAATCTGGCAAGGATATGATCCCTCTGTGAGTGACCAGCCATAGGACTATTTTATGTGCTATCTGTAACAATTCTGTTCTATACTTCTGTGGTACAACCAGTTGTTCTGTCTGTTCCTGTGTCTGAGATTTAACCCAAACTCTGTACAGTAATCCATTACATGTTTTAGACATTAGTCCACCCTGTTTTGGTTTCACCCCCAGTTGTTTAAAATAACCCTGGAGAGAAACATCGTTAGCTTGTTCTGAAAGAAAGAAAATCAACAATCAGTTATCAATTTAGTTTCAGCATTTTCACATTTTAACCCTTTATGTCCATCAGTCATTTGTTGCCGCAGTTTTTTCAGGCTTTTCTTTCTTTCCTGGATGTCTGGATCTTGGAGCTGTGCTCAAACAAGTCCAAATCAAAATCTTTGAAAGGAAAAGTGCCCCCACAGTTTGAAATTTTCTTTGCCTGAGCTCTTGTCACCACAGCTACTGAAGCATCAGGATTCACTCCCTTTTTGATCAACTCAGTAAATCCTGGAAAGTCATTTCCAATGATCACAGGTACAGGTAACTTTGGTACTACCCCCACTTTCATTTGGTGTGACACACCCTTAATGGTCAGAGTCACTAGGATGGTGGGATAGTATTGAGTGTCCCCGTGGATGCAGATGACACCAGTACCTTTTCCCTTAGCACAATGTTTTCCCAGCACTTTAACATGCACTAAGATCTGTCTGCTTCCCGAATTAATGAGTCCCTTCTCAGTCTTATCCCCCACCTTCACATCTGTTAAGTACTTGCCCCAATTTGCCAAGGACAAATCTGCTCCAGTGCCACTCTCCTTACTATGGCAGTTTCTTGCAAAATGGCCTGGCTTGTCACAGTTATAGCAGATAATGTCTTTGGGCACAGATTTGTTACCCCCACCAGAGTTCTTATCAGGCTTAGAGTTTACATGGGAAAAAGAGTTTCTTACCGGTGCTTGGCTGTTACCTCGCTGCTATGACATCTGTCTGGCCATTTGGTAGTCCTCAGCCAAAGAAACAACCTTTTCCCCACTCTCTGGTCGGTGTTCCTTTACCCACAGCTTCACATCCATAGGCAAGATGTTGATGAATTGCTCCATGGCAAATGTGTTGATAATCTGTGTGACTGTTTTGCTCTCTGGTTGGATCCATTTTATCAGCAGTTCTCTGAGTCAGGTGAAGGCTTCTTGAGGATTGTCGACCGAGCTGTACTTCAAAGATTGAAATCTCTGCCTGTAGGTCTCTCTGGAGATGTCTTACCTTTTCAGGATTTCGATTTTCACCAGGTCATAGTTTTCTGACTGTGCAGTGTCCATACTGCTGTAGGTAAGCTGGGCTTTCCCTGTCAGGCAGGGTACCAGTCTGATTGTCCATTGCTGCTTTGGCCACTGGCAGGCTGTGGTAACTCTTTCAAAGGTTGTCAGATATGCCTCAATATCATCTTAGGGACACAACTTCATAAGTTTAATGGCCTTTAAGTTGCTTACATTTTGTTGCTCATCTGGATCTGTGCTGGATCTTCTGCCCTCGATAACTTGCAAGGCATCCAGTCATCATTGCTTCTGTTGCTGCATCTCTTCTCTCATCTGCTGCTCCTGTTGCTGCATCTCTTCTCTCCTCTGCGCTTCTAAATGCTGAATCTCTTTTCCTCTCTGCTTCTCGGTCTCTTTTTGTTGTATAGCCCACCATTTCAAAAAGTTCATCAGGCTTTCAGGTTTTGTCACTGCCTGTTCTTTTTCCATGACTTGTGCTGGCTGTACAATCTCAGACTGGACTTCTGTTGTGGCTAGTCTGGCTGCCATTCTCTTGGTAATCACTCCAGGACTTGCTGCTGCAGAATCCATACCTTCCTCTGTGCTTTCCTGGTACTAGGTCCAGTACCCACACACAAAACTCCTGTCTTAGGGTATGCACGGCGTAAATTCCACTTTTGACACCATCTGTCATTGAGGCACAGGTCAGGAAGCATAGGGAAAACCCAGGAGCAGTTGTAAAATTCACTAAAACTTTATTTACAGTAGCAGTAATATAAAAAAATAAATGTGTTCATAATAACTAGGGCTGTGCGAATGCCTTTTTTCGAATATTCGTCCGAATAGTCGGTATTCGGTTCTGAAATATTCATTATTAGGTATTCATATCGAGGGTGGCTGGGAGGGGTATTTAAAAATAAAAGAGCACCCCCCTCCTGGCCAGCATTAAATAAATGTTTTTAGCCTTGGTGTCTAGTGGTCCCAACCAACCCCCCTGGCTGATCGCCAGTCTAAAATAAAGAATTCCTCCCTCCCAGACTCTCAGCAATATTCCCAGTCCCCCAATATATACAAAAAAAATAATTCCCTAATTTCCCTGGTGGTCCAGTGGACCTCCTCCCCACCTCGCCTGATCACAGGCATATGTAAAATATAAAATCCCTGGTGGTTCAGTGGACCCCCCACACCCGATCGTGGACATATGTAAAATATAAAATCCTTGGTGGTCCAGTGGACCTCCCCTCCCCTCGCCCGATCATGGGCATAAGTAAATTAAAAAATCCCAGGTGGTCTAGTGGACCCCCCCTCCAATTGCCTGATCGTGGGCACACACATACGGAATGACCCTGGTGGTCCAGTGGTACGCCCCCACCATCCCACTGTGGTGCCGCCACCTGCGCCCCCATTCAGCAGTGGGTGGCAGAACCCTGCCTGCAAGCCACCCGACCACCCGGCTGACTGACAGTGTACAGTTTGGCTGTATACCTATTGGTCCACTAGTGGGCAATGAGCATACAGTCAAACTTACTACGATCTCAATTGTGAATGAGCGCTCATTCACAATTGGGACGACTGATACAGTTTGGACTGCACACCATGTACGCCGGTGACCAATAAGCGACAACCAAACTATGCGCTGTCAATCCTGCGAACTGCGGGTGAAAACTGCGGGTGGGGTGCTACTGCCACCGTGACTGGGGAAGTGCAGAATCAGCAGGGTACCTCAGTAGGTGGGTAGGAGGTGGTACCACTAACCACCAAGGTCATTCTGTCATGTGTGCCCACGATTGGGGGTTCAATAGACTGCCAGGGATTTTATAATTTACTTATGCCCGTGTCGAGGCGGAAGAAGTCACTGGATACCAGGGTACAATTACTATGCCGCCAATTGGGTGAGGGAAGGTCCACTGGACGCCAGAGGTTTATATTTTACATATGCCGCTTGATCAGGCAAGGTGGGGTCACTGGACCACCATGAAAATGAGGAGTGTTTTGGGCATATGTTTGGGGACTGGGGGAATGTGACTGCGAGTCTAGATTCTTTATTTTGGACCAGCGATTGACCGGGGGTGGGACCACTAGACACCAGGGCAAAAATATTTATTTATTGCTTGCCAGGAGGGTGAGAAAGACTTTTTTGTCCTTGCGTATGGCCGAATACCGAATACTAGCCGAATAGTGGACTATTCGGTTCCGAATATTCAGATAGTCCATTATTCATGGTATTCGGAAATTAATATTTGGTATTTGCACAGCCCTAATAATAACTATGTACAGAAGCAAAATAAAATAAAATCTTTCTTGTAATAAAAACCTCTTGCAGTAGCAGATTAGACTTTCTATAAGTCTTTTTCAAGGTATACCATCGCCACAGCGACTCCGGCATTATGATGACCATCACAGCGACAGGAATTGGGAAAAACCCAGTCATCACTGTGATGGTCTGTGCAGTGACTGGGACTGTTTCGCTGGGTGTTTGGCCCCCCCCCCGGTCCAGCTCTGACTTGGAGTAGGAATCCTAGAGACCAGAGGGTGTGGGGTGCAATCCCCCGATTATATGCACCGACATCCCTGAGGCTACAATGCCAACAGTCTGCACGGTAGCTGTTGCTGCTGGGGATGTCAGTACTAGTGCTGTCAAAGCACTGTGGCAAAACACTTTTTCAACCCCCAACCTGTAGCAAACATCCTGTTTTTGCAAAATGTTCTGTTTTCATAAATATCAGGCAGGATGTTTCTGAGGCCCCTTTTGCAAAAAGGCCTCAAGCATTTGCACTCAAGTAACCTCTCGTTTTCTAAAAATTAATATACATTTCAACAGTAATACTAAATATTTTCTAAACAAAAGAGATCCTAATATCAGCTACATTTCCATACATTGATTCTCATAAATTTTTATATTAGCAGATATGCAAGGGAGGAAAAACAGACAGCAAGAAAAAACTTAGAGACAGTGAGAGGCAAATAATTGTCAGACTGTTTGGGCTGATCAAGTCCAAAGTCTCACAGGAAAATTTGGTTGCACAAACAGACAGAGAAGAGAGAGAAAAGGAAAGATTCTTGCATTTAAACACATTTTCCATAACAAATGGGATAGGGTCCTATTCCACCCTGCCACAATGCTGTCTGCCTTTTCCTTTATTTCCCCTTCTCTTTATTGTGTAAAACAAAAACTCAATAAAGCATGATTATAAATAAAACAGTAGAATCAAGCTGTAAAAATCAAATAAAGTGCAAAACAAAAATAGTGCAAACATGACAAGGAAGCACAATGTATATAATGGATGTTTGGAACATGACACACTAAACATTCATAGATACAATAAACAAATGGATTGAAATAATCAGTGCAAAGAAAATAATGAGAAGTAAAATCAACCCCAGGGAGTGGGGTCTTGAACTGGGGGAAAAAGGAAAAAGCAGGTCAGGTGGGGAGTTGACAGGTGCTGGGAGGGAGGGCATGAGCTTAAGCTAGTGCTTAAGGGAAATTGTGGCGGGTGAGAGACGGATGAAAGAGGTGAGTAGGTTCCAGAGTGAGGGAAGGTGATAGGAGAAGGCAGATTGTCCAGTGAAGGAGTGAAGGCGAGGGAGGGAGGGAGAAGAAGCGGGGATCCCTGGAATGAAGGGAGTACGAGGTGGATGGAGTGGGGGAGATGAGATCAGAAAGATATGAGGGCATTGCCCCACACCAGTATTTAGAGATGAAAGAAGTACGATGGTGCAGGCAATGGGAGGAAAGAGGGAGTATGGAGAGGGGGGGGATAGAAAGTGCAATGATGAGTGTGGGGGGCTGAGTTTCTGGCAAAACAGCAAAACGCATTACACAGGGTGTCCAGTCTAGCAAGGGAAGAGGACGAAGCAGAACCGTAAACTACTTCAGCATAGTCAAAGACTGGGAGCACCATCTTTGTAAATAACTCCTGGTGAGCATGTGGAGTCAAACAATTTTTGCAGTACAGGGAACCAAGCTTGGGGTGGAGCTTGGTGTGGATGGCATCAATGTGGGCAGAGAAATCAAGCCTGTTGTCAGGCCACACAGCAAGGTACTTGAAGGAATGAACCCCTTCAAGGGAGGAACCATCCAGGGTGGTAAAGGAAGGGAGGGAGGGAAGCAAAGCAAGCCTAGCCAGTTTCAGGATCGAACCAAAGGTCACGGACACTGTTTTTTTGGTGTTGATCTGGAGTTGGTTGACCTGAAACCAGTGCGGGACATTGTGGAAATCTTGCTGGAGTGAGACTTCCACAGCCTCTGTTGATAGGCCTGAGGAACAGAGAACTGTGTCATCTGCATACATATGAATATGTGAGTTGACAGAGACAGTGGGGAGGTCATTGAGGAAAATGGAATATAGGATGGGACCCAGGATGGAGCCCTGAGGGGCCCCAGTCTGGATTGGGAGTGAAGGGAACAGGACACCACTAACCTGAACTGGTTGCTGTTAGCCTGAGAGGTAGGAGATGAACCACACAACAACTGAGGTTGAGAGGCAAGCAGAACTCAGCTTCTCCAAGAGGAGTGGATGGGCCACCGAATAAAAGGCTTTGGCCAGATCAATGAAAATGGCAGCCATGATGTGCCCCTGATCCATCCCAGAGAGAATGGAGTCAGTGACACGTAGGGATCAGACAGTAGAATGGTGCTTCCAAAAACCAGACTGGAAATGGGAGAGGATGTTAGAGGAGTATGGGAAGTCAGGGAGCCTGGAGTAGACCAGTTTCTCTTGCAACTTTAAAAGAGAGAGGAGGAGGGAAAAAGGATGGAGGTAGCCAGGGAAGGAGGGATCATTCTTTTGTGGAGGGGGAAAACCTTAGCCAACTTCCAACTTCCAAGCTAGAAGAACAGTGCAGAGTGTGAAGGAGAAGTTTAGGAGGTGAGTAAGTGGGGAGGCAATAGCAGGAACAGAGAGATGGAAGAGTCTAGAAAGGATCTAGGCCATTAGAGCTAGCTGTGGACTAAATAAGAGAAGAGAAGGCCAGTAGCATTTCCTGTTCAGAGACAGGAGGGAAGTGAAATCCCAGAGCAGGGGTGGACAGAGAAGGGTGAGGGGATAAAGGGAGGGGAGAAGAACTAGACAAGGGTGGAAAGTGGTAAAAAACTAATTGAAGAGAGTGGCAACAGATGATGGGTCAGATACTGAAGAGTCATTAGCCATAAGGACTGCAGGAGCAGAATGGGTAAGGGGATTGAAGAGGGAGTGGATCACCTTCCAAAACTTGGCGGGGCAGTTGACATTGTTATGGAGGTTCATGTTGAAATAGAGGGACTTAGCATCATGAATGGCTTTTGTGCAGGAGTTCTGAGAACTCTGTAGGAGTGAAAGTCAGACGAAGAGCTGGAGAGTTTAAACTGAACTCAAGCTTGATCACATGTCTTGCACAAATCAATAGGATCAGGGGTGATCCAAGGCTGGTGGGAATACTTAACCCTGGATTTCCTGATAGGGGTATGTTTTTCCCAGAAAGAATTAAAGATAGAGTGGAAGAGGGAGAGAGCAACATCTATGTCCAGGACAATGAGAATAGGGACCAATCTGCTGAAATAGGTCACCCAGTAGAGCATTTTTGTTTTGTGACCATAGGGACCTAGACCAGATGTACCAGGGGTGAGAGGGAGGTTGTCAAACTTTTCTGAAACAATAGATCATACAGTGGTCACTAAAAGTGTCTGGTAAAGGGTATGGTTTCGCCTGAATCAAGATGGCAGCCTAACTCCATAAGATTTTAATTGCACCCAAGATTGAATTTACAGACCAACACAGGTGGCCAAAATAGCAGAATCTAAAAGGAATAAACTTCCTTTGCAGAAAAATTGAAAAATAAGCAAGGTATTCTCTGTGACATGCACTTTTCTGGTGACATAATTAAATGGTATACTGATTATTTAGACAATAGACCTCATAAAACTAGAATAGAGGGTAGCGTATACAGTCCATAAATGATTAACTGTGGGGTGCCCCAGGGATCAATGTTGGGCCCACTCATCTTTTCCTTGTTTATGAATACTGATCCTAATATTTGTACCCAAATTTCCATGACCTTATACGTTGACAATGCAGTTATTTATTGTGTAGGTGCAAGACCAAGGGATGTAATGGGGACAATACAATGTAATTTTAACTTGTCTCAGAATTGGTTAACATCTAAATGCATGGTACTAAATTCTAAAAAACAAAACAAAGTTATGCTCTTTACAAGCTCAAGAAAAAAGGTTGAGGATCTTATACCCATTGTAGATCTGAATGGGGATGTTATCAAGCTGGTGGAGAGCTTTAAATACTTGGGAATAACCCTCGATCCTAACCGATTTTTGAACCACACATTAATAATGTAAAGAAAACAATACATCAAAGAATAGGGTTACTCTACAGAGTAAAGCCATTTCTGACTGCTGAGTCCAGGAAATTACTTTCACATAGCTTCTTACTAAGTGTTCTGGATTATAGGTTCATTATTTACACAGCAACCAGTGAAAAACGCCTTGATAGACAAGGTCACCTATAACTCCATTCTTAGATTTATGATTAGTGTACCTGCTTGAACACACCACTGTGTATTGCTAAAGCTATCAAATTGTCCCTCCCTAGAAAATAGAATTAGAAGAATGGGTACTCTTTTGTTCAAGGGGAATATTGGTCTCCTCCCATCAAGAGTACATGCATTATTTCCCAGACTTACTAATTTATGTTGTACTACATCCCAAAGCAAATTCTCGTTTAAAGTGCCACTTTTACAAAAAAAATTATAGGACAAAGGTCTCTATTATATAGAGCCTCTCTCTTTTTTGTTTAATTCCCTTCCTTTGTAAATTATTAATTGTCTGACAGTCCAAACTTTTAAAAAGAGATTTTATATCATGGTTAGATGTCCAAAACAAATGTACTTGTTCATCAGTGTAAATTATGTATTGTCTAACCTGTTTTAACCTGTATTGTTTTTGTTAATATGTTTGTTATAAATTTGTGTGTGTGTATTTGTACTTGATGTTTTTGTAAGACTTGTCACTTGTGAAAATGGGCAAAATTGCTCATCTGACTTGCAAGTATTAAAAATACTGAAAATGAAAAATATAAGGCACAGACGATCGAGGGTTGGGGCACAGCGAGATGAGCAGTACGTGTCCTCCAACTGCATGGTGGCTCTCACTCATGGCAACATGGACTCTAACACCATTGGAGAAATATTCTCTGCATTAATGAAACAAATGTCAGAGGTGACCCTCACCTCCAACTACACCAAGCTTGCAATACACCAACTGGATGTTCATATTTTTCAAACAGAAAGGAAAGTGGCAGGACATGACACAGCTATTGCAGAGCTCTCAGCCACAGTAAGCTCACAGGAATAGGCCATCAGATCTCTGCAGTCTAAAGCTGATGACTTGGAAAATAGGATCTGCCACAATAACTTGTGGCTCTTTGGGGTGCCAGAAGGGGCTGAGCAGGGAACACCACTGAATTTCTAAGGCAAGAGCTCCCCTGAATCCTGAAACTCCCACTGGATACTCACTTCACAATGGAAAGGACCCACTGATCCATGCAGCCCAAGACTGGGGAGAAGCCATGGCCAATCCCAGCCTGATTTTTCAACTTCACTGAAAAGGAGCAGATACAGACCAGAGCCAGAGAACTGGGCTTGTAAGATTGGCAAACACACCGGGTGCTTATTTTCTAATATTACTCCAAAGATTTGTCAGATCGGAGAAGGGAGTACACAGAGACCAGACATCTGCTGCATAGACTGGGGATTACATTTTCTCTCAGATACCCCATGACCATGCGAAATCACACACAATGGGACTCCACCGATAATCGAAACCCCAGAAGTCATGATGGACTTAATTTATCGCACATGGCCACAAACTGCAAAAGACATCAGGCTTGAAGATGTGAGGAGCAGAAGGAGAGGAGCACATGAGGGGAATTGAACCCATGGTCAAGGGACTGGCAGTACAGAGGAGCAGACTGGAGCCACACCTCCTGAGGAGCAACAAGACTCTTGGGCCCTCCCAGTTCATACCAAAAAAGGCAGCAAAACATCAGGCACAACAGAAGGATGCACCTGCTCAAGAGGAACAGAAGGGTAAATCAAAATCGAAGGGCCGATAGAGAGGATGATGACACGGTTATCATAAGCCCATATTTTACAAAAAACAGGTACTCTTCTCTCACAAACTCCACCTCAGGAGGAAGCCTCCGAGATGGAAGTCAGATATGTTGCCTATGGGGGTCCGGACTATGAAACTGCAAGCAATGCTTCCTGGGCTTCAGTGATGGAGACAGGCCTAACTACGCAGTGCGAGACAGTCGCAAGCAGCAGTATGGAAGCAGGGCCTCAGGCTGCATCCGAAGATCCGACTATTGAGCAGAGACTGATGGACTTGGCCACACTTTCCCTAAACACTTCAAGCTGACTGTTGACCAAGAGCATGTCAGATAAGTGGTAGTTACTTTTGTTTGGGGGATGAGGGATGGAGGGGCATATGGAGGGGGGAGTGACATAATGAGCTGGCTAAAGTTAAATGCCCTGCATGATGCATTGCAAGTCAGGACTATGGCAGTGGCATTCCTACCCACCCACCCCGTTACAGGTGACCTGCATATAAGACCTGGATCTAACTCTCCGTCCACACCCCTGATAAAAGAAAAGAGCTCACAAGCCACTCAACAAATAGAGCTATGCCAGCTGACATATTGGCTTAAACTTTGGGCCCCATAGCCTGGTTATCACAAAATGGCTGAGGTAGAAACCCCTGTAAGCCAGAAGCACTTTATTACATATATATTTCTGTTGCCTATTTGTCCCCCTAACCACCCCAGTTTAACACCAGTTGCTGAGACAGAGCACAGATGTCTGTTGTCTTGTCTGACTATACAAGTTAAGGTACAAGTCAGTCACCAATCTACACCCTGGCTACTGAATTGTGTGGTATTAGTCTGCAGCTTAAGTTATGCATAGTTCTTTATTTAGTAGCGGACATAAGCGCAACTCAGTACTGTAGAGACTTCCTAGGGAGACCAACAACAAGAGAGAGGGGAGCTGCATGAAGGGGGCAGGGAACATCAAATGACAACTTGGGGAGGCAAATGGCCCATTGATATAGGGATCTTTACACCCCGCGTATCACCCAGCTCCTGACATCTACACAGGGCAATCCTCCCCCCCCCCCATATCAAGTCAGAGCAAACTGTTCCCTATCCTTTCCTCCACCCCCAAGGACCCCCAAAGGGTGCCCCCTCCAAAGTCCATTAAGGACCCAGACAGATGCAATAAGGACAGATTCATACAGAGTGTGCCCCCCTCATGGGGTGAGAATTTCATTTCACTGGTCTGTAAATTCCTTAGCTACTCCTCTTACCACCCAAATGGTGAAGGTAGGTTAATTAGCAAATCCCAGTTGCTGGTTAGTGATTCTAACCATCTGGTGGTACCCCAGTCTGTCTGGGTTACTAGTTCCCCATACCCCCCCTGGGTAGTCAGGTCACCCCTATGGCTTAGCAAGCTAAGGGCAGAAGGCCAAGGCAAGACCCCAGAGAAGGTTTTGTTTAATGTTGTATATAGTTTGTGTTTAACTTATACTGCACTGGTATGGTACTACTCGTTAATGTGTTTCTTAGTTATAGCCTGCGTTAACAGTAATAGTAATAAGCAGTTTACAATACTATGTGCACATGATCTAAAAGGACCTTTAAAGGTGTGTTCACTGATGAACGATCAGGGCTGCCAGGTAGGAGAACTACACAACAGGAAGCTTATGAGAACTCAATTTACTTCTTCACACATATCATCCGACTGCCCATTAACATCCCAATAACTGATTATGGCCGAACTAAACTGTCATACATGGAATGTCAGGGGATTTAACACCCCTGTCAAAGAAAAAAAGGTACTATCACACCTGAAGAGAATAAGGCCTCAAATAGTATTCCTCCAAGAAACCAAGCTTGTTAAAAATGGCCACTCCTACTTAATTAGAGATTGGGTTGATCAAGAGGTCCACTTGAGTACCCCTCCAGAAAATGCAGGGATCCATTTTACTACATAAAAATCTCAAGTAGTCACTTACCACCTCACTTGTGGATGTTGCAGGGAGATGGGTAATGGCATTGTACTCTACTTCTATGGGCCCCACCATGTTATGTAATTTATATGCCACCAATCAGGATGACCCGCAGTTTTTCCTTGAGATAGCCAATGCAATAAGCTCTATCACCCCTCCCCAATGCTCCCTACTGCTAGGAGGGAATTCAACTTAACTAGAGACCCAACGATGGACAGAAGTGTGAATGGGAAAGAAACACACACACAGGGCCAACTAGCTATGGAACAACTCATGGTAGATCTAGGCCGTACAGATGTTTGGCGTATGTTCCATCCGAGAGAGAGGGACTACACCTACCATTTGGAGGTGCATGGCTCCTTCAGCAGGCTAGACTTCTGGCTCATCTCCCTTCCCCTGACCCAAGTGGCCTTAGAATCAATTATTCTCTGTACGGTTATCTAAGACTATGCCCCAGTACAGTTTTATTTTACATGGGGACCCATATCTCTGACCTCCACTACCTGGAGACTCGACCCTCTACTGATGAGACAACCAGATTTCATTCTTCAGGCACAGGAGGAATCCTCCCTGTTATTTCAGGAAAATACTTTCGCTGACACCTCAGCCGGGATCACTTGTGAGGCATATAAAGCCACCATGAGAGGCAAAATAATGGCCTATGCAGGTAGGAGAAGAAGGGAGAGGGAGCAACAGCTTCAAACCCTAGAGGCAAAATTGACACAGACAGAAACTCAACTTAAGGCCCAACACCCCTCAGCCCCACAGCCACCCTTAAGCCATATGATTCTAGGCCTATACCTAGATGTTAACACCCTCCTGAGCAGGAAAGCTGAAACAGTCATCCTCTGACTATGCCACAAGTATTGGGAAGGAGGAGACAAAGGGGTCGAGGTGCTGGCATATCAGCTGCAGAAACTACAGGCCAACAGACACATATCAGGGCTGCAAAACCCAGAGTGCAAAGTGGTTGCTAACACTCAGGAAGTCAATCAAATAATGAAGACATCTTACTCCACTCTTTATATGTCCACACATAACATTATCCCAGGTGGTATACAGCCTTTTCTGGACAAACTATCCCTCCCCAAACTATCGCCACAATAGTCACTGCTACTAGATGCTCCAATAACTGAGGAGGAAGTGAGAGGAACACTAATGTCCCTACAAGCTGGGAAATCCCCTGGAGGGGATGGCATTCCAGATGATTTCTTTCAGGCACTAGAGCCCCCGGTGGCCCCTGTTCTGTCCCAGGTCTTTGTAGAAGCTGAGGACAGGGGAGCATTACCCCCTACACTCAGAGAAGCCATCATTACAGTCCTACCCAAGAAGGGTAAAGACCCCAGCCTTGTGGCCAGCTACAGGCCAATTTCATTAATTAATGCAGACAGTAAAGTATATGCAAAGGTATTAGCAAATAGGCTGACACCTTTGCTCCCTACTCTGATACACCCCTCCTAGGTTGGTTTCATTCCAGGGAGATACAGCGCTGACCATATCAGATCCCAAGTAAACCTAATCCATGCAATCCAAACCCTTCATTCCCCAGTAGCTACTCTTGCTGTGGACTTTGAGAAGGCATTTGACTCCCTAGAATGGGACTATTTCAAGTTAGTACTATCACACTTGGGGTTCTGAGACAGATTTCAGACTCTGGCAAAAAGCTCTATACTCCGCCCATCTGCCCGGGTAACTACCAATCGTATGCTGTCTGACCCTTTTCAGTTAGGGAGGGGTACCTGTCAGGGCTGCCCCTTTTCCCCCTCATTGTTCATGTTAGTGACTGAACCCTTAGCTACAGCTATAAGACAGCACCCTGTAATAAAGGGAATAAAAATAAGAGAACAGCTACTGCACACTCTTGTATGCGGATAACTTGTTAATCTCTATTGCTGATCTGCAGAACTCCTCAGAAACCCCTGCTCTCCCTCCTAACGCTCTTTGCCAACCTCTCCGGCCTTAGGATAAATCAGGTGAAAACAGCCGTTGAGCCCCTAGCCCTACATTGTCAGTCCAACATAGCAGCAGGCACGGACCTAAGATGGGCAGAGGAAGGTATTTCTTACCGGGGAATCAAAATAGTCACACAGCTGGGAAAAAATATGGGAATAGAACCTCCACCCACTAATTCACACCTGCAAAGCTAAGTTCGACAGGTAGAAATTGCTGAAACTCACCCTCGCCGGGAAAAGAGCAGCCATTAAGATGGTTACTGCCCCTAAATTCTTCTATTTGCTAACCCATATCCCCCTTAACCATCCTGCAGAGCTGGTTTCAAAAGATTGACAGGCTATTTGGGGAGTTTCTTTGGGAAGGTCAGGAAGCTAGATTTAGTCAGAGTAAGCTACAGCCACACTGGAAGACAGGAGGCTGGAACCTACCCTGAATGGAGGGATATAACTACGCATTTCAAGCTGTCCAAACTCTCCAGTGGTTTAAACCTCTCACTGAGCAAACACCCCAGTAGGTCCCCATGGAACAAACTATGGGAGGTGTTACAATGTCCACTTCAGTCCTGTACCTGCCCATAGGCAAACAACATCTCCAACATCCTACCATAAACCCCTCAAACAAGGGCTGGGCATGGATTCACTGCAAGCTAGGCTCCCCCCCAATTCAGCTGTCCTACACCCCTCTATGGCATAACCCTTACATCTTGATAGATAACTGCCAGGTCTCCTGGCCACAGTGAAGTAACAGAGGTATCCACTACAGTAGTAGCCACAGACATTGCCAGCTATTTCTAGATATCTCATGAAATTTCTAAAGAGTTTCTCTCTGCTGCCCCTACTGTGGAAATGCAGAAAGCAGGAGATTTCTCTAGAAATATCACAGACATTTCAAGAAATAGTCTGTGGCTACTAGTGTATATGAAAGATATCATGGACTCAAAACATGAGACAGTTCTCATGCTTCAAACATTAAAGGTCAAGTGGGACCTTCAGAACAGGGATCAATGGCATTATTTACAGATTAGAAATGCAGTTAAGGCCAAGAAGCAAGGCCCAAAACCTCCACAAGAGGACAAAGCAATAGATGAGTAGTTATCAGTTTCCAGAGGACTGACCAACAAACTCTGCTCCAAACTGATGGAGGCTACATCGAGTCAGACAAAGGAGACGTAAGCGAGATGGGAAATGTACATAGGCTGTCTTAATTACTGATGAATAATGGACCCAAGCCTGGCACCACACACATACATTACTTCTCAATCATGTAGCCATTTAATCAAAAATAAGATACTGCAGTTGTGGTATAAGACCCCAGTGGTGGTACACCAAGCAAGAATATTAGGAAATGACAAATGTTGGCACTGTCAATCCATGGGGGGGGGGGAGACTTATATCATATACTTTGGACTTACCCTAAGATACACCCTCTCTGGAAATAGGTTTGCCACATAGGTAGCATGGTGCTACAGAAACATATCCCAGTAAATGCACAACTTTGGATATTAGGCAGAAAACCAGCAGCTGCACAGCTGTCCCTTAGTGAGTTGCGTTGGCTAACTCTGCTAGCTATGCAGGTCAAGACAGCACTACTTTGTAAGTGGCATAGCATCCAGATCCCCTGCATAGAAGAAGTAATGTCCTCACTCGCTAAGGTAGTGAAAATGGGCAGACTGACTCACTCCAAGCCAAATCAGATGCATAAGTACTATAAATGCTGGTCCCCCTATATATCATACACCCACCCGCCCTCCCACAGGCATAGGCTAAATAAGGCACAATGTGCAGCCCCAAACGGACTGTATTACCCTCCTTCCAGACCCTCTCCCTCCTACTAAAGGAAAGTGTGCTACTAGCCCTGAACCCATCAACCCACAAATGCAACCTTACTAATGACCTAGCACACAGGTCTACAACAGTGTGAAACAGTCACATACTAGTTAACTGTACTGTTGTTTGATGTGTTTTGATGTTTGTGTACTTTGTGGATACTTTGAGTCTGTTCCAGAGTGCAAGAAATCTTATGACAAGCCGCACATAGGTCCCCCCCCCGGATCAATCAAGAAGCCTTGAAGGTACTCAACCTGAAGACACACAGGCACCCCCTGCCTCAAATCACACTACCTCTGGTAACTGAGTAAGTACATATCAGCATATTTCCTTAAAAGCTTTTCCAAAATAAGTGCAGGCCTTTCATCCAAGATAGGGGTCAATGGCTTAATAATATGTTTAATGTAACATGAATAGTACCTGTATGTGCCAATGTACCTGAAGATGTCTCATTACAACATTATCTACCTACTGTTTATAGTTACTTGTTTGTAATTTATGTACCATTTATAGTTACTTGTTTGTAATTTATGTACCTACTGTTTACAGTTACTTGTTTGTAATTTATGTTTTGTGTTCAGAAAAATCAATAAAAAGCTTTAACAAAAGCATCTGGCAAAATACCTGATGCAACTATCTGATATGGGTATGAAGAGAGAACCCAATCCAGAAGGGTGAGGTTGCTAAATATAGCTGTGGGAGAAGTAAGAAATCAAAAAACAAAGTGAATTGCTTGATACAGTATCAAACAAAGAAAAAAGTCACCTTTGTAACCAATTACAATCCTATGGTAGGAAAAATTGGAAATGTAATTTTGAAAAATTGGCTGATATTGCAGAGTGATGCTACATTGAGGGAAGTAGTAGGTACATGTCCAAGGGTCACATTCAGAAGGGGACAAAGTATCAGATACAAAATTGTACAGAGCCAATTTCAAAGCAGTGATGTGAAAACTCAAAATTAATGGCTACCAATAAAACCAAGTGGTTGCTATAAATGTTTGAATTGCAATACTTGCAAATATGTGGCTACTGGTAAAACATTTAGGGACCACAAAACACAGTCACAAATACGGATCAGAGACTTTCTGTCTGGTTAAACCATATTTGTGGTCCATATAATATGGTGTAAGTGTGGAATATGTGGGCTGAACAGTACGTATGCTCAAGGAACTAATTCAGGAGCACATCCACTCGATCATTAATGCAAGAACTGACAAACCTATTGGTAGGCACTTCTTACAAAGCCACCATAGAGACTCAAAATCTTTACAGCTTATGGGACCTGACTATGTCAAACCACCAAAGAGAGGTAGAGTTAAATTGCTACTTAATAGAGATAGCTTCTGGATTTTTAAACTGGATACTGTGATCGGGGAAAGCTTCTGGATTTTTAAATTGGATGCTGTGAACCAACGTGGGTGAAATGAAATGTGGGATTTTAAACTTTTCTATTATTTATGCATTTTTGACAGTGGTAACTTGTAAGAGAATGTGGATAAACTCATAGTAAGGTATTCTAACATAGATCTAGTTTCCATTTTTATGTTGGCTCTTACATGCACGCCAGCCAACATATTGCATTTAGTAGCAGATTTGGAGGCGCTGTCACTGTTGGGCAAATGCAGGGCATGCATCAGTAGGTGCGTCCCTCATTCCCAAATAAGCCTGCATGCCTGCACAACACCAGGAATACATAATGTGGCAAAAACATCTAAGGAAAGGTCCGCTGCAATGTGAGCAAAGCTCGTATGTGCAGTGGAACCTCCTGATGTGCTTTCACTGGTGAAAAATTACATTAAACATGGCGGCACACCACCTGCCATAATGCCAACTTCTGGGGTGCCCAATCCCCCTGTTGGCATGCCCTGACCCAATATATGTGCCGATGGGGGAGACCACTCCACATCGGCATAATGCACCCCCCCATTTGTTATGTGCCAAGGGGGTGCCCAATCCCTCTCGGCTCTTGCCACCTCACTTTAGCTGTGTGCCAACAGGGTTGCCCAATATCCCGTCAGCTATAGCATCCCCCCAAAAAAAACACTTAGGTGGCATGCTGGGAGCCCACCACAGCGTGTCAAATCTGCTGAAAAAGAAAAACCATCCCGCAATTTTTTTTTTTTTTAACCCTGTAAAAGAAGAAAATGGTCCCTCGCGGTCTCCCTGCCCCCTCCTACCACCCACGTCCACCCTCTGCACACCCTGCCTCCCCAAACACCCCCTTCACGTTATACTTACCTCCTCAGAGTCTGGTGCGATGATCTTTGGTGGACCTGGAACACGTCTGCACTCTTCAAAGCCGACTGCGAACTGAAGAAATGCCGGTAAGCTGTATAATGGCATAAATAGGGTTTTTTTCAACTTTGGTGCATATCTTGAGCATTTTTTGGAATTTTTGCACCAAATTTTCACCATGGGGTTATTGGGACCCCTCCTCATGAATTCAGTCACTGTCATGGTGTTATTCAGTCCCAAAAGGTGATTTCGCAATCACTGCGTGGAATCACCTTTCGGGACCAAGTAATGAAATAACTGTGCCACTGTTCATGGGGGGGGGGCTCTCAAAAAGCCTATGTTGCAAATTTGGTGAATAAAATCCAAAACATGGCTGTTTTATGAGCATGCGTTGCACTGTTTCCACGCATGCTCATAACTTCCATGAATTTGTAATATTTTCACTCCAGATTTTCAAAATTGGCATTTTCCACACCTCCTTATGAACAGTAAAGCTGTAATTTTACATATCCTGGCCAAAATGTGTTTTCACATGTCCGGCACAGAATAGCGCGGTAGCTGTGCGAAATCAGTTTTTCAGACAGTTTGAGAAGATGATGGTCACACTGTTCATGAGCAGCGGTCCTAAAATGCCTATGTTGAAAATTTGGTGCTGAAAGTCCATAAAATGACTGTGTTACAAGCGTGCACTGCGCAGTTTCCATGCACCCTTGTAACTTCACAAATTTGCAATATTTTCATGCCAGATTTTCAACACTGGCATTTTTTAACACCTCCTTATTAACAGTACAGTTGTCATTTTTCACAGCCAGCCCCAAATGTGTTTCCGCACCTGTGGTGCACAATGGCATGGTCACTGTGGGAAATCAACTTTTGGGACAGATTAACAAAATCACAGCACCACTGTTCATGAAGGCAGGTCCCAAAATGCCTGTGTTGAAAATGTGGCTAAAAAACTCCCCAAAATAATTGGGTTACGGACATGTGTTGCGCGGTTACTATGCATGCTCATGACCACCAGTTTTTCATTTTTTCACTCACAGATTTTCAACGTTGCCATTTTTTTACACCTCCTCAAGAACAATACAGTTGTCATTTTCCACCTCCTGCCCAAAATATGTTTTCATCCCTGTGTCGCCAAATGGCATAGTCGCTGTGCAAAACTACCTTTCAGCTAACAAACTGATTGTGCTGCTCTTCATGAAGTGGGGTCACAAAAAGCCTATGTTGAAAATTTGGAGTGAAAATACCAACAAATGCCTACAACTTTAGGGCTTCCAACTGTAACACCCCACCCTGTAGAGACTGCCAGGCGTCAGGGGTGTGACTTGGGATCATTGGCTATAATGTTCATACCATTCCACGCCCAACCCCACCCTGCAGCAGTGACAGGCATTGAGGTGTGCCTTGGAATGTTCAGCCCTAACATTCACTCCATTCTCCTATACTGCACCCGTCTCAGCATATTTTCTTATGGAATGGGGTAAGTATAAGGCCTAAAGACCCCAAAGTACACCACAACACTTGTCAGTGTCTACAGGGTAAGGTAAGGTAAAATGGCATGACACCCCGAAGGCACACCCCGGCGCCTGTCAGTGCCTACTAGGTGGGGGTGGGGTAGGCGACAGTTCCATACTTCACTGCCATTCCTATTATGCATCTCTAACTCCTGCACTACCAATGCCAATGCTAGCGAGACAACATTTGGCATTAACAAATGCTTGTTTATAGATTGTATTTATCCACCTCTATCTTTCTCTCGCCTGTACCCTACCATGATATGACCTTTAGTGGATTCCCGGGACCTCCAAGAAACTGCAATGGGTGATCACTAGGTATACATGTAGAGATCCAGCAAAATTTTAATTCTGGCAAAATCGCGAAATACGCAGCGCAAAATATTTTGCAAAATTTACCAAATATTTCATGTGTGCAAAATGTAGAATGTTGCCAGAAAAATGTGAAATTTCAACCTCAAGTGGTGAAATTCTGCTGTTTGCAGGCAAAATTACACATTTTGCTGGCATAATTTCGCATTTCGCACCTGCAAAATATTTTGCAAAATTCACAAATTTCCTGAAATTTTTCACGGAATAAAATCTGTGGATTTCACCCATCTCTATATACATGACATGAGCTCTCTCTGTCATTACTTTAAGCTCCTAAACCTTGGTATATATTGAGAACTGTTCAGCTTATGCTGCAGATTTAAACATGTCATGTGCAAAAGAAGGTATATAGTGAGCAGATTGTAAACTGTAATTTCTCTGGAACAAGCTCCCTTCCACCCTACAGAAGAGCCCCTCACTGCTCTCATTCAAACACACACTGAAGGTACTCCTCCCATCTAATAATAAATACACCTGTACCTGTTGACCATGAGCTAGCAGACTCTGCCAGGTAAAAGCACCCCATAACTTATTCTGCTACTGCTTCTAGTAGTGCTACATAACTGTACTGCTGATTGTAACACTACTATTCTACTGCTGATGTAATATTGTTAGTGTGATATAACTCTATTGCTGTTTGTAATATATAGAATAATATATGGAGTGGTGTGTGTAACGAGAATTTTACACATGCCTGAGGTGTTGGAGGCTACATAAATCCTGAGAGTGAAGCTCAAGGGTTTTATTTAAGCATCCAACACCAAAGGTGTGTGCAAAATTCGAGTTTCTACACCACCCCATATTTTATATTATATAATTGCTGGGGTCATGTTTTTTACACCTCAGCAATTATATAAAATATGTGCCACTGCTTTATAGTACTTCATAAGGGCTAGTAATCGGAATGTTAGACTGTTGTCTACATTGAAGGAGTAATTTATTTAAACTCTTAACTCTGAAAAGGTAACATTTAATGCATTAAACAGAAGGCAAACATTTGTAAACTGTAAACAATCAAACTGCTGAATGAGAACGAACAAAAGGTAAGTTTCTATGGAACAGGTGGTTTCTGTGGAGATGCTGCTCATGTGACCTGCAGAGGGAGGAGGAGGAGAGGGAGAGGAGAGAGAGAGAGAGAGAGAGAGAGAGAGAGAGAGAGAGAGAGAGAGAGAATTGTTTTTTCAGGTATTCTGGCGATTTTCGGCAGTGTGGTTCTCCATGAGACATAATCATACTTGATTACTTCCAATATGATATTGAATGCACAAACTGCAATTAACTCTGGGTCAGTCCTGAAAAAGGGAAGCTAGTCTCATTGAGCCAACCTGGTCAGCAAAATTCAATAAATAAATATTTGTTATAATAGATAGTTTAATTGGAAAGGTTTTGCCTGGAGTTCAGTGGCCAAGCAGCCAGCCACTCCCACTTCCTGAGCTATATAAGCAGTTCCTTTCAGCCTCATTGTGAAGCATTTTTTTCTTTGCAGCCAGCAGCTTTGTTGGTTTCTCCTCTGAGCTGGCTGGAGCCTACCACCCCGTCCCCCCCACCACCACCACCACCGCTGTTTCTGTGTGTCTCTGCTGGACTTCAGTGTTTGTTTTCCTGCTTCTGGTTTGTATATTTCCTCCGGCTGTGTGCTTCCCTGTGTTTTGTGTCTCTTATTTTTGGGCCTTGTTCCCTGTTTTCTATTTTGCTGTGTTTTGGTTTTGTCTTTTTTTGCAGCTTTGTTTCTAAGCTCCTTGCATACTGCTACTCAGAGCTCATGCTCTGCTTTGTTACCTACAACTGCAGTCCCTGCTACTGTTTACTTCAATTACTATTGTACTCAGTGCTTGTGTTTTAACACTGTTGCTCACGATGCTCAAACTATTGCAAATGCAACTGCAATCATTATCTGTGTGTTTCAGCTCATCCATAACTGCTCCATGTTGCATGCTTAATTCTTTTCACCTGACACAGTTTACTCTGACCCTAGCTGTGCTGCTCATTCCTGCTCTCATTCTACTGCTTCATGCTTTAGAGCAATGTCTCCATGTTTTATTGCAGTTACAACTCTGCGGTCAGCCAACTAAGTCCCTTCTGAGGCTGTTAACATAGCTTTATTATTAAATCCTTCCTCGCCGCTGAAAAATTCTCAGAGTATTTGTCACCTTGATTTGGCTATTCATGTCTGGCTGGCTTGCCCCCAATTTCAGTGCTGTTTCATTGCTATACAGTATGTTATGCAGACCTCCATGCCAGGTCCACCTATCACTACTACTGCTTATTGACTTGCGTACAGGTCCATGCTTGCTTACGCTATCATTGCTCATTGCAACCATTGCTCCCTGCTTACGCAAACAACTGCTGTACTGCTATCCCCTTGGCTTCAGCCTCTGGGATTCTGCTGCACTCAATCTGCATTCGACCTTGTAAGGTCTCAGCACTCAATACTCATTACGATCTTAGCACACCATGCTCATTCAGCTCACCAGCTTTTCAGCTCTCGATCAATTTCTGAGGCATGCCAGCCATTCTATTCTGGCACAGGGCTCCTGCAACCAACGGTCTCGCTCTGCATTTAGTCCGCATCTCAAGCGTGTCCAACTTGGGGTGGGATCCTTCTCACCTGTCCCATAGTTGGGAATATCCTTACCTCGGGCTTGCGTTTAGTTGCCTGCTACGTGACAGCAGCTCCTGGTGTAGAATTTAAGACTAGCGGTGAAGGGTGGAAAAAGTTACCTCCATTGGTGCTAGTGTTCCATTATAACGGTTAGCTATTTGACTTTAGTGGTTTCCCTAGGAAGGCACGTTCACTGCATTCTCCCTACGACTGCTTCTGGTTTACCTGGTTTAATTTAGGGTGGGTAGGCCAGGTAAGTGCCTCAGCAGTTGTTGCTCTCCGCCTGTGCCTTGGATGCATGTATTGTTACAGAGTTTTCTCACAACCTTCCACGGCATTCCCGCTAGAGGGTTTGAGTGAGAGCCTTCCTCTAAATTGAAATATTTTCCACCTCCCTTTAATTGGGTTTTCCAAATTGTGGCTGCAGAGCATCACTAAAACTATCCCAAGCCTGGAGGGAAGGCGACCTAGGCCTTGGATCCCCAGAGATTTCCTCCTCATAGGATTTTTTTTCTCTCTTCCATTGCTTCAGGTCATAACACCTAGTTAGCATAGTAGTTTCCCCTAGTTTCTTTAGGTAGGTTCTGCTGTTGGATGGAGGTGGAGGATGTCCTGCCATTCCCTCTGTCCTTCAGGGATCCCCTAATCTCAACACAAACCATCAGTATCATGCTATGCAAGCCTGGGCATTCATTACATTATCCAGCTGAGCATCTCATTACATTATCAAACTGCCTATGCTTCTACTACTATGTTACAGTTACTGCTCCTATGTCACACTTACTGTTTGCTCATATGCTTCGTGTTACCTCCTTCTTTGGTGATGATTATACTACATTTCTTTTGGGGATTCCTAAGGTACCTTTAGTCATGGGAATTGTCCCATAGCACTTATAGGGGTGGAACCCTCTCCGAGGGTTCCTTGCCTTTTGTACCCCTACCTTTACCCATTCCTCTGGAATAGAGTGCAAAAAGCCAAAAAAAAATTAACACAGTTGCACACGCATAATACTATACTGGCTGTGTAGGTCAGTGAATCACTATATGTGCTTGTTTTTCTAAAAATGATACAAGTGATGTCACCAACACTGGGACTATTTAAGAACATCAGGTCTTTGTAACCCCTCTTCCTGATGAAGCCTTGACTGGTGAAGCTCTTGGGCAGTTTTTGCCAGGTGACTGTCCATTGTATGTCCAAACTGACAGCATTACATTTTTCAAGCAAAGTTTTGCAGTTTTGGATTTATTTTCTGATACTGGAGTGCAGTACCATATTGTGCTTTCTTGGGTTCAGTAATGAATTGTGATAGATTTAGGGAGTCAATCTTCAGGGAGGTAGATCTGGAGGCAGGGGAAAGCCAATTGATATTAAAGTCCTCAAGTAGGATTAGTTTACCAGAGGAGAAGTGGGAAGAGATGACAGAGAGTGAGTCTACCAGAGAGGAGGGTGTGACTTTGGGAGGTGAGTAGAAAACACCAATTAAATGGGGAGGGTGGATGGGAAGCAGAGTTTGAGAATAAGATATTCATGGGAGGAGGGTATGGCCTCTATTAGAGCTAAGGTGCAGGAAAGTTTCTAGTGAACCTAGAGAGCAACACCACCACCACCACACTTGCCCCTGTCCTGCTTGAAAAGGTGGTACTTAGGGATATCCAAGCTAGGATCTAGAATTTTGTGAGAGAGCCAAGATTCAGTGATACTGAGGATGTCAGGACAGTTGAGGAAACCAATACTGTGAGAAGATCTAGTTTTGGGAGGAGGCTCCTAGCATGGAAGTGAAAGCCGCTAAGGCCTTTGGGGATAGAGGGAAGTGAGGAGGGAGATGGGCCAGGGTTGACTTCCACATTGCCTGCAAGGAAGAGTAGCAGAGTGAAGAGGTAGAGGATGTGGAAAGACTTGTGTCCCCTAGACGGGGAGGGGGGGATGAGGATGGGACAAGATAGATTGGAGAAGGGACTCTGGGTTTAGGACAAGGGATGGCAGGAGACTAGGTTGGAAGAGGACGAGTGAAGAAGAGAGGGGAGTGGGAGGGAAAAGGGGAGGAGAGGAGAGAAGAGAAGGTAAGGAGTAGGCTAGTGGCAGGAGGGAGTAATGGAGGATGAGAGTAACACAGAACCGAGAATAATGAACAGGAATAGGATGGGCAGTATAGTGAGGTGTGCAAAAAAGTGACACGTTATACTCTTCAGAAACCTACAACTAACCAAAGGAGCAATACCCCAGAAGGTTTCTACCTGAGAATCCAATCAAATATAAAAGAAACTACAAACCAAGAAAGTAATTAGATGAATGAAAGCCAGATAAAAACAAACAAATGGTGCAGTGACCAGACTAGAATAAATGGTTCTCTAATCTAAAGGTAAACAAAACTAGTGAACATTAAATTGAGCAAGCAGAAAGTAACTCTAGAGGCAAGTACTGTAATTAGGATATTGCAAGCATAGCTGACCAAAGCAAAATGAGCAGGAAAAGGCAGATAAATGAAAGTGGACCTGGATCACTGGTAAACGGATCCTGTATCGCTGTTATATTAATCCTGGACTTGTTCACTTAGCTGGGAAGCTCATCTTGTAGTGCTGGGAAACTGGTCCTGGATCACTGGGATACTGATATGGATCACTGGAAAACAGATCCTGGATAATTGAAGGAACTGATCCTGGATCAGTTCACATAGCTAGGAAATTAATCCTGGATCAGTGGTCGGGGGGACCCTCTATCTGTAACGGTGATATACTAGAAAGACTGGGGGACAGAGGCATATGGGGAGGACCAAGAAAAATATACACACAAGCATATCTGAGGAGCTATAATAGTGCAGACAGATCCAGACAGACAGACATGTAGGCCAAGAGAAGAACAACAGAAAAACTTTAGAAAAAGAGTTAGGAAAATACTTGAACCTGATTGACTGAAAATATTCTAATGCCATGCATTATGTGCCGATACAGTCCTGTAAAAATGATCCAGTGCCAGCCTGCCCTTTTACCACAAGTATCAATTTAGAATTTTTTTTAAACTTGTTGCCATTTTGTTCTCCACTCCTGTTCACTCTCAACTGCCTGTTCACTCACAATCTCCCAGTCGTTCACAACATCCCACAATAACTCACTTGAATAATAGCACTATTGCATGACTGTTTGTATTTAAAACTAGAATTTCTGCTCTAGCCTCAGCTGCCTACAGTGCCCACCTACTCTTTTGAACATTCCTTCACTCAGAAATTCCCACAGTTGTTTACCTCTCATGCTGTACTTTCCCCCATTTTTTCCCCTATTTTTAATTTACATTCTCTCCTGGCCAAGGTGCCGCTTACCTCCTATCTATCACACCCAGCCCCAACTTCCACATCTCCAGCCCTTACATATAAAACCCCTGACCTGATAATATCTCCCACCATTCCAGCTATTGTGACAGGGAAGCCTCTGCCCCGGCCGGAGTGGCTGATACTGGAAAGCACGGCCTGAGTGCACAAGCTCTCATGCGGCTCATTCCTGGCCACTTTTCTCCCCCATTAAGCCCTCACCTGGCTCACAGCAAATGGGAGCCCATGGCACCAACCTGGAGGTGGGGGGGTGGCTTCCAACACAACATGGTCACCCATAATGTCAAGGAAACCCCTGCTTCACACCTGCAGGTCATGTTCATCAAGCAGGATGCTCCAATCTTCTCTACCAGGGTCAGCTTGCAAGGCCTCCATATCATGCTCCAGACCCCAGAGGCCTGTGGCAGGGAAGTCAGGCTCAGCTCTTAAACCTGGGTCTTCGGTTTAGCGGTGTGATGCACCATTAGCTGGCACCACCAGATGGGGCAGGTTTTTTTTCTGTTTAAAATAATTCAACTGTTTGTTTATTGCTGCTCACTGCTGCCAGCCCCCATCACTCACAATCAGGCGCACTTTCCATTAGTTGATCTCAGCCAGTCACACAAAAGACACATGTACTGTACTGTGATCATAATTACAAATGTAGGCATAGCAGGCTCAATAAGGACACACAACTTAACATCTCTGTCATCCCCTACTTACATACTCTAAAACTGCCACTAACTTACCTTCATGAAATGAATGTTTTACAAACTGAATTTATTTTTAAAGCCATTTGTAAAACTTTTTTTAAACTACCTCTCCTTTTAGAGGGCTGCAGCATATTAGCCCCTATATTTGAATCACTCTGTTTTTCCCCAAAAGTTCAGGAACTCTGAGGAAGTGTTTTGATTGCATCCTGTCTTTGACCTGGGAGGGGAATGTTGGCAAGTCTGACAAACCTCTTCTGCCTCCCCTGTGTCAATCACAAACTTCCAGAGTGATGTCTTCTACTGGTGTGCAGTGATTCAGTCACAGAGATCCCATATAAAAACAACCATTTGTCAGTGCCGAATGTTGCTTGCTTATATGTGCTGTTCAGGTATTTAGAAGTGAAAGTACCATGCCTAATAACTGTTATGTGCCCCCCCAAGACATCCACTGTCTTTCTGTTCAGTATTCACAGAAGAGGGGAGGGGCAAGGGCCACAGCAGTTGCAAAGGCGTGAAGAGGTGGACAATAGTCCATTCACAGGCAGAAGAATCCCGCAGAAGGTGAGTAAATTGAAGGTTGACAAAGCAATGGGATCAGATGGCATACACCCAAGGATATTAAAATAGCTGTGAAGGGAAATAGCAGTACCTCTGGCAGCCATGTTCACTGAGTCGTTCAACACAGGGGTGGTACCAGAGAATTGGAGGAGGGCACATGTGGTCCCTCTATACAAATTCAGCAGTAGGGAGGAGGTGAGGAACTATAGACCGGTCAGCCTCACTTCAGTAGTGGGGAAGATCATGGAGAAATTGCTTAAAGAAAGGATAGTGGGGCATCTAGAAGCCATCAGAGCCCAGGACCATAGGCAACATGGATTCACAGTGGGGAGGTCATTTCAGACAAATCTGGCTGATCTCTTTGACTGGGTGACAAAGGAAGTAAATCAGGGTGGGGCAATGGACAAACGCTTACCTTGATGTAAGCAAAGCCTTTGACACCGTCCCACATAGGAGGCTGGTAAACTAGCTGAGTAGGCTGGGCATGGGGAAAATGGTGATAAACTGGGTTAGAAACTGGGTAACAGACAGGAGGCAGAGAGTGGTGGTAAATGGGGCGCAGTCTGGGGAGAGGGGGTGACCAGTGGGGTGCCGTACGGATTGGTCCTGTGGCCAGTCCTGTTCAATGTCTTCATTAGTGACATTGCAGAAGGGCTGAAGGGAAAGGTCTGCCTGTTTGCAGATGACAGCAAGATCTGTAACACAGTGGATACCCCAGAGGGGGTGGAGAAAATGAGGAGGGACCTGGGGAAGCTTGAGAAATGGCCTGAGGACTGGCAACTGAAGTTTAATTCAAAAAAGTGCGTAATTATGCACCTGGGACACAGAAACCCTGGGGAAAGGTACAGGATGGGGGGGTGGAGTTGCTGACAGTCACAAAGAAGGAAAGGGACCTGGGGGCTCTTATTTCGGATGACCTGAAAATGTCAAAGTGGTAAGGCAGCTGGGAGGGCCAGTGACATGCTGGGGTGCATAGGCAGGGGTATCACCAGCATAAGGAGGGAGGTAGTGATGTCGTTAGATAAAACCATGTTCAGGCTTCACATGGAGTACTGTGTGCAGTTCTGGAGCTTGCACCTTTGTAAGGATATTAAAAGGCTGGATATGGTCCATAGAAGGGCAAATGAGATGGTACAGAGCTTGCAACACAAGACTTATGAGTATAAATTAAGGGACCTAAATATGTACTCACTGGGAGAGAGGAGGGAAAGAGGGGATATGATAGAAACATTCTAGTACCTCAAGGGTATAAATATAACTGCTGAGAAGCAGGAGACAGCTGCTATAGGCACATGTGCCAGCTTCTGTGTGATATTCTTTTATAGTGTATGGTAGAATGTTGTTATGGATAGAAATCCATAACCAGAATGGAGTTGTTATGCTGCACTAGCTATGTCACTACTGCAGCATAACAACTTGGAATGCTGCCACGTAGTTGCTTTCCTTAATCCAGTTAAGCTGGAAGTTGCTGTTTTTGTTTTTCACTTGAACTTGCAGAAACATCTGCAGCACCCTGTGTCAGTTAAAAAAAATAAAATGTTAACATTTCTATTCTCTGTTGTCTTCTCCAGCTGGTTTTGTGCGATTTTCTATGATGTGACTGCCCATACACTATAAAAGATGGTATATGAGCAGTCATACACAAACAAAGAAATTCTTGTATCTTGAGGTTCCCTTGGTAACAGAGTACCTCTCGAGCTGCGCTCTCGGGGGCATCTGTTAATAAGAAAACCTCTCGATACAAGAATATCCTTGTTATGTATGACTGCTCATACACAATCCTCTATGTTCTTATAAATCTGTAATCTCCAGTATTTCAGTAACCACACGCCCACACTGCTTTCTTTAGGCAATTTTATGCTGGTTGATGCCTAGTGTCAGATGGCAGACAGAGGGCTCACCAGATTGTGTTGCCATTTGAAAAACTTCATAGATTGTTCTTTTACTGGTAAGCATTTTGGAAAGCTGGTGAAGGTCTCACAGTTTTTATTATGATTTTATCTCCTGATGTCTGCCCCCTTTGGTTCCCCTATCCCCACATCCCAACAGTCATCAGTGGCCAGAGCTATATCCTTCTTCTTGCTAAGATGGTGGGTGAGCAGCTGCTTTCAAAGTCTGTGAAGTCTGACGTCTTTCAGTGCTGCTTATTGGTCATCTTCCAACACAGGCGAGGCACTGCCAGCCAAAAAGTAACTCAGGACAGGCAGGTTTCAAAGTGGGGAAGAAATGGAGTGAGCAAGAATCAAGTATTCATTCAGATGCGGCGTTGATTTTAAGATCAGCATACTGGTGTGTACACTGCAAATAGAACCCCAGCTCTTTAAGAAGACTTATGAAGAGTAAAGGTTTCTCGAAGCACTGGGTTCTTTGTATTGTACTGTAAGTGGGCTGCATCTAATTCGATAATTTACTGTACCTTACATCTGGATGTATGGTAGGCCCAACTTTAAATAAACACTGCATCTGAATTAACACATGATGCCATAAAAACACAGAATTTGCCAGCAGAAAAGGACCGCTCAGCCCACCCAGTCTGCCCAAGTGTTCTCTACCTACTTGTAACTCCTGCCTGTATATGTTACTGCATGTCTTATTCTGCCTGCATCCATCTGGACCTCCTTGTGAATGAGTTTGCTTAATGGATTTTTCCTGCAGTGAACTTGAACCTACTCCACTTCCATAGCCCTATTGATCTCCGTTGACCCCCTCCTTCCCCTTTTTCTAATATACCCCTATGTTTATGCCATGCATGCTTCATGCCCCCTACCATTTTAGTTTCCACCACTTCTCCTGACAGTCTGTTCAAGGCATCTACCACCCTTTCAGTAAAGAACTATTTTTTCACATCTATCCTGAATACCTCCCCCCAGCTTCATTGTATGTCCCTTGGTTTGGGTGCTCATCCTCACTGGAAGGAAACTCCCCAACTGTACCCTCTTTACCCCATTGAGGTACTTTGTAGGTCCTGATCATGTCACCTCTCACCCTCCTCTCTTCCAGAGTGTACATGTTGAGATTCTTCAGCTTTTCATAGTAGGGATTCCTGTGAAAATTTTGAACCATTTTAGTTGTCCTCCTCTGGAAAACCTCCACCTTATGTCCTTTCTGAAGTGTGGACTCTAAAACTGGACACAGTACTCCAGCTGGGTGTATACCAGGGAGTGATACAATGGCAGCACAACATCCCTCCTCCTCCTACTGGAGATGTCACTCCTTATGCACCCCCGAATCCAATTTGCCCTGCCCATAGCCTTGTCACACTGTACTGCCATCTTGAGGTCCTCTGATATAATAACCTCAAGGATCCTTTCATGTCTGGTGAGTATCAGTACCTCCCCCATCCTATACTCAGCATTGGGGTTCCTATGCCCTAGGTACATGATTTGACACTTGTTGGCATTGAACCCCAACTAAGTAAGAAAATAGAATTGATATGAATGAATTGCAGGCTTTTAAGCAGCTTTTCAGGGAGTGTGTACATATGTGTGTGTGTGTGTGGGGGGGGCCTGCTACTCTAACTATTTGCTTTTGATTTGGTATAATGTGTGAACAGACTAACCCTACTCCCCACTGCATGTGCTATATCAGAGATAAAGAGCCCAAATAGCATTGGGTCAAGCACTGAACCCTGTGGCACCCAGCTTGTCACTGTTCTGGGTGCCAAGAGCTACCCCACCACCACCCTCTGCAACCTCCCCTGTAACCAATTCTCTATCCATTTACTCAGACCACCTTCCACCCATACTCCTCCTCCTTCTCTTCACTCTTCTCCTCTTTGGCCTGTGTCCCTCCTCCTGGTAGTCCGCACCCTTTCTCCTCTTTATTCTTACTGGGTGGTGGTGCCTTCTGTATTACACTCAGATCACTCTGCCTGCCCACTTTCAGGGTTACTACACCTCTGCCTTTACCTATATCTAGGGCAATGAGCTCATCAGGCTCTCTTGTCCGGACCTTTCTACTACCTCAGTCTTTTGGCCACCCCCCACTTGTTTAAATCCACCTTAGTAGAGATATACCCCTCTAATCCTACCTTTTTTTTTTTTTTTTACATATTTTCTCCCCGAGCTATGGTCGACTGGATCATCCCGACCGACTCCCCTAGCTCTTCCCCCAACATCAGGCCGACCTGCTCACCTCCATGGATTAGCCACCTTGGTGGGGTGGTGAGGAGCTTCCGAGCTTGACCCGCTGGAGCAGGATCCAGTTGAGGAGGCACCATTTGGGGTGGGCAGTGGGGGTCGGAAGCTCATGCTGCCTGACCATAGCCCATTTTACACTTTTTTCCCTTTAGCGGAGTGCTGGCATGCAATGACACTTAGGCACAGCGTGTCAACATCTGCCACACTCTGTCCCCTTTACTACACCTCTGTAGTAGCACTCGTGGTTGTCACCAGGGGCCACTACAGAGCGGTGGGACCCTGGATCCCACCCCAGGATAGAGCAGTCCTCTAGACGCTTAATACTTTCCCTCCCCTGCCAACCCTTGGTGGCCCTGGCTTGCGTCCAAACCCGGGTCGCCAGCGTGGCACGAGGTGTGGCATCCAGCACCTCAACCCTCAGTGCCAGTGGCCCAGCAGCAATGCTGTCTTTAATACTCCCTTCCCCCTCCTGCTCCAGTGTACCCTGTCCCCCACGTACAAGTCACTATTCCCCCAGACCCTACCCCAGTTAGTCACTAACCCATAATGTTTCGTGTGGCACCAATCCCTCAGTCACTTGAACTCCTCAAGCCTACCCTTCCTCCCCATGCTTGCACATAGTACCGGCAGTACCTCCAAGAATGCCACCAACTTCCCCACCCCCTCACACTGCCTGCTCAACTACTCAAACCTCCCCCTCACTACTTCCACAGTGTCACCTGCCAAGTCGTTTGTACCCATATACAACAGTAAATCAGGTTTCTTCCTCCCCCTTGCTGCACACTTGAGCAGTGCCTGCCCCTCCTGCAGTCAACCTGGGGACAGCTTCAACCCAAATACGGCTGTACCTCCCCCCTTTCTGCCCCATCTCACCCATTTCAGTATAGAATCTCCCAGAATGAGTACCCCCCCGTCCCTTACCCCCTTTCCTTTCTAATACCTCTTCCACCACCACAGTATTCACTCTTCCCTGCCCCTTACCTCCACCAGCTGCACCCTCTGTGACTTCTGCATCTGTACCATCTACTTTTGCCTCATTCTTTTCTCTGCCTTATTCCTCCCATTCCCCTTGGACCCCTTCCCAGCCGACTACTTCCTACTGGGCTTCCTATGTCAGCCTCCCGTCCTCCCCTGCTGATTTCCAACCCCTCTCCTATCCCAGCTGTTGTTGATTTAGAGTCCCCATTCCCTTCTACCCCGATAGCGATGCCCCTCCCATCCTTCCCCCTTCCCGTAGCCTTCTCTCCTCCAGTCACTACCCCCTCCTTCCTTACTAACCCCCCTTCTACCCTTTCATCCTTGCTATGTCTTCCCCTACCCGTTGCCACCCCTCTCATGCCCCGCTTGTCCTTCCCCCTTCAGTATGTTCCTGCTCCCCCTCTCTGTCCCATAGCAGAGGTTTGAATATATTCCTAGTCAATACCCCTCTTACATCTCTTCCACCTATCGGTTCCCCCCTCCTACTTGTCCCAATCCATGCCACTCCTGGTCCCTCCCTATCTGCAGCCATCTGCTCTCTCCCCTGGTGCTCCTTGTGGTCTCTTCCTCCTTCATCAGGAGGCCTCCCCTCACCTCGAGCATCCCTTCCCCTGTCTTTTCTGTTTGTGCCTCTGATGTTCTTGGCTCTCATATAGTTTCATTTAGCCCAGTTAGAAATCCTATTGCACTCCAAGTATTACTCAACTCAGTTAGAGAAATAAACAGAACAAATAAATAGGTATTATTACAACAGTCATAACAGTATAGCTCAGTATTTAGCTCAGTTGAAAGTAATAAATGGAACAACTAAATCTGTATTATTACAGCAATCCTACTCATATCCAATCATTGCCATGTCTCCACTCCAGAGACTGTGCTGTAATATAGGACCAAAGAGGAAACTGGGAGGGAGGGTGGGCAACTGTAAAGTCCCAGCAGAGCTACATTGAGCTTGCTCCTCCCCTCTCTCACTCGCTCATTCTATTTCTCCTGACGCTGCAGGCTGCCCTTTGTACTGGGCTCCTGCTTGCATTGGTGCCTTTTCTGCCCACAAAGAGATCTGCAGCAGTCCTGACACAGCTCCGCTGAGCTCTTCTCACTCCCCTCTCACTCACCCGCTCTGTTTCTCCCAGCGCTGCAGGCTGCCCTTTGTACTGGGCTCCTGCCTGCATTGGCACCTTTTTCTGCCCACAAAGAAGTTTACAGCTGTCCCAACAGAGCTCCGCTTAGGTCTCTCACTCTCTCTCTCTCTCTCACTCACTCACTCATTCTGTTTCTCCTGGCGCTACAAGCTGCTCTTTTGTACTGAGCTCCTGCCTGCATTGGCGCCTTTTTCTGCCCACAAAGAAATCTGCAGCAGTCCTGATAGAGCTCCGTTGAGCTCGCTCACTCCCCCTCCCTCACTTACTCATTTTGTTTCTCCCAGTGCCGCAGGCTGCCCTTTTATACTGGGCTCCTGCCTGTGTTAGCACCTTTATCTGCCCTCAAAGAAATCGGCAGCAGTCCCGACAGAGCTCAGTTGAACTCGGTCACTTCCTCTCTCTCACTTGCTTGATCCTAATCTGTCCCAAACACTGATTTCCGACAGTGACTGTAGTATTCTGTGCCGGAAGCACGGAAACACATTTCGGCCAGGATGTGAAAAATGACAGCTGTACTGTTCATAAGGAGGTGTGAAAAAATGCCAGTGTTGAACATCTGGTGTGAAAATATTACTAATTTGCAAAGTTACAAGGGTGTGTGGAAACTGCGCAACTCACGCTCGTGACACAGTCATTTTAAGGACTTTCATCACAAAATTTTCAACATAGGCATTTTAGGACCTCTGTTCATGAACAGCGTTACTGTGGTTTTCTTAATGTGTCCTGAACCCTGATTTCCCACAGTGACCGCGCAATTCTGCGTCGGAAGTGTGGAAGCAAATTTCAGCCAGGAAGTAAAAAATGACAGCTGTACTGTTCATAAGGAGGCATGGAAAAATGCCAATGTTGAAAATCTAGAGTGAAAATATTGCAATTATGAAGTTAGAGCGGTGCATAGCAACGCAATGCACGCGTAGAAACAGTCATTTTTTGAAATTTTTTCCACCAAATTTGCAACATAGGCTTTTGAGAGCTAACCTTATGAACACTGCGCTGTTATTTTGTTAATCGAAGTCATGAAAGGTGATTCCGCAGTGAGCATGAAATCACCTTTTGGGACTGAATAATGCCATGACAGTGGCTGAATTTTAAGGAGGGGTCCCAATAACCCCATGTTGAAATTTGGTGCCAAAATTCCCAAAAATGCCTGAGATATGCACCAAAGTTGAAAAAAAACCTATTTATGCCATTATACAGCTTATCAGCATTTCTTCAGTTCGCGGTCGGCTTTGAAGAGTGCAGATGTGTTCCCGGTCCACCGGAAGATTGTTGCACTGGGCTCCGGAGGTAAGTATGGGATGAGTAGGGGTGTGGGGAGGCAGGATGCGCAGAGGTCGGGTGCGGGTTGAGTGTGCGGCCACGGACTCAACGAGGGACCGTTTTCTTGTTTATAGGGTTTAAAAAAAGAAAAAAGAAAAACATTGCAGGACATTTTTTCCTTTCATAGGGACATTTGGCATGCTGGAGTGGGCTCCCAGCATGCCACCTCAGTGGTTTGGGGGGGCTGTAGCCGGCGGGGGATTGGGCACCCCCATTGGCACATACAAAGGAGGAAGAGCCGAAGGGGTTTGGGCACCCTCCTCGGCACACAGTTCATTGTGGTGGGGACATTATGCCAACGGGGAGTGGGCTTCCCCATAAGCAAATAGAACTGGGGGGGGAACCGAAGCCGACAGGGATTTGGCCCCCCGTCAGCAATGAAAGACTGTTTGGGGGGCGCATGATGCCGAGGGGGATTGGGCACCCCCTCGGCACATAACTAATGGGTGCAGGGTGACAGTATGCCGACAGGACTGGGCTCCCCATTAGCAAACTGGGTCGGGGCATGCAAGGTCCCACCCTGCAATGACGGGTCGCTCCCTCATTGCAGCAGAATGGCTCATGCTGCAATAAGGAGGCGGCCCCTGATTGCAGCGGCTAAAACGTTTCAAGGTGGTGGCACGCTGGCTGAACTAGTGTCAGCAGCAGCGTGCCACCCCATTGAGGAAAGCAAGTCAAGCCTCAAAAGGCAGTGGGAGCATTGGCCACATCAGTGCCGCACCTCCACAACCTGCTTCTGCAGCAAGCTGTCTCAACATGTTTCTTGTGCATGCGCACAATCAACATAGCTGGAGGGGACATAATGTGGCAAACTAGGGGCTTTCAATACAAGTGCCTTAAACTATGTCTATGGGGATAATATGCAAATGAGTGGAGGGGTTACCTGATGACCCTTCTAGTTTTTATGGATTAGTGTATGGATTCAGTCAGTGCTCCATTCCAAAAATGCCTGGGGAAAGGACGAGCCTTTCATTTGCCATTTGAGTCACTGCTGTGAGAAACACAGGAGTGTTTGCAAATTCAGAAAGGTACTTTCTTTTTGTTAACCTAGTTTCATTTAATCTGCAGTATTTGTAATGTCAAGTACATTTTTATAAGCAGTAGTAGCAATGTTTATACTGAAAAAGATAAATAACCTGATTATTTTATAACCAAAGACCAGATTTTGATTACATTTCCTCTAAGTAAGGAGTCAATATATCTTTTGTGTTTTTAATGAAAAAAAAAAAAAAAAAACAGAGGCTAGAAAAGAGTAAAAATGTTACTTGTGCTTTATGACTATAAAGGGATTTGGGCACCATTGCCAATTTCCTTTAAATTCTGCAGATGGCTTTTTTTCTATTGCACTCCTCTATCTAGAGCTTAGTTATAATTCTTGTAAAACCTGCCGTATGGACCAGAAAGCTTGTGTACCGAAACTTTTTGTTGGTCTAACAAAGGTATCAAACCACATATTTTTATGTTAAAAAAAAACAAACTTAAACCAGATTTCCTAGGAGGCAATCAGTGTCAAAAGGGCAACAGAAATCAGCAAAATTACAGTAGCTCTTCAGCCGCAGGACTCTTAACTGCCAGGCCCAGTATGCTTGTTGGGGGGAGGGGAGGACAGGGGCTATATTTAGCATCTAATACAACCTGTTCCAAATGAAAATAAGTAGCTATCCATACAAAAAATCACGCATTTGTCAATGCCGAATGCTTGTGTGGTTGTATTTGCAGTGTTGCTGTTGGGCATAGTTAGTGCAGTGGGTAAAATTAACAAATGAATAACCCAAGTTATAATAATGAATTTGTCATGACTGAGAAATGAAGAGGTTGAAACCTAATGTTTTCTTAGATTTTGACCTCCACATAACTCTGACCCTAAACGTAAACTAATTCCCCACACCTAACCCTCCACTGGCCCCTACCTCCGTCTTCCCCTGAGCACCCCACAAAAATCCTGTTTTGTCAGGTTTTGTGCCCGTAAAATACAAAATTGTCCAGGATTACAGAGATGTCCTCTCTGTTCTGTGATAAATATAATGAATAAATGATAATGAATGAATAAATGCCTCATCCAATCAGATTTTACTATAGGCAAAGACATCATTCATTCATTCCTTCCAATACTACAGAGCAGAGAGAACATCTGTGCAAAAAGGACAGTTTTTTTGTTTCATACAGGTATCTGATATGGCATTCAGTAAGACCTGTAGAAACAAAGAGAAACAAGCGCTTGTCAATGCCAAATGTTCGCCGCTTGCACTGCTGTTATCCTGGGTCTTGCTTGTACACATTTTTACTGCATATTCCCTGCCCTCCCTGACTTCTCTACCGCAATCAATACTCCTCTCGATGATGTCTCTGCCTGCAAATACCTGGAAGTGTGGCTCAATCCATAACTCAATTTCTCCTCCCACTTTAAGGCTCTTCATTCCAAACCACGTCCCAAACTGGGTCTAATCTACCACCATAAGGGTAGTCTTTTCATCCCAGTCAGGTATGACCTGCTGGTCAAATGGATACTCCCAGTTTTTGACTACACCAATGTTGTCTTCGGCACAGCTCCTGTCACCTCTCTTACCAAACTAGATGTCCTTTTCAATGCCTTATGTCATTTCACCTCAAATTCCCCCCTCTGACACACCATTGCAACCTTTACTCCTCCCTATGCCTCCAATCCCTCTCGTAGAGACACACATCCCACTGCTCCACTTTCATCTCCAAATATTGGTTTTGTACTCTTCCTTCCTACCTCTCCTCTCCTCTCTCCTAAATCCTGCTACTCCCTCCTTCTACAACTCATGTACGAATTGCCTCTGCTCTTTTGCCCTTCCACAAGCACGCACCTTGGCTGGGAAACTAGCATTCTCCTTTAGACTCCCTTCCCTCTGGAATAGCCTTCCCACCAAACCCACCTCACACCCTCCTTTCCTGCACTTAAGCAACTCCTCAGGCTATCCCATTACATCTTGTAGCTGTCCATCATCCTAATCAACAACTATACCATTGTCCTTTTCCTTCTTTTCCATTTCCAGCCTGTAGAAACTAGTAACCACATATTTTTGCTCTTGTTTTCTCACCCTGCTTACCGAATCTCCTGTACAATACTCTGTAATGAAATGCAAAAATTAAAATTTATTCTGCTAATTGTATTATACTGTAAATTAAGAATTTTTTCTGTATTATACTGTATATCTTATGTTTAGTTTGTATTATACTGTATCCTAAATTTGTAATTTCTTTGTTGTATTTGTACCCCCTGTCCCCGGGTCGCACCTCTAAATGAGCTTCTGCTCAGTGTGCCTTTCCCAGTCACCAAATTTGAAATAAATAAATAAAGCATTTTTACACAGTATAGCGCAGATAAGGTGCAATATCTCATTTTCAATGGTGTCCTGCTTTTATACATTTTTAGACTGTATTTACCCAGGGTAGGTCAGCTGAGAGGCAATATCTAATTTTCAATGGACTCCCACATTTTGACCCCAAATTTCCAACAGTCTTTTTATGATCTGATGTTTTGATCAAGAGTATACCATTATGGGGTGATGCATTGAGGTCACTGGCATATTAGCGCCAGCATTAGAGTGCTCGTGATGTGTGCGACTGGGATTGTACACCACGTGTGACTTGTGTGATTGGGAAAAGTTCACTGTGGACCCTGATGTGTGCAACTGGGATTGTATACCACGTGCGACTTGTGTGATTGGGAAAAGTTCACTGTGGCCCCTGATGTGTGTGACTGGGATTTTAGAGCACTTGTGACCTGTGGGACTGGAAAAGGTTTAGTGTGGTGGAGCTCGTGTTCCACAGGTACAGGCTGTTTTCTTTACACATGTTTTTACAGGTGGGTAGATGGTGTGAACTGTCTGTTGCAAGGAGCATTGCCAAGGGGGAACCTATTGGGAATGTGCAGAGTATGTATGGGACGAGCTCATAAAGATGCCACAGGAGCTGTTACAGTAGTCGGGAGGCATAGCCATGTACCTGATTGGGCGGCTGTTTGTGTTGGGAAACTGCAGTCTGCTATTAAAAAATAGCCCTCTCAACAAATTCGCTGCATATCAATACACTGCCTGACCTCCATCTATTCCACAAGTACCAACTTTATGTGCAACTCGGAGTATGTTATATTAGGTTCTGGTGGGGTGCGGAGGCATAACCCCCCACAATACCATTGTTTTCAACAGATCTATGTGTCTTGCACATGTTTTGCAGGTAACTTGTGTAGTTTGCTGTGTGTAGGGGTGCTCTCCTCGCTGTCAGCTTATTGCTGCAATGGTCTGTGTAATGTCAGTATTTTTGTGGTGCTGTAAATGCTGTTAACCTGTTCCCAGGCATGGCATAGTGGGTGAACCATGATCAAGAGAGGTGGAATTTTTTAAATGCCATCTGAAAGGTGATTTCATAGCACGACTGCAAAAATAGTTTTGGAGGGGATTTGAAAAATGACACCTGTCATGTTCAGGAGGTGGGGTAACACAAGGGATATGTTGAACATTAGGTGCCAACATTTGCAAAAATAAAGTGATGAGTAAGGACACTGATTTTTGTTTTTTACCAGAAAATCAGGTAAAGTTCCAGAATTTCATCTTTCTATACCCCAGTAAGACAAAGCATTTCACAGAATTTGCATTTTTTTTTTACCTGATCAGTGAATCTTCAGAAATTGTATTTTTCTACAAATTCTTTCCTGTACTATTTTAATGTTGCTTATTACCAAAGGGGTACAAGGATATAACACCGGTAAAAACTGATTTTGGCATTGCAGACACTAGTGACATTATCAAGTTCTCCCTTCTGCAAAATGGAATTTTCCCTTTATCAATACCAGTGTCCCTGGATGAGAAAATGCTGGAACAATTCAATATTTCTTCATAACTTAGTTGCTTTTTCACATTTTGACCCAAACTGTTTTTATGACCACTTCTTCTGAACTTGACAGGTGTCAGTTATGAAATAGGCGAAATGGTGTTTCGCACCACAAGTGTAAAAACACGTTTTGGCCAGGATTTGAAAAATGACAGCAGTCACATTCATGAGGGTGTGTGAAAAAAGGGCTATGTTATAAATTTGGGGTCAAAATATTGAAAATTACCAAAGTTACAAGCACACATTGAAATGTCAATGTAAGCTCATGACTTTGTTGTTTTTACTATTTTTACCCCAAATTTTCAACATAACCTTCTTATTGCCCCACCTCATGAATAAGGGCAGAGAAAATTGTCAAATCCTGCCCAAAAGGTGATTCTGTGCAGTGACCACAAAATCATCTTTTGGGATGGATTTGCATAATTTCTCCACCCTTGTTCATGAGGTGGGATCCAAAAAAGGCTACGTCCAAAATATGAGGAAAAATATTTAAAAATGACTATGTTATGAAAACAAGTTCAAAACTCTTTGAAATACACTGAACCGCATATCTGATTTCCTCAGTTCCCAGTCCAGTGTTGAAGAGTGAAGATGTGTCTCTGGCCCAGAGAGGATTATAGCATTGGACCCTAGCTAGGTAAGTAAGGGGTGTGGGGTGGTGGAAACTGGGTAGGAGGGTCTGGTGAGGGGAGGGTAATGGTGGCGCTGGACTGGCAGTGGCAACAGACATCGATGGACAGTTTTCTTTTTACAGGGTGAATAAAAATAAAAAAAGACTACAAGAAATGTTTTTCTTATTTCAAGTACTGACACTGGGGACTGGACACTCCAATGTTGGTGTTATATTTGGTGGTACTGGGAGTGGGCTTCCAGGGTCGCAAAGTAAAATTGGGGGGTACTAGCTAGTACTGGGGATTGGTCACACCAGTGTCAGAAAATTAAGAAGGAAGGGGTGTGAGGGATTGAGGAACAGTTTTCTTAATTTCAAGTACTGACACTGGGTATTGGGCACTCCAGTGTCAGTGTTCTACTTGGCAGCACCGACCGTGGGTACTCCCGGTGTCGCACAGTGAAGATGGGCAGAGTGAGGGATACTATCCAGCGCCGGGGATTGGCACCCCATATCAGAAAATTAAGAAGGAACAGATGGGAGGGATTGTTTTTTTATGTTGGTGGTAGGACCACAGCAGGCTGATCATTCATTGGATTCATAGGAAATATTCAAGTATTTGCGGATATTAATCCTTATAGCTTGCCTTAAACCAATTTGATTTGTCAAAAATCAGTAACACTTAGTCTAAATTCCATGTCCAATCTTGTTTTAAATGTCTCCATGTCAGGACTATCTATTGTTGTTGTTGATAATTTGTTCCAGGATGTCACCACCCTTTGACTGAACCATTTTTTATGTAGCTTTAAATTCCACCTCAGCTGAAACAGTTGTTTGGAGTGCTTTCTTGTGCTTAGACAATCATTAGATCATTATTAAATTTAATGCCTAACTCATCCTGTAGGTTATAATCACTTAGTATTCTATAAAGCATGCACATATCTCCTCTAAATCTTCAATATGTAAGAGAGTACATTCTCAATATTTTTAGCCTGTCATTATAGGGATTTATTATGTAGTACAGTAATAGCTTTTGTCATTCTTCTTTGTATACCCTCAATCCTGTTTATATCTTCACATTTATAAGGTGACCACACAGGCACACAATACTCAAGATTTGGCCTGACCAAAGAATTAAGCAAAGGTATTAAAACTTTAGCTTCCCTACTTGATATGTGTCTGAGGATACAATTTAAATTCTGGTTTGCCTTTCTTATCTGAAGAGAACAGTGATGACTAAACGAGAAATCAGGGGTAATGCTAATTCCCACGTCTCTTTCTTGAATAGTATCTAATAGATTAACTAGTCCAATTTTATATATTGCTTTTGGATTATTTTTACCCAAATGCATAATTTTACATTTATCTATGTTTAGTTTTAATCTGTTAGTTTCAGTCCAGGACACTACATTACTGATAGCTTGTTGTAAGGTTAACACATCCGATGGATTGCTTACAATAGTTCCCAGCCTGCAATCATCTGCAAATTTGGATAACCAAAAATTTTGAATGTTCACTTTTAAAGTTGATATATAGGCATTAAACAAGCATGGCCCCAACACCGAACACTGAGGCACCCCACTAGTCACCATACCCGATTCAGAATGTATGCCCTTAACCAACACTCTCTGCCTCCTATCATTTAACCAATTCCTAATCCAACATATTACATTTCTCAGTCCCCAGGTTTTTTAAGAAGGTTATCAGTTCTCTATGTGGTATTTTGTCAAAGGCCATAAAAACAACATCAACCAAGTTACCTTGGTTGAGTGCTCTATTAACCTTCTCCTAGAAGGTTAAGAGGTTTGTTTGACAAGACTTTGACTTGGTAAAGCCATGCTGAGATATATCTGTCATGCCTTTATCATACAGGGAAGCAGTTATCATTTCCTTAAGTATATTCTCCAATATTTTGCCCAGGAGTGATGTCAGACTTATTGGTCTAAAATTTGAAGGTAATGTTTTAGTGCCCTTTTTGAAAATGGGACTTACAGTAGCTTCCTTCCAACCTTTTGGGACCACTTCTTTGTCTAAAAATGTCTGAAAAATATGTGTAAGTGGTAGCGCCAATACATCAGCGATTTCCCTAATAACCCAAGGATGTATTTGATCAGGGCCAGGAGACTTACTGATACAGTATCTATTAACCTAAGTTAATCTAATACCTCCCCTGGGTCGATAACTGATCCTAGAATTGGGATATCTTGATATTCCTCCTGGGTTATAGGTTTAGTATTGAATACTGAACAGAAATAGTTATTTTGTAAATCGACCATTTCCTTAATTGTCAAAGGCTGTTGCGATTTGTCCTTAAAGGGACCAATCATATGAGAATGTGTCCTTTTACTATTTATGTAATAGTAGAAAGCTTTTTTTATTATCGCTAACTTTAGAAGCTAGTGATAGTTCCAAATTAGCTTTAGCATTCCTAAATTTTTTTTTTGATGAAATGTTTTAAAGTGCAGCCCTATTTGTAATAGTGGGATCTTTTTTGAATTTTTTATAAATTTTGTTTTTTTTTATTAATCAATTTCTTTATTTTAGAGGAGAACCACTGAGGTTTAATTTTCCCATTATTATATTTTTACTAATAGGTATATATTTTATCATTAAGTTCTTCAAACATCCTATTAGTAATTCCCACATCTCATTAACTGGTATATTATGAAACAGGTTTCTCCAGTCCCAACAGGAAAATTCTTGTCTGAATTTATTAAAATTTGTTTTTCCAAAATTTAGTCTGGTTGTTACAGCAAAGTCATCTATAATATGAGATTTTACAGTTTTGAATAGTACAGTACTGTGATCGCTATTACCTAAAAGAGGGTTTACAGTTACATCAGATAAACAGTCCCCCATATTAGTTAATATAATATCCAGAATATTGTTTTCCCTAGTGTTATCCACTACAGCTTGTCTAAGGTCTAGCTGGTCAAACACATCTAAAAAAGATATTTCTGACTTAGTGGTGCCTTGCCACAATGCCCACTTTATATTAGGTAGATTAAAGTCACCCATGAGTAAAATATTATCAGTGGGGTCACTAGTTTGTAGTTGTTTTATTAAGTCTAGGTCCTGATCTAATAAGTAGGATGGTGGTCAGTATATTAAACTCAAAATGATTTTTGACCCATCATTTGGGAGTAATTTAACCCACAGGGAGTCATGATTGGATTCCTCTTTTATTATTTCTTCACTATTGATAGATTTGTGGATATAAATAGCCACACAACCCTGCCATGATCTCTACATTTAGAGTATAATGCATAACCTTTGACTTGATAAACAAATATGTCATTATTATCCCACCATGTTTCAGTGATCAAAGCAATTTGAATATGTTGGGTGTATAAAAGGATTTTAAATTCCTCAAATTTATTAGTGAGGCTTCTAGCATTTATTAGAGCACCCCTCCAACATGGAAAATCGAGAATCTTATTATTCCGGTCTGAATGGATTTTATACTCTAGTCCCAGCTCCCCCTCCTTTTTCCAGTTTAAATGGAACCAAATGACCTTATTAATTTTTCTGCTTAGGATTCTGGTTCCTGCATAATTTAGATGAAGCCCATCTTCTTTATAGTAGGATTTTTTACCAAGAGACGATAAATTATCCATAAAGCCTATTTTTTCCTTTAGACAATAACAACATAACTAATGATTAAGATGTATTATAGTCTCATTTTTGTAGGCATGGTATCCACATGTGGGTAGTATCCCTGAAATTATTATTTCTCCTTTAATCTGTCTGATCCTGTTAACAATTTCCATTAAGCTATCCTGGAAAGAAGTGATATTTCTATTTGTAGCATCATTGACACCTAAGTGTAATATCACTAAGAGGGTAGTGGTACCTTCAAGAAGTCCATCAAGTATATCTGGAACATTCCCCATTTTAGCCCCAGGAAGGGTGCTAACTGTAGTACTAGCTTTCCGCCCATAACAAACCACAGAATCATCCCCTCTTATTGTGGAATCCCCAATAACCACAATGTCTCTATTCTGTTGTTGATCCACATTTGAGGGGTCCTGTTTATCTGGTTGACATACATTTTGTTGGTCTTCAGTCAAAATGGACTCATGTGTCAGGGGTTCATATTTATTGTGGAGTGGTATGGGTGGGTTAAGTGGACTATTGTCAAACCGAGTTTGGGTTGCAGTAAGTATCAAGTCTTTTTCACCTTGTGTTTGAGAACATTTGTCCAGTATCATCTATACTACTTTCTCCCTTTGTTTGTTTAAAGATATTATCATTCTGTATGACTCTAGGTTCTAGGACACTTTTACCTACAGTGTCTATACACTCCTGAAGTAAACTGATATCTGTTTTAGTTTCTAGTCTGTCAGACGTTTAATTTTCTTCTGTAATGATATTATCAATAAACATTTATCACAGATAAATTCTTTGAACTTGGTAACTCTGGAAACATATTACAATTTGTACATGGTTTTTTACCCTTTCCTCTTTTACTACGTAATTGCGACATCTTTCTGGGGTGGTTTATAGCCAACTTGATAGGTATTACTACCCAACCAAAAAAACAAGTATTATATAAGAATTACTTACTTTGGATTAAAAAAACTCTACCCCAGCTTCCCAGCATTACCAGAGGACACAGCAGATATGCTAATGAATTTGTCTCTGCGTGTGTCTCCGCGCATGACCCAGCACGAACCTGCTCGAACATGCCCCTCTCGGTCTTCTGGCGGCTTTTGTAGTTGCCGACCGGAAGTTGAGAACTCTTCCCCCAAGGCTGGCATTACTCTAAAGAGCCCGAAAATGTTAAAAAAAAAATAATGAGAACTAAAGTGCCTTCGCTAATCAAGCCACCTCATGCAGTGGTCTTGACTGTGATACTGGGTGCTAGTGCTCTCAAATTAAAGCTGCAATTCAGTTTTGCCCCAACAATCACAAGTGTCACTTCGTAGTTAAAAAGTATTTTATCTAGCTCAGGAACATAGATTTGGTCCCCTGAAACAGCTCAAAGGCTTTTAGGGTTAGCCACACTACTTGCCCTGCTCGCTTTTCTGGCGGCTTTTGTAGTTGCCGACCGGAAGTTGAGAACTCCTCCCCCAAAGCTGGCATTACTCCAAAGAGCCTGAAAATGTTACAGAAATATAGGAAGTAAAGTGCCTTCGCTAGTCAAGCCATCATGATGCTGATCAACTCTGCTTGCAGTGCAGCATTATGCAGATCAAGGGAAAGAACCACCCTATGATTCAGATAGCTGTTTTCTTTGAACTACACAAAGTTTGCACCCAACAAGAGAAGAAGAATGTCAAGATCAGTTTGGCTGATGATTGATCTGACACTGTTGAGCCCCTTGCAGAGTGCTCTGCATTGGACAAACAATGATTCACCTCTCAGGATCCACTGTCATACTATGTTCCCTTTGCACAAGTGCAAGGGCAAATATAAAAACTGGAATGTCCTCACCAGTGCAGGATCCCAGTGCAGTTCATGGGGTGGCTAGCCCCCAGAAAACAGTTCAACAAACAGAATGACCTGCAGTCAAATAGTGCTGATAACCAAGCAGGAAAAAAATTAAATCTGGGCTAGGAAATGTGATTTTCAAAAGATTTAATGCAGAAAAGCAAACACAAATGAGACAAATACAGTGCTCAAAAGCAAAAAGACCAAAGCCATGCTCTTCGCTGGTCACCAAAAGAGGAGACTGACAAAACCCATCACTATTACCAACAACTCCCTATCTGTCCTCGAGCAGGTGTCCTCTTTTTGTTACCTGGGAGTCACTATTGACGAATCCCTCTCCTTTGATGGGCACATATCCAATCTAGCCACTACCGCCAACAGGAAACTAGACACCCTATATAGGGTTCAGTTCTGCCTTACAACTGAGGCTAGGCTCCAGGCAGTTTACGGAACAGTCTTACCAATTCTCGACTATGGAAATGTGGTGTTTGGGACAGCCACTGACACCTGCCTCCTCAAAGTTCAGGCCTCACTCAATTAAGCCTGCAGGTTTGTTCTCAATGCCGAACGACTTACGCACAAGTGCAATCTCTATAGTAGGCTGAACTGGCTCCCTCTTCATGACTGGATCAAGTTTCACTCCTGTAGCCTTGGAAAGAAAGCTCTCCTTGGCCTTGCCCCACCCTCCTTACAGGCTATATTTTGACCTGCCCCGTCTGAGCACACCACTAGAAGTGTCTCCAAACATGTACTAGTAGTACCTTTTAGAAAAAAGGCTCCAGGAAAACAAGTCTTTGCAGTTAGGGCTTCTACCTGACTCAATGCACTCCCTTTCTCTGCTAGTAGCCACTCAAACCGGAACCGTTTCAAAACAGAACTAAGAAAATCCCTCACGCCTCCCCAGCAGTGCAACTGCCATTAGTCCCCTACACATACTGATTACATGGCCTTGCCCTGATTGCACATCTAACTTACCCCCTGACTACTTACCCCTATTTAACTCCCCCATCTCCTACCTTCATTTAACACCCATCTCTGCATTCTCTCCTAGGATACTCTGTGGGTCTTGTCCATTGCCCCCACCTACCACCTGTGCATATTGCCACTGGCGCAACTACTCTCATACCCACTTGTGCTTATTCTGCGCCTCTCTACTTGCACTTTCCCTCCTCCCTCTGGATTGTGTTGTCTGAACCTGATATTCCCTGAATTATATGCTTGTATTGTTTTATTGCTTTGTACCGAGTTGTTTAAAACTGACAATGCCTTACAGCTGCGAATATTTCCCACTACCTTCATTTTGGTTTTTTTATGTATGACTAAGATTCTTCATGAAAGAGCTTTTAGCTCAAAGGATGTATTTCCGATCTCTAATAAAATAAATAAATAAAAATAATATGAACAGAGTTATTCATCTGTGCAGACTGGGTGGGCCAAATGGTCCTTTTCTGCTGACTAATTCTATGTTTATCAGTAAACTGATTAAAGATCCAAAGGATCCAACCTTGGATCGGAAATCTGCATTTGGTCAGATACATTTCAGATCCAGAGAGAGATGCCAGCACCATCTGTCAGAGGATAGTCAGATACTCTAATGCACAAACCAAGCATAGCCAGTGGGAACCAAGCAGCTTGGCGACTGATTATTTGGTGTTTAATAAGAGCTGGGTGGTGCAGAACCAGTGTTGGACATTAGCAAAGTCATGCTGTATGGACAGTTCAAATTGGGCATGGAAGTTCCAGAGGCATATAGAACTGCATCATCAGTGTGTAAGTGTGTTACCGGTCATTCTGTTTTACCCAGACATGTCCTCTTTACAGCTGAGGATTTTTGGTCCGGGTGGATTTTCTCTGCAGTGCTCTTTTGTCTGGGTTTTGGGCTTCTGACTCTGCGACTCAGCTTCTGTCACTTCACTGATAGAGTATGTTGTTTGTAACCATGGCAACCATGGCTGGCAGTAGTCACGTAGGTAAAAAGAACCCTGAATTGTGTTCCAACTTCCAATTAATTTCTGTCAATCATACTATGTGTCCTCCTGCTGCTTGCTGCATGGAGCTACAAGTTTTACTCCTCAACTACTGCGATCACTTGGGGGGGCCCTGTGCTCCCTGATTGGTTCACATTCTTTGGCCCCTGATTGGCTACATTGCTCTGTTACCCTGCGCTGCTGTGCATGACAGTCATTCTAAGGTTTGACCTGCGTGCGGGATTTGCTGAATGAGCAGCCTGTTGCATTCATGGCCAGAATGCAGGTTGTGTGGTGTGCGGCCATGTGGACCCGTCATGAAATATTTTTTATTTACTGCCATTTCTTTCTTAGTTCGACTCGTGACCTGTTACATGTGAATCCGAACATCGATCCCAACCCGCCAAGCAAATAAGTGAGCAGACCCCCACCTGCCCGCCAGGACTAGAGGACATGTCCCGTGTTCTGACTCCTGGGCAAACTGAGCTGATCCCCAGTGTGAGCACCAGCAGCTGCTGGGGAGGTGAGTACCAATCGACTGTCCTCCTGACTCTGTCCTGACTAAGTCAACTGAGTGAGTGGGACTGACACCCTCCCACCTTAAATCCAGATCAAAATAAATGTAACATCACCGATGGGGGGGGGGAGGGTTGTTAAGTGCTAGGTTGCTTGTTGTTGTTGCTCTGTATTATAGTGGTGTTTTTTTTATTATTATTTCTGACCTCTGATCTTATGAAGATTGCTGGGTCATAGTGATTTATTTGTCCTCCTGCCTGTAGTTTCTGTTCAACTTCTGTATGCTGTCAAGACAAGTCCCAGTCCTGGAGTGGACCCAAAATACAGCTAATAAATCTGACCACCTGAGAGGGTGGAGTGGTAGGGTAGGACTGGAAGGCTGACTGCTGGCTGCTGTGCCACCACTGATTTAAGGGCACAGGTCTGCACTTGTAATCCATCCTAGGTATGGTGTGGCTGAGGGTGTGGCGGGGGCTGAGGGCGCAGGGCAGGGGTGCTTAAGGGCGTGAGTGGGTGGCTGAGGGCGCAGGGGTGGTGGCTGAGGGTGCAGGAGTGGCTGAGGGCATGAGGGGATAGCTGACGGTGCGGGGGGGTCCTCTTTTTGGTGTTCCAAAATCTGTTAACCCTAGCTAACACATATGCCAAGGGGAGGTCGTTCAGAAAAAAAAAAGAAGAGAATGGGGCCCAGAATTGAGTCTTGGTGCATGTTTAGAAACATAGAAACATAGAAGTTGACGGCAGATAAGGACCGCAAGGCCCATCCAGTCTGCCCATTTCTTTTTCTACCTTATAAATGTGCTGTCGGCCTTTGCTCTGTCAGTGGCCTATCTATTCATAGTCATTTGTATTGCTCCCTTATGCATATCCCATGCCTGTTTGAAGCCCTGCACTGTATTCATAGCCACCACTTCTTGTGGTAAGCCATTCCATGCATCCACCACCCTTTCTGTGAAAAAGAATTTCCTCACATTCCCCCTTAATCGGCCTCCCTCTGATCTCATGTTGTGTCCTCTTGTCCTGCTATTTTTCTTATATTTAAACATGTTAGACTCTTTCACCTTGTTTATGCCCTTAAGGTGTTTGAATGCCTCGATCATATCACCTCTCTCCCTCCTTTGCTCAAGGGTATGCATATTGAGCTCCGTTAATCTGTCCTCATATGTCTTCTGATGCAGTCCCTGCACCATTTTGGTTGCCCTTCTGACTGCCTCAATTTGGTTAATGTCCTTGTGAAGGTGTGGCTCTCCAATACTGCACGCAGTACTCCAGATGGGGCCTAACCAGTGTCTTGTACAGAGGGATTATTACTTCCTCTTACGACTTGTGATACCCTACTAATACACCCTAACACCCCTGCCTTACCTACTGCTTTAGAGGTCTGCTTGGATGATTTTAGGTCATCAGTGATGATGATGCCCAAGTCTCTTTCTTCCTTTGTGACTGCTAGCAACTCCTCCCAGCCTATAGGTGGCTTCAGGGTTTCTCTTCCCTATATGCATGATTTTGCACTTCTTTGCATTAAATCCCAGTTGCCACTCTTCTGACCATTCTGCTAATTTATCCAGATCTCTTCTCATTCTGTCCACCCCATCTGGATCATCTACTCTGTTGCAGATCTTGGTGTCATCTGCAAACAGACAAGCCTTACCCTCTAGTTTAAGTCACTTATACTGTTCATTGTATTTCCCAATGATGTTTATGTCACTTTTAGAAAATTGGCTTTTTATTTCCTGGGCCCCTATTGGTTGGTACTCATTCCAGAGGGATACATTAACTTTCAGTAGATACCCAGGAAATAAAAAGTTCCAGCCCAACTGCCTCTTCACCCAGTCAAGTATCCCTGTGCTCTCCTGCTTTCTCATTGGCTGAAACATTGAGCACAAAGTTTGAAATCACTGCCATGTTTTTAAATCTCAGTTAGCAAGTGAGTAGTCCCCCCCCCTTCACGACAAACAACATCAGTCATGGAATAAAACAACTCTTTCTATAAAAACGTTAGTGGTGGTGCATACCTTTCACTGCACCACACTGATCACTGGCTCCACTTCCGATGCCGCTCACTCAGCTTGCATCCTCTCCACTGCCTGCCAAATCCATAATAAATGTACATGGAGTTATGTTCCCTCATGTCACTCTCCCCCTCACAAATCCTACCCATATCTCCACTGCAATTCCTTAGTTTTAAAAAATATAACCTCCTAATATATCTCAATGTGGTAGGCTAGCATGGCTTGCACTATTCACCCATGCATCTGCGTGATTTCCCTGCAGATAAACAAACTCCCCCACAAAAACTGCGGAAAGAACAATTTTATTTTTAAAACATTACTTTATTGAACTGCAGACTACCACTGTCCGTGTCAAGTGGCTGCATGCACTCTGAAACTGGCGCTGGAGACTCGTGCCACATTTGAAAACTGATTAAAAAAAGAAAGGTACCTCTCTTCACATGAAGCTCAGCACTTTCCCCTGCTCCAGCCTGGTATTTATAAATGTGAATAAAATAAACAGTACTCCGCTGTGTGTGTGTGTCAGGGGGGAGAAATAAAGCATCAAGTGGGTGGGGGAGAGAAACAAAGCATCAAGCGGGCAAGCATAAGTTGGAGGAGATGCTGATAGGAAGAAAACTATTGACAAAAAACACAGCAGTGCCCTCCAGTGGAGATACCAGTAAAGGGGCTACTTTACCAGAAAGGTTAATTTTAATATTTTTTTATTTATGACATATATATATATTTATATATTTCTTTAAAAATGTTCTCCTATAGCCCATTTTCTAAATGCAATAATACTCTTCAGGGTGGGCGGTATGGGCAATATTGAACCTTTCTAGGGCTATATTATCCCCCGCCTGCAGCACCGGGCCTCATTATGCCCCTGGGCGGTCCGGTATTGCCCAATACCGCCCACCCTGTTGGGTATTATTGCTTGCATACTGTTCATTGTATTTACCAACGATGTTTATGTCACTTACAGTATACTGTTCACTGTATTTTCCAATATGTTTAAGTCACTTATACTGTTCATTGTGTTCCCCAATGCTGTTTGTCACTAAGCTCACAAATATTGGAAGCTGCAGGGAAAGGAGAGGTGGTAATTGTGGGTGACTTCTACCTGCCCAAGGTGGACTGGAGCATTTCCTCCACAACATGTGCTAGGCGTCAGGTGATCCTGGAAGGACTGCAGAGTGGGTTCCTGACTCAGGGCATTACTGAACCAACAAGAGCTGAAGCAATTCTTGATCTGGTGTTCACAGATGGGAAGAATGTACAGGAAATAATGATCTGGGAGCCACTGGGTGGAAGCGACCATTGCACAGTGTGGTTCCAGTTGGATATGGGCAGGGAACGCGTCCCGACTAAGACCAAAATTTTGGATTTCAGGAAGGTGGACTTCAGGAAAATGGCCTCAGAGCAGATATGGGGTGGACCAAAGGTGGTCCATCATTAAAGAAGGAATACTGGTTGCCAAGATGAGTGCATTAGGCTCAGGATGAAGAACACAAGGGCCAAAGCGCCCAGCTGATTCAGTTCTGGGGTTGCCCAGGCAGTAAGGGAAAAGAGGTTGGCCTATAGAAAATTCAGGAAGACCAAGAGAGAGGTGGATAGGGAAAATTACCTAAGGTTGGCTAGTGAGGCAAGTAAGGAACTCGGGTGAGCAAAGACACAGAAGGAGCTGCAGATAGCTGAAGGAATTAAGAAGGGGGAGAAGGCTTTCTTTCACTATATAAGTGAGAAAAGGGACAAAAAGGAAGGGATTGTTAGGCTTAAGAAAGGGGTGGAGTGGGTGGAGGATATTGGGGGAAAACAGAGATACTAAATGAATACTTCTGTTCAGTCTGCACCAGGGAGAAGGACAGGCCAGTCCTTCAGGAGGGAAAAGAAGAGCAGGGAGGGAGGAGAACACAAATGTAGTGATAGAAGGGGATAGAGTGAGGGAGGGGCTGTTGGTATTGAAGGTGGATAAATTACCAGGCCCAGACAGAGTACATCCAAGGGTACTAAAGGAACTTGCTGAGGAGCTGGCAGGGCCACTGGCAGACCTATTTAATAGTTCACTAGAGTCAGGCATGATACAGCAGGACTGGAGAACAGCACATGTAATCACACGTACAGTAATGCCCCTCCACAAAAGTGGTCCCAAGGATGTCCCAGGAAATTACAGACCAGTCAGTCTGACCTCCATTGTAGGCAAGCTCATGAAGACCATGCTAAAGGAAAGGTTGGCAGAATATCTAGAGGAGCATGGTCTCCAGGATGTGAGGCAGCATGGGTTCATGGGTGGTCAAACAAATCTGATTGACTTCTTTGACTGTGTCACTAAGACAGTAGATAAGGGCCACGTGGTAGACATCCTCTATCTTGATTTCAGCAAGGCCTTTGACAATGTGCCTCACAAAAGGTTTATCAGGAAGTTGGTGGATCTCAGGATTGGGGAAAAGATGGCCAGATGGGTGGGTGGAAAACTGTCTGAGGGACAGAACCCAGAGAGTGGTTGTGGGGGGAGAGTTATCTGGCACCAGAGAGGTAACCAGTGAGGTCTGACAGTGATCAGTGCTGGGGCCGGTGTTGTTCAATGTCTTCATCAGTGACATTGGGGATGGCATTAAGGGCAAAATATGCCTATTTGCGGATGACACCAAACTCTGCGGGAGAGTGGACACAGCTGAAGGGATACAAAACCTACAGGAAGATCTGGAAAAGCTGGAGAGGTGATCCAGGATCTGGCAGCTTGGCATCAATGCCAAGAAATGCAAAGTTATGGATATTGGAGCCAAGAATCCCAGGACAGAGTACTACCTGGGTGGAGTCCGAGTATCTGCATCAGAGGAGGAGAAGGACATGGAAGTGATGATCACTAGTAACCTGAAGCACACCACGCAGTGCAAGAAAGCAGCAGCAAAGGCAAACAAGATGCTGGGATGCATATCAAGGGGGATCAGTAGTAGGAGAGAGGAGGTTATACTGCCCTTGTACAGGTCACTGATAAGACTGCATTTAGAGTATGGAGTTCAGTACTGGTGCCCACACTTCAAAAAAGGATATTAACCTGCTGGAGAAGATCCAGAGGAGGGCTACTAAGATGATAGTGGGTCAGCAGGGTAAGGCATATGAGGAGAGGTTGAGAGCACTGAACATGTACTTCCTGGAAGACAGAAGAGAGAGAGAGAGAGAGGACATGATTGGGATTTTCAAATGCTTGAAAGGAATAAATAAGGTAGATAAGGAGAATATCTATAAACTGAGTGGCAACCAGATCACAAGGGGGCACAGGCTGGGATAGGCATAGAGGAAGGTAAGGATCATGGATGGGGACGATGGGAGGAGTGGAGAGTGAGGGCAGGGACATTAGCTCAAGCTGTGGACCCTGCAATATGAGCAGACTTTATAGACCAAATGGTCTTCTTTTTCTGGCTTCTTCGAATGTTCATACTGTATGTTCGTATGTTATACTGTTCATTGTATTTCCCAATGATGTTTATGTCACTTATACTGTTCATTGTATTTACTAATGATGTTTATAGAAACATAGAAGTTGACGGCAGATAAGGACCGCATGGCCCATCCATCATTTTGTGTTTTCTTAACTGCAATTTGCACTGAAAAAAATTCAAAAGCAAGGTGAAGTTACAAATGGTGACTTTACTATTAAACACAAAAACTTCACAAAATGATCCATGGAGGTGAATTTGGTGACTTCACCAGAAATTTACTGGCAAATTAAAACTTTGTATATCTCTACCAATGATGTTTATGTCACTTGTACTGTTTATTGTATTTACCAATGATGTTTCTGATACCTATACTGTTTACTGTATCTGACAATTGGAAGGCTGGGCCTGTAGTTCAATGGCCAGCAGCCAGCCACTCCCACTTCCTGAGCTATATAAGCAGTTCCTCTCAGCCTCCTTCTGAAGAACTTCTTCTTTGCCAGCCAGAGGTTCTGTTGGTCTGTCCTCTGAGCTGGCTGGGGCTTTCTCCCCCGCCCCCCCACCTTGCTATTTGTCTCTGCTGGAATTTGGTGATTGATTTCCTGCTTCAGGTTTGTATTTTGCCTCTGGCTGTGTGCTTCTTTCTGCCCTTACTTTCTGTGTGTTGTGCATCTTTGTTTTTGTTTTGGGCCTTTGTTCCCTGTTTTCTGTGTTTGTGTGTTTTGGTTTTGTCTTTTGGGGCTTTTGCTCTAAGCTCCTAGCATATTGCTGCTCCAGTGCTCACATTACTTGCTCTCAGTTACTCACGACTCAAATTACTTGCACTGCAACTGCAGCCATGATGTGTGTTTCAGCTCAGCCATAGCTGCTCCCCATGTTGCATTTTATTGTTTTGACCTGATTCTGGCTTACTCTGAACCCTAGCTAAGCAGCTCATTCATGCTCTCTCAACTCATTCTACGTCCTCATTGCTGCAGTTTCATTGCACTGCCAGGTGATAGCTGCTTCAGAGCATGCTGTCTCCTTTCTTTCTATGTTTCTTGACGTTTATAAATCGGTGTACTCAATGCAGATGCTGCTTCTGTGTTTGTACACCCTGTTATATTCTGAGGTCAGTTAAAGCTACTGCTGATCCTGTAAATTAGTTTCAATACCTTCATGTGGGTCTCAACCCCTCTATCACTTCTTGTTTTTCCTATGGTGGGGACTTGGAGGTGTTTAGGGAGTCATGTGGCTAATTATTTCTGTTCTAAATCCTGTCTCCACTGCCGAAAAATCCTCAGAGTATTTGTCACCTTTATTGGCTTTTGAATGCCTGGCTGGCTTACCCCACTATTTACAGTGCTGCTCTTTTGCTGCTGTGTTTTGCAGAACTACGTGCAGGTCCGATTATTACTACTACTTACTGACCTAGGTTCAGGTCCACCCTTGCTTATGCAATCATTGCTTCATACCCACCACCATCCCCTCAGCTTCAGCCTCTGGGATGTCTGCTGTGCTCACTACTGCATCCAACCTTTGCAAGGTCTCAGCACTTAATGCTCATAAGGTCTCAGCACACCAGTGCTCATTTAGCTGCTCACCAGTTTTTCAGTTCCTTATCAGTTTCTGCGGCATGCCAGCCGTACCAGTCTGGTGCAGGGTTCCCTGCAGCTGACAGTCTCACTCTGCATTCTAAGTCCGCATCTTGAGCGTGCCGACTTGGGGTGGGGTCCTTCTCACCTGGCCCATAGCTGGGAATGTCCTTGCTCCAGGCTTGGCTTTAGCTGTTTGCTGATGTGACAGCAGCTCCTGGTGTAGTATTTAAGACTAGCTGTGAAGGGTGGTTACTCTGATCTCCTTTGGCTGTAGTAGTTCCACTATAACAGTTATTCATAGGCTTTAGTGGTCTCCCTAGCAAGCCACTTTCATTGCATTCTTCCTACAACTGCCTCTGGTTCACCTGGTTTATGTTTAGGGTGAGTTGGCCAGGTGAGTACCTCAGCAGTCGTTGCTCTTCTCCTCCTGCTTTGGTTGCCCCTGATGTTGCAGAGCACTCTTGCAACCTTCCACGGCATTCCCACTTGAGGGATTGAGTGAGCATTTTCCTCCAAATTGGAATGTTTTCCATCTCCCTTTAATTGGGTTTCCAAATTGTAGCAGTGGAGCTGTCACTAAATAAAATATCCTAAGCCTGGAGGGAAGGCGACCTAGACCTTGGATCCCCAGAGATTTCCTCCTCATAGGGTTTTCTTTTTCTCTCCTCTGCGTTTCGGGTCATAACTGTTAGTTAGCATAGTAGTGTTCCCTAGTTTCTTTAGGTAGGTTCCTCTGTTGGATAAAGGTGGATGGTGTCTCTGCCATTCCCTCTCTCTCTCCCCTTAGAAGGTCCCCTCATTCTCAATGCAAACATTGAATCATGCTGTGCAAACCTGACAGGGGCAGATCCAGGAGTCCTTTAGATGGGGGAGCTCAAGTCAGATAAAAAATAAAAATAATAGTCTGGGGGTCTGGTGAGCAGCCTAGGCCCCCAGAAATTTTTTAACATTTTGCTTTATTCTGGTGCATTTTAGAGTGTATTTCTAATGCAATTTCTACTCATTTCCTCACTCCCCATGCCTTGTTAGTTGCACCCCAGCACCATCCCCAGAGTCTCGACAGTCCACGTGATAGTATGTTGCCCAAAATACCCTCCCACCCCCCAAAAAAACATAAAATACCAAAAGACTGCAGCTGGGCAGCAGCACATCCGAAACAAATGAAAATGAGAAAAGTTCAAAGAGACTTGGTGATAAAGACAAACTGCAGACAAATTAAATGACAATCCAGTAAACAAGTTCACAAATGTCACTCACTCAAGCACATTATGACATTACCATAAAGCCAACCCATCCCATTTTGTCCTGCAGTACACATAAACGTATCCCCCAACCTTATCTCAGTAAAAAAAAAAAAAATATAATAACTATAGAAATATGGGAACAAAGTCACTTTGCTATCTAGTTTCTGAAAATATCATTTCAAGTCTGCTTGCTATTTTTGCAAAGCATATTTTATTCTATAGAACAATGTATTCCAAAGAAAACACATTTTTAAATAAATAAAATATTTTTTATTGTTTTAAAATGTCCTTTACTGGGATAACCCCACGGTATGAAGCATCTCATTTTTATGTTTGCTTGCACGCATGGGCAAGAAACATAGTGCCATCATCTGAGTTTTTCAGAGGTGTGTCAGCATCTTCCAATTCAGTCAGTGTGTTTGCAGGCGTGGTCACAATTCTCCAATCACTGCTGAAGCTGTCTATGACAGCAGTTGAAAATGCAGTGGCATACAGTTCAAAGAGGGAGCTACGCTTCAGTGAGCAGCTCCCCCCCCCCACACACACACAGATCAACTATGTTGGTTGCCTGATAGGATGGTGTTGTCTTGTCTAGCTTAGAGAGACAAGCCACACATCATTACTTTAATAAACTGTTCCTTGCCAAAGCAGGACCACCAAAATGTGTGGGTGCCTAACAATCCTTACACACGCCAGCTCTCCAAAGCACACCTTCATGGACTCCATGGGTTCTAATCCTCCAGAAAAAAAATACCTCAGCATTTGATGTGAAAACTGAGACTTCATTGTATATGTAATTCCAAGCGTTTTCCCTTACTAGACTCTGTCAATGTGAACTCCGCGCTGTTAAAACCTATGCAAATGAACTTGAGCGTACTGTACTACCTGCAGCTGAAGCAAAGAACTGCCAGAATGCACAAAGGAGAACATACTGCTATGCATTTCAGCAGCAGCCAGTGGGGGAGGTTTTCATGACTGAAGCGCTTTAATGCGCCTTTTAGTGCTGTCATATACACACCCCTGTGTGGTAATTCACTAAACTGCACACTTAGTCTGGTAATGCAGCTTCAAAATATTTTTTTTTTCTCTGAATTGCCGTGAGCTGGCATTTAGATAGAATCACACAGCTCTTTCTCAAATCAGATGCTCAATGAAGTCACATCACCTAAACATCTTAGGGTTGGACATGTGCCCTAACAAAATAGCGAAAACTAGGTATAGAAAAAGAAAACACAAATTCAACCGTAGCTCACAATCGAATCCACCTTTTCTCCGGTGAATCTGAAGCCGCCTAACAACCCACCCTGGGTGCTCATGCCTCCCTCCACCCACACAACATATGGCGATGGAGGTGCTGTTGCATTTTATTTCATAATTTCTGATCCCGTTACTGCCACCATACTGATACAGTAATACTTTTTATGGCTCGAAAACTGCTTGACATTAGCTGAATTATAAATGGCATCCCTGTTTGACACTGTGGTGCGGAATATGGTGGTACTCAAATTTTAAGCCAAGTATTACATGCAGATATGTTGTTATTGACTCATGTCACTTACCATTTTATACATCTATTGATTTTTTCAATTCACTTTTGCTGACAAATGTTGATCTCAGGGATTCTGGTGTCACAATTCAGTACAGCGACGTGCAATATCTTAGTGCAGATGCTAAGTAACTGTTTTAAAATGCTGAAAAAATTAACAGTGATGAAAGTGCATGAACTTCTTTATTCCGTGTCTGGAGCTGTAGTGGTGTTATTGGCAAGTGCATGTCCCTTTGCTCCAGATCTATCAGTGATATGTCTATTCTGTGCAATGGACAGTGGCTGAATGTTATCAGCTGACAGTTTTCATTTCATTATCAACAGATAAATATTCAGGGCTTTGCAAATGCAACTTTGCTGGTAGCACAGTTTCATTCTCCCAAGTGTCTCATCAGTTAGTGGTTATATCTTAACCGATGATCACAAAAAGTATGAAAAAGATTTGCTGCTGAGTAATGTAAATGCCAATCCACCTAAGCATCTTTAGGCTGCAAACATAATTTGAACGTATAGGGATTCTGGACCGGTGTATCACTCTGTGGCACAGCAACAGTTAATAAGTTTAAGCACATTCTCAGGACATTGTTTCACTTGCCCCCTCTCCCCACTACGACCCTGGTCACCTGAAATAAACCTGACGTTTTAGTATCTGTTTTACATCTTGGCTCAGTTAGGCAATCAGCGCTGTAAGAACATAAATGGACATATAAATAGGGACTATAAGAACATGGTCACCTGAAATAAACCTGACATTTTAGTATCTGTTTTACATCTTGGCTCAGTTAGGCAATCAGTGCTGTAAGAACATAAATGGACATATAAATGGGGACTATAAGAACATGCCGTGGGTGCTTGTGCCTTAGTCCAGCTGTGCAACATCAGCCTGAAGCTCAGGTAGGACTTACTGTCTACTCACTTTGTTCACCCCCCCATGTACCTGTACCATTTCACATCCTCCCTTGCCTTAGTCCAGCTGTGCTACATCAGCCTGAAGCTCTGGTAGGGCTTACTGTCTACCACTTTGTTCACCCCCCCCAATGTATCGCTGTGCTACATCAGCCTAAAGCTCTGGTAGGGCTTACTGTCTACCACTTTGTTCACCCCCCATGTACCTGCACCATTTCACATCCTCCCTTGATCTACAGGGAGTGGATCCCTCATTCATACGTCACATATGCACACACAAACAAAAAAAAAAGGTCTTCAAAAATTAAGATACATTTATTATGTTTGTTATGTTTGCTTGCACGCATGTGCAAGAAACATAGTGCCATCATCCGAGATTTCGGAGGTGTGTCACCCGCTCTTGCAATTCAATCAGTGTGTTGGCAGGCGTGGCCCCTGTAAGCCAATGCATGATGGAGCTGTCTATGACAAGCTCTAAAATGCAGTGGCATACAGTTCAAAGGGGGAGCTACGCTTCAGTGAGCAGTGATAAGATATCGCTTGCTCATGTGCAGCTCCCTCCCACACACACACGCAGGCGTGCGCCCCCCCCTGCGCACACACTGTATGGCCGGCAGAATTTAATCCCATAAACTGTGCTGCTCCCCCTGCCCCAAAGCCTTCAAAATACCATGCTGGGTGCCCACCCCAGCATGGCACCTCATGATGTAGCCGAGGGGTACCCAATCTCCCATCGGCTCCACTGTCCTCCCCCCCCGAGTACTGGGTGCCACGCTGGGAGCCCACCCCAGCATGGCAATCGATGCTTTGGGCAATGGGGGTGCCCAATTCCCCATTGGCTGAATGCCCCCAACCATCCTTGTGCCACGCTAGGAGCCCACCCCAGCGTGGCAAATGTCCCATGTCAACATTGGAAACAAAAAGAACACCTGTAAAGAAAAAACGGTCCCACACAGTCTCCCTGGCCCCCTCCCACAACCCGCACCCACCCACTGTGCACCCTGCCTCCCCACACCCCCCTCACCCCATACTTACCTCCAGACCTTGGCGTGACGATCTTCGGTGGACCAGGAACACGTCTGCACTCTTCAAAGCCGACCGCGAACTGAGGAAATGCCGGTAAGCTGTATAATAGGCTAGATAGGGGGGTTTCAACTTTGTTGCATATCTCAGGCACTTTTTGGAATTTCTGCACCAAATTTTCAACATGAGGTTTTTGGGACCCCTTCTCATGAGTGATGTCACTGTCATGGCGTTATTCGGGCCTGAAGGGTGATTTCACAGTCACTGTGCAAAATCATCTTTCGGGACCAATTAACGAAATGACACTGCCAGTGTTCATAAGGTGGGCTCTCAAGAAGCCTATTTTGAAAATTTGGTGGAAAAATTTCAAACAACAACTGTTTTACGAGCGTGCGTTGCGCAGTTCCTACGCATGCTTGTAAGTTCGCAAATTTTCAATATTTTCACTCCAGATTTTCAACATTGCCATTTTACCACACCTTCTTAAAAGTAGTACAGCTGTCATTTTTCACATCTCACCCAAAACATGTTTCTGGCCATGTAGCGCACAATGGCGCTGTCGGTGTGCTAAATCAATGTGCGGGACAAAGTAAGAAAATCACAGTGACACTGTTCATGAGCAGAGGTCTTAAAATTGCTATGTTGAAAATTTGGTGAAAAAATTCCAAAAAATGACTGTTTTACAAGCGTGCGTTGAGCAGTTCTAACGTATGCTCATAAGTTCGCGAATTTTCAATATTTACACTCCAGAGTTTCAACATTGCCATTTTACTACACCTCCTTATGAGCAGTACAGCTGTCATTTTTCACATCTTGCCCAAAATGTGTTTCAGCCCATGTAGCACACAATGGCGCAGTCGATGTATGAAATCAATGTATGGGACACATTAAGAAAATCACAGTGACACTGTTCATGAGCAGAGGTCTTAAAATGGCTATGTTGAAAATTTGGTGAAAACATTCCTAAAAATGACTGTTTTTCGAGCGTGCATTGTGCAGTTCCTATGCATGTTCATAAGTTTGCAAATTTAATGTTTTCACTCCAGATTTTCAACATTGCCATTTTATTACACTTCCTTATGAAAAGTACAGCTGCCATTTTTCATATGCTGCCCAAAATGTGTTTTCACACATGTAGCGCACAATGGTGCTGTTGGTGTGTGAAAGCAATGTTTGGGACAGATTAAGAAAATCACAGTTACACTGTTCATGAGCAGAGGTCTTAAAATGGCTACGTTGAAAATTTGGTGTCAAAAGTCCATAAAATGACTGTGTTACGAGTGAGCATTGCGCAGTTTCCATGCACCCTCGTAAGTTCATGACTTTGTAATATTTTAAGTCCAGATTTTCACCAGTGGCATTTTTCCACACTGCTTTATTTACAGTACAGCTGTCATTTTTCACAACATGGCCGAAGTGTGTTTTCACACTTTCAGCTCAGAGATGCGTGGTCGCTGTGGGAAATCATTGTTCGGGACAGATGAAGAAAATCACAGTGACACTGTTCATGATCGGAGGCACCAAAATGCCTGAGTTAACAATCTGCTGTAAAAAAAATCCCCAACTTAATTATATTACGGGTGTGCGTTGCACAGTTTCTATGTACACTCATGACTTCACCATTTTTTTAAATATTTTTACTGCAGATTTACAACATTGCCTTTTTTTACACCTCCCCATGAACAATACAGCTGTCATTTTTTACATCCTGTTCGGAATGTTTTTGTACCTGTGGTGCTAAATGCCGTAGTCGCTGTGCATAAGCAGCTTTTGGCTAAGAAACTGATATTCCCCCGTTCATGAGGTGGGGTCAAAAAACCATGTTGAACATTTGGGTGAAAATACCAACGAATGCCTGAGGTATTAGGGTTTCCAACCATAATGCCCAACCCTGTAGAGAATGACAGGCATCAGGGGTGTGACTTGGGATTCTTGCCTGTAATGCTCATACCATTCTACACCCTGCAGCCAGTGAGAAGCATTGAGGTATGCCTTGGACTCTTCGGCCCCAAAGTTCACCCCATTCTCCTATATCGCACCCATCCCACTGTATTTCCTAATGGAATGGGGTGCGCATAAGGACCAAAGACCCCAAGGAACACCGTGACACTTGCCAGTGTTTGCAGGGTTGGGTGTACTGAAATGGCGTGGCCGTTATGCCTGACGACCCAAAGGCACACCCCAATGCCTGTCACTCTCTGCAGGGTGGTGGTGGGGTTGGCTTCAGTTCAATACTTCACTGTCATTCCTATTACGCAGCTCTGTAACTTCTACACTACCACTGCCAATGCCAGCAAGCAAACATTCGGCATTGACAAATGCTTGTTATGATAGGCCCAAGAAGTCAGTAAGCAGACAGAAAAACAGTTTTTAAACAAATATAGAAATGCATTTTTTTTATTAGCAACAGCACTTGCTTGGTTACATCACAACTTGCCCCCAAACAAGGTCTCATGACTTCTGTTGGCAATTCTGATCTCCAAGCATGCAGAAACTCCTGCACATGCCATAATATACAGCAGAACACCTTCAAAGTCCCTATGTCTATTAATTCCCTCTGTGCTCATTCACACTGTACAACCATGACTGAAAAGACAACATGGATTAGACATACAGTACATGCTGAAGTTTTTACCTCAGTTCAAAGGTCTTATGTACCAGTTTCTGCCTTTCCTGGTTCATGCTGTCGCTGAGACCAGACCTGCCCCAGCATTAGTTTTGTACTATTCCTAGCATGGTACATGAGGGCACTATTCTCCAACTCCCTCTCCTGCAAATCATCACCAAAATCAATTTGCCATATAGGAAAAAACTAGCAGTGACCTTAAACCATTTTAGTGTCATGAATTTAAGCTCCCCATACTAGAAATTAATAACACGAGTACTATATTTATTACACACCCAGTTTGATGGAACACTAATGTCCTGTCCAATCCCAGCAGCTGCCCCATGCTAGTTTAACCAGCATCTTTTAATCAGTGCCATTGAATGCATTAAATTATTTAACTTCACCATTGGAAATGAATCTGACTGAATCTGGAGCAAGAACTTAAGTACGGTACTACTACCATATTCATTTCTGTAAGGACAGGGACATCATCACTGGACACTCACACCTCAGATACTCTGATTTGCAAACAAGTTAAACAACTTAACTTTTCTGGAGGTGTGAATGAGAGAGAATAGAGAGGATTATCATGCCGGGACACTAGTATGGTTGCCACCTGTCAGTTTTTTTACCTGGCGATTAGGTTTTCAGGGTCCCTATCATTTGCTCTGTGCTGGTCAGGTTTTTAAACCATTTTGAGTGCTCACATACTTTTAAAACATATTTTGTCATATCATTCATTGTTTCACCTACGTGTCCAGGTTACAGACAAGTTCTCTTGTCAGTATAGCCCTTTGTTTGTGAAAGTAGTCAACCCGAGAGCTGTAAAGTATGGCCATTAACACCATTAGCACTTACTTAACCTAATCTTTTCCACTGCAGCAAAGCTGCCCCCACCTTTTGTAACAGTAACAGAGTCAGCTGTCTTCCACTTTCATTTGCTGGTAAACATTTTCATATCTAACAACATTTAGGCATTTTTAAATGTTTTAAATTATTTTTTTCCTCAAGAAAAAAGCATAGGCCCCAAGGTGCAGGGGCACAGTTTGCACCTAGCTAAGGCCAGCTCTGCTGGGGGACAGATGAGACCTGTGTGACTCAGGCAGCTTTCATGGAAGCATTAGTGCATACTGATTAAGAATGCAGCATAGTGTGTTACTAATAGAGGAGCTCCATGATGGGGGAGCTATAGCACCCTTAGCCCCCCCTCTAAATCCGCTTATGCCTGAGCATCTCATTATGTTATCAAGCTGCCTGATGCTTTATTCTACTACTACGTCACAGCTTCTGCTTGCTTATATGCTTTGTACTACATTTCTTTTGGGGATCCTTCCTAAGGTACCTTTAGCCATGGGAATCATCCTATGAAACCCTCTTCAAGGATTCCTTGCCTTTGGTACCCCTACATGGTGGTAATTCCTCTGGAATAGAAAGTGCGAACAGACAAAAAATAAACTAACACAGTTGCACAAGCATAACTCTATACTGGCTGCATAGGCTACTGAATAATGTTTGTGTCACTTATACTGTTTACTGTGTAACCCCTAGACAGCACTATTCTAAGAGCTACTACTCCTGCTTGTATGGCAATACACAGGTTGAGGGGCCTAAGTTCTGTAAACGGGTGCCTCCACTTAGAGGAATTATATTGAGGTAGGTTAACTGCTCTGGTATAGCCCTCCAGGAAGCTGTAACCACTCATCAACCCTTCTAGTGGCCTAGACAGTAACACAATGGTACATTTACTTTCAGTAGATAGCAGTAATAATATGATCACACCCTTTTCACTTATCACTAGGCCTGGATCTGCTGCAATTGCCCTAGAGCCCCCCTGAAAAATAAGATCAGCAATGCAACAATACAATATTACCACTGTAACCCATCTAATAATATGCACACTAGCCAGGTTAAATGTGAAAACAGAAAATCTGCTTTATTTAGAGGCAGTGAACAAAGGAGGGGTGTGAATCTAGCAGAATGATTAGCACTCTGATTTAATTTGGGTTGGTTCAGCATGCACTGTAAGTCCCTTTTAAACAGTTCAACAACCCTGGGTACTCAGCATGTCATGCAGGCTAGCCTGAAGCCTTGCCCAGGGTGGCCAGCATTGCAGCTGTTGTTGGGGCCCTTAAGAAAGAAAACAGTTAAACATGCACACCACCCAATTATTTGTAATCCAAGTCAGATGGCTTAGTCTGCTGAATTAACCCAGAAAAGAAACAATTAGATTGTAACACAGTGATTGTTGCTTTTGTTGCAGGGAGCTACCCTGAATTTTACTCATGCTACCCAGACTAGGATGCAGGATAAGTGAGATGTAGGCCTTGTGGTGATGATCTGGAAGGCCAGGGGAAGCAGGGCCAATACGACTCACTTCCTGGTGGTCACTACCTGCTTGATGGTGTTGGGCAGGGGGCTGAATCCTCATGTGAGTCTTTCGCCGAGATGGTCACTGAAGTGAGAGTAGTGCCCTAGGCCAAGGTGACAGGACCCAGGCAGGATGAACAGTTCTGAAAAAGTTTGTGGTTGTCTGCCGGTGAAGCCTCCAGCTGGCATAAAAGATTCTGCTTTGGGGAACCAAATTGTGACCCATGAAACACATTCAGCACATTTAAATCACTTATTTCTCTAAGCCACAGTTTGGATACAGTCTGGTTGCAAATTACAGCTTCTCTTCACAAACCTTTCAATCCAAGGCTAATTCTATCATCAGACAGGTCGATCGCTTCTGGAGCATGTTTGTGGTTGTCTGTCGGTGAAGCCTCCAGCTGGCGTAAGAGATTCTGCCATGGGGGACCAAATCGCAACCCACGAAACACATTCAGCACATTTAAATCACTTATTTCTCTAAGCCACAGTTTGAATATAGTCCAGTTGCAAATTACCGCTTCACTGCACAAAGCTTTCAGTCTGGGGCTAATTTTATCATTATACATGCTGTTCACTTTTGGAGCAAGTCTTCTGTCCAAATCACAAGTCGCAATAACAAACTTCTTCTTTCTTCTGCTGCAGATGTAAGCCAACAATCAGGAAGATCTGACTTCTGCAATGGGCAGTTCAATGGCAGGAGAACATGGCAGGCAAGCCGGCAAAGCCTCTTCCCGCCAATTCCCCTGTGCTCCTTCTGGGAGCAGCTGCTCGAAAGTTCAAGCTGTTCACTCTTCAGCCTCCAACTCTAACTGAACCACTGCTTCAGGCAGCTCTATTTCCTTTGTAATCCAAAAGGTTCTGTTGGCTGAGGGAACTGTCAGTCACAACAAGGGCTTCCCCTCCAGATCTATTTGGGTGCCAACACTTAAAACTACAAAAACTACAGAATTCCTTCCCACAAGACCCCCCGGGGACAGTCTCCATTTTAAGTCCCCCAGTGGTTCAATTGGTCCAAATGCTGGAAATCCAGAACCTAACATGGTGGCTCCCATCCAAATGTTCTAGCTGCAATAAAAGCAGGTTAGACAAATGTCTCTATCTTTACTATAACAGCAAATTAGCAATAAAAAATCACAGTTCCTAAGATGGCTCTCTCTGCGCAAGTAGCAACCACAGAACGGAGCAAAATAACAGACTGTCTGGACAGTTGCAAGCCTCAAATCACTTGGATCCAGCCCAGACTAATTTCTAACAGAGATTAGCCCTTTTCTTAAAGAGACAGGTGCGGAGGCTCACTGGGGCACTCTCATGCAGACAAATAGAACTACTGCAGACAGGACACCAGCCTGACAGTGGGCATGCGGGAGCCCAGGAAGACATTACAGTAAACCCCAATTTGTAGTGGGGGATTACACTCTCTCCTGCCTGGAAAAACTTGGTGTCCTCATTAAGTCTACACTTACTATAAGAGTCTATATATAAACACACTATACAAAGATATATGCATGTTCTATTAACATACTATAAATGAAAACTGATGCATAAGTAAGACAAATATATCATAACAACTGCACTGCTATATTTTCCACTTTAGCAGTGACAGTTTCATAATAACACATTTTTTATAACATTTCACAGAAACTGTATAACATGTTCAAGTATTCAGACACATTACCCTTACAGTTCTGGTTTGCATTACCTCCTGTTCACTAACCCACATGGCTTGGGGCCTATCTCCATCAGTTACACTAAGGCTGCAATGGGCAAGGGTATTAGTACACTGGTCTGAGGGCTTTACTAGTAACTTGGAGGTGACAGAATAACTCAGGTTTGGAAGAGAGCTTTCAGAAACATTCATCCCTTTGTGAATGCCATGTAATGGAAGATCTACAGGCCTTCCAGGGGAGTCATAACTGAGGCATATCACTGGCTTTGTGGCTTTTCCAGATTTCTGGGAGTGGCAAGCACAGGCTCAGTCCTTTCAACATTTGCATTTGGGTTTTTCAGTCCCGGCTCGTTTCTTGCCAATAAGTCTGCTTCTGAAGAAAGGGGTACCTCTGCACTGGTTGCTTGTTCTGAACTGGAAGCACTTTCAGATTCTGGCTCTGTTTGTTCTGGTTCAACAAGATTGCTTTCATTGTCTGGTTCTGAAATTCCAGGATCGTCATCTAGAGGAAATTCCATGGAATTCAAATCTTGCAACACAGGACTGATACTTTCAGAAACATTAACTTAATCAACATCATTTCCATAACATTGTTAGGTTCACTGGTTGCAAACAGTTCTGTTCTTACTGGTATGTCACCAGTGGTGCTTTCTGTTTTGGGCTCTCCTTCTTGGAGCTCAGCTAGTTCTACCATACATACGTATGAACATATGAAGGTGCCAGCAGAACAGACCTACTGGTCTATCAAAGTCTGCTAGATTGTGCAGCTAGCTTCCTACCACGCAGTTGCCCCCCACCCCCTTGCCCTCCCTTCGTTGACCTCCTCACCCACCCTCACCTACTCCTGTATTCTGTCCCATGTGTTCTTAAAGCCAACCACATTTTTGCTCGATATCACCCCTCCAAGCAGTGTGTTCCACTTCGCAACTACTCACTCTTTGAAGTAATGCCTCTGCATCTCCCTTCTGAATCACCCTCCCTCTATTCTTAGCCCATCCCTCTAGTTTCCTTTCCTCTCCTTAGTATAAACTCCCCCATCACCCCCCTGTTGATACCCATCAGGTACTTGAAGGTTTCGATCATGTCCCCCTTCCCCCCTTCTCTCCTGCAGTGCATACATATTCAGCTCCCTTAACCTCATAGAAACATAGAAACATAGAATTTGACGGCAGATAAGGACCGCTTGGCCCATTTAGTCTGCCCATTTCCCTACCTACAAGATAGACCACAGATCCTAATTAACCAACAGCCTATTTCTTCCTACCCCGCACAAGAATTACCTTATGTCTGTCCCATGCATTCTGAAATTTTCCCACAGTTTTAGACCCCACAACCTCCTCAAGAAGGCTGTTCCTTGCATCCACTACCCTCTCTGTGAAAAAATACTTCCTCACATTGCCCCTGAACTGCCCCCTCTATCATTAAATTGTGTCCCCTTGTTCTTGCATGTTTCTCTCTCTGAAAGATGCTACTCTCTTGGATGTTGTTGATTCCACTGAGGTACTTAAGTTTCTTTCATGTCCCCCCTCTCCCTTCTTTCCTCAAGGGCATACATATTAAGTTCCTTTAGTCTCTCCTCATAATGGCTTCTCTTGCAGACCCTGCACCATTTTAGTTGCTCTCCTCTGGACTGCCTCTATCCTGTCTATGTCCTTGTGGAGATGGGGTCTCCAGAACTGGACACTGTACTCCAGATGGGGTCTCACCAACTGTCTGTACAGAGGGATAACAACTTTCTGTTTTCTGCTGGTGATGCCTCTCACTATGAATCACAGTATACCCCCAACCCTCCCTACGGCCTTCTCACATTGCTTCCTATCCTTAAGGTCATCTGATATGATTACCCCAGGTCCCTTTCCTTTTTTGTTGTTCTTACTACCTCCCCTCATTGTGTAATCTTCCCCTGGGTTCTTGTTTCCCAGGTGCATTATTTTGCACTTCTTTGCATTGAATCCTAGCTGCCATACTTCTGACCATTCCTCCAACCTTGCCAAGTCCCTTCTCATCCTTTCCACTCCTCCTTGTGTATCAACCCTGTTGCAGATCTTTGTGTCATCTGCAAATAGGCATACTTTTCCTTCCAGTCCCTCTGCAATGTCACTTATAAAGACATTAAAAAGGACTGACCCGCATCTGAACCCTGCACTCCCACTAACCCCTCTTCTTCAGAGTGGACTCCATTTACAATTACCTTCTGTGTCCTGTTGTCCAGTCAATGTTTTACCCAGGCTACCACCCTGGGACCCACTCCCAGGCTGGTTAATTTGATTCTTAATCTTTTGTGTGGGACTGTGTCAAATGCCTTGCTAAAGTCTAGGTAGGCCATGTCCACAGCCCCTCCCTGGTCTACTACTTTGGTCACCCAGTCAAAGAAATCTATTAGATTCATCTGACGTGACCTTCCCGCTGTGAACCCATGCTGCATTGGGTCCTGTGCCCCACTGGCCTCTAGGTACTCAACAATTCTTTCCTTCAGAAGTGACTCCATCACTTTCCCTACCACAGAGGTCAAACTGACAGGTCTGTATTTTCCTGCCTCTGTCTTGGTCCCACTTTTGTGAAGGGGATACACATCCGCCTTCCTCCAGTGCTCGGGTACCACACCATCCTCCCAGGATTTATTAAAAAGAGTAGTCAGTGGTTTCACTAGTTCCCCCTTAATTCTTTTAGAATTCTGGGGTGAATTCCATCAGGCCCCATTGCTTTGTCCACCTTCAGTTTTAGGAGTTCTTGCAGAACCCTTTCTTCCCTAAAAGGACCAGGATCGACCCCCCCCCATCAAGAGTGCTTCTGTTAATTGGATTAGGCACTTCTCCCCCCTTTTGTGAATACTGAGCAGAAATATTTGTTCAGTATCCCTGCTTTTTCACTGTCCCCCTCTACCCACCCACCGTTCATTCTATTCAGCCTCACTATCCCTCCCTTTGTCTTTCTATGCTATCTGATGTACCTATAAAAGGTTTTATCCCCCTTCTTAACCCAGTTGGCTATCTTTTCCTCAGTTCAGGCCTTTGCTATTCTGACTTCCCTCCCTGCTTCCTTCTTCCTTAACTGGTACAGCTCTCTGTCCTGCTCCTTCTGTGTTTCCTTATACTTCCAGAATGCTATCTTTTTCTCCCTAACTTTCCCAGCCACCTCTTTTGAGAACCATAGTGGCTTTTTCTTTCATTTTGATTTGTTTATTTGCTTCACACAAAGGCTTGTATCATCTGTGATGGCAGTTTTGATGATTTCCCATTGTTGTTCCACCCCTCCTTCTAGCCTGTTTGCTAGTGCTTTTCTGAGGCACTCTCCCATCTTGCCAAAGTCAGCCCTCCTGAAGTCCAGTACCCTCACTTTTGTATGGCTTGACTCTGTAGCTGAGTTTAACATGAACCACACTGTTTGATGGTCACTTGTTCCCAGATGGCAACCCACTTCTAGATCTGAGATCTTCTCACTGCCCCCATTTGAGAGTACGAGGTCTAAGATTGCTCCCTCATGAGTGGGTTCCAAAACTAGCTGTTTGAGGTCTGCCACCTGTAGGGCATCGAGAATGGCCCTGCTCTTGGATGTGGCTGCAGCAAATGTGCTCCAGTTAACATCTGGCATATTCAAGTCTCCCATCAACAGTATCTCCCCATTCTCTGTCATCCTAAGAATGCCTTCTATCATATCCTTGTCCATTCCCTCCCCCTGACATGGGGGTCTGTACAAAACCCCTGTGCAGATTGTGGTGCCCTTTCCAGTCTCCAAGGTGACTCACAGTGCCTCTTCTCCTCCCTGTTTACTCTTTTGTTCAGTTGCTTTTATCCCTTCCTTTACATAGAGAGCTACTCCTCCCCCTCTTCTCCCCTGCCTGTCTCTCCTGTAGGTTATGTACCCTGGTATGTTAACATCCCAGTCATGGTTCTCTGTGTACCATGTTTCTGTGACTGCTTCAATATCCAGGCATCCCTCTTCCATCAAGGCCACCAGCTCAGGGAGCTTGTTGCCCAGACTACGGGCATTGGTACTCATTACCTCCATTTCTGATGGCTTAACTCCTTTTGCCCCATCCCTGTCCTTCTTGCCTTTGTCACTTTCCCATTTACCACCATACTCCCTTTTGGCAGCTCTATGTTGGTGTTTACCGCACTTACTACCGTGATTTTTTGGGGGCTAAGTTTCCCTGCACCTTTCCAGTGCCTCCCCCCTTGGCTAGTTTAAATGCTTGCCAATGAAGCATTTAAACCTACCACCTAGGATCCTGGTTCCCCTCCTGGACAGATTCAGCCCATCATGCCAGTATAGGCTTACATCATTCCAGGTGGACCCCCAGTCCCCAATGAAGCCAATTCCCTGAGCTCTGCACCAGTTTTTCAACCACTGATTGACTCCCATGATGCAGAACACCCTAGCCTCTCCTACGCCATAGATGGGCAGCACCTCCAAGATGGTTACCATGCGTGCTACTTGTCTAAGGCCCCTCATCAATTCCACAAACTCTTCCTGCACTTCTCTAATCCCTTTCTTAGCCAGGTCATTTTACTCTAGGTGGGCAATGACATCCAGCTCCTTCCCCTGTGCAGCTGCTCTGGCAATCATGACGATTCGCTCCCTGTTCCTCCAAGCCATGGCGCCTTCCTCCCCCAGTTCTACCTTCCTAACAATAGAGTCCCCCACCAGGAGTTGTTTCCTTCCCCTGTGGGGTCCCATGCCACCCTCCTGTGGGTCTCCTTTGTGGAGGTTCCCAGCATCCTCCTTGGTCTCCACTGCGGGTGCCTCCATAGAGGAACCACACTTTGCCAGAATGGCATAGGAATTGTGGAGAGGTACAACTGGAGGGATGCGCCTCTGTTCCACCACCCTCACCCTCCCTGAGCCCACTGTGGTCCAACCGCTCCTCCTTCTTGGCAACCTCTGAGGCAATGGCAGTCCATTCCCTTCAACTCCTGAATCATCCTCGTCACCCTCCGCTGCACTTCCTCCAGCAGCTTGACATCCCACTTCAGGTACAGCCTCCAGAACTGCACACAGTACTCCAAGTGTGGCCTGACCAGCACCCTGTAGAGGGGCAAGATCACCTCCCTGTGCCTGGACGTGAATCCCTGTGCTATGTATCCTAGCATCTTGTTTGCATTCACCACTGCTTTCCTGCATTGGGCAGTATTGTTCATGCTCACTGTTATCAAAACCCCCAGGTCCATTTCCTCCTTGGTGCTCCCCAGCTTGATCCCCCCCCAGTCAGTAATCCCTCCTTAAGTTTCTATCCCCAAAATCCAACACCTTGCATTTTTTTGCAATGAACCCCAGCTGCCACTTCCCTGACCGTTCCTCCAGCTTGGTCAAGTCCCTCTGTAGTTGCATCCATTCCTCCTCATCATCCACTACTGCCCCCATTTTGGTGTCATCGGTGAACAAGCTAATCCTGCTCTCCACCCCCTATGCAATGTCTGAGATGAATAGCCTGAACAGTGCCTGGCCCAGCAATGAGCCCTGTGGCACCCTGCTCATCACAGCTCTAGGTTCTGAGACTCCCCCCCCACCATCACCTTTTGTAGCCTACTCTGTAGCCAGTTTGATATCCAACATGCCATCTTCATCCAAACTCCCACCCCGGACAACTTGACCCCTAGTTGCCAATGGGGCACTGAATCGAAGGCTTTGCTGAAATCCAAGTACAGCAGATCCACAGCATGGCCCCCATCTAGCTCCCTAGTCACCCAGTCATAGTACTGTATAAGATTGGTTTGGCAGGATCTCTCTAAAGTGAACCCATGCTGCCTCCCATCCTGTAGGTCGTTGCCCTCCAGAAATGTCACTAGCCTTTCTTTTAATATCGTCTCCATGAGCTTCCCCACTATGGATGTCAGACTGAGTGGCCTATAGTTCCCTGGCTCATCTCTTGGTCTGCTTTTATGTAACAGAACCACGTGGGCCATTCTCCAGTCCTGCAGCACCTCCCCTATTTCCAGGGAGGTACTGAACAGGTATGCCAGTGGTTCTGCTAGAGCCTCTGCCTCTCCCATAGCACCCTGGGGTGGATACCATCTGGCCTCTGTGCTTTGTTCACCTTCAGTGCCCTCAGCCCCTCCAAAACTCTGCTACCCTCTATCCTGCTAACTACTACCTCCGCCCCCCCATTTCCCCTTCTTTCTGACCAGGGTGGTAAAGGACTCCCCTTCTCTCTTGTTAACAATGAGCAGAAGTACTCCTTCAGTGCTTCTGCTTGTTCCCCCCTGTACCACCCATTCCTCACCCCTTTTTATCCATATGCTGTCTCTGCACTTCTTTTTCTCCCTGACGTACCTAAAAAAAGTCTTTCTCCCCTCATTTTATTCCCTGCACTAATCTGAGTTCCCTAGTAGTCTTTGCACCCCTTACCCTCTTGGTCACCTCCTTAGACCATTTGGCGTACTCCTCCCTGTCCTCCTCCTTCCCTGTCCTTCAGGTACACTGCTCTTTTTGCCCTCACCCCCTCTGTCACTTCACTGTTCAGCCAACATGGTCTCTTTACCCTACTCTTCTTACTCTGTAGCCTGGTACACATTTCTGTCACTTACATGATTCCTTACTTTGTTATGTCCCAATTCTTCATCCCCCGTTTTATTCTTTCGAGTCTCTCCTTCAGCAATTCCCTCATTTTCCCAAAGTCCGCCTTCCTGAAATCTACCATCTTTGTTGCTGATCCCTCCGGCTCCCTGCTCATTGTGATATTAAACCACACTGTTTGATGATCGCTGTCAGCCTGCTATGATCACCTTCCCCCCCCACATACTCTACTGATTTGGTTCACCAGTTCCCTGTCCTTATCCTTTGTCTAGGATGGTGACCTATACACCACCCCAAACCTCAGCTTCATTCCTCTGGAGCCCAGGAACAGTAACCACATTGCATCTGTTCCCCTCTCTTCCCTTTCATCCCTTGTACATTTAATCCCCTCCATCACATAGACAGCCACCCCCCTACCTCCCTTCCTCATGGTCCTTTCTGTATAGTCTGAACCCTGGGATTGTCATATCCCAGTCCCAGTGCTCTGTGGACAATGTTTCTGTGTTGGCCATTATGCCCACCCTCCCTACAGCCAAGAGTGCCTGCAGCTCCACCACCTTGTTGCTTCTTGCATTCACAGAAACCGCCCTCCACCCTGCCGCCCTCTTCTCCTTTTCCAGATCCCCTTCCCCGCCTTGCCCCTTCTGTATTAAATTCCCTAGTACTTTCTTACTAGCCTGGGGGGGTAGGCTCACACGGTCCCTGGGAACCCTGCCTACCCTCTGACCACCAGCCTCTGCCCCCAGCTAGTTTAAATTCACATTTGTTGTTATATACCCCTGAAGCTTCTGACACAGAGAGTCAGCTACATTAAAAGTCATACTTTGCACCTCACTTTCAGGGAGCACAGGGGCTGTGGAGAAGGCTAGAGGGTTAGACAGTCCTGAAGGTCCAGCTTCATCTCCAGAGTTGTACATGGGGTTACCTTGAAGCAACTGACTCAGTTCATAAGATGGGTAATAGGGAGCTTCACACTCACTGTCATCAGACTCTGATTGGCAATCAACTTCATTTAAGGCCTGACTGAGGGGAGGCCTTGAATCTTTGACAACTGGAGAGGAGGGTTACTGTTTCTTTTTAGCTGCAGCTCTGGTTATAGGTCTGGGAGGAGCAGTGTCTTGGGGTGCAGAATCGATGATAATTTGACCAATTGGCAGCGTATGATACCTGTGCATTGTCTTGACAGCTCTTGCGTCATTTTCTGGATGCACATAATAGACTGGCAGATCCTCCAGCTTGCTGACAACAATGTAGGGGTGTGATGCCACCTATCGTCAGTTTTGTGTTTTCCATGCAGTCCCAAATTTCATTACAAAACTCTTCTCTGGGTTGCAGTTCTTGGGCCTTGACATGCTTGTCGTGCCTTTCTTCATTTGCTAAGTTTCTTTTTGTGGCCATAGTGTGTGCTAATTGGTAGGCATGGTTTAACTGGGCTTTTAGCTTTTGAACATACTGAAGGTGATTTTCAGCTCTGACTCCATCGGGGACACTCCGAAGCAGATGTCTACTGGCAACCGGGCTTCTCTGCCAAACATTAGGTGGTAGGGAGAGGACCCAATGGCATCACTTCTAGTGCTGTTATACGCATGTACCAAGGTGCTTATCTGTTGTCTCCATTTGGACTTGTCCTGGGGATGAAGTGTGCCCAACATGTCTAGTAATGTTCAATTAAACTTTTTGGGCTGTGGATCCCCTTGGGGGTGATGGGGGTGGTTCTGGACTTTTGCACTCCCCAGAGTGAGAGTATTTCCTTGATCAAATGACTTTCAAAGTCTCTTCCTTGATCAGAGTGAATTCTCTGGGGGGCCCCATAATGGACAAATAACTTTTCAGTTAGGACCTTTGCCACTGTGGATGCTTTCTGGTTTTGGGTTGGATATGCCTGGGCACATTGAATAAAATAATCAGTCACCACTAGCACATTGCCAATATTTTTTTGATCTGGTTCAGGACAAAGAACTTTTCAATTAGGACCTTTGCCACTGTGGATACTTTCTGGTTTTTGGTTGGATATGCCTGGGCATAATGAGTAAAATGATCAGTCACCACTAGCACATTGACAATATTCTTTTGATCTGGTTCAAGATGCAAGAAGTCAATACACACAAGCTCCATGGGTGCACTGGTAGAAATATTGACTAAGGGGACAGCACTCTGGGGCTGAACTTTCCTCTGGAGACAATGGCTGTAAGTTCTGATGTGAGTCTCAATGTCAACCTTCAATTTTTGGCCAATAGAATTGAGCACGGGCTGAGTCTGTAGTCCGGTCACAGCCTAAGTGTCCCATCTGGTCATGAAGGGCCCATAGAACTATATGTTTGAAAGCTGTAGGTAACACTAGTTGTTGCTTGCCAATTTGACCGTGTCAATTTGTGGTTTCTCTGTAAAGTAGTTGGTTGTGCAATTTTAATCTGGGCTCCTTTCTAAACAACAGGGCAGTTCGTGGATATGAAGAATGAACTTTGAACACATTTTTTCCAGCATGAATGGCATCCAGCACTGGCTTAATCACGGGATCTTGAGCCTGAGCCCACTGTATATTATCAGGGGTGAGTTGGGGCAATGTGCTGAGGTCCAAGGCTGCAAGGAGGCAGTAGGCAGCAGGAAAACAAGTGTCAGGATGACCCAAGCAGTCCACCAGGCAGTCAGCTGATTCTAGAGAGGGGTACTCATCTTTATTGAATTTTTGACAAAGGGCTTTGACAAATTAGTCAGACACTCTCACCCACTTGACAATAGAGTCAAGTCTTCTGGAGAAGGTGTCAGCATCAATGTGGTTTTAGCCCAGCAGATATTCTACTGAACAATTGTAAGTGGAAAATGCAGATGACCAGCGATGCCCTGTGGCACCAAGCTTAATTGAAGTCTGGACATAGGTGAGGGGATTGTTGTCAGTTTTCACTAGAATCTTTGCGCCATAAAGATATTCATGGAATTGGTGCACCACAGCCTACTTTAATGCAAGAAACTCAAGCTTGAGTACAGAGTAATTCTTTTCAGACGGTGTTAGACTCCGACTGCAAATGCCACTGGGCATAAGCCTCCCTCATATTCTTGATACAGAACAGCAACAAGTCCTTTCAAGCTTGCATCAGTGTGTAACATATAGAGCCTGGCAGGGTCGGCATATGCAAGCACGGGGCATGGGTAAGTTGGTGAATGATATCGTGGAAGCCTGACTCACACTTGGGAGTTCACCTGGCTTCAAAAGGTGCATTTGTCTGAAAGGAGACCTTTTCCTCCTCTTTAACTGCACTTCTCTTATATTTCTTGTTTGTAGGTGGGTAACCTTGAGTCAAATTATACAAAGGGCAGATGACTTTTGTGTAATCTTTTATGAACTGGTGATAATAGCCACAGAACCCCAAGAATCTTTGCAGTTCTTTCAGATTGTTATGCTGGGGCCATGTGGTCAAAGACTCCACTTTGCTCGGGTCTGTCTGAATCCCTTCAGCCAACACTATGTGTCCAACATATTTCACAGATTTCTGAAAAAAATTGACACCTGTCTATTGATAATTTTAGTCCAACATTTTCTAATCGGTCTAGAACCTTGAACAGACAAGCTTTATGTTCCTCAAGGGTCAGGCCAAGCACAATGACGTAATTGAGATAGACAAGGTATTCTAGTAAGTTCATGTCTCCCGCAGCTTACTCCATCAGCTGCTGGAATACGGCAGGTGCTCCTGAAATACCCTGTGGCATGCGCAAAAACTCATAGAAACCCAGGGGACAAACGAAGGCTGTTTTCACTCTGTCTTCCAGGGCCATCAGGATTTGATAATACCCGCTCCGAAGGTCTATCACAGAGAACCACTGGCTTCTGTTGAGGCAGTTGGGGGCATCTTGGATGTGGTGCATGGTGTATTGGTCAGGGACAGTTCTTTGATTCAACGTCCAGTAGTCCACACACATCCTCAGTGATCCATTTTTCTTCCAGACTACCACAATTGGAGAGGTGCACGGGCTTCGAGACTCTTGGATGATTCCTACTGCCAGCATTTCCTGAAGATGGTGTCGAACATTGTCAATGTCAGTGGGTGCAAGGCGATGGGATCTCTTTTGGAATGGCCTCCCATCATGAAGTCTGATGTAATGTTAGTCCCCTGTGATGCATCCCACATCCCACTCTTTCAATGAAAACACTTAGCTTCTCTAAGCCAATTTCTGGACGATCTTAGCTTTCCATTTTACAGGGAGAGGGGACTCCCCCAATTCAAACAGGTCAGGGGTCACTTCGTCATCCTCTCCAGGGCACTTCTTGCTTGGCAGAACAGCAGTATCTGCACTATATACAGTAGCCAGGGTGCACCCGCGACTAACTTGAATCTCCCAGCCTGACATGTTTTGGACTTGCATCACTACCCACTGAGCATAGGCAAGGGCCCAGGCCTGTAGAATGCTAGGCTTTACCAGCAATCCCTCAGGCAGTTTCTCCTCTTCTGGGGTGTCCAGCATAATAATCTTGTTTTTGACATCCCTTTTTATGTGCACTTTGCCACTAATGGTACACTGAGCATTTGGAGGCAATGCAAGTGATTCCGGGTCTTTTTTCCATACTACCCCCACAGGTTCATCTTTCTCAATCACTTTGGTTTGCATGTTTAGATTATAGGCTCAGCGCACCAAGGCCAGAATGTGTAGGGCCTTTCCAATCCACTTGGCTTGTTTCTCTTGACAGAGTTGGGCTAGTCGGATGAACATATGGGCATTAGTGCCAGTCAACAAAGGGACACCATCATACAGTCCAGTTGGCAGGCACGCCAGGGCCAGGGTTTCCACTTGTTCATCCATGCCAGCAATAGCAGTAGGGGAAAGACAATCATACTAGTGCATACCCTTGGTAAGGATGGGTAGGGAGGCAGAATAGTGTAGTGGTTTAAGGCTCTGAGCTGCAAATCTGGAGAGCTGGGTTTGAGTCCTACAGCCCCCACTTGCATACTGTGTGACCCTGAACAAGTCATTTAACTTCCTTGTGCTCCCATGTCACACCTATAAACAAGCTTTCAGCTTAGTGTGCCACTCCTGGTTAAACAATTTGAAAAAAAAAAAAGGATTGGATTTTTCACTCAACCCCCACACATGCAGTCCTTCAAGTGGTAGAAGTGGAAGGTCACATAAGTGCTGGTCGTACCAATCTTGAAATATAATGGTAACCTGTGAGCCACTGCCTAGCACAGCTTGAGTGGAGGTGCCATTAACTGTCACTGTAGTCTCCATGGAGGGACCTACCATCTTGGACCAATCTGGGGAAATTTGTTTTGCAGACTAGCCCACAGCAGATTTGGAGGGAAAAGATTTTCTCAGTGGGCCTGGCTGAGGCTTTATATTTCTTTGCCTATCCAGATTGAGCAGTTTAGTCATGACCTTCCACAGATCCTCAGGAGAATTGCAACCTCATCGTGTATGACCGTCTTCTCCACACCTGTAGCAGAACACCTGGTCTCTAGGGCGGCTTGGTTCTTCATGAAATTTGTAACGGTTGGAGGAAGGAGTTCTGGTGTCCTCTTTTGGTTTTGGCTCAGGTTCCCTGTCTCCGCAGTTCCACCAGGTGACAGACGTCTGGGTGGCATGTATGAGGTTCCCCACTAAGGCTTGCAGCTCTCTCATCTCTTCCACCAGTTTGGATTCAGCTTTAGATTCAGGGGCAAAGGCATGAGCCACCACACCCAGGGGTGGGGCCTCACTGCCAGTCTCAGTCTTAGGCGGGCAAAAGTTCGAGTTCCTAGCTGCTTTGGCCACAGCTTGTTGGCTGGCTTGCATCTTTTTTTATCTCTTTCAGCAACTCTCAGACCTGCTGTGTCTGAAGAGCTTGCTCTTTCTCATTGGGTCAGTCAGGGGTCGGGGTAGTGTGTGCAACCCCAACATATGGTTCCCAAACATCCTCATCGTTCGCAGCTTCTGGAATCTCTTTCGTCAGCCAACAGTACTCAGGAGGATTAGCTTTCTGGTCTCGAAACTTCAGTTTTAACATAAGCACACTTGAGTAATGGGCAGATTTTAGGATGTTCTCTAGCCAGACATGATTCAGTTCACTAGCCAGGGCACCCCCCTCTCTATGGGCTCTCTGCAGGGCCCGTTCATTTCAGGTGACAAAAGCAGACAACTTCTCATTCTTCCACTGCTTAGAAGACTTGAACTTCTACATTAAACCTTCCCCAGATTCAGTGCTGCCAAACACCCCTTCTAAAGTGGAGAGGTACTCAGCTGCAGTGGTCTCCTGGTTTGTGTATCAAAGGAACTGAATATCCTCTAGCGCAGGGCCCCTTAAACTTTCCATAAGTCTCCTTCTCTTCTCCTCAGTGCACTGCCACTCCTGAACCGGGGAGTAGCATAGTCCATCCATGTTTCTCTCTCTCTGGTCCTCCTCTTGTTCTTCTCTCACCTAGTTGCCTGAGGTTGTCCACTGCTGGCAGTACTTCCTCTTCTAAAACATAGAAACATAGAAGTTGATGGCAGATAAGGACCACAAGGCCCATCCAGTCTGCCCTTTTTTCTACCTTATGAATTCCTGCCCTGTTACTCTCCCCTCCTTCCACCTCCTTCCATTCATTCCTCCCTCCCTTCCCACTCCCGCCACTGTTTTTTCTCCAGTTTTGCAGGTACTCTAGACAGTCCCTGCTCTGGCACTCCTAGCTACTGATAGGCAGAAGGAGGGCTTTAGCCTATGCCTCTCCACTCTTTAGCCTCCTTCCTCTTCCTTGCACTTATTTCCTATAAGTCTCTATGCCTGTGGCCTGCGCTTATTATTTACTGTGGCTCCCCCTAGGCTGAATCCAAGGCCCCCAATCTGAGCTACCTACCTCTCTGCAATCCTGCCTAGCCACCCCAAGTGTCTCACTTCCCCAGACCTGACTTCTCTGCTTCTCTCCACCTCAAAACCCAGAAAGAGCCTGCACCAGGCTGCTCCATCCCTGCCCTGTAAGTTCCCCTGTGCTTCTGCTGTTTCTCCTTGCTGCATAGCCTTAGCTTTTTGTTATTTCTCTAGCTTCCTGCATCTTTGGAACTTTATCTCTGATTCAGTGAGTCTCTAGCGTAGTTAGTTGTCCACTGTTTTGAGCTTTTACAAATTTTTGAAATTGTACCAACTATGTCCTTCCTATGTAACTTCATGATTTTTGTCTGTGATCTCTGTTACTGTAACTGACTGTTGTATTGTCATGCTTGTTATCTGACGTGGAACCTTTGAAAAAGAACATTTTGCTGAAAGGTGTTTTCTGAACGATGAAATAAATAAATAAAAATAAAAAATGTTTCTAAGTCTTTCTCCCCCATTGGCACAGGAACTGCACCAGAGAACCATCTGAGCCTGCAATAGGAGTCCAGGTGCACAGAGGGTATCACAATGTATTTATTTATTTTATTAAATTTTGGTGACCGGGTAAGTCCACTGAGTCCTGGAGGTCTCTTTTTCAGGGACGACCTGGGATTACATAGCATTGATAAATAAACAGTATGAGACAGTCAGCATTAGATACAATGGGGGACATTATAATAGGGGATGCTTGGGAGTGGACGGAGAGGCTGGAGGAGATTGTACTGGAGTGGTCTTCTCTGAATCCTCCAAAACCTTTTGCAAATCCTTAACAGTCTACCCTTCAGCAGTTTGAAGTCTCAACAATTTGTCCTTAAACCTCTCTACCTCTGAGGACCCCCCAGGAGAAGACGGGTCACTATGCAAATGAATAACTCTCCACCACTTCTGGGATACTTCCGGCATGATAACAGGGGGTATCATTTCAGAGTCTGTGGGGAGGCAGCAAGAAAGCAGGACCACCAAGGTCTGAGCAAATAGATCTGAGTCCCACCCCCATACTTCAACCTTCCCCCAGACACTTCCCACTGTTTCTTCAATAGTTTCATTAGTGCTCCCCACAGGAATATCAAGTAGCAGTATGCCATGCTGGGGGGTCTATCCCTTTAGCCTCACTCCACCCTATCTTGTGGTGTATGACCAACTTTTGGGGGGAAATTTTCCACTTTGGCGTAGTAAGCACCTCCATTTCAAATCCTGTCTCAATTTTGTACTTGGCTGCAATTTTAACTTGACCACTAGATGGTGCTAATCCCAGTGGTGCTTCCAAGATGTAACCCCTAGGCGGTGCTATTCTAAGGGCTACTACCCCACCTGTATGGCAATACACAGGTTGAAGGGTCTGAGTTCTGTAAACGGGTGCCTCCACCCGGAGGAATGGTACTGGGGTAGCTTAACTGCTCTGGCATAGCCCTCCGAGATGCTATAACCACTCACCAACACTTCTAGTGGCCTAGACAGTAACACAGTGGTACATTTGGTATGTTTGCATTCAATACATAGCAGTAATAATATGCTCATGCCCCTTTCACTTACCAACAGGGCTGGATCTGCTGCAATTGCCCTGGAGACCCCCTGGAAAATAAGATCAGCAATGCAACAATACAATATTACCACTGTAACCCATCTAATAATAGGCACACTAGCCAGGGTTAAATGTGAAAACAGGCAATCAGATTTATTTAGGGGCAGTGAACAAGGGAGGGGTATGAATCTAGCAGAATGATTAGCACTCTGATTTAATTTGGGTTGGTTCAGCATGCACTGTAAGTCCCATTTAAACAGTTCAACAACCCTGGGTACCCAGTATGTCATGCAGGCTAGCCTGAAGCGTTGCCTGGAGTGGCTGGCATGGCAGCTGCTGTTGGGGCCCTTAAGAAAGAAAACAGTTAAACATGCACACAAACCCAGTTATTTGTAATCCCAGCTGGATGGCTCAGTCCATTGAATTAACCCAGAAAAGAAACAATTAGATGGTAATACAATGATTGTTGCTTTTGTTGCAGGGAGCTACCCTGAATTGTACTCAGCTACCCAGACCAGGATGCAGGACAGGCGAGATGTAGACCTCGTGGTGATGATCTGGAAGGCCAGGGGAAGCAGAGCCAACATGACTCATCTCCTGGTGGTTGCTACCTGCACGATGGTGGTGAGCAGGAGGTAGAATCCCCAAGCGGGTCTTTCACCGAGATGGTCACTGAAGCGAGAGTATTGGTCCAGGCCAAGGTGACAGGGCCCAGGCAGGAAGAACAGTTCTACAAAAGTTTGTGGTTGTCTGCTGGTGAAGCCTCCAGCTAGCGTAAAAGATTCTGCCATGGGAAACCAAATCGCAACCCGCAAAACACATTCAGCACATTAAGGCCCTGTACACATTAGAGCTGAAGATTTGCACCGGTTTAAAAAACGTTTTAAAAACATTTCTAAACTCACCACAGCAGCCCAACAAGATCAGTCTTCAACCGAGTTTTAACTCGGTTATACCACAGCCGACCCCCGTCTGCATCTGCCTCCAGTAACGTTTTTTAAAACGGGTTCTCCACGACCCTTAACACGCTTCCTGGAGGAGCAATGTGCAGACGCCTGTCCACACTACAGGGTAACATGCTTTCTCTCATAAAACCATTTTTAAAAACGGACTTGAGACTAGCTCACAGCAGGGTTTAAGCAAGGTTTCCTAACACACTTTGAAACCGTGCTTAAATGCGGACGGGCGCCGTGATTGCGCTAGTTAAAATGTTTTAAGCACCTTAAAATGTTTTAACTAGCCTGATGTGTACAGGGCCTTAAATCACTTATTTCTCTAAGCCACAGTTTGGATACAGTCTGGTTGCAAATTACAGCTTCACTGCACAAACTTTTCAGTCCGAGGCTAATTCTATCATCAGACAGACCATTCGCTTCTGGAGCAAGTCTTCGGTCCAAATCACAAGTTGCAATAACAAACTTCTTCTTTCTTCTGCTGCAGATGTAAACTGGCAATCAGAAAGGTCAGACTTCTACAATGGGCAGTTCAATAGCGGGAGAATGTGGCAGGCAGGCCAACAAAGCCTCTTCCCGCTGAGTCCCCTACACTTCTTCTAGGAGCAGCTGCTCGAAAGCTCGAGTTGTTCACTCTTCAGTAGAGATGCAGTGAAATTAAATTCCGCTGGTGAAGTGAACATGAAGTGGTCACTTTGCATTGTTACTCTGCTGTGTGGAGTGTCCAAAGCAAAAGGCTCACTTTGCCTTGTAATTATTACTTCGCATTGTCATTCTGCCTTATTGTGAAATAAGGCGGAGTGATCAGAATACTGACAGCCCCTCACACACAGTCACCAGAATTAATGTGCATCCTCAAAATGCTACTGTCTTGTGTCCAGAAAATTCCCCAGTGAGACGAAGTGAAATGAGAGAGCTACAAGAAATGCAAAGTCTCTCTGAATTAATGGTGCACTCCGTCATGTGCACAGTGGTCACACACAGTCACCAGAATTGATGTGCATCCCCAAAATGCTGCTGTCTTGTGTCCAGAAAATTCTCCAGTGCTGACAAAGTTAAAAGAGAGCATAACAAGAAATGCGAAGTCTCCCAGAATTAATGGCGCACTCAGTCATACGCGTAGTGGTCACACACAGTCACCGGAATTAATGTGCATCCCCAGAATGCTACTGTCTTGTGTCCAGAAAAATCCCCAGTGCTGATGAAGTGAAATGATAGCACAGCAAGAAATGCAAAGTCTCCCAGAAGAATGTGCAGAAAAATCTAGAGACCATGTGACCTGCAATCGCATGAAGCACTGCAAAATTCGCCTTGGAGCTCAATTACAAAGTAGTGTCACAATGCAGTATTGATTTCAATGTATCTTTAAAATTGTGGAGAAGTAGTTTGGGGAAGGTAGAATAATGCAAAGCCATTGGTTTCAATGGACTTCACATTCCTCATTATAATGCAAAGTACTCTGCTTCACATTGTCGGCACTTCACGGATTCTGCATTACTCCATGAATCACTCCGCAGAGTAAATTTTGGCTATTTTGCCCATCTCTACTCTTCAGCCTCCAACTCAAACTGAACCACTGCTTCAGGCAGTTCTATTTCCATTGTAATCCAAAAGGCTCTGTTGGCTGAGGGAACTGTCAGTCACAGCAAGGGCTCCCCCTTCAGGTCTATTTGGGCACCAACACTTTAAAACTACAAAAACTACAGAATTCTTTCCCACAAGACCCTGGGGACAGTCTCCATTTTAAGTCCCCCAGTGGTTCAGTTGGTCCAAATGCTGGAAGTCCAGAACCTAACATGGTGGCACCCATCCCAATGTTCGAGCTGCAATAAAAGCATGTTAGACAAACTTCTCTGTCTTTACTATAACAGCAAATTAGCAATAAACAATCACAGTTCCTAAGAGGACTCCCTCTGCTCAAGTAACAACCAGAAAATGGAGCAAAATAACAGACTGTCTGGCCGGCCACAAGCCTTAAATCACTTGATCCAGCGCAGGCTAATTTCTGACATAGATTAGCCCTTTTCTTAAAGAGACAGGCACGGAGGCTCACTGGGGTACTCTCACGCAGACAAATAGAACTACTGCAGACAGGACACCAGCCTGACAGTAGGCATTAGGGAGCCCAGGAAGACATTATAGTAAACCCCAATTTGTAGGGGGGTTACGACTGTATTTACCAATGATGTTTATGTTACATATACTGTTTACTGCATTTAGCAATGATGTTTATGTTACTTATACTGTTTACTGTGTCTGGCAATGATGTTTATGTCACTTATACTGTTTACTGTATTTGCCAATAATGTTTATGTCACTTATACTGTTTACTGTATTTGGCAGTGATGTCCTTTCCCAGCAATGGAGAGTTTCAGTACCCGGAGCTCACTTGCCCCCTAGTGTCGACTGGGGGCAAGGCAGTCAGGGACTGTCGGCATAGGGTGAAGGGAATGGTGGCTGCCCATGCTCCACAGATGGAAGCATGCATGGAGATTTTGAACTTTGGGGAGGCAGTATAGCGCAGTGGTTTAAGGCTCTGAGCTGCAAATCTGGTGACATCCAGCAGACCAGACCTGGGTTTGAATCCCATAGCTTCCACTTGCATACTGTGTGATCCTGAGCAAGTCACTTAACCTCCTTGTGCTCCCAGGTTACTCCTGTAAAAAAGCTTTCAGCTTAGTGTGCGACTCCTGGTTAAACAACTAAAATAAAAAAAATAAAAAAAAAGATTTCTGCATGGCACTGCACTGTGCCCTTTAAGAAGAAACTGGGAAAATGGTTCCTGAGCTGCCACTGGCCTTGACCACCTGCTAGTCCTGCACCCCAATGAGCACCCAGAACATGTGGCATTGGTGTAAAGGTAAGCCCTGGAGGAAAATCAGGGGACATGTGACTGGGTGACCAGCGTCAGAGGGTGGCTTGGGGCTGGGGGGACAAATCACTAACTGCAAAAAATAAATATGCACCAAAAATACAGTTGCAGATTGTGGTAAATGGGGTAATGGCTCACAAAACAGCTCCCATTTTCAAAATTGCATGTAGGTGACAGGCTCTGGTGTCAGCACATGGGCACATTCCAAAACCGTGGGGGCATAATGAGGTGTGCAGTTTTGGGGTTTATTTATGTAAACCAGCATGGTTTTGGACAGCTCCATTTTTTTAGGAACTGCACAGCACTGTGTATTAGCCCATGTTTTGGGGGCAATATTTTCACGGGTCCAGGATGGGGTAAAGGATTGAGCACTGGACACTAGGGAGTACTTATAATGGAATAATGAGAGGGCAGGGATAGCACTGGATACCAGTGAATACCTATAATCGGATGGGGAGAGGGAGGAGATAGCACTGGACACCATATAGTATTTATAATGGGATGGGAGAGATAGCAAGGATAGCACTGGACACCAGGGAGTACTTACAATGGGATGGGTAGAGGGAGAAGATAGTATTAGTCACCAGTGAATACTTATAATGGGATAGGGAAAGGGAAGAGATTGCACTGGACACCAGGGAGTGCTTAAAGGTATAGAGATAGAGAGTTTTGGGGTGTGTTTTATAAACAGGAAACTACTTTCAGTGCCACTTTCCCTGGTGTTTAGCAGTAATTTCATTCACTCTCAGTGGTCCTGCATTACTTTCTTTTTTATCTAGCAGTAACCCCTCTCTCTGGGTCCTGGACTGTTTGCCCTGGTGTCCAGTAGTAAAGATCCACTGTGTGTCACTTTTTTGGAGTAGGCAGAGATACAGTGCACTTTAACTAGCAGCAATGCCAACACCAGGAACAGCCCTTCACTCAATGGCGACACAGATCTATATGCAAGGACTCTTGGCCAAGAGAGGTTCCACGCACCAATGCAGACTGCCAACCATACAATTCATACTAGTACTGCTAGAATCCATACTGTGTGCACTGCTGCTGACCATACCATTCACACCAGTACTGCTGGAGCCCATACTGTGAGCACTAATGCCGCCCATACCATTCACACCAGTACTGCTGGAGCCCATACTGTGTGCACTGCTGCCACCCATGCCATTCACACCAGTACTGCTGGAGCCCATACTGTGTGCACTGCTGCCACCCATGCCATTCACACCAGTACTGCTGGAGCCCATACTGTGTGCACTGCTGCCACCCATACCATTCACACCAGTACTGCTGGAGCCCATACTGTGTGCGCTGCTGCCACCCATGCCATTCACACCAGTACTGCTGGAGCCCATACTGTGTGCACTGCTGTCACCCATACCATTCACACCAGTACTGCTGGAGCTCATACTGTGTGCCCTGCTGCCGTCCATACCATTCACACCAGTACTGCTGGAGCCCATACTGTGTGCACTGCTGCCGCCCATACCATTCACACCAGTACTGCTGGAGCCCATACTGTGTGCACTGCTGCCGCCCATACCATTCACACCAGCACTGCTGGAGCCCATACTGTGTGCACTGCTGCTGCCCATACCATTCACACCAGTACTGCTGGAGCCCATACTGTGTGCCCTGCTGCCGCCCATACCATTCACACCAGTACTGCTGGAGCCCATATTGTCTGCACTGCTGCCACCCATACTATTCACACCAGTACTGCTGGAGCCCATACTGTGTGCACTGCTGCCACCCATACCATTCACACCAGTACTGCTGGAGCCCATACTGTGTGCACTGCTGCCACCCATACCATTCACACCAGTACTGCTGGAGCCCATACTGTGTGCACTGCTGCCGCAGCTCATACTGTGTGCACTGCTGCCGCCCATACCATTCACACCAGTACTGCTGGAGCCCATATCGTGTGCACTGCTGTCACCCGTACCATTCACACCAGTACTGCTGGAGCCCATACTGTGTGCACTGCTGCCACAGCCCATACTGTGTGCACTGCTGCCACCCATACCATTCACACCAGTACTGCTGGAGCCCATACTGTGTGCACTGCTGCTGCCCATACCATTCACGCAGTACTGCTGGGCCCATACTGTGTACGCCTGCCGCAGCCCATCTGTGTGCACTGCTGCTGCCCATACCATTCACACCAGTACTGCTGGAGCCCATACTGTGTGCACTGCTGCTCCAAATACCATTCACACCAGCACTGCTGGAGCCCATACTGTGTGCACTGCTGCTGCCCATACCATTCACACCAGTACTGCTGGAGCCCATACTGTGTGCACTGCTGCCGCAGCCCATACTGTGTGCACTGCTGCCACCCATACCATTCACACCAGTACTGCTGGAGCCCATACTGTGTGCCCTGCTGCCACCCAAACCATTCACACCAGTACTGCTGGAGCCCATTTTGTGTGCACTGCTGCCGCCCATACCATTCACACCAGTACTGCTAAAGCCCATACTGTGTGCACTGCTGCCACCCATACCATTCACACCAGTACTGCTGGAGCCCATACTGTGTGCACTGCTGCCACCCATACCATTCACATCAGTACTGCTGGAGCCCATACTGTGTGCACTGCTGTCACCACTGGGAAGCATTCTGAAATAGCCTTTCCGCCCTCCACCACCACCAAAATGATCTTAGAAGGGTTAGCACTCTGCTAGAAAGCAAAACGCATGTGTAGTATGTGTGTGGTGTGTTTGTAAATGTACTGTGTTGTGTGTTTGTATATATAGTGCTGTGGGTCTGTTTACAGTATGTAAGGTTTTGCGTGTCTGCATCTATATGTAATGCTTTGTGTTTGCATCTATGTACTGGATGAAGTGCTGTGTCTATGCACCTGTATGTAGTATGTGTGCCTCTATATACTGCACTGTGTGTTTGTGCGCCTGTATATGTAATGCTGTATGTATGCATTTGTATGTAGTGATGTGTGTGTGTGCAGGTGTGTGTGTTTGTTTATTTAAAAGTTGGTAACCAGGAGAGTCACTCTGAGCCATGACTCATTTCCAGCTGTGACCTGGGGAAAAGGGGAAGGGAAGAAGCACAATTACAAACAAAATACAGTCAGTCAGGTGATATGATTACAGTGAGGGTGACATAAAAAGCACAAGTTGATTACAGTACAGACAAAATGGCAAAACACTGTATATGGAGGACAAATAAATTAACATAGAAATCATCTGTGCAAACTGGGCAAACTCAGTAAGTGCATAGTGCCACAGTGAAGGGAGGCTGAGCTGGTGCTGAAAGGGTGAGGAGTCAAAACAGACTGATAAACTAAATGAGGTTGCTGTGACTACAGTATGAGGTTGGGGAGGAAGGAGAGGTAGGAATAGTCAAAGCCAGGCAATGGTAAGGAAGGGTTCATGAAGACGGTTTGCAGGAGCAGGGGGAGGGGGAAGAGTTTTATCTGGCACCTAATGGGGAAGATGGAGGGGGAGAGACAGAGGAGGGTAACTTGTTCCAGAGGGAGGGTAGGTGGTATGAGAAAGCAGATTTCCTGGCTGGGAAGTGTGGATGGGGAAGGGAGAAGGTGCGTGGGTCCCTTGAGTGCAGGGAGTAGTAGGAGGAGGAGGAAGGGATGGAGGAAAGGGGAGTGACCCGGATGAGTATTTAGAAATGATGGAAGCACAGTGGGACTGTCAACACAAGGGGAGGATGGATAGGAGGCAGTAAAGGGAGCAGTGGTGAATACAAGAGGGTGAATTGGTAGCAACATGGCAGAAGGTGTTGCAGAGGGTGTCCAGTCTGGCAAGGGAGGTGGAGGGGGCAGAACCATAAACTACAGTCGCATAGTCGAAAATCTGGAGAACCATTTTGGTGATCAGCTCCTGGTAGACATGGGGAGAAAGGCAGTCCTTAGTGCAGTACAGAGCACTGCGTTTGGGGCAGAGTTTGGCATGGATAACATCAGTGTGGGCAGAGAAGTCAAGCCTACTATCTAACCAAACATCGAGGAACTTAAAAGAAGGGATACATCAAGCGGTGTGCCATCTAGTGTGGAGAAGACGGGGAGAGGGACAAGATGGTCTGACTTCTATCTAGAACCAAAGGTTAAAGACAGTTTTTTTTGTGTTGGCCAAAAGCTGGCTGTACTGGAACCAGCACAGGACACTATGAAAGTCCTGCTGGAGTGAGACTTCCAGAGATGCAGTTGAGGGACCGGAGTTGTAAAGAACTGTGTCATCTGCATACATGTGAATATGCAAGTTGGCCCAGGCAGAGAGGAGGTCAATTAGGAAGAGAGTAAAGAGGACTGTACCTAGAATGGAGCCCTGTGAGACCCTGGTCCTGACAGGAAGGGGTGAGGAGATGGTGCCTCCTACCTGTTCTGACTGTTGATAGTCCCAAAGGTAGGAACAGAACCAGTCGACAGCAGGAGCTAAGAGACTAGATGATCTCAACTTGTGAAGGAGAAATGAGTGGGACACCAAATTAAAGACTTTGGCTAGATCAATGAAAATGGCCACTATGATGTGCCCCTGATCCATCCCTGAGAGGATGGAGTCTTTGACCCTAATTAGGGAGAAGAAGGTGGAATGATCCTTCCAAAAGCCAGACGAGAAGGGGGAGAGGAAGTTAGAGGAGTGGAGGAAGTCTGCAAGCCATGACTAGTTTCTTCTGCAGCTTTGCAAGAGAAGAGAGGAGGGAGATAGGGCAGACGTTGCCAGGAGTGGAGGGATCACCCCTTTGTGCAGGGGGAGAACCTTGGCAAACTTCCAAGACTGAGGGACAGAGCAAAGGTCATGGAGAGGTATAGGAGGTGAATAGAAGGGGAGGCAATGGCAGGATCCGGCAGATGGTGAAGTTTAAGGTCCAGTCCATCTGGGCTAGATTCAGAAGAGATGAGTGAGGAAAGGGTAAGGGTCTCCTGGGAAGTTACAGGGGGGAGTTAAACCTGGGGGGCTGAAGTAAGGAAGAGGGGGGAGAAGGAAGAGGAAAGAAGCCAGAAGGTGGGAGGGGAGAGCACAAATGATAAAATCTTGCTGAAGTGAGCAGCAATAGAGGGAGGGTCAGACAGTGGTGAACCATTAACCATGAGGACCGGGGGAGAGGACTGGGCGAGGGGTCATGAAGGCAGTAGATTGTTCCAGAATCTGGCTGGGGAATTAAGATTATTCTGGAGGCAGGCCTTGCAGTAGAGGGACTTGGTGGTATGAATGGCCTTGTGCAAGAGTTCCTAAACACCCTGTAGGAGAGGAGAGGAGGTCCAACAGGGAGCAGGATAATTTATACCTGGCCCAGGCTTGGTTGTGGGTTATACTGTACTTTGTGTATATAGCAACGTTTGTGTTGTCAGAGTATGAAGTGCTGTATATCTATGCATCTGTCTGTAGTACAGCATGCATGTGTGTGCACACAGATGCATCTGTGAATGCAGTAGTGTGTGTGTGTGTGTGTGTAGTGCTGTTTCTGTGTCAGAATACATAGTGCTGTTTTTGTATGTATGAGTATGTAGTGCTGTATATGTTTAAGTGTGTGTGTGTGTCTTTCTGATGTGTGTCCATCTGTGATGCTATTTAGTTGTGTGTGTGCGCATGTGTCTGTATAAAGTGGTGTGTGTGTGTGTGTGTGTGTGTGTGTGTGCATGTGTGCACAAGTGCACATTTGTGTATGGAGTAGTGTATGTGTGTGTGTGTGTGTGTGTGTGTGTGCAGTGCTGTGTATGTGTGTGTGTGTGCGTGCGTGCGGTGCGTGCGTGTGTGTGTGTGTGTGTGTGTGTAGTTCTGTGTGCAGTGTGCATTGGTGAATCAATTACCACTTATTCACTGAGCTGTTCTTGGGGGGATGAGCAATTAATTCAACCTAGTGGTTCTGTGGATCTGGAGACCCAGGTTCTAATCTCACAACAAATACTTACAGTACTCTATAAGCTTGGGGGAAGGGCAGCGTACAAGCATGTTAAACATCTGTAGACTTGTGTGCCTCACTTTCTCTTTTCTCATCTATTTTTGATGTCCTTTCTTGTTCTGCTTTTAGTATTTTGAAACAATCCTTTTTCTCTACTTTTGTTGAATTACTTTTGGTGAAGCAGCCCTTTGACTGTAGCCGACTTTTGTTTAGTTTGTTGGCAATCAAGTCCATTTTCTAAGCGCAATAAGGTTCTCTGGGTGGGCTATCTCAGGGGACAGGGTGTGCAGGTATCCCCCAACACTGCCCACCCTGCTGCATCTTTGAAGAATGAATTATTAAATGCCCAGGAGAACAATGCATTTCACTTATCACCTGAAGAGTTAAACCACAGGCACACAACTTGAGTGGCTTAAGAACACCCAACAAGACCATGAAAGTGAAAAACAGCTGTAACAGTATTCCACTTGGGGCTGAAACAATAAGATAAATACTTAACATAATACAGATTTGGGCTTTCTTTTATCATTTTCATTATGTAGAGTAGTCATTTATGCCAGGGTTTTAAAAATAAAGAATAATTAAAGGTCTAATTGAATGACTATTTTCGCTTTCTCTGACATCAACCAAGTGGTATTAACACTCCCACCCTCAAGTTAATTTACCCAGTAATAGATCTGGTAAGTTCTATTCTACAGAATAAGCATCAAGGATACTGACGGACAAACAGAAAGTTTGACAGATGGCAGAGGGAGGAAACTTCGGTATGGACTGCATGATTTAGTGCTGTGTGATGTGAAATGAAGCTTTAACTGCAAATGTATTCATTTAGCCAAACAATCTAGTTTAACTTTCCTCCATCCCCCCAACCCCCCAACCTATTATATCCAATCTTTACTAATTAACTCCTTTTCAGTTACTTAATGCACAGCTACAAGTCTTAACTCCAACAAATTGCCATCAAATATTTAAACACTTATTTTACATCATCCATAATTTAATGAAGGCTTTCAAAGGAATAATTTACTGTGTAGTTAAGGAAGTTCAATATTAAACCCAGTGAAATCAGGGCAAACCTCAGCTCTATCTAATCGAGTTACAAAGCAATACTTAACTTAGAAATTCATAATAAATAATAACCCTCCAAATACTCTGCTGTGATCTGCTCTGAATTATAAATTGTTAATGGAATTACAGTCTCTGAAGTTCTGTGATGTTTGTAAAAGTTTAAGGATTATTACAGGTCTATTAAGAGACAATTAAATTGATGTGTTCAGTTATAATTCTGAGATAGGACCACAGAACAGCACGTTTATAATAATGGAGAACTAGAGAACATTGTATTAGACTTCTGGGCCCCATTCTGACAAATATGTAAGCAATAACCTACAACAACAGGGCATGCATTTCAGAGAATTAACACACGCCCTGGTTGAATTGGAAGGATGAGGCCAATGGCTGAGTGACTTTCAGTGCTCTTGGGAAGTGCATTAATTCTTAAGAAACCAATGCCCTGGAGTGGGTTATCATACTTATAAAATGAAAAATGCTTTTATTTTTCTGTAGTGAAGCAGTATAGTGTAGTGGTTAAAAGTGCTGACCTGCAAACCTGGGAACTGGGTTTAAATTCCACTGCCACCACTAGCATACTGTGTGACCATGAGCAAGTCACTTAACTTCCCTGTGCTCCCAAGACACACCTAAAAACAAGTTTTGACTTAGTGTGTCTTTCCTGGCCAAACATTCTAGAAAAAAATAAGGTTGTTGCAAGGCATAATTTGTGATTTTGGTAACAAAGTGTGAAGTACACATTAAGAATGGGGCTTAATGTTAGCTGCTTCCCCTTCCCTGTCTTCCCTTCTCCCTTCTCTATACTGTGGCAGTTGTCACCCTGGCCAAGCTTCAGGTTGCTATGGTGCTTCATCTTCCTCTGGTACTGTTCTGACTGGCCACCATTGTAGTTCAGATTCCCCCCCGCCAATGGAGCACTGTTTTGTTAAAAGTGTGTCATGCCTTAAAATGCTTGAAAAATTTGTTTAAACTTTTCGTGTAATTCTGTTATTATGTTATTGCTTGTTCAAGTGGTACTCACTTTAACAACCTCGGGAGTGATGTGAAGTACACATTAAGCATGGGGCTTAATGTTAGCTGCCGCCCCTTTAAGAGCACTTAGAACTCACATGTTGCAAATTGTTGCACTGCCTGGCAGTGCCTTGTAATTCCAGGAACAGTCTGGGAAACCCTGTCAGTTAAGGTAGTACTTCATAGTGTGCTGATGTCTTTGTGGTGTGAGGATAAACACTACTTTTCTACATTTATTCTATGCATGCAGAGCATGAGATTAGAGGGAGGCCGATTAAGGGGTAATGTGAGGAAGTTCTTTTTCACAGAAAGGGTGGTGGATGCATGGAACGGCCTACCTCAGGAAGTGGTGGATATGAATATAGTGCAGGGCTTCAAACAGGCATGGGATAGGCATAAGGGAGCAATACAGATGAGTATGAATAGATAGGCCATTGACAGAGCAAAAGCCGATGGCACATTTATGAGGTAGAAAAAGAAATGAGCAGACTGGATGGGCCTTGCAGTCCTTATCTGCTTTCAACTTCTATGTTTCTATGCGTCCATCAATTATTTGCACGGTCCAGCAAGGCGTCTGCCAGAGCAGCGAGAGGTGGGTGTGGCAGACCTGAAGAGACGCCAAGGGTCTTTGTGGCAGACCAACACCAAAATGCCACAAAAGGCTAATTGCTTTTGAATGAGTCTGACAGGGCATTTATTTTGAAAAAACCTATGCCATGTTTTGGGTTTCTGCATTTAACAAGCATTTGTCAATGCCGAATGTTGCCTTGTTGGCATTGGCATTGGTAGTGCAGGAGTTAGAGAGATGCATAATAGGAATGGCAGTGAAGTGTGGAACTGATGCCAACCCCACCCCACCCTGCAGAGACTGACAGGCATTGAGGTGTGCCTTTGGGTCTTCGGCCATAAGGCTTGTGCCATTTCACCTCACCCTACCCTGCAGACTCCGACAAGTGTTGCATTGTGCCTTGGGGTCATCGGGCCTTATGCTCACCCAAAGAAATACGTTGAGATGGGTGCAGTAGAGGAGAATGGGGTGAACATTTGGGCCGAAGAGTCCAAGGCACACCTTGATGCCTGTCACTCACTGCAGGGTGGAGGTGGGGGTGGAATAGCATGAGCATTACAGCTGACAATCCAAAGTCACACCCCTGACACCTGTCAGTCTCTACAGGGTGGGACGTTATGGATAGAAACCCTAATGCCCCAGGTGTTTGTTGGTATTTGCAATCCAAATTTTCAACATGGGCTTTTTGTGACCCCACCGCAAGAAAGCATTTGGGACCTCCATTCATGAACAGTGGTACTGTGATTTTCTTAATCTATCCCGAATGTAGATTTCCCACAGCAACCATGTCATTGTGCGTCAGATGTGTGAAAACACATTTTGGGTAGGATGTGAAAAATGACAGGTGTACTGATCATAAGGAGGTGTGAAAAAATGGCAATGTTGAAAATCTGGAGTGAAAATAATAAAAATTCTCGAAGTTCGGAGCATGCATGGAAACCGCACAACACACACTCGTAACACAGTCATTTTTTGGAATTTTTTCACCAAATTTGCAACATAGGCTTTTTGGGAGCCCACCTCATGAACAGTGACACTGTTGTTTTGTTAATCAGTCACAAAAGTTGATTCCGCGCAGTGACCACAAAATCACCTTTCAGGACCGAATAACGAAATGACAGTGACTGCGTTCGTGAGGTGGGGTCTCAAGAACCCCATGCTGAAAATTTGGAGCCAAAAGTCACAGCAATGGCCGAGATGTCCCCCTAAGTTGAATCCTGCCCAATTGATGCCATTATACAAATTACCGTGATTTTCTTCAATTCGCGGTCAGCTTTTGAAGAGTTCAGACATGTCCCGCTCCACCGAAGGTCATCACACCAGGCTCCAGAGGTAAGTATTGGGTGAGGGGTGCAGGGAGGTGGGTCCACAGAGGGTGGGTGGGTTGGGGAGGGGTGCTCTGACTCAGCAATGGACTGTTTTCTTATTTTCAGGAATGGACATTGCGGAAGGTTTTATTTACAGGTGAAATTAAACAACTGTTGGGCACACTGGGTGGGCTCCCAGTATGCCCATGACTTTGGGGAGGTTATGTTGGCCAATCTGGGTGGGATCCCAGTGTGGCACACAATGGGAGTAGGGTGGGGTGGGGCAGGGCAGGAACATGCTGATGCAGTCAGCTTCGAACACATGTAGGCACACTGGGTGGGCTCCCAGTGTGCCACACGATATTGATGAGGGTTATAAACATGCTGACAGGTGGGACTGGGCACCCCCAAATTCAGCTTGCTGGGGATTGTGAGAGGCAGACAGTGACATCCGCCGCCATGTTTATTGAAATGTTTCAGCAGGCAAGGCATGCCCTGCAATGATGGGGTGCTCCCTCATTGCAGCGGCAAAATTCTTTCCAGTTGGTGGCATGCTTCTCAAGGGCTGTCATAGACAGCATGTTCATTCATTGGTGCCATAGAGACTAGCCCAAAAAAGCAGTGGCACCATTGGCCACAACACAGCTGCAGCTCCACAACCTGCTATTCCAGCAAGCTGTCACAAAATGTTGCTTACGCTGCACGCACAAGACAACATAAAAAGTGTAAAAATGTTTATTGTAATGGAAGAATTAGGTTTTTGCTAGGTAGACTAGGGCAGGTTAGTGCGAATTGTGTGTATTAATGAATGGTCAGGTGACATGTTTAGACCAATGAAGTTACAATGATTCTGAAGGATTCTGATGCTCATTTTATAAAGGTGTATTAAGATGGATTTTGCAGTCTAACTCAGTAGGTTGCATACTCGCCTCTGGAGCTGGGAAAATCATGTGTTCTAATCCCTCAAAATCTCAGAACCCCCAAAATCACACTAATGCAGCACAAAAAGTTGAACATGTGTGGCAGTCATGCAATACCTGATGCATGCATGTGATTTTCAGACATATTTTCTTTGCACATAGTACGCCTAGTATGATGGGAGGGGGGCACAGGAGCAGGGGGGCAGCTGTAATTCCTGCAATATGCCTGTGATTTTCAAAACAGGTGCCGTTTTGTGATCCATAGCCCCATTTACAGCAGCAGCTTGCCATTGTATTTTCTGCACATAGCTATGACTGGCATGACCAGGTGCACAGGGGAAGGGAATGCCCACGTTTCCCATTGAAATGCATATGACTTTAAAAATGTTTTTGTTTTGTGACACATTATTCTGTCTACATCAGCTTGTGACTGTATTTTTCTGAGCCTAAATATGACAGGCATGGCCAGCCATTAAATGTGAATAGAAAGGGAAATTTGTGGCTCCTGTGGAGAAAGTGCTAAAAATAGCAATGTCTCTGCAATTTGCTCTTGTAGGTATTTCTTCCCTGCACCAGTGAGTTGTGCGTGATGCTTAATCCTGTACCCCATCCCGGACCTGTGAAAATAGTGCCCCCAAAACACGGGCTAATACCTGGGGAGATCCTGTTGTGCACCCACAATTTCTGCTACCTACATGCAATTTTCAGTATGGGTACTGTTTTGAGACCCATTACCCCATCTACCTCAATCTATAACTGTATTTTCTGTGCATATTTACTTATTTATTTATGTGCCATTAGTGATCTTACTCCCCCTGGCCACAAACAGCCCTCTGGATGCTGGCCACCCCAGCCTCCCTCCTGCAACTTTCCTCCAGGACTTACCTTCATGCCAATGCTGCGTGGCTTGAGTGCTCATCAGGGTGCAGGACTAGCAGGATGGTGGAGGTCAGCAGCAGCTCGGGAACCATTTTTCCATTTCTTCTCATGGGGAAGCATGCAATGCCATGCAGATATCTCCACGTATAATTCCATGTGTCAAGCATCAGCAGCTGCCATTCCCTTCACTCTATGTTGACAGTCCCTGACTGACTTCCCCCCAGCCGACACTGTGGGCCAGGCAAACTTCAGGTACTGAAACCCTCCATCCCCAGGAGAGGAAAGCAGTCCACTGGATACTCTATCCTCTCCTTTTCTGGCTCACCTCCAGCAACTCAAGTCCATTTCCAAACTCAGGTTGCTGACATGGCCAGAGGTGCGGCATCCAGCACCTCAATGCTCAATGGCACTGGGTCGGCTGCATATTTATTTGTTTGTTTTTGATACCAGGTAAGATGCTGTACATCATGTATCCATACTGTCTGCCTATTTTCAGGCATGACCTGGAGAGTTTCAGACTTACAAACTTGCATCATCATCATCAAGAAGCAGTAGCAGACTAAAAGCAACAACAGGCATCACAATAAGTAAAAACAACATTAAATAAGGAAACACAAATTGCACATACCCCAATAATGCAAAGCATCCTGGGAAACATATGTAACCACCCAGTCTGCTGGGGTTACTAGAATCCTATCAGTATCATTGTTAGGAAGACAGCAGGCAGCTGATAGAGAGCTCATTAGGGACTTCTTACATAATGATATCATTGTTTACTCAGCTAGACTGAGGAAGGAATTATTAAGTCATTTGGAACTCTCACAGCAGCATAAGCCACACTCTGTGGATACCTGCTCTGGGGAGCTTAGAATGCTCAGTCTGTAGTAGTCAGTAGTGGAGTGAGGAGGTGAGAGTGGCAGAAGGACTGCCAGTGGGCTCTGAGAAGAAGTCCCAGGATTTCTCACCCTAGTGGAGTGTCATTTCCAGCTTCCAGTTGAAGTGGTGGAGACAAGACTACAGCAGGATTTCCTGATTTCTTCTCCTTGTGAAGTGGAAGGAACTGCTTGTTCTCAGTGGACTGAAGAGGCAATCCCTTGAATGTGCTGTGTTGTTTTCAGCTGTCTTGGATAGGACCTGAAAGAGACTGTTTTAATTGGCTAGCCAGGAGAGTGTTTTCCTTTTCCTTTTTCATTGTTCCATGCCCTGTGGATGGAACGACTTCTGTGAGTACTGTTCTAGGACACTAGACCTGCACATTTCTAAGGGGATTAGATAGTCTGGGGGTGCATGTGCCCATAGATAAGGCTGGATCACACCTGTCAGTGCCCCTAGTCTCACCAAAGTGAGTGAAGTAAAGTTAAACTGTGTACCCCAGTGAGTGCAATTTATTCTCTGGTCTCTCCAGTCTGTGACAAGTTAAAGTGTGGGACCTCTAGTATTTCATTGGGGAATGGAGGTTTCAATGGTGTAACCCTGAAGAATGGCAGAGGCTGTTGGTTGGGGCCAAGGGTGAGAGGAACACCATCTAAGTGCTTACAAGGCAGGGCTTCCTGGTTCATGAAGGGCACCAGTATGTTTACCTGAGTGAGGGTCAAGCTGCTAGCTGTGTGGCTGACTTTCACATATTGCACCTATGCCCAAGAAGAGTTCTGAGTGTGTGGGTTAGATTCACTAAATGACACTCATGGGAAGAGAGATGTTCTTGTGAATGGCCAAGTGTCCGCTAGTGCATCTTTCGGCAATTTGGAAAGAAGATTGTTCTGTTGTTGTTCATGAACTGTGTTGAATGCAAATAGAGTTTGTGAATTTGTACCTGTCTAGCCTGGACCAACCCTTGGAGGTCCACTTCTGCTTTTACTTTCCAGATGTTGAATGAAGCCATGCTGCACAATCCTATTCACTATTATGGACATTCTGATTATTGCTTCTGGTTGTGTGGATTTACTGGGGCCCCCTCAGCAGGTTAGATCTAGCATATGCCTAGCTGCCTCCACCCAGGACCTGGGTTGTGTTATTTACACAGGTTTAAGTTGTTTTGTTTCTGTACCCACACCCCTCTCTTCCTCTAGAAAATGAGCCAGGTATACATCCTAACGCCAAGGGTGGTACCCACCTTTTTGCAAAGTAAATTGGTATGCCAGTATATGGGCACCAGTGTTTTTCCAGATATTTAATAGGGGGTGAGCACACTAGTTAACAAGTGGCCTGGGGGTTGCAAGAAAATGGAAGCTCATCCGGGATATTTAATTTGGGGTGAGAGGCATAATGAGGGTATGTCTAGGATCTTTCTGTCTAGTGGTGGTGCCCCAAACAGAAGATAGCTTTTACCAGAAAGTAAAATTGTGCCAAGTAAAATGCCACCTGAAAGTCTTTTGCTGCCAGAGTTATTTGGAAAAGAAATAGAAAGAATGTGTTGCTTGTGTGTTTGCTTTGAAACTGTGGACTGAGAAATAATTGCCCTTGCCTTGTAAAAAAAAAAAAATTTAAAACTGTTTAAAAGTTGTAAAGTTCTAGAGAAAAGTATTTGTGGATTTGAAAGACAGTGTTTTCTAAGTGCTCGGAATGTTTCAAGTGTGTACAGTGAAATTCGAGGGAGTTGCTAAGGAAAATGCACCAAGAACTTAGTGAAAATACCTCAAAATGCTTTGCCCCGCTGAAATTTCAAGACGAGAAAAAAAGTGGTAGTTTGCAGGTTAAATTTTGACTTCTCGATGATCGCCCTGCAGGAGTGAGGCAGAGAGAGAGAGAGAGAGAGCTCATTTGCATGCATCATGTGATTGGTCCCAGTGCACCTAAGCCCCACCCTTGCCTGAGTCTCTGCTTGTGGAACATTCATGGAGGAGCAGCCTGCAGTGTGTGAGCAGCTTGTAGTTCGTGAGTCAGGAAGGAGGAATCGCTTGCAGCAAAAGCACTTCTGCAACAGCAGTTTTCTGTCTTTTTTCGCAAACACCCGGGCTCAACCCGTATTCCGACCAACTGGAGAGTGATCGAGGCGATCGTAGTAATGATTGGCGGGACCGCCAGCCCATTTCACCCTAGAGGCCTTCTTCAAGTCAGCAGCAGGCCGTATTCCATCTACTGCCTGTAAGTACCCTTTGCAAAAGAAATTGACTGTAGTGCTAAGGTCAGAAAACTGAGTAAGAACTTGAGCAAATGCAGAAAAAGTACTGAAAGAGAGAGAGTTTTGTGAACTGTTAAATCTTGGACTTTGTGTGTGAAAGTGTTTTTTTTTCAAAGAAAGTGAACTTTAAAACAAATGATCCCTTTGGTCTAAGTGCTCGTAAAGTAATAGATTGAGAAATAGTAAAATGAACTTGTGCTTGAGAATATCAGTTGAAATGCAAAGATCCAGACAGAGTCCTAGCAATTTTTAATGTTGCTTGCACGCATGTGCAAGAAACATAGTGCCATCATCGGAGATTTCGGAGGTACGTCACCTCCTCCTCCAATTCAGTCAGTGAGCTGGCAGGCGCGGCCCCTGTAAGCCAATGCATTTTGGAGCTGTCTATGACCGCTCCAAAATGCAGTAACAATGATTGAAAGGGAGCTACGCTTCCAGTGAGCAGCGATAAACATAGCTCCCCCACACGCATGGCGTGCCGCCCCGCATGCACTGTATAGCCGACGGGTGCCCAACTCCGCCGGCTGAGCTGCTCGCCCCCAATAGTAGGTGCCACGCTGGGAGCCCACCCCAGCATGGCAAGCAGTCCTTTGGCTGACGGGGTGCCCAATCCCCGTCGGCGGATGCACCCATCCTTGTGCCTGCTGGGAGCCCACCCAGTGTGGCAAATGTCCCCGACATTTTCTTTTTTAAAACCTGTAAAACAAAAAAAGCGGTATCGCGGCCGTCTCCGGCACCCTCCCACAACCCGCTTTCCACCCTGCGCCGCTCCCACCCCCTCACCCCCACTTACCTCCGGACTCCGGTGCGACAATCTTCGGTGGACCGGGAACACGTCTGCACTCTTCAAAGCCGACCGCGAACTGAGGAAATGCCGGAAAGCTGTATAATGAGCTAGATAGGGGAGTTTCAACTTTGTTGCATATCTCAGGCATTTTTGGGAATTTTTGCACCAAATTTTCAACATGGGGTTTTTAGGACCCCTTCTCATGAATGATGTCACTGTCATGGCGTTATTCGGGCCCGAAGGGTGATTTCGCACAGTGACTGCAAAATCACCCTTCGGGCCTGAATACCACCATGACAGTTACATCATTCATGAGAAGGGGTCCCAAAAACCCCATGTTGAAAATTTGGTGCCAAAATTCAAAAAAATGACTGTTTTACGAGCGTGCATTGCGCAGTTCCTACGCAGGCTCGTAAGTTCGCGAATTTCAATATTTTCACTCCAGATTTTCAACATTGCCATTTTACCACACCTTCTTATGAGTAGTACAGCTGTCATTTTTCACATCTCACCCAAAATGTGTTTCCGCCCATGTAGCGCAGAATGGCGCAGTCGGTGAGCGAAATCAATGTACGGAACAAATTAAGAAAATCACAGTGACACTGTTCATGAGCAGAGGTCTTAAAATGGCTATGTTGAAAATTTGGTGAAAAAATTCCTAAAAATGACTGTTTTACGAGCGTGTGTTGCGCAGTTCCTACACACGCTCGTAAGGTCACGAACTTTCAATATTTTCACTCCAGATTTCAACATTGCCATTTTATCACACCTTCTTATGAGTAGTACAGCTGCCATTTTTCACATCTCACCCAAAATGTGTTTCTGCCCATGTAGCACACAATGGCGCAGTCGGTGTACGAGATCAATGTATGGGACAAATTAAGAAAATCACAGTGACACTGTTCATGAGCAGAGGTCTTAAAATGGCTATGTTGAAAATTTGGTGAAAAATTCAAAAAATGACTGTTTTACGAGCGTGCATTGTGCAGTTCCTACACAACAATGCGTTCTAATTTTCAATATTTTCCTCAGATTTTCAACATTGCCATTTTACCACACCTTCTTATGAGTAGTACAGCTGTCATTTTTCACATCTCACCCAAAATGTGTTTCCGCCCATGTAGCGCAGAATGGCAGTCGGTGAGCGAAATCAATGTACAGGACAAATTAAGAAAATCACAGTGACACTGTTCATGAGCAGAGGTCTTAAAATGGCTATGTTGAAAATTTGGTGAAAAAATTCTTAAAAATGACTGTTTTACGAGTGTGTGTTGCGCAGTTCCTACACGCTCGTAAGTTCGCGAATTTTCAATATTTTCACTCCAGATTTCCAACATTGCCATTTTATCACACCTTCTTATGAGTAGTACAGCTGCCATTTTTCACATCTCACCCAAAATGTGTTTCGCCCATGTAGCACACACAATGGCGCAGTCGGTAAAAATCAATGTACGGACAAATTAAGAAAATCACAGTGACACTGTTCATGAGCAGAGGTCTTAAAATGGTTATGTTGAAAATCTGGTGAAAAAATTCCCTTCAGATGTTCTGCAATATTACTAATGAAGACATTGAACAGAACTGGCCCCAGGACCGATTCCTGCAGCACCCCACTGGTCGCCCCCTCTCCCTAGACTGCATACCATTTACCACCACTCTCTGCCTCCTGTCTGTTAGCCAGTTTCTAACCCAGTTTACCACCTTTTCCCCCATGTCCAGTCTACCCAGCTAGTTTATCAGCCTCCTATATGGGATGATGTCAAAGGCTTTGCTGAAATCAAGGTAAGCGTTGTCCACTGCCCCACCCTGATTCACTTCCTTTGTCACCCAGTCAAATAAATCAACCAGATTTATCTGACATGATGGTCCCCACTGTGAATCCATGTTGTCTATGGTCCTGGATTCCGATGGCTTCTACATGCCCCGCTATCCTTTCTTTAAGCAATGTCTCCATGATCTTCCCCACTACTGAGGTGAGGCTGAATGGCCTATTGTTCCCTGCCTCCTCTCTGCTGCCGGACTTGTGTAGAGGGACCACATGTGCCCTTCTCCAATTCACTCATGTTGAATGACTCAGTGAACATGCTGCCAGAGGTACTGCTATCTCCCTTCACAGTTCTGTTAATATCCTCGGGCGTATGCCATCTGGTTCCATCGCTTTGTCTACCTTCAATTTAGTGAGCTCCTGCAGGACTATTTTGTCCACCTCTTCACCCCCTTGGCAACTGCTGTACTGCTGTGGCCCTTGCCCCTCCCACTCTTCTGTGAATACTGAGTGGAAAGACACAGTGGATGTCTTGGGAGGAAGGCATGAAACTGTCACTTTCAAATACCTTAGCAGCACATACAAGCAAGCAACATTCGGCATTGACAAATGCTTGTTAACTGAGTGCGATGCAAAGTTATAGTCACCATGTTGGGGTGTAGCCAGCAAGGTAAACAAAGCAGCGCCATTTTAGAACAGAGTTTTCAAAACCAAAACAAAGTTTCAAATGGTTTCTTGCTAAGTTGTGGAATACAATTGCAGCAGCCAGGCAGCCTGTTTGTGAACTTTTTTCCAGTGTGCTAAAACCAAATCTCAGAGTGCTTGCAAACAATAGCAGTTTTGGGACTTTTGTGTTTGACTTTCAGAACATGGTGCAGCAAACCCCTCATTACGCACTCCATGCTAGGGCATTGGTAGCCCAACAAGAACAAGAACTAGCCCATTCTGAGCAATTGTATGACTGTTCAACAGCACCCACTGAGGTGGCTATGCCGAACTATCCAGGTAATGTGTGTATAGTATGCCTAAAACCAGGAAGAGATGTTCTGCCATTCCCCGTTGCACAGACTGTACAACGTGATTTGCGATGAGCATGGCAGGTGGCACAAAGGTAGCTAAAATGAAAAGCATCTGTTTAGCTCCAGCTTGGACACAGACAGGGGACCCTGTAGAATCAGAACAACAGCAACAGGATGGTTGCAGTAAAAATGACCCCATGGAGTTTATAAAGGAGTTTCTGGACATTGTCTGAACCGATGCTTTGCAAGGCCCAGAGGAAGTGAAGTGTTCCACACTGCAAAAGGTGGAATTGGATGCTGCCAGTGCAGGTTCAGTAGATCTGTGGGTGGAAGGCCCAAGTCCAAGCCTCATAGGAGAGTCCGAGGTGGAGGAAGCATGTCATTGGGAGGACAGTGCCTCTGATGACAGTGGAGAATGGACAATTGGGGGTTGGTGCAATCACCAGCTCCTGGGCAGAATGTGTGGAAGAAGAGGAAGCAGCAATGGCTTCAGTAGGCCCTCGTGAGTCACCATTGGCCTGGGCTTCCATGGAGCCTCCCGATGTCTGTGTGGAGGAAGGCTCAAGAAGTGTTCCCTTCAGTGCAGAGGTGGACTGCTCTTGTTCTGCACTAAGTGTTCATGACTGGCTCAGCCAGGACTGGCCACCCCCAAGCCATGCTTCTGGATGTCAGTTAGTAAAATGCAGCAAAGAGGAGAGAACTGTGCATAGATGAGATGAGGCCAAGTATGGACAGTCATACCCTTTCTACCCTAGAAAGATATGGGAAGAAATTGAGAAAGACAGGTATGCCTGGTTGTGTGAGGAAGTTTGTGCCAACCTGCACCCTAGAGTAAACAAGTGGGTCTGAATTAAGATGTGCAATGAGAGACTGCAATTCTGGAGGCATGGCAGGACCTTGTTGATCAACTCTGTGAGAGTAGTGGACAAAGCTGGCCAAGAGACATTCTATAATGTTCCCATGGTTCATCCAGATGGGGTGACAGTCTATGCCCCAGATCTGGAATGGTACTACCCAGGAAACTGGTGCCATTCTTGAAAAATGTGCCTGCCTGTTAAAAGTGAATTCAGCCATTGCCAGCTCAGCCATCTGCCACCGAAGAGGCAGCAACTCAGAATGGAGGTGCCTTTCTTGTAGTGATCCAGGTTCGTCTGTAGCATCCAGGGTCGGCTCCGGCAGCATCCAGGTTTGTCTGTGATAACATCCAGGTTCATCAGCCCAGCAGGTTCAGAGAAGATTTCCAGTCTGGGTCCAGTAGGAGGTTGTAGAAGCATCTGATCCAAAGATTTTGTCTACCCAGCAGCCGAAGATCATCAAACCGCAGCTCCAGAGAGGCGATGTTGACATCTTTTTGTCATCAAGAACTGGTAAGAGACCTTTTTTTATTTTTAAGTTAACTGTTTCCTGCAAGTTTGAAGACTCTTTGGAATATTAATCTCCAATAGACTTGCCATCTACACTGCATTGCTTGCAGGCCTTGTGCCTGTTCCAGGACTGTGCTTCAGTAGGCTCCGGCCTAGGAGAGACTCATGTTGTAGTGCTTCGGCACTCTGGACTCCTCCTTAGTTTCAGACATTGCAGGGATCCCTCCCCCAAATGTTTTGTAAATGTCATTATGTTTTCTATTTTTGTACTTTTATAGAAAATCCTTTTAAAAATGCTTTTTGGGCTTGTGCATGTATCCAGTGAGAGGGTTTTGGTCACTGTTTTTGGCTTTACATGTTGTAGTTGTGTGCAGAAAAGTTTTGTGTAGTATTTTCTTTTGCAGGTGTTCCTAGAAGAAGACAAGAAGACCTGAAGAGGATTGTGGGACTCATCAGAGTCCTCCTTTGTGCAGAGTTGTTAGACTTGTGTAACTGTGTAGTACAGTGTCTAACCGTTTTCATTTTACAGGTGTGAGGTACAAAATGTTTTTTGGGTTTGGGCACCTGGTAGGTATCATAGGTCAGTTTACTCCTAGAGGGCTGGGGGGAAGGCAGGTGGGTGGTCTTGATTTATGATAGGGGTCACCAATTCTGTCTATTAGCACTTGCTTCTGGCAGTTTCTTGGAGCCATTGAGGATCCATAGATAGTACAGTAGTAGGATAGGAACTGAAGTTTCTTCAGTGGGCCTCTGTCCTTAGGTGTTACCTGCCTATGCCTGGCACATTGTAGGGGAGGACTTGATCAACCCTCCCCGTAGGGGGCATTAGAGGTACGATGGCTTGGTGCTGGGTGAAAGAATGACTGTGGACAGTCATTTACCTGGAAGGGGGCGAGTGTAACCACCCAGTCCCCTGGGGTTACTAGAATCCTATCAGTATTATTGTTAGGAAGGCAGCAGGCAGCTGGTAGGGAACTCATTAAGGGTTCCCTACATAATGACATCATTGTTTACTCAGCTAGACTGAGGGAGGAATTATTAGGTCACTTAGAACTCAGGCAGCAGCAAAAGCCACACTCTGTGGATAGCTGCTCTGGGGAGCTTAGAATGCTCAGTCTGTAGTAGTCAGTAGTGAAGTGAGGAGGTGAAAGTGGCAGAAGGACTTCCAGTGGGTTCTGAGGAGAGGGCCCAGGATTTCTCAACCCAGCGGAGTGTCATTTCCAGCTAATGCATCTTTTGGGAATTTGGGAAGAAGATTGTTCTGTTTTTCAAGAACTGTACTGCATGCAAGGAGAGTTCATGAATTTGTACCTGTCCAGCCTGGACCGACTCTTGGGGGTCCACTTCTACTTTTACTTTCCATCTGTTGAATATAGCCATACTGCACAATCGTAGTCACTATTATGGACATTCTGATTATTGCTTCTGGTTGTGTGGATTTACTGGGGCCCCCTCAGCAGGTTAGATCTTGCATATGCCTAGCTGCCTCCACCCAGGACCTGGGTTGTGTTATTTACACAGGGTTCAAGTTGTTTTGTTTTTGTACCCCACCCCTCTCTTCCTCTAGAAAATGAGCCAGGTATACATCCTAACGCCAAGGGTGGTACCCACCTTTTTGCAAAGTAAATTGGTATGCCAGTATATGAGCACCAGTGTTTTTCCAGGTATTTAATGGGGGATGTGCACACTAGTTAAAAAGTGGCCTGGGGGTTACACATATGCAAATGCCCATGAATTAATTTGGACTGGCTCAATTTTAAGCAGAATTGCATGGTGCCGAAAGGCCTCACAATACAATCAGCAAAGGCTGAAAACAGCAGACATAGACCCATGTTTCGTCCTCATTTGGATTCATCAGCACGCCACATCTGTATCTCAGCCCAGGGAGCGTTAGCCAGCCATCCTATAAGAGATCTTATTTGTTTGGGTTATGGGCAGCCCAGAGTAGAGAGAGAAGAGAACTACAAAAGGAGCCGAGAGCAAATGCACTGGGGCATGGGTTATCCCAGAGGATATTGGCCAAATGAGGCCAAATTAAATGAGGACTATAACAGTGCACAAAAGGATGGCTGCAGGAACATCACTGGTAAATACAGTAAACAGAGTAAGTGACAAACATCATTGGCAAATACAGTAAACAGTACAAGTTACGTAAACATCATTGTCAGATACTGTAAACAGTACAAGTGACATATACATCACTCATTGTCAAACAGTGAACAATATAAGTGACATAAACATCACTGTCAAATAAAATAAACAGTACAAGTGACATAAATAGGAGATATGCCATAAATAGTGTGAAAATAACAGATTAATTTTTTGCATCAGGTTTTGACCTCTACCGCCAGTCATGAGGTCTATAGAGGTCAAACCCTGATGCAAAAAATAAAATTTTTATTTTCAGACTGCTCATGGTATATGTCGTTTATGCAATGGGCAACCTAGTGTTTTCTTGAGGCATCCAGAGGTGAATAAAATGCTATACTTTTTAAAATCCACTGTTTTTAACCGTCTTATAGGGATTTTTTTTTACTTCCTCAAAAATGTGCCATTTGTTGCCATTTTATGCCAGCATATGTCATTTTACGTCACTGTGACAGACAGCAACTGAACGTGTGCATGCATGCATAATCATTATGGGCTGTCATGTCCCACTGTAAACATTGGTCTGGATCGAGGGCCATGCTGGATTACTCATGGTGAGTCATCACAATCCAGGCTACAGCTATAGCACAAATAGGAATGCAGAAATGTTTTCCCATTAAGAAGGTACTTTTTGGAGGAATTTAAATGATAGAAGGACTCAAACGACAGTTGAGGGCACAAATAACTTTCTTAATGTGAACCAAAAACTCGTGCATAGAAAACAGACATTCTAAACTAGGTCCGGCTAAACACAAGCTTTGCCTTAGACTGCCGCCACTCTCAGTGTTCTTCATGATGTGGCTGAAGTGGACATAAAAGCTGATGACACACCAGGAGTGTAAATAAATGATTTATTTGCAGTCCAGGGGTGTCATGACTGAAAATAAACACATTTATTTTCCTATTTTTATTTTCTTCCGCATAGCATGAACATCATCAAATACAGTAAACAGCGTAAGTAACATGAACATCACTGTCAAATACATTAATCAGTATAACTGACTGTGACAGAGCTGAATAGGACCTTGCCCCAGTTGTTATGGAGAGTTTGTATGCAGGGATCTGTTCTGTTCTTTCCTTTCCTGTCTTTTGTCTGTCTGGTTGCACAACCAAATTTTTCTCGTGAGACCTAGGATTTGATCACCCCAACAGTCTTGCAATTCTTTGTCTCTCAGTCTTCCCTTGCTGTTTCTGTCTTTTCCTTGCTTGCATATCTGCTGCTATAAAAATATATGCAAATCATTATGTGGAAATGTAACTGATATTGGGATCCCTTTGTTTAGAAATTATATAGTGTTACTGTTGAAATGTATATAATTATAGTTTGAGATGATTGAAAAAAAATATTGTTAACTCAAGGAGTTAACCTGAGAGCAGTTTTTAAGCCCTTTTTCAGAAGCTGTGGAGAAGGTGCCTCAGTTCTGGGACATTGTGTTCTTGTCACACCTGCATGAAATTTACAAGAACATCTAAAAAAAAAACATGATGCTTGTTAAGAAGGGGGTTGCAAGGACTTATAAGAGAGAGGGCTGCAATGTTTTGAGAGATGTACAGAGATTGAAATTCTACAACTGCTCCTGGTTTTTCCTATGCTTTCTGACCTGTTCCTTCACAACAGTGACATAAGAATGTCCCACGGCTCAATTCTAGGCCCCATCCTCCTCTCTTGTTTTCTGAATGACTGCCCCTCTACATGTGTCTCAGCTAATACACACATGCATGCTGATGATGGAGTTCTACATGCTCTGCAACCTCCATCCCCCTAGTTGGAAAAGCCCCTAGAGCGTGACTTGGATAATGCCCACTACTGGTTCTGCACCAACCCACTCTCAATAAACATCAAATAAACAGTCTCCATGCTGCTTGGATTGTGCATTTAAATATCCGACTGTCCTCTGACAGATAGGATCTGAAATCTATCCAACCAAATGCAGGTTTCCAATTCAAGGTTGGATTCTTTAGACCTTAAATAATTTCACTGATAAATATAGAAACATAGAATTTGTCCGCAGAAAAAGACTGCTTGGCCCTCCCAGTCTGTCCAGATGAAGAACTCTGTTCATGGTTTGTAATTTCTTCAGGCTATTAGGCACTTTTTATTTATATAATAAGATTTGATTGGATATTTCTGTTTTGTAAAGAGCAGGTACAGAAAGAAGAACATACACTCAGCAGCTTCTTACATTCCGGCAACACAGAGCAAACACAGAAGTGTGCAGAAAAGGAGGACAACAGTTTACAGTATCAGGCCATTCTACTATTACAATGCATGCAATAAAAGCATTGCAGAACCCGCTAGTGACCTTGTCAATTACCGCAGATAAATGTAAAACAAACAGATTAAGCTGTTCAAGTGTTTAGATATAGAGTATACTGGATGGGCACCTATGCAAAACCAGTGTGTTCTGCCACTTCAGAGTTCTGATTCCCTCTGACCTTGAGAGCGAAGCTCGAGAGGTCCATGGAAATTAGAACCCTGAGGTGGCAGAACACCCTGGTTGTGCAATAAGTTGATTATCTTGTATTTTTATAGCATGTAGTATTATGTGAAATGTGTGCTCAGCAGTTCCTTCGCTTTCGGAACGAAATTGCCTTGTGCAGTCTCTAGAAAAGTGATACTCAGTCCTGACCAGCTCAGGAGCCACACGAGCAGTCAGCATTAGGCAAGGAGCCCCAACATATATGTCATACTAAATTTAATATATATACCACTCCCTATGTACTATCCTATATTTCCTTAGTCTTGTATTTCTTTTATTTATATACTATATTTTATTTATCATTTATTAATAGCCTTTTATTCATATCCTATATTTCTTCAGGTTTTTGGCACTATTTTTATACAGTGATGATCATTAGTTATTTGGATTTTACCATGAAGGGCACCGTAAAGGGCAGAGGACTGCAAGACACATTATTATGCTTTCCATTTAGTGCTGGAACTGTTTGTCATAATCTACCTCCTGCTAAACTCTGCTGAAATGAAAATGATTACCAATGATCACTGTATTTTAAAGCCACAGTTTGTTAGTTTACAAGCGGTTTAGCATCTGCAAGCAGTTTGCTGGATAAATGGTTGCTGTAGTCCCCCCCCCACACACACACAGAGATTAAAGCTGTATCAGTTTTGCAGCGTGACAACCTCCACAGGTGATGGCTCTAGTAACTGATAAAACATGTTGTAATTATTTTGAGTTAACCTTCCAAAGAGAAACTGACCTGGGCATTGACACTTTTTCCCCCTGTTATTGTTTGTTACTGTGCAGAGTCTTTACCAGCAGTTTTAGCATGCACGGATACTGACTCGTTTGTCTTGCTCACAATTCCCCTTTCCATATGCAGCTCATAACCAGGGTTTTATATGTAGAAGAACTGCAGGTTATAAGGAGTTAATTAAGTGTTAAAGAGCTGCGAAAGGAGCCGTAAATGATACCTTGAAGAGCCACATATGGCTCGCGAGCCGTGGAGTGAGTACCACTGCTCTAAAGGTTTCAGAATGCTACTGTACCACAAACGGGTACAATCACAGTCTCTGAACTTTGAACTTTGAACTGTGGTACAACAGCATTTCAAAAGGGATGAAATTCTATACAGAACAATGCTCTACTAAACACTACAGAATAGTGTTGCTAAAGAATCAGTACTACAGAATCTTGCAATAAACAATGTTCTCCCAACTCTTGGTGTCCTGCTGGCTTTTGAGCACTTGTGTAAACTAATTTGCTTTGGTATATCATAGTGGATTACCTGCCTATATTAGCACCAGGCAGATCAACTAACAGAATGACCTGCACTCAACTAGTGCTGATAACCAAGCAGCAAAAAAATTCAAGTAGGGCCAGGAAATGTGGTTTTCAAAAGGTTTAATCCAGAAAAGCAAATTGCCACAGTGCATGAAAACCAAACAGAATGCTGCAAATGACTACCCAGGACAGGTGCCCTGGTGCTTTTGCTCCATAGAGCTTCATTAGGGGAAGGGTACTTATAAGTATTATATAGCAGTGGAACTGCCTCCACCAATCAGCGTGCAGCATTACCGTACCTCTTATTGACCGTACGGTTGCTGCCTCACACTGCTCCACTCAACCAACTGCCACCGTGGTGACTCTCACTTGTCAGACTGTTATTGTCAGAGTCGCCACGGTGGAATCAGCTACCAGAGGAATCTCACTGTAAGAAATACACCTGTTGTAGCAGAAGTGAAAAAACTTAAAAAAATGAAAACCTGTAATCAGTGCTTCTGTCGGGCTGAGAAAATCTTCAATTAGTGCTTTGTCCTCACCAGTCTTCCATTAATGCTGGTGTATACCTCAGAGATCCCCACCGGCACCATAGAACTGATGCCCCAAATTAGCCCCATTTCCAAATGCACAATACTAAACATCATGGAAAAGCTTAACATGATAAAAACTTGTTTTGGAAGTTAGCCCCGCCACCACGCTTACACAGGGTAAGCGGCCACCACAACGCGCTGTTTAAATAATGTGGAATGTACTACTAACACATGAAACAATTGGGGAGACCCCAAAACAGGCACAAATAAAACAAGCATTATTTTAAAAAATCGTACTCTTTTGGGGTAGAGGCAGTTCCACTGCTATATAATATATTAATATGTAGAGTGAGGGGTGTCTCTTATGGGATAAGAGGTTATCTCATGCTGTTTTGGGCTGACAGAACTGCCTAGCTTTGCTTCGCTGTCCTCTTGCCCAAACCAGCATGAGATAACCTTCTTATCCCATAAGAGTTACCCCTCATTCTACATATTAATATTTACAAGTCACCTTTATATACTGACATGTGTCAGTACTAGATAGTCACTGTGTTTTAATTATTATTTAAAAATTGGTAACTGGGAAAGGGACGCTGAGCCGAGATTCATTGCCATGTGCAACATGGGCAAAGGGAAATAAGGAGGAACAACTCACGTAAAAATATAGATAAAGGCAAAAATACAGGGGTAGCAGCAAATGGAATGGCAAAATATAATAATAGCATAAATACAGCAATGACAGGGTGAACAGTTACAAGCGAAGACAAAGTACACAGTGCATGTTTTGGTAGGGGACTATACTAAAAAGCCTCAAAAGAAGGGGGGCTCAACAGGAGAGGGTCAAGGGAGAGCATAGGAGATTAGGAAGGGAGTAGAAAGGAACAGGAGTGTGCAGGAAGTTGCCTTAGTTGACATCTAAAGGCAGAAAGTGAAGGGGAGAGGTGGAGGGGAGAGAGGAGCAGATTCCAGAGAGAGGGGAGGTGGCTGGAGAAAGCAGCTTGGCCAGCAGAGGTGTAAGGGTGGGGAATGGAGAAGGTGAGGGAATCCCTGGAGCACTGTGTTCATCTCGTTTGTGTTTGCTTTTCTGGATTAAACCTGTTGAAAACAACATGTCCTGGCCTGGATTGAACCTTTTTTTTGCTGCTTGTGTAACCCCTGTGTGGCACTATCCCAAGGGCTACTACCCCTGCCTGCTTGGCTATTTGCAGGTTAAGGGGCCTGAGTTCTTAAATGGGTGCCTCTACCCGGAGGTCAGGTTTAGTAGAGGTCAAGCTAACCTGGGCACAGCCCTCCAGGACACTGTAACCCCCTCTTTCCTTACTAGTGGCCGGAACAATACATGATAATCACTTTCACAATACCCCTGATACACCACACAAGTACCCACACTGTTTGCACTTACCACCAGGGCTTTCCTCTGGCTTGACCCTGGGGACTTCCTGTAAAACAAGGTTATACACAGCAAATAACAGCAGTATAGTACTCTTGCACAAACTGGAACCGCAGTCAGGGTAAATGCAAAAAAGAGTTAGATCTGATTTATTTAAGGGACTTAAACAAGGGAGGGGTGTAATCAGGTTAATTTGCTTAAAGGCTGTATCAATCAAACAGTTATGCATGCACTTCAGAGTCCATAAACAGTCACACACTCTGAGTACCCAGATGGAGAAAGATGAGCTAACCAGGAATGTTGCAGCTGGTTGGGGTCCTGTGATGTAAGAAAACAACATGCACCACACAAACTAATTGTAGTCTGGAGCCGGAGGGCTCAGTTCATGAAAAGAAAACAACAAGACAATCAGATGACACACTTTTAGATTAGGCTGTTGTTGCAGGGAGCTGCCCTGATGATTACTGATGATACCCAAGGCTGGACACAGGCTGGACGAAAATTGAGACTGCAGGTGGTTGATCTGGAGTGCCAGGAGAAGCAGAGCCCACACAATTTGCCAAAGCGTCATTGCTGTTCAAGCATGGAGCAGGGGACTGATCCCCAGGCAGGTCTCTCGTCGATGGCTTTCTCAGTGCAGCGGGTAGTCTGGCTGGGTCAGTGTGGCAAGGCCCAGGCCAAATGAAGACAAATTCGGATACAGTCCGTTTTGGGCTGGATACAGCTTCCAGCAAGCAGAACAGAGTTCACACAGTGGGGAACCAAATCACGACCCTCTAACAACTCACAGCACATTTACATGTAAGGAAGTTCTGCTGTACCAGGCAAACCACTCTCCGGTCACGATCGCAAAGTCTCTGCACAAACCGGGGATTCAAAAGCAGCTGGAAATCCTGACAGGCCAATCGCATTCAGCAAAATCTTCGGTCTTCTTCAGGTATGAGCTTGGTAAAAAATCAGTGGCTTACTTCGTTCTCACAAACTTCGATTTAGTCTGAAATAATTCTCTTCTCTCCCTCTCGGGGGCAGCAGGCAGACATGCAGACCACAACTTTGGCCTTTCCACAGTTCTGCAAATCTACTCAGATGGCTGCTTGACTGTCTCAAGCTGTTGCTTCTTCAGCGTCCAACTTAGATCTGACTCAACTGCCAGCAAGCCTGGGACTTTCCTCAGAATCCAAAAGGTTCGGTTGTCTGATCTGTCTGTCAGTCACAACAAAGGCTCCCCCTTCAGGTGCAAAATGGCATCAAAAGCCCAAAACTACAATTCCTACAAATTTTGACTTCAGACAGCTCCTGTAGTCTGCTCCATTTTAGGGTCCCACCAGTATTGATTGGTCCAATTCGGCAGTCCAGAACCAAGATAGTGAAGATAAACAAAACAGTCCTTGCTGCAAAGAAGGCAGGTTAGACAAACTACATTATCATTATCACTTCAAATGATTTTCAGCAAATAGTTACATCATTCAACAGAGCTCCCTCTCAGATTACTTATGACTGCAATCCAGGCAGCTCTTAAAGAGACAGTACACAGAAGCTCTACAGGCACTCTCTGGCAATCACATTCAAACTGCTAAAATGCAGGACATCAGCCGGCAATGAGCATTTAGGTAGGCTCAAGGAAGACTTTTTGGGAACCCTCATTTGTAGGGGGAATAAACTTGGCTATCAGCACTATGTGAGTGCAGTTCATTCTGTTTGTTGAGCTGAGTTTTTGCGAGGACTAGCCACCCCACTACCTGCACTGGGTTCCTGCACTGGTGTGTGCATTCTTATTTTGGTTTTTTGGTCATCGATTAGCACCAAGCAAACTGTCTTGTGTGAGCTGCTGCTTTGTCTCTTGTGGTGGGATTGGAATCTACAACTCCTGCTTCCAAGTCAGTGCTCTAGCCACTAAATTACACTTCCTCTTCTTGTACTGTGTGGTGGAGAATAGGCGGGTGGGGGTCCACAATCAAGAAGGGCATAGTGCAGCAGCAATAGAGTTGGGTTCTGGGTTTAAACTTTTTCTCCAAGTGAAAGCAAAATTAACTTTGACTGTCACACCTGGTTCTACTGCACATGACCTACCAGTGTGGTGTGTGGCTCTGACAGTTCTCTTTCTGAGCTGACAGCCTAGTAAGTTCTGTTATTTAGAATGTGCCTCCCCAGAAGAGCCCAAAGGCAAAACATCTTGCTTACAAAAGAGTGATAGCCATTTCTGAAACCAGTTTGGAATGTTTTGCTGGCCCCTGGGAAACCTTCTAGCTAAGTCTGAACCTCAGGTCGTTCCGCTGGCATGAACGTGCAGCAGCACTTAAAGGAGAGCAATTCAGGATTGCAGATTGCTGTTGCCGCTAGATTTAATTACAGATAGCACAATGGCAGTTATCTAAAACACTTTAATTACAGATAGAAAAATGGCAGTTTTCCAAAACACTTATCTGTCCATATTGCTTAAAATGCAAGCCTTTTGTGTACAGTGGGGTATGTCCCTTGGGTTACACCCACAATCCCGCAAATCCTTGAGTGTCACATCAAAGACTTCCATGTACTTGGGTCTCATTCCTCCAGTGAACCACATCACAGCTTGATCAGCACACCTTTTGTGTTGGATCTCCATTCATGCTCTTATTTGCTATTTTAACTCCATGCTACCATGGAGTACCAGACAAAGTAATATGTGGACCTGCTGGGCTATGGTTGTGAAATGTGTGGATGCGGCAGAGGAATCCAAACCCCCAGCCTGGTGCTGCTCCAGAAAGCCAAGGAAGGAAGTGGGTACTGTGCACCACCAACTGGAACGGTTGGTGGAGCCGTTTTAGGTTTCTTTAGGTTTTCTGATGCGTTATATCTGTGATGCTTAGAACAGCTGTCATGGTGATGACATGTTTCTGATGCAGTTTGTTGAGGGATAGGCTACTTCTGCTCCTTGCACAGGTTGCTGAGTTATGACATAACATCACTCGCATGCACACACACACACACACACACACACACACACACACACACACACACACACCAGTTTGGGACAGCCTGGAGGGCTGAATGCCAATTAGATGTAGAAAACAGCTTATCTGACTTCTGGATTCAAATATAGTTCCATTCCCAGTCTGATGATGGCAAATTTGCTTTACCATAGTTTGGCCTACCAAATGTAAGTGCAGCTCATTATCTAAGGGCTTGTCTGTTCTTTTGCTTTGTAGCCCTATTGTATCCCTAGACAGAGGACAGAATGGGACTACTAACTACATCTGGACTTTTCCTTGACCTCTAGTAACCAGATGCACTACAGAAACCAGAATTTAGCAATATGCATTAAAATGTGATGGTAGAGTCTGTGTGGTCTAGTGGTTAGAGCACCAGCATGGGAAACAAGAAACTGCAGGTTCAAACCTCACCTGAGCCAAATACTCACTGTGACCTTGGGCAAGTCACTTCACCTCCCTGTGTATCAGTGCTGCTGCAGAAATGGGCAGAGGATGGACCTCAATGAAAATGAGATGTCACATGCTAGCTAGGCAATCCTGGTGAAACAAGTTTTAATATAAAAATAAAATGTACAAAAACTAAAATTGATACAGATCAAACAAAAAATTTAAATGGCAAAAAGCAATTTTCACAAACTTGTGTTGCTATATTTCATAGTAACTTGGGGAGGAAAAGGTTAGGAAGTACAATGGGAAAAATATTTTTTGGCGGGAGTCATCCTGAAGAGCAGTCCCAGGACTGAGGTAGAGTTCGAGCATATGGTAAGATCTAGGATGTGTGAATAATGAACGGTATTTCCAAATACCATAAAAATGCACTACATGATTTGGAACCAAATAATCAACAGTGGCACTATCTGAGTCTTTCAAGAAATACTGTTTCTTTGATAAAAAAAAGCAGTCCTCTAACTGCCTCCCAAGCCTAATCCTTTAAAATACACAACCCCCTCCCCCAACCTCTGCTAGAATTCCAATCCCCTCCCCAGACCCACAATTTCAAATGTTGTTAATATTTAAGGGGAAAACTCTTCCAATGGGTGTCTAGCACAACCCGTCTGCCTCCACACAGGCCACATTAAGGTTGTCAGGGGCCCTAGGCCCAAGAAAAACCTACGCCTTACACACAGCCATGCCCCTTAGCCTAGAGCCAATTTTGTTATTTCCTTTTTGTATCATCAGTGAATTGAGATTTTTAAATAATTACACACCCACTGTGTTTGTGATCGTAAAGAAGTCCAAAATCACACATGCCCCCACAATGCAAAGCATCATGGGCTGCATATGCAAATCACCACAGAATGTTATGCTGGTCCAACTTTAAGCAGAAAGAAGTAAAGAAGTCCGTTCACTTCAGAGTCTTCAATAGTAGTTCTCTTTCCCCTTTTCTTGATGATCCCTGGCACGTGCATGTTTGTGGGATCCACTGACATACTGTACTTGCGTACTGCTGCTGAATCCATGTTTCTACTATATTAATTATCTACAATACAAAAAGTAAGAACCCATGAGTAACAATACATAAATAAATATCACTTGCCATCTGCAGCAAGCATACCAAAAAACAAGACAAATATGTCTCTCTGATAAACCTCAATTAGCAACACAGGAATTACAGTCACCAAAAACAACTAAACAGTTTCAAGTTTGAGCTTTTATTTAATTCTCATACAGTATATATCCCTTGGTTTCAGCTACATAGCCATGGTTGCTATATGTGAGACACTGTAGAGAGCTGTAACCATGTAACAAACACACACATTAAAATGAAACGTAATATTAAAAAAAAACATCACAGCAATAAACCATAGTCAGTAGCTTTGGAATGGCAGGCACCAAAAACAAACAGTACCAAGGCTGAATTTTATACATTCTAATATGTTAACTGCTAGCCGAAATAGATTAATGGGAAGGGCCTGTAACCTGTGAAACATAGAAACATAGAAGTTGACGGCAGATAAGACCTGCAAGGCCCATCCAGTCTGCCCATTTTTCTACCGTATGAATGTGCCATAGGCCTTTACTCTGTCAATCGCCTATTTATTTATACTCATGTGTATTGCTCCCTTATGCCTATCCCATCCCTGTTTGAAGCCCTGCACTGTATTCATATCCACCACTTCCTGGACTGCCTCCATTTTGTTAATGTCCTTGTGCAGGTGCGGCCTCCAGTACTGCATGCAGTACTCCAGATGGGGCCCAACCAGTGTCTTGTAAAGAGGGATTATTACCTCCCTCTTACAACTTGTGATACCCCTCCTAATATACCCCAACATCCCTCTAGCCTTACCTACTGCTTTAGTGGTCTGCTTGGATGATTTCAGGTTATCTGTGATGATGATGCCCAAGTCTCTTTCTTCCCTTGTGATTGGCAGCAACTCCCCTCCCAACCTATAGGTGGCTTCAGGGTTTCTCTTCCCTATGTGCATGATCTTGCACTTCTTTTAAACTCCAATTGCCACTCTTCAGACCATTTTGTCAGTTTTTCCAGATCTCTTCTCATTCTGCCCACCCCATCTGGATCATCTACTCTGTTGCAGATCTTGGTGTCATCTGCAAACAGGCAAACCTTACCCTCCACTCCATCTGCAATGTCACCGATGAAGATATTGAAGAGGACTGGTCCCAGGACTGAACCCTGAGATACCCCACTTGTGGCTTGCATCTCTTCTGACTGTGTACCGTTTACCACCACTCTCTGTTTTCTGCCTGCCAACCAATTTGCCACCCTGTTGACCAACTTCTGACCCACCCTGAGCCTATTCAGCTAATTAATCAATCTTCTATGTGGAATCGTATTGAAAGCTTTGCTGAAGTCAAGGTAGGCGACATCAACTGCACCCCCTTGGTCCACCACTCTGGTTACCCAATCAAAGAAATCTATGAGATTAGTTTGACAGGACCTTCCTTTTATAAACCTATGGTGTCTTGGATCCAGTGCCCCTGTGGATTCCAGGTGTTGCACTATCCTTTCCTTAAGGAGTGCCTCCATCATCTTCCCACTACTGAGGTAAGACTGACTGGTCTGTAGTTCCCAGCCTCCTCCCTGCTGCCACTCTTGTGGAGCGGGATCACATGAACCCTTCTCCAGTCTTTTGGAACCTCTCCTGTGCTCAGAGACTCACTAAACAGTTCTGCAAATGGCTCTGCTAGTTCCACCCTTAGCTCCTTTAGTACCCTGGGATGTATGCCATCAGATCCTATTGCCTTGTCTACCCTGAGCTTAGCGAGCTCTTGTAGGACCCTTTCTTTTGTGAAGGGACTTGTGCACACCTCCCTCCCCCATGTCCATGATGCTGAGCCATGGGCCCTGCCCTATCTTCTCCTCAGTAAATACTGAGAAGAAGTATATATTTAGGATAGATGCTTTTCCTTGGTCCTCCTCCACACACTCCCCCTTATCCCCTTTGATCTTAGCAATACCCCCTCTGGACTTTCACCTTTCACTAATGTATCTATAGAAAGTCTTGTCCCTTTCTTTTACCGTTCCTGCTAGTGTTTCCTCAGTTTGGGTCTTTGCCTGCCTTACTGCCTTCCCTGCTTCCCTTTGGGAAGTTCAGTATGCCTCCCTGTCTTCGTCCCACTGCATTCCCTTATATTTTCTGAAGGCCAATCTTTTGGCTCTGATCTTTTCTGTTACTGTTTTTGAGAACCAAAGTGATTTCCTCCTTCTTTTGCTCTTGCATTTCTCCCTAACACAATGGGATGTTGCTTCAAGTATTGCATCCGTAATGCTTGCCCACTTTGCCTGTACCCCCTCGCCTGTATTTCTTCTTGCCAGGGCTAGCTTCACTCTGTTGGCCATCATATCAAAGTCAGCTCCTCTGAAGTGCCATATTTTTGCACTGGAATGGGATGATTTGGGATGATTTAGTTCTAGTGGCCAAATTGAACCATACCACGTGATGGTCACTGGCCCCCAGGTGACTTACTACCAGGAGAACAGCCTTCCTGAGGAGGTTGTGGGGTCTGAAACTGTGGAAGAATTCAAGAATACATGGGACAGACATACGGCAATTCTTGTCGGGGGTAGGAAGAAATAGGCTGTTGGTTAACTAAGATCTGCGGCTTATCCTGTAGGTAGGGAAATGGGCAGACTAGGTGGACCAAGCGGTCCTTATCTGCCGTCAAAGTCTATGTTTCTATCTGTGATCCCTTCCTCGTTAGTCAGTACTAGATCCAGGATAGCCCTGTCTCTTGTGGGTTGTTGTCAGCTACTCTGAAGTCCTATATTTTTGCCTTGGAATAGAAACATAAACATAGAAACATAGAGTTGATGGCAGATAAGGACCGCAAGTCTGCCCATTTTTTCTACCTTATGAATGTGCCAAAGGCCTTTACTCTGTTAATGGTCTATCTATTCATACTCATCTGTATTGCTCCCTTATGCCTATCCCACGCCTGTTTGAAGCATTGCACTGTATTCATATCCACCACTTCCTGAGGTAAGCTGTTCCATGCATCCACCACCCTTTCTGTGAAAAAGAACTTCCTCACATTACCCCTTAATTGGCCTCCCTCTAATCTCATGCTGTGTCCTCTTGTCCTACTATTTTTCTTATATTGAAACATTTTAGATTCTTTCACCTTCTTAATGCCCTTAAGATGTTTGAATGTTTCGATCATATCACCTCTCTCCCTCCTTTGCTCTAGGATATACATATTGAGCTCCGTTAATGTGTCTTGATATGTTTTCTGATGCAGTCCCTGCACCATTTTGGTTGCCTGTCTCTGGACTGCCTCCATTTTGTTAACATTTTGAATGGGATGATTTAGTTCTCGTGGCTAAATTGAACCATACCATGTGATGGTCTCTGGCCTCCAGGTGACCTTCTGCCTGGAGATCTGTTATCCTTTCCCCATTAGTAAGTACTAGATCCAGGATAGCCCTGTCTCTTGTGGGTTGTTGTACCAATTGTTTGAGGCCCTACCCCTGAAAGCAGAGTCAGGTGTGCCCCAACTCCATTTTGCTTTTGCTTTTAGAAGCAGCAGATTTGGGAGAGGAATAGGGGAAAGCAGCTACAGCTCCCCCTCCCCTCATCACTTAACTGCAAACTGAGACAGATAAATGGGAAGGGCCTGTGACCTGTGAAAGCAGAGTCAGGTGTGCCCCAGCTCCATTTTGCTTCTGCTTTTAGAAGCAGCAGAATTGGAAGAGGAACAGCTTCCCTCCCCCATCACTTAACTGCTGAGACAGCTAAATGGGAGGGACCTCTTACCTGTGAAAGCAGAGTCTGGTGTGCCCCAGCTTCATTTTGCTTCTGCTTCATAAGGAATAAGCCTCCAAGTACCACCCCCCCGCACAAAGGACCCATGCAAAAAGGACACAGGGGTCTGCCCACTGGAGTCAGCTCAACTAGGCAGCCGGGCACTCTGCTCCTCAGAAGGGAGGCAGAGGACCAGCAGAGGGGTGAACTAGGTGACTGGGCAAAGGAGAAAGAGGCAGGGAGGTCAGGTTCCTGTTATACACTTCCCATAGCTCACATACTACAAGGGAATGAGGCATGTTAGGGTCAAGCCAGGAACTGGATATAGGTGAAACACCCTATCTAGGGTAGGGGTAAATTGGAGTTTATAGTAAGCTTAAAGTTTGGGATTAGGTGTAACATCCTATCTCGGGTAGGGATAGAAAAAGGCTGTAAGTCAGCAAAAGTGTGGGGATACGTGAAACACCCTAACTAGGGTAAGGTAGAAAAGGGTTTACAAAAAGCAATTGTAACCCCCTTGCAAATGGGGGTTCCTAGAAATGCCAGTCTGGGTTTACCTTAGCCTGATTTGTTCTGTGCTTCTCCCGCTGTCTCTCAGGCTTCTCCTGACTTGGCCTTTAATTTTTCTGGCTTCCCAGGTCCTGTTTGCCCTCGTGTGTGCCCCAGCTTGCAGCCAAATGAAAATCCAGCCCTTGGGGCTTAAACTGCTGACCACAGGCTCCCGCTGCAAAAGCGCTGCCTCCAGGGCAGCGGGAGTGACGTTGGCATGCAAAACACCTTTGATGTGGAGCCGCTTGTTTTGTGGTCACCTCGGGGACTGTGCTGTGGGTCCCGGGATCCCTTCCACCTATTTGGGACCCGGTGACCATGGACAGCCTGCTGGGGGACCGCTCAGATGGGAATTACAGGAGTTCTGACCGGGGCTCATTTGAGTATGCCTGTGCAGTGTCCCGGTCACCTGAATAATGCATAACAGTGTATCTGGCTGCCTCCAGGGTAGCTATGTTCAGCTCCAGCCGAAAAGTAAAGAATTAAAACGTTTTAAATAATGGAACTGTTGCTGCTTGTTGGGAATATACTGCTCATGTGGGGAAAAGTGTTTAAAGTTAAAATGAGTACTGTTTCTCTGGCAATTCCAGTATCTGGGACTCTGTGTGTCAGCCTGTCAGCTGCTGCAAGAGGAGCTTGCATAAGTGCAGTAGTGACAGGAAAAGTAAAAGAGCCATGTTTTTCATCTGTGCAGTGACTGCAAGTACAGCCTTTCAGCTATAGAACTGTGGGGCATGTGGGGCAAATAATTATTTATTTCTGGCTGCACCAGGACATTATTCAGGACTGTATCTAATCTGCTATAAGGGACAGTGGGTTCAGCAGCCATTGCCAGCAGTACAGTCAATTGGAATTGCAGCAATAGAAAGCCAGGACTTGTTGGACATTCACTGCATCTTATGGGATAAATGCAAGTGCTTATGGGGGCTTACAGGGACATTACTTTAGGCTCAAACTCCACAACCCAATTGTGCCTCGAGTGTTCTGATTGACAGGTCCTTCAGCAACTTGGAGACATGTCACCCCATCCCTGCTACCAATCAGGAGTCGAGTTAGGAGCTCTATAAAGAGACAATGTTGTCAGTTTGTCTGGAGATTCAGAGAGAGATCTGGAGAGAGAGAGCAGCAGAGCAGGCTCCAGCCTGCTGGGAGCCCCCCATGGGGGAGGGGCTCAGGCTCCAGCCATGCTATCAGGCCTGGGCCACTTAATTCAAGCCCTTTCAATCTACATAGGGCATTTGTTCTTTTTTTCAGTTAACAGTTAACTAGTTACAATAATTGGACTTTCTGCAACAGCTAGTCTGGAGGTTGCCAGTACTGTCCTCCAGAGGCTAGCCTTACCTCCCACGTCGGGGAAAGATGTGGACCGAAGAATCAGATGTCCAGCAGCTGTGAGAGCGCTGACCAGACCAGATGGCATCATGCAGTGGTGAGAGCGCTGACCAAGTACCTCAGCAGTGAGAGAGCTGAAGAAGTCTTCAGGATGCCTTTGATTGCGGATGAGACCCGTGGAGGACCTGAGTGAGTACCCTCGTACCCCCCGGTGCGAGGCAGAAGTTAAGCAAGTAATCTTGGGGGCCCCAAGCCCCATTGAGAAATGTGTGCTATTAAGTGTGAATTATTGAAGTTATCAGTCTGGGCTACTAAACCCATAAGAGACTGCCTAGTTCAAGTAAATGGATGCATCTTGTCTGTGGCCCAAATGGCTAAGTTGCAGGTGCAGCAAGATGCTGGGCTTAGTGAATCATATAAATGTATAGCTATGGGTTAGAGTCCTGCCATCGTAGAGCTGTCTGCCAAGACACGCTTGTCACTTCATGAGAAAGGAGGCCCTAGAGCATATTAATGTCTAAGATACCTTAAAGAGAATGTACCTGTGCCTGCACAGAATTTCATCTAAAAGCATTTGGTATAAGTGTTAAATGGCTAGACATGCTGGATAGGAATCCGCTTGAGGATAATGTTCTTGGTATATAGAACATACTGGATGTGATTGCCTGTGACTAAAGTATGGGATGCTTGATAAAAGTGTCATTGCCAACTTACTCTGGATGGATGCCTTTTGGTATATAAAGTACTGGATGTGACCGTATTTAAACTGCGTTTAGGATGCTTGACAGAAGCATCACTCTCATTGCATTGGATGGGACTTTCAAATATTGTGCTGAATGTTCTGGATGTAAGATCCACATAGTTTGTTCTGGAATGTTCAGAAGTCTGCGAGTGTAGGGCAATCCCTGATTTGTCTGCAAGTGCAGGGCAATCCCTGCTTTATCTGCTAAAGTGCAGGGCAATCCCTGCTGTGGACGTAAATAGTAATTTGCTGCTTTACAAAAATCTGTTTCCAAGTTGCCCCCACCCTCATTCTAATAGCCGGCCACCTCGACCAGCTGCAACTCTATCAGGCCTGCAACATCTTGCACTGTGGTATCTGTTTAACCAGTATGGTATGAGATTGCGGGGTTTTTGCTGTATCTGGGACTAGTAACAGTGTGGGCGTTATTCATAATTATGTTTAACATCTGATTTATCAGCAGCTAGATAGTCAGGGCTCTGGATGTCTTAAGTCGAATGGTAAAATGTGATTTATGTCTGCCTGTTAATATGTAGCCACCCAGCTGGAGGGTTCACCAGCAAAATCCAAAATGATCTCTGTACATGTATAAATACGGTAAGATATCCTCTACTCCTCCTGTTTCCCTTTCCTAGCTCCTTTATTACCCCTGAAATAAATATCTTGTTGTTGTTGTTGTTTGAAATCCTGTGTGAGCATATTATTAGTTAGAGCCTTTAATTCAAAATGTTGAAATGTGGAGAGCTGTGTCTTGGGGCATGTCTGGGAAAGGTAACTGGTCACCGTGGGTAGTGTAGCAGCTCAGGGGACTACACCCAGCACCATCTCACCCACGTAAAGCACCCTGAGTGGAGGCACTGCGCAAAGGTTTTAAACATTTTTATTAGCTAGCGAACCCAAACTCCTTAGCCTATGTCCAGGGTAGTAGGCAGAGGTGTAACACTGGGGGTGGTTCTCCCTAGGGGTTACACAATCATTTGAGAAAAGGTGAAGCACACTATCTAGAGTAGGAGAGAAAAAAAGGGGGGGTTAAGTTAGCTCCTATATAGGGTAAGGGAATAAACGGAATTCAGAGGGCTAACATTACAGAGAGAAGAGGAAGTATAGGATGATGGGAGTGGTGCGGTGCAGTGGCTGTGGGGCGGCAGTCTTCAGTGAGACCTTCTGGAAGCTACAGTGCTGCCCCATTTGCGTGCACCTCTCTGGGCTGAGGGAGAAGTTTGCCAGACTCAAGGCCGAGTTGGCTTGGGTTCGGAGGACCTACTCTTTCACCCAAGGATCACCTAGTCTGCCACTGCTACCGCAAAAGATGCCAAAAAGGATGAGTGGCTGGACAATGGTGGGCTCGGGGAGGGTAAGGGTGGTAGAGCGCAAGAACATCCCCAATCTGGTAGCACTGCAAAACTCCTATGCCACACTGGCCAGATGGGAATGTTCCACAGAGGCATCCAGAGTAGTAACTGGGATGGATATGAGGGTTCTCCATAGTGAAGACCCCAAAGGGGGGTGGCAGAGGATCCCAGAGTAGGAGAAAGCGAATCCCGCTGGGGGACTACATAGTGATGGGGATTCAGTTAGGGGCTGGTAGGGTTGAGGAGAGGGAGGTTAGATGGCTTGCCGGTGCCATGACTCGAAGGGATGGAAAAAAGATCCAAAAGATTGCTGGGGAAGCAGGAAGGGAGGTAGAGCTAGATGTCATTGTCCTTCTGAGGACTAATGACCTGGCTAGGGATGAGCCAGAAATAGTTCAGGAGTTTGGGGAATTGGGCAGGGGTCTTAGCAATTAGCATGATCTGTGACATTCTTGGAGATGCTATCTGTCTATGGGGGGGGGGGGACAGGATTCTCTGCACCAGGAACTTCAACACATGGTTGAAGGAATGGTGCAGAGAGGACAGCCTGCATCCATCCATCCATTATGGGTACCATGGTCCTCAGTGAACAGTTTTAATGCTACATTGGCAAGCATTTAAACTAGTTGGGGGGGCAGAGTGAGGCAGGGAGACATAAACTATTCCCTCCCAACAGGCTTACAAGGTCAGTAGTGGGATTCCGGAAGGAGAAAAATACCAGATGGAACCAATTAACATAAGAATCCAGGGGGTAGGAGGAAGGGAGATACAAGGAAGAATAGTGGAGGAAATAAGGGAGGGAAAATGGGAAAAAGGAGAGAGGGTGGCAATACAATCTGGAGAGCCATGTGTGCAAATGCTCGAAGTCTGGGCAATAAGATTACAGATCTAGATGCCACCATGGCAGAAGCAGAACTGGATATAGTCACAATTAACAAGTCCTGGTGCAACGAAAACCAGGGCTGGGATGTAGCCATACCAGGTTATACTCTATTCAGAAAGGACAAGGTAAGTAAAAAAGGATGGAGGAGTGACTCTTTATGTGAGGGGAAAACATAAAAGCTATGGAAATACAGGGGAGTAGGGAGGAGCAGAGGTACTGTGGGTCACTCTGGAGACACAGAAGGGGGCCATCCAGATCTCCAGGGGGGAAAGGTGGATAAGGATATGTTGGAAGCAATCCAAAGGATGGCAAGCAAGGGGGAGGTATTGCTAGTGGGGGACTTCAATCTACCAGACATGGATTGGAGCCTTCCAGCTGCAGCAACAGTTAGAAGTAGGGACATCCTGGACTCCCTGCAGGGGGTATTCCTCAGGCAACTAGTTAGGGAGCATACTTGTGGGGGCAATCCTAGAGCTGGTACTAACAAATGGGGACAGTGTTGCTGAAGTCACGATGGGTAGCCATCTGGGGACCAGTGTCCATTGTACAGTGTGGTTCAATATAAGAACTGGGTCAGTATCAAAACACACTAAAACGAGGGTCCTGGACTTCAGAAGGGCTGATTTTAAGAAAATGGAGAATGCCTCAGAGATGCCCTAGCAGGGATAGGAAAACTGGGTGTAGTCAAGGAACAGTGGCCAAAAAAAAGGAGTGTATTGAGAAGGCAACAAACCTCTGTGTCAAGCAGGTCAACAAGGGCAAGACAAAAAAAGAGACCACTATGGTTCTCTAAAGAAGTAGCAGAGAAAGTAAGGACAAAAAAGCTAGCATTTAGAAGGTACAAGATGGCACACAAGGAGGATGATAGGGAGAGATATCAGGAGAAACAAAGGGAGGCAGGGAAAGCAGTTAGGATCGCAAAGGCGCAAATGGAGGAGAATATTGCCAAGTCAGTAAAAAAGAGGGGGAGGGGAACAGTCTTTAGGTATATAAGTGAAAAAAGAAAGACCAAAGGTGGGATAGTAAGGCTAAAAGGGAAAGGAGGGGTTGGTGGGGAAAAGGACCAAAAAAAGCAAACATATTGAACACATACTTTTGTTCTGTCTTTATGGAGGAAGGGGTAGGTGATTTGCCACAGATAAGGGTCAAGGGCATTAAAAGGAAGGGCTGTGGACACTAGTCCTTTTACAGAGGAGAGAGTCCTCAAGGAACTAGCACAACTAAAAGTGGACAAGGCAATGGGGCCTTACAAGGTACACCCTAAGATACTGAGAGAGCTCAGGAAGTGCTGGCTGCACCTCTGACAGCACTGTTCAACTTGTCACTAGATACAGGGGAAGTTTCGGGGGACTGGATAAGGGCAGATGTGGTCCCACTTTACAAAAGTGATAATAGGGAGGAGGCAGGAAATTACAGACCTGTCAGCCTGACTTCGGTGATGGGCAAAGTAACGGAATCATTATCGAAGGAAAGGGTTAGGGAATACCCTGTGACCAGTGGATTACAGGATCCAAGGCTACATGGTTTCACAGTGGGGAGATCTTGCCAGACAAACCTGGTCAAGTTCTTTGACTGGGTGACCAGGGAATTGGAGCAGGGCAGAGCAATGGATGTGGCCTACCTGGATTTCGGTAAGGCCTTCAACACCGTTCCTCACAGAAGACTGATAAGAAAACTGGGCAGCCTAGGAGTAGGGCCAAAAGTAGTAAAATGGGTAAGAAGTTGGCCAAGCAACAGGAGTCAGTGGATCTTGGTAAATTATGTTTTCTCTGAAGAAAGCAAGGTGACCAGCAGTGTGCCACAGGGGTCAGTATTAGGCCCGATCCTCTTTAGTGTCTTTATTAGTGACAATGCAGGAGGGCTTGAAGGGAAAGCATGCCTGTTCACGGATCTGGGGGTTGGGGGGAATGAGGGATGATCTGAAAAATCTGGAAGACTGTTCAAGGATTTGGCAACTGAGTTTCAATGCAAAAAAGTGCAAAATCATACATGTGGGTCACAGAAACCTAGAAGCAACATACCAATTGGGCATGGAGGTATTGGTGACCACAAAATAGGAAAGGGACACAGGGTAATCATTTCTGATGACCTGAAGGTAGCAAAGTAGTGTGATAAGGCAGTGGGGAAAGCTAGCAGAATGCTCCTGTGCATAGGGAGGGGCATCACCAGCAGAAAGAGAGAAGTAGTGTTACCCCTCTATAGATTGATGTTGAGGCCCCACCTCAAGTACTGTGTCCAGTTCTGGAGGCCCCATCTCCAGAAGGACATAGATAGGGTGGAGGCAGTACAGAAGAGGGCAACCAAAATGGTTCAGGACCTGCATCAGAAGCCCTACAAGGAAAGACTCCAGGAACTAAATATGTACTCTCTAGAGGAAAAGAGGGAAAGGGGGGGATATGATAGAACTGTTCAAATACCGCACAACTATTAATAAGGTACAAGAAGGTAGCATTTTCCATAGAAAAAGATATTCGAGGACAAGGGGTCATGCAATAAAGCTGGAGCGGGAAGACTCAGAGGAGATGTGAGGAAATGCTTCTTCACAGAAAGGGTGGCGGACACCTTGAACAGCCTCTCAGTGGAGTGGTGGATGCTAAAACTGCAACAGGATTCAAGCATGCATGGGATCGACACAAGGTGGCCTTAGAATTAAGGCAAGGGGTGGAAAATCCAAAGATCAAGTAGGGTCTACGGTGCCACAGTAGGTAGGGAAAACAGGGCAGACTAGGTGGGCCAAGAGTTCCTTCTTGGACAACAATTTCTATGTAATATCAATCCCCTGGTTTCAGCCACATACCAGTGTTATGGTGGATATGTGAGAGACTGTATGGAGATGAAGCCAGGGGGTCAATATAAGAATTTTGAAGTGCAGCCTCTAATTTAGTATCCAAATGTGAACCCTTTTAGTATACCCAGTGTCACACCTGTTACCATAACACCTCTTAAATCTACATCATTTCTGGACTGTGAACTCTGCTGTAGAGCTCAAACATTATTGAGTTTGTGGCATCATTTATAATACATTGTATGCGGGGTGAGAGCTAAGGACAGCCACAGTAGCCAAACGAGGGTCACTGGCATCATGGGCTGCACCACTGCCGCTGCATGAACAGCCTGGTCCTGTCCTACTGAGTTTCTAACCTTTGCCCCTCTCAATTCCCTGCCCAGTTCCCACTCTGCACCTGTCATATCATCACCTAGTTCTTAACACCATTCCCCAGAGTCCTGCTCAGATCTTGATGTAAGGATCTGGAGCAAACAGAACAAGAGGGTCTGTTCATGAAAAGGGGCTACCAAAGTGTGACATGAGAGTCAAATTTTCAAATTATTTCTAGATTACATTAGTGATGCATTTCAAGATATTGTGACCCAATTATGAAAAAAGAAACATATTAGGAGATAAAAGTCTCACAGGTTCCTGAGATAAAAGAACTGTATTGTGGTGAGTGTAACAAGTGACACCATACACTGAGGTGAATATAACTCCTGACACAAGACATTTGTTTTAGTAGTAAAAACTTTAATAAACATATGTAATGAGTTATATTAAAACATGAGAAACAAATATTTATAAGAATTGCATTACATTAATTCAAATTTGATGTTTTGCACCACACACCGTGGTGAATTTAACAAATGACACCACACTTATGTTTCACTTTCCAAAACTGTACTAAGCATACCTAACTGCTAACATACTACTGCTACTGACTGACATACTGCTATAAAACATGAAAAGAAAAATTGACAATTATATTACCAGCAAGTGTGATGCTTAACACCACATACTGTAGTAAATGTAATGAGTTACACTACACATTTGTTTCAGTTTTACAAAGTTTAGTGGACATGCCTAATGGCTAACATGCTACTAATAATAACTGACACAATGCTACAAAACCTGGAGAAATCTGACAATAATAACAGTACTGACAGGTGAGATTTTTGATACCACATACTGTGGTAAATGTAACAAGGGACACCACACATTTGTTTCAGTAGAAAAAAGTTTACTGAACATGCCTAATGGCTAACTTGCTACTACTAATGACTGACATAGTACTACAAAGCATGGAGAAATTTGACAAAATTAATGTTACTGATGGGTGTGATGTCTGACTCCACATGCCAGTTGAGGTCATTGACAGGATTAAGTACATTGGGATCCTCCTTGACCAGGAGCTGTCCTATAAACCCCACATTGACTCCTTAACTAGATCCATCCACCAGAGGCTTGGACTCCTCTACCAGCTGGGTAACTCTCTTACTAGGGAGGCGCGGTAAGCCGTAGCCAATTGCACCCTTCTCCCCTCCATCCTATATGGGGCCCCCCTGCTACAGTTCCTCCAGGAGAAGGAACTAAGCAAACTTACTGTACTCTACCATAGGGTGGCACGCTTTGCTACTAACTCCTCCCCCAGGAGGCACCACTGTGAGGTCCCTGCGGACCTCCACTGGCCCTCCACATGGCACAAGTTGGCCTATTCTTCTGTTTGTTTGGCCTTTAAATTCACCACTTTCAGCCCTCCTCCCCACCTGAGTGGGCTACTCACTCCTAAAGTACTGTGCCATGTCATGCAATCCATGGCAGGCTGTCCCCTCGACATCCCTCGGGTTCGCACTAACCATGGCAAGCGATCTTTTCAGTATGTTGCTCCACACTTATGGAACGCCCTCCCAGCACATCTGGTTGACAAGCCTACTCTCCAAGGGTTTAAGTCAGGCCTCAAAGTGTACCTTCAGGAAGTTAGTCTCTGTGGTTGTAATCGCTAGCCCCCTGCCTGGGCTTGTTGTCATGTTTGTCATACCTCACTACTATTGCCATTCCTTTTTCTCCCATGTAACTCTTGTGCAAAATTTGTCAAATGTACTGTGCACCTGTCTAACACTTTGTGAGCCTGCAGTTTCCCTGTTAAGTGCTTATTACCTGTTCCATTGTATGTATCAACTGTAACTACTGTATATCGATTCCAATCTACAGTATGTAATCTGCTGTAACTAATTCCAGGTTGCCCCTGAAAAAGGGACTTCTGGTTTCAGTGGCCCTACTCGGTCACCAAAATTTAAATAAAATAAAATAAAATAAATACCATGGTGAATGTAAAAAGTGACACCACACCTATGTTTGACTTACTAAAACTGTACTAAACTTGGCTAACATCTAACATACTACTATTACTGACTGACATACAGCTATAAAACATGAACAAATTCAACAATTACATTACTGGCAAGTATGATGCTTAACACCACATAATGTGGTGAATGTAACACGTGTCACCGCACATTTGTTTCCATTTTAAAAAGTTTACTGAACATGCCTCATGGCTATCATGCTACTACTAATAACTGACATAGTGTTACAAAACCTGGAGGACTCTGACAATAATAACAGTACTGACAGATATGATGGTTGACACTACATATCGTGGTTAATGTAACGAGCTATACCACAAAGAAAATCCATTTTAACTCTGCACCCCATATGCACAGTATAATCCCTATTACAACTGATGGCCCAACACTTTCCCCAGACATGCAGTTGTCACTGAAACATGATCCCTGAATATTTGCCCCAAAGTCAGTGAATGATGGTAACCAAAGCCTACCTGTGGTGAATGTAACTGCAGCCCTTGTTGTTGCATGCATGGAGGAGCCACATGAAAACAATGGCCCAGATATTCAAAAGGGTTGTGCATGGTGCAACAGTGTTGTGCCATGCACAACCCACTGATGTGCCCCGGTGCGATATTCAAAAGGGAAAAGTACGCCGCACAAATCCCGAAGCGCAGGAGTGCATCAGTAATGTATGCAGGCACAGGTAGGGGGGCGTGCCCATGCATAACCTGCACAGCCCGATATTCAGATGTGCAGAGTCATGCATGCGCAGCCCCTAGCTGCACCTGCACAAAGTTAAGCCCAAAAAAAAAGGAACAAGTGATGGCCACCCACAGGTGAGCTGCTGCATTGCAGTGTGCAACACGGCAGCTGCCACCTGTGGGTGGCCACCCGAGTTCCTGCCGCACCTGGTGGCACCCCCCCATGCCCCATCATGGGCATCTGTGTAGTGAAATCCCCTCTCCTATATCCCTTGTGGTCCAGTGGACCACTATGTGCATCGCGGATTTGTCTAGAAGAATAAGTCCCCGTCCTATATCCCTGGTCCAGTGGACCTCTATGTGTCCGATCGCGACATCGGTAATATAACCCCCATGTCCAATATCCCTGGTGGTCCAGTGACCCCATGTGCCTGATCGTGGGCATCGGTATAGTAACCCCGTCCAGTATCCCTGGGGTGCAGTGATCGATCGCTGCCCGATCGTGGCATCTGTAACTCATAATACCCTACTACCACGGTGGTCTCAGGTAATTTCATCCCTACCCACCCACTGAGCCCCACCGCCTCTCCCCGCCAGCCAGCGGCACAGACCACTGCTTCTGCCCCATCACCGCCGACCGAGCCAGGGCTGCACACCTGTTGTTCAGTTAGCATGAGCCAACGGGCGTGCAGCCATACTGAAGAATAGTCCAGATATGTGAATGAATTCATTACATATCTGGACTGAGTAGAGAGGGGGCTGCACGCCCATTGGCTCACGCTGTGAACTAATGGGCATGCAGCCCTACTGAGCTGTCAGTCGGCGGTGGCAGGTGGCAGGTGTGAGGCTGCCGCCATCTGGCTGACAGGGGAGTGGGGCGGTGGGCAGTGGTGGGTGGGGGGGGTACATCAGACCACCAGGGTAGTAGGAGTATTTTATGAGATACAGATGCCCGCAATCGGGCAGCGATCGGTCCACTGGACCACCAGGGATATTGGGGGGGGTTACTATACCGATGCCCATGACTGGGCACATAGAGGTCCACTGGTCCACCAGGGATATTGTACGTGGGGGAGGTTATATTACCGATGCCCGCGATCGGACACATAGAGGTCCACTGGACCACCAGGGATATTGGATGTGGGCTTATTCTTGTAGACAAATGCCCGCGATCGGGCACATAGTGGTCCACTGGACCACCAGGGATATTGGACGGGGGGGGGGTTCTTTTATACGAATGCCCATGATCAGGCTGCAGGGGGCGTCGGTCCCCGATGGCTGCTGCCTGGCAGGGCGCCAGGTGCAAGTCATCGGGGATCAGCGCACCTGCATGCTAATGGAATGCAAATGGGACCATAAGGAGATGCAAATGGCCCCCTGTGTGCCTTGCATAAATTATGGCCCCATTTGCATGTCCCCTTTTGAATAGCGTAGGTGCAGTGCATGGCGCAATGGCACTTGTGCTTGCGCATCTCCATGCTCCACTCTGACCACTTGTGCTGGCACAGTGCCACTGCACCATGCACAGTGGGGGTGGCCAGGGTGCGAAATTCAAAGCTGCTGCGCCATAGCGCAGCTCCGTTGAATATCACCCAGGCCACACCCCTGCGCAACAAAGTTGAGCTGCGCCCAGGCTTGTGCCACAGCCTGGCGCAGTTTGAATATCTGAGCCAATGGGTTTTAAACAATAACTCAGCTCCTGTCTCTATGGGTGCTGCTTGGTTCTAATGGGCAGGTTATCACTTTGTAACTGTTACAGACTGACGGGTAAGCATTGGGCCTGATGTGACTCCAAGTAGAGTGAGGGTCAAAAGTTGCTCTCCCTTCTGTGGAAAAGCTAGATCAAGCAGTAACACAGTCAGTTATCACAAGGAGGCAAACAAGGAGAAAAGTCAGAAAATCTTTTAAAGTGCTAATAGCACAGTTACAGATTTAGTAAGCAGAGTTACTTTATTAAGGGAAAACGGTAAATAAAGCTTGCAAAAATAATTAGCAACACGTGTTTTTGCATGTCACACTTTTTCAGGTTAAAAAACGCAACAAAATAGAGTGGGACACACCATCAGAAAAAAATATGGATACCCTAGAATTCTATAGTTATGTTATTTATCTGCACATATAGCCAGCATTCAGATTTAGTCAAAAACATATGCCTGGCAGTTCTTGATTTTTAAAGAATGTGGTATGCACTGTGTGGTGAGCATTGGTAACCCCTTTTCATGAGCAGACCCAAGAACTAACACTATTTAAAAAAAAAACATGATAATGAGTTACGAACATACGAACATAAGAAATTTGCCAGCAGAAAAAGGCTATTTGGTCTATTGATTGCTTGATTTTGCAGCTAGCAGCCCTATTCTGCAGTTGCTCTCTCTCCTCATCCCCTCCTCCCTTTATCCTCCATCTTGCACTGTCCCAGCTCCTTTTGAAGCAGCCCACTGTTTTACAGGCTACCACCTCTGCTGGTAACGCATTCCACCCTGCCACCACCCTCTCTGTAAAAAAGTATCTCCTCATTTCCATCCTGAACCTTCCCCTCTCCAATCTTATGTCTTGGCTTCAAGTGTCCCTCCCCACCCTTACCCTGAATAGCCCCTCCATGCCAGTCTTTATCCCTCTCATGTACTTGAATGTCTTGATCATATCCCCTTTGTCCCTCCTCTCCTCCAGCGAGTACATGTTCAACTCCTTTAGCTTACTCTTATATGGTAAGTCCCCCAGTCCCTGGATCATCTTAGTTGCTCTACGCTGCACCCCTTACAGTAATTTAATATCCCTTTTCAGGCACGGGCACTAGTACTGCACGCAGTATTCGAGATGAGGTCCAACTAATGATCTATACAGCGGCAGAATCACCTCCCCCCTCCTTGATGTTATTCCCCTTGTGATGCAACCCAGTATTTTGTTGGCCCTTGCTGCTGCCTTCCTACACTATGCCGAGTTGTTCATTGATCCCGTAATGACCACTCCCAGGTCCTTCTCCAGCTGTACGTCCCCTAGTTGGTAGTTTCTCCTTGGATTTTTTTGCCCCAAAATGCAGTACCTTACACTTTTTGGCAATGAACCCCAGCTGCCAAGTGTCCAACAAGGTCTTCAGCTTTTTCAGAGCTTCTTGCAAACTCTGCCACCCCTCTGTGTCATCCACCACCACCCCTATCTTGCTGTCGTCAGCAAACAGGCTGATCCTGCTCTTGATGCCCATGGAAATGTCTGCAATAAATATCCCAAATAACATTGGTCCCAACACTGAGCCTTATGGAACCCTGCTCATTACTGCCCTTGGGGATGAGAGTTCCCCTTTCACCACCACCCTCAGCTGCCTTCCCCGCAGCCAGTTTGTCACCCATCCCACCAATTTTGCTCCGGCCCCTGTGCCTTCAAGTTTTATTCCAAGTCTCCCATGCAGCACTGAATTGAATGCCTTGCTGAAGTCCAGGTACAGGACATCTACTGCATGGCCTTTGTCCATCTGCCTAGTTACCCAGTCATAGTAATCTACCAGGTTGGTTTGGCAGGATCTGCCTGTGACAAAGCCATGAGCAGTGAACAGACGGCTACAATTCTCCCACATAAAAAAAAGCCCAAAGCTAGGGCACGTTAAAAACAATTTTTATTAAATAACTAATAGCACCCCCCCCCGTCAGCGTACGTTTCACATCCTCAGATGCTTTATCAAGACAAATGGGGCCACCAGGTGCTCCTCTTTAAATAATGATTTACCATATACTATTGAATAGAAGAAACATACCATATTTATCCTACTAAATTAATGACTATTCTAAATAACAAAATGCATTACCATATATCACCGAGTAAGAGGAAAGTACCATATTTGCTCTAATATTTAGCAATTTAAATGACACCAAAGAACACACCTAATACTATGATAAATAACAATAATTGAATGTAATGAATTTCATATATAAAAAGCTTTTATACAATCGAGACTCATATAAATATCCTATAATCATACTTTGCCAATTAGATACTTTTAAAGTTTTTTGGAATAATTCTGCTTTTTGAACAACGATGCCAACTGAAATTGTTCATTTAGACCTGGATAATTACAAGCTCTTATTGCATACTGCCAAAAGGTCTCTCTGCACATGATCAAATTATCCAGGTCATGTCCTCTAGGTCCAATCTATACCTTCTCCAATTCAATAAATCGAAACTTGCAGTTTTTGCCGTGTTTGAGTTATGTGAAACTGTATTTAATTCATTTTCTGCACACTCGGAACATGGTAAATATGTTGACAAATTGAAAGAAATATTGAGAAAGATGGATGAACGTATAAAGAAAACAAAAGTGCATAAATTCGAAAGAGACAGATGGGACTATGAATTGGGACATATATTTGAATGGGGCAAAAAGGCTGAGCAACATACACATTCGATTCTGAAGAATAAAACATCTAATTGAGATACATACACAAGTGCTTCAGGATCAGAAACGGATGAAGGGGAAGACGTGGGAAATGTACATGCTTTGAATAAGCTTTTTTAGGACACCCCAAGATTCCAACTCTAGATCCCAGAGTTCATCAGGAACCAGTAATGACAACGAATGTAACACAAATAAGAGAGAGATAGGCGCCCACCAGAATATACCTCCATGCCCTTTAAATCTACGTGTCCAAACAACATTAGAAAATGTACAATGGGAAACGAATTCACAAACAGCACAAAACATAGTCGAGCTACCAATACCTCCCAGGAGATCACTACACAGTTACGTTATGCATTTTGTTATTTAGTATAGTCATTAATTTAGTAGGATAAATATGGTATGTTTCTTCTATTCAATAGTATATGGTAATGCATTATTTAAAGGGGAGCACCTGGTGGTGCCATTTGTCTTGATAAAGCATCTTAGGATGTGAAACGTACGTTGACGGGGGTGGGGGGTGCTATTAGTTATTTAATAAAAATTGTTTTGAACATGCCCTAGCGTTGGGCTTTTTTTATGTGGTTTAGATGTATCCATCTATTCACTGCTCTTTGTTTGAATTCATATTCGGCTCCTCTTTTGGGTGCTTTAGCCACTGGGTTTTGTGTTTTGAATTTTGCTATTGTTTTCCAGGTTTGGCTCAGCACAACACATACGGTATATGCCTAGTAACGATGGCGTTTCGGGCGGACAGGAACACCGGAACAGTAAGTAGCACACCCCTTGTACAGAATACATCTGTTTTGAATACACCTGTTTCAGCTAATGCCATTCTGTGTCCTCAGAATATAGCAAACATTCATGTGACTCAGACTGATAATGTTATAGAAGATTTGGGTAATACAGAGAACAACTGCGGAGTCTTACACTGAATGAAGTTGTGTTTGGAAATGAAGGCTTATTTAGGGGTGAGAATCCTCTTTTGGTTAATCAGTCAGAAGGAAATGCTGTATATGGAATAAAGGGGATTGATGAGAATAATAGAGACATTATGAATATAAAACAAGCATATGTGGTCTTAGAACTCATTTCTTTAAAAGCCAGACGTTTATACTAGCAAAGAGTCACTATGGAAGCATATAAACATGTTAATAGAGTACCACGAGGATTATGATGAGTGTTACAACCCACATGTGGTATTGACAAAAAGCCCTTTTTTAAAAAAATGGCAAACTCATCTTTTGAATTCTTCTGGGAGTTTGATACAGATTATACTTGATGATGGCATAGAGACAGAACAAGAAGTACTTAAAGAGTTTGAGTTATGTGTAACTCTGTTTAATTCATTTTCTGCACACTCGGAACATGGTAAATATATTGACAAATTGAAAGAAATATTGAGAAAAATGGATGATCATATAAAGAAAACAAAAATGCGTAAATTGGAAAGAGACAGACGGGACTATGAATTGGGACATATATTTGAATGGGGGGAAAAGGCTGAGCAACATACACGTTCGATTCTGAAGAATAAAACATCTAATCGAGATACATACACAAGTGCTTCAGGATCAGAAACGGATGAAGGGGAAGACGTGGGAAATGTACATGCTTTGAATAAGCCTTTTTGAGGACACCCCAAGATTCCAACTCTAGATCCCAGAGTTCATCAGGAACCAGTAATGACAATGAATGTAACACAAATAGGAGAAATAGGCACCCACCAGAATATACCTCCATGCCCCTTTAAATCTGTGTGCTCCAACAACATTAGAAAATGTCCAATGGGAAATGAATTCACAAACAGCACAAAACATAGTCGAGCTACCAATACCTCCCAGGAGATCATTATGCAGGAGCCCTCGGCTAACTCGATTTGTGGATGAGGTGCCAGGAGGGGCACAAGAGGCAAGGGGAGGGTAGGACTCCGAAGTTTGGACAATGCAAGAGAACAACAGTAGGAGACATACAGGGGCAAATGGTCAATGCAATACAGGAGGAATTTCAGGAGGAGGGGCTATTATTGGAAATAAATAACAACAGTAGAGATGATCTAATTGTCAAAATATCTGAATATGTCTTGAATGAAGCAGAACGAAGTGTGTTAAATAAAGGACTTTCATTCATACCTACAAACGTCATTAATGAATTCGAGACAGTAGTAGATTTACATACTTATGCCCAAAAGTTGAATTTGAGAATTATATTTAATAAATCGCAGGATAATGAGCCTTGTAATGCCCAAACACCTGAAGCACTGGATGTACTAGAAATTATACAAATTACGGAAAGTACGGGGATTAGCACAAAATGGCAAAAAAGGTCTACATTTATGCCACCTATGAATTCCACTGTGGGATTGTTTATTAAAGCTTGTGAAAAGGACATTTGTGATTTTATAAAGGAACAGAAATACCCAAGTAGACAAAGCTTCACTAAAGAAGAACCTGAAGCCCTGAAACAGTTGGAAAGGAATGCTACCATCACCACTAAGCCCGCCGACAAGGGTGGGGCAATAGTGGTGCATGGATAAAGTTAAGTATGATTGTGCAATTTGTTTGCTTCTTTCTGATAAAAACTTTTATTGTAAAGCTCCAAAGATGCTTTGTAAAAAACAGATTGATATAAGTATACATAATGCAGTGGCCAACGGAGTGATCAGTGCTGAAGTAGGGGAATTTTTATGTGTACAGAATCCCCGTAGACCTGTAATATATGGTTTACTAAAATATATAAAAGTCTCACTGATCCCCCCATGAGGACAATTGTTTCAGACAATGGCCCATTGACACAGCCTTTGGCTCAATTTGTTGATGATTATATCAAGGATGTGGCACAAGGCCATAGGGCTTACATTCAGGATTCCATGCATATTTTAGAAATTTAAAATGATGTTGAAATTGATCCTGGGTGGTTACTTGTAACTTTGGATGTATCCTCTTTATACACCAATATACCCCATGAGGACGGACTGACATATTTGGGAGATGCCATGTATAGAAATACAACATATTCTGGGGAGTTAATAACATTTATTTTAGAACTTCCAGAACATGTTCTAATAAAAAATTTATTTTTATATGACACTGATATTTTTCATCAAATCAAAGGTACAGCAATGGGGCCGGCCACCAATTATGCAAATATTTATTTGGCGGAATGGAAAAATCAGGTCATATTTAATTCAGATGAAAATCCTTATTATGAGAGTTTAGACATATATAAAAGGTACATTGATGATATTTTTATAATTTGGAAGAACAGCAGGGTAGAACTGGACAATTCTGTTGCATATCTGGAGAAGACTAATTGGAATTTAAAATTTACAGTAACGGCTAGTGAGAATAGTATTGTGTTACTAGATTTATGTATGGAGAAAGGGATTCAAGGGGAAATTATTACTTCCCTTCATAGGAAAGTTACAGATTGTAATGCCATTTTACATTATCACAGCTGTCATCTGAGGCACGTGGTTAATAACATCCCTAAGGGTCAGCTCATGAGAGCTTAACGTAATTGTAGCACACATGAGAAATATGTGATGAGCTTAGAAGCGATGCTAGAGAGATTTGGGAGAAGAGGATATGTTTCCACGTGCCTGGATACAGCTAGTGATATGATGGATAAAATGTCAAGAGAAAATCTCTTAATTTCTAAAAATGATAATAGAAACAAAAAAAGAAATACTATTCATGATGTATCTGGTAATAATAGGAAAAGTTATGGCCCTAAATTTGTTACCACTTTTACCCCTCAGAGCCATGCCATTGTGAACATCATTAAGGAACATTTGTATATGCTGAACTTTGAACCAGCATTAGAGAATATAATAGCAGCAGATTTTCGTGTTATGTATAGAAGGGGAAGAAATCTCCGAGACAGAATTGTCCATAGTTCATCTGTACCAAACAAAGATAGAACATTGGATCTCCCATCAGGTTGTTGGAAATGCAGCAACTGCAGTGCTTGTGACTACATCCAGGTTGGAAGGAGGCTTTTTATTAATCAGAAGGAGTACTATGTTAAAGATTTCATTACTTGTGGATCAGAGGCAATAATATATGTTGCAGTGTGTAACTGTTCATGTTTTTATGTTGGTAAAACGAAAAGGAAATTGAGAGATCAGATTTTGGAACATATTAGACATTTTCATATAGGTACTGTGGAAAATGCTTTAGCAGTGCGTGTCAACAAATACGGCAAAAACCACAAGTTTCTGTTTATTGGATTAGAGAAGGTATCGATTGGATCTAGAGGAGGTGACCTGGATAATTTGATTATGTGCAGAGAGACTTTTTGGGAGTATACATTAAGAGCTTATAATTATCCAGGTCTAAATGAACAATTTCAGTTGGCACATTTGCTCAAAAAGTAGGATTACTCCAAAAAACTTTAAAAGTATCTAATTGGTAAAGTATGATTATAGGATATTTATATGAGTCTCGATTGTATGAAAGTTTTTTATATATGGAATTCATTACATTCAATTATTTATTTTTTTCAAAATTTAAGTTTATTGATAAACAACGGGTACAGTTGATACAAATTTATCAGGCATTTTTATAAATTTACATCTTTACTTCTTTACTAAAGCAATTAGAGCCCCCCTCCAGGCAGCAGGACCACCAGCACCATTGACTCGGTTAGTGTTTAGAAAAAGATACGAGGCAGGACCCTCCGCCTCGCTTCCCCCCCCCCCGAGACCATAGAATTACAATCAATTATTGTTATTTACCATAGTATTAGGTGTGTTCTTTGGTGTCATTTAAATTGCTAAATATTAGAGCAAATATGGTATTTTCCCCTTACTCAGTGATATATGGTAATGCATTTTGTTATTTAGAAGTCATTAATTTAGTAGGATAAATATGGTATGATTCTTCTATTCAATAGTATATGGTATTACATTATTTAAAGGGGAGCACCTGGTGGCGCCATTTGTCTTGATAAAGCATCTTAGGATGTGAAACGTACATTGATGAGGGGTGCTATTAGTCATTTAATAAAACTTGTTTTTAACGTGCCCTAGCGTTGGGCTTTTTTTTATGTGGTAGAGTTGTAGCCGTCTATTCACTGCTTGTTGTTTGAATTCATATTCGGCTGCTCTTTTGGGTGCTTTAGCTGCTGGGTTTTGTGTTTTAAATGTGACAAAGCCATGCTGTCTACTGTCCTGCAGCCCACTGAACTCCAGCAGGGACACTAGTCTCTCCTTCAGGATTGTTTCCATTAGCTTCTCCATATATACGTGAGGCTTACTGGTCTATAGTTCCCTGGTTCATCTTTGGGGCCGCTCTTATGCAGGGAAACCACGTGAGCCAACCTCCAGTCCTTGGGTATGCATCCTGAATTCAGTGAGGTTTTGAATAGGCTTGCCAAGGGCCCCACCAGGATCTCTGCTAGCTCTTTCAGTACCCTGGAATGAATGCCATCTGGCCCTGGTGCCTTGTCCATCCTCAGTGCTCTCAAGCCCTCTAGCACTCTGCCTTCTGTGATCACCCCATCCGTTACTCCCTCCCCAACCTTTGTGCCCCCCACCTCCTTGAGTGCACCCCCCCTCTCTTTGTAAATACCGAGCAGAGGTAGTCATTGAGTGATTTTGCCTTTTCTTCCCCTTCTCTACCCATTGCCTGTCCTTCTTAATCCTTACTATCTGTTCTTTACAGCTCCTGTTCTCCCTGATGTACCTGAAGAAGCTCTTCTTCCCCTCCTTAATGCCTTGCCCCAGCCTGAGCTCCTTGGTGGCTTTTGCTGTTTTTACTGCCCTTGACACCTCCCTTGCTTTCTGCAGGTACTCCTCCCAATCTTTCCCCCTCCCTGATTTCCTGTCTCTCCTAAAGGCCACCCATTTTCTCCTCACCTTTTCCACAACCCTCTTGCTCATCCAGCTTGGCCTTTCTGCCCTGGCCTTTTTACTCTGAGTCCTTCTACAGGAACTGGTAGCCTTTAGTATCCCCTTTTTAATGAGCTCAAATCTCTGGTCTGTGTCCACACTAGGCTGAATCCTGGCCAGGTACTCACTCACTACCTCCCCCACCTTTGCAAAATCCACCCGCCTGAAATCCAGTACCTTTGTGTTGGATGTCACCCCCTCTTTGCCCATAATCAACCTGAACCATACTGGTGATGGTCACCTGCCTAGTGGTTCATTCTCCTTGATATCCCTCACAAACTCCCCATTTGTGAGCACTAGGTCTAGGGTGTCCCCCCCCCCCGGTTGATTCGCTGACCACCTGTGTCAGGAAGCTTTCCTGAAAGGCGTCCAGCAGTACCGGCTCCCTTTTATTGCTGGTGGCTGGGGTTCCCCAATATACCTCCGGCAGGTTGAAGTCCCCCACAATCACCACACTCCCCTTCCCGCATGCCCTTCTAATCTGCCTCACAAGTTCCCTGTCCAACTCTTCTGTCTGGGAGGGTGGCCTGTACACCACTCCCATCCAGAGAGTCCTATTACTGGAATAGCAGCCATAATGACTGATTCTCCCTCCTCCCTAATGCACTTTAGCCCCTCCCTCATGTATAATGCCACTTCCCCCCTCTCCTGTTTTCCCTATCCCTGTGGAATATTCTGTACCCTGGGACTGCTAGGTCCCAATCATGGTATTGGGTGGCCCATGTTTCCATGATGGCTGCCATGTCTACCTCCCTCTCTACCATGAGGGCCTGTAAGTCATTCATTTTATCCTTCAGGCTTCTAGCATTCGTGGTGACCACCTTCCATCCCTTTACCATTCCTCCCCATCCCTCTGCCCTCCACTTCCAGCATCCTCTCTATTGCTTCTACCTAGTTCATCACCCTTGTTCTGGGGGATAAGCTTGCTCTGCTTCCTATCTCATGGCCACTGTATGCCCTCCATCCACCTGCCACCCCCCTTTCCTAGTTTAAATTTGCTTTAAATTTAAAGTGCCAATTTTGAAATATCTTGGAATCAGCTTTGATCAAGGCCTAACCTTTGCAACTCACATTGATAGTACAGCAAAAACTATTAATCAGCGAATTGGGATTCTGTATTGGAACCGACAGCTTCTTATCCATTCTGCACTGAGGATTGCCATCCAATCTTCTATCATCTCAGTCGTTGACTATGGCTTAGTTATATACAGATCTGCCACTACTACAGCACTTAGTCGCATTACAACATCCCTAAATAAGGCCTGTCGGCTGCTCACTGGTTCATGTGTTGTAGCCCACATATGAACTCTATGCTGACTCAGGTTGGTTGCAACTCTCAAACCGGATAAAGTACCTTACCTGCCTGATGGCGAAAAATCCACTCTGGGCCTCACTCCACCCTTGTATCCAAGACCTGTTATGCCCGAGCGCTAGCACCCGCTTTACCAGAAGATCAGAACACAAGCCTCTCCAAGTCCCCCGATGCCGGACTTCTCAGGGACAAAGATCATTTGTCTATTGTGCCCCCAGCTGGCTAAATGCCCTCAGCACTCATATTACTGCCTCCACCTCTCTAGGTATTTTCAAATCAAGGCTTTTCGCTCACCTTGCTACCTCCAGCTCCTGTGACTGCCCTGATTAAACCTTCTATTTTCTCTCTACCCACCCTGTTCCGTTATCTGACATAGACATGTTTGGGAAACCTTTTCTCCTTCTATTTTCTGCTCCCCACACCTTTCACTTAACCTCTCTGTTCTGGACTTTTTCCCTATTTGTTTCTCCTAATCTGGCATGACCTCTTTCTTGTAATAATAATGTGATTATTGATATCTCATGTCCTTTTGCACAAGTGATTTGATATGTATTTGTATATGTTTTCTTGCTCTTGACACAACACAAATTGTTGTGTTATCTATGTAACCTTTAGTACTGTACCTAATTGACGTGGAACCTTTGTAAAAGAGCCTCTGGCTCAAAGGTAGTAATTCCTAGAACAATAAACTAAAAAAACTAAAACTAAATGTCCAGATACCTCAATATACTCCCCAAGCTTCCATTTCAGCACCTTCTTGCCCTCTTCATTTAGGTGATGTCTATCCTTAAGCTTATAGACTACTGCCCTCCCAGGTCTTTCTCCACCCTCCCACTAACCCATACCCTTTGGTGTGACATAATTTGCCTAACCATTCATTAAATCCCTTGATACTTTGTTTTCTAGCCGTGCTCACCGTAGGCACTGGTAATACCTCAGAAAAAGTTACTGATCTACCCTCCCCCTCACATAAAGTTCCCAGCTCCTCAAACCTCTTTTGGACTACCTCTAATGTACTATCAGCCAGGTTGCTTGTCCCCAGATGTAGAATTAAATGAGGTCTCTCCCTTCCCCTTCTGGCACATTTCAGGACCGATTGTCCCAGTCTTTCAGCTGTCATCCCTCGCATGGCCTCCACCCATATACGACTATGCCTTTCCCCCTTGCTACCCCACCTTACCCCACTTAGTATTGAATCTCCCAGTACTAGTATTCCCCCCATATTTCCTTCTGCCTGCTTCCTCTCCTCCGTTCCTCTTCTGTCTGATTCCTCCTCCTCCAGCACAGAATTCCCCCATCTGTCCCTGTTGCCATTTGTCTCCTGCCTGCCTCCTCCTCCTGCCCATAATTCCTCCCGCCTGTCCTTGCCACCATTCCTCTCCTGCCTGACTCCTCCTCCTGCATGTAATTCTCCCCATCTGTTCCTGTCGCTGTTCCTCTCCTGCCCAATTCCTCCTCCTGCACACAATTCCCCCTGTCTGTTCCTGTTGCCTTTCCCCATCAGTATTCTCCACTGCAACAGCTGCTATGCCCCTAATGTGTTCTCTATCCACCCTGCTCCACTCCCCCAGATCCCTGCTCCCTTTGATCATCCCTCCAGCTATGCCCATCACCCCTGTCACCCCCCCTTAGACTGGCTACTGTCCCTTGTGCATTCCCCTCCCTTTCCCTCTCTTGCCCCTTCCTGGGTATGCTGTACCCCCTCCTCCTCCACCAATGTCTCCAGCACCACAAATCTATTACCTGACCTCTCTGTATTCCTGTGCCTTTGTCCCTCTCTCCTGACTTGAGCCTTCCCTCCAGTGCTAGGCTCCTTGTTTGTTTTGCTCCCAAACCCCCTCTCCACCCCTCCCCAATCCGATGTACCTCACATGTTGTATCCTCATGATAGTCCCTGGGGTTTGCCCTCCTGCTCTAGATTCTCTCCCCCCCCCATCACCCATCCTCTCCAGCTCCCTCCTGAGCCACGGCACTTCTTCCTTGAGTCTCCTCAGCCTGTGACAGATTGGACACACAACTAGCTTCCACAATATGTTCATCCAAACTGCTGTCCCTCATCCATTGCAGCCCACTATTCTACCCATGTTAAATAGTACTATCTAGAAAATACAGTTCTAACTAGAAAATACAGTCCTATCTTAGGTTGCCTACCAGCCCAGACCCTAACTAAAAATGCAATACCAACTGTACTTGCAATGAAGCACAAGACAGTACCACTCCAGTACTAACTGGAAACCACAGTACTATCCATATTTTTTTTCTCTTATTTTTCTCTTTTTTTTAACAGTTTGGTCTCTACCCAAAAATACCTTACCAACTGTTACACTGCAAAGAAGCATAAAACAGTACTATTTATACGTTTTTTACCCACTACAGATTGAGATGTTGCACCTTTGTTCTCACCCCCTCCAGACAGTAATGCCTAAGAACAGCCTTATCATCAGCTTGTAGTCCAAGTAGTGATCAGCTCCTTCCTAGCATTGCTGCAGCTGAAACACAGGTTGTCCCCCAAGTCCACCAAAACAAAACAAAAGGAAAAAAAGCACTTCCCTCACTCGGAGCTGTGTATTTCCTGGTGTTTTCTCTTGTCTGCAAGGGATTCTGTCCTGCTCCCTGGTAGTTGTGTTATGTAGAGGAGCAGGCTGTTTCCCCTTATAGAGTAGGACGTTGTACTACACAGGTACACCCTAAAGGAAATGCAGGAAGTTGTATGACTCAGGTACCTATAAAGGTAGGTGCACTCAGGGTGGGTGGGTGAGGGGTGGGAGGTAGCAGCCACGTTTCTGCCCCCTGCTCCCACAAAAAACAATCAGGCAACCGTATTAGGCTTCCCTGTTTCTACACACACCCCTAGAACAAACACCAGTGTAAACAGGTAAAATGGAAGCACTTTGTGTTGCAGTTATGTCCTTCACCAATGTAAACAGGTAAGAATGAAAGCATGTTGTGTTGCATTTACTTCCCTTTCCTTCCCTGAAGATAGCAGCCACCTCTTCACTCCCTGCTGTTCCTTCCCTGGAATGCCTGAATTAAGCAATTGTCCAAGTTTTACACTCCTAATCCAACTCACCTTATGGTATTCCCTCCCCACCATCCTTTATCCCAATCCATCTATTCCAGTTCTAATTATTCCTTTTCCAGCATGGTCATTTGTTTTCATCACAGGACATGGGGTAATGGGGGCTTTCACATTATGCCCATGGGGCAGCCCTGAAAATGATGGACTCTACCCTGCCTTCCTGAGGATCATCTCCCCAGACCTGGTAAGGCCTCTAACACACATCTTTAACCTTACTCTGTCCACATCAACAGTGCCCAACACCTGGAAACACACCAAGGTAATACATATTTTCAAGGCAGGAGATCCCCTAGCCCCAGAAAACTATAGACCCATTTCCCTGTGTCCTCATCTTAGCAAACTGTTAAAGAAGGTTGTCCATATCCAGTTATCAGAACACCTAAATAAGTACAACCTCCTATGTCCCCTCCAGCATGGCTTCCATAAGCATCACAGCACCTCCTCTGCACTGGCAGTTTTCTCAAACCACATCCTCAAAAACATGGACATGGGTAAGGCTATGGGTGCAGTCTTTGTCGTCTTGTCAAAGGCGTTCGACTTATTGGACCACAATCTCCTTCTCTCCACCCTTCGACAATTTGGCTGTGCCCCTGGACCCACAGACTGGTTCCATAGCTACCTCACAAACAGGTCCCAATAGATGCACATAGGCAAAGCTGCCTCAGTACCCCTTCCCACAAGCACCGGAGTTCCCCAGGAATCACTTCTCGGCCCCCCTTCTCTTCTTCATGTTTATCAATGCACTATCTGCTGAGAGTCTAAACTGTAATGTAATTCTCTACGCAGATGACCTAGTCCTGTACCACAGTGACAAGTCCTTGGAATCCATCTCCACTACCCTCACAGGCAACTACAGGGCAGCTGAAAGCTGGTTCACATCCAGAAAACTCCGAGTAAATGAGAAAAAAATGAAGGTCATGCTCTTCGGATCCAAGCTCTACTTAAACAAGACCGCCAAATCCAACACTGCCCTCACTGTATGTGCTCACGCTGGTCCCCCACTCAAGCAGGTCATCTCTTACCTACCTCAGTGTTAGCCTCAATGCCTCCCTCACATTTAATGATCATATAGCCCTGACCATAAAAAAGATTAATCAGAAACTAAGTGCGGCATATCGCGCAATTCACCTGCTTTCCCCTGAAGCTCGCCTCTCCATTGCACAAGGAAACCTTCTCCCTCTCTTGGACTGCTGCTCCCCATCTACTCCCCAACACCCACAAAGCAACACTCCCGCCTATACACAGCATATAATGCTATCCGTCGTTTTGTCCTCAGAGCTCCCTCATTAACCCACCTCTGCAACCCCTATCAGTCCCTAGGTTGGTTCTCCCCCCAGGCACACCTGAACTACGCTGTGGGCTGCCTGGTGGACAACGCTGTCAGAAATAACCAGCTATCCCCTTATGCTCCCCTACTCATACCTAGAGCAGCCACTAGACCCCTTAGGACCTCTTCTTTTCCAAACCTTGAAGTTCATCGAGTCTCTACGATGATGGGCAACAAGGCTTTCTCTGTAATGGCCCCCTTCCTCTGGAATAGTCTTCCCACTTCCATTCGCACATCCCCATCCCATGCGTCTTTCAAAGTCAACCTTAATACCTGTCTTCTGAAGGAGTCCACCTGCAAATGCTTGCTGGGCAGAGCGGAAACCTGTAAGCCATCCTAAACTACCATTACTGCTGGCCACTGCCCCCTACTATCTGGAGCTCTACAAACAAACATGACTCGCTCGATGACTCGCACTGCCTACCTTACATGCTACTGCTACCCAGCCGGCCCCGGCAACCTGCCAGGACAGGTGTCTGCACCTAGTCCAGATTAATAGTAGTCTGATGGGCTCTAACTGCTCCTTTTGCCTAGCTTGTGAAACTGTTTAGCTACTCTGTGCATGTACTTAACAATTTCTTCCCTGTATCTCGGCCTGTATTCCTTGTCAAATGTTATATTATCTCTATGCCTGTAAACATTATGTAAATGATGACTGTTCTTACTATCCTAATGTTGCGGTAACCACCGTACACTACAATGTGAATTTGTATCTAGTCCTGTAATCGTATTTCCCTGTACTGCCACCTTGTGGCCCAGGTTGTGACTGAAAATGGTCCACTGGATCAATGCACTTACCTGGTTACCAAAAACATAAATAAATAAATAAATTATAACTGACCTTGTGTGACCTACATTTTATTAATAGTCCAACAAGTGAATTTTTATGCAACAGTGGCTAGTATTCCTTAAACAAAAATTTCAGTAAAAAAAGACAAACTGTATAATAAAATAAACATGTAAAAGTTATAACAGTATGCGCTGCAATTATTTTTGCAACAGCAGGCACCTGCTATATCCACCAGCTTTGTTGCATGATTTGAGCTGTATCAGGCTTAGAAAACAAATTCCTTCCATAGGTGAGTGTGAGCTAGAATATTCCCCACATAAACCTAAAATGTTAATAATAAATAAACTAAAGGATAAAGAATCTTTAGAGGAAGTTAGAACAAGAGGATAACCACAGGCTCAGTGGAGTTCAAATTCAGGCAGGCTGGCACAAAGGAGACATTCTAATTTTTGGGCCGCCAGCAAGGTTATTTATGGGGGCCCCTTCTCCTCTACTGTGGAAGGCATCTTCATGTCATCATGGTGCCATTTTGAAAGCTTTCCCCAGCTCACTGACTTCTCTTGTGTGCTGAGCAAGTTCCGGGTTTAAGGTGCACTCAAAGAATCGCAGAAACAAAATTGAAGTTCTCAAATCTTAATTACGACCAGTGCCAAGTTTGCAACTAGCCAGTCACCACAGTGAACAAAAGTCGTCCTTTACCCAAGTGCTTCACCTGCTAATGGGGCGACTCTTTGAATGCACTTAAAACCAAGAACTTGCTGAGTGAATACTGTGACTTGCCATCCCTTGGGGTGCACCCCCTGGTATTATTGCAGTGCAGGAGGCATTTTTTTGAACTCCTCTTGTGCACTGTTTTAATAGGGTACAGAAAGGCATAGTCTTGCAGACTGATACCTTGCACTGTGTTAGATGGAGGACCCTCTGAGTTGAGGGCCCTAACAGGTGCTGGGACTGAGGGTACCTGCTAGCTCTGGGCAGATGAAAACAAGCAGAAGGAATGAAATAAAGCAACAGCAGTAGTACTGTTGTCTCCCTCAGACTGGCTGCTATAGCTTGGAAATGGTGTTTATCTTTTAAGAGTGCTCAGACATTTATTACATTTCACCAGGCACAACCAGAAACTGCATGCAAATCAGATTTCTTTTTCAGGTGGTACAGATGGCGAGGTATGTAACTCAGATGTGTTAATTAGATAATGAGGTGTTAAAAGGTACTAGAATAGCAGTGTTTTGTTACATAGATTAGGTTGAAGCATCACAGAAAGGAATACTATAAGTTAAGTGCCATTTACACTGTCACACTTGCACCACAGCAACTCAAGTGCTCGGGTTGCTGTGGTGCAAGTGTGGCAGTGAACACTTCCCTAACCACAGTAAGTCATTTGCTTCTCCTCTTCCCAAGCCACAGTGAAGTCAAGGACACGTTCTGGAGTGACCAGTATAAGTAGCCATGTGGACAGGCTGCATCATTCACTTCGAAGCACAAGAGATTGTCCCCAGTATATGCCCTTCTATTATGTTAAAACTTGTGATGGCAATGGACGAAAACTTTCTGAAGCTATTTGTTTTTGTATAATGGTGTGGGGGGGGGGGGACCTTTCATGCCAGAATGTGTTTTGTATTTCAGCTGTCAAGCAAAAAAGTCATCCTCAGTTTATGTGCAAAGTAATGTTCTTTTCATGCTTTTTACCATCCAGGGCATAATTAATAGTCAAATGCCAGGAATACAGCACTAATTGTTTCAGCTGCAAAACTCAGGTTCAGGATTGATGCTTAATGTTTACTCACATAATTGCTTGCTGTTAAACCTGCTTTCTTCTGGACTGTTCAAGAAAGTTCAAGATGTGTACAGATTTACAATTTCTTCAAGATGAATCCAGGGGTCAAAATAGTAAGTGTTTAAGATTTGTCTCCAGAAGATTATGTCATTCAACAGGGGCAAGCAGCCAACAGCCCTTCATGGCTCATGACCCCGCTCCAGTGTGGCTTATACTGGGGTTGAAAGGGGCCATGTAGATGTGATGATTCATTGGTGTGAGAGGTGGGTGCAGCACTGGAGCAGAGTGCTGGGACGGTTGCTGCTGCTTTGTAGACACAGCTTTAGACTGGCTGAGTCTGCTTTCAGTAGCCAGGATGATCTTCTTAGGGGTGGGGGCCCGTTGCTAGGCAGGGACCCTATGCCTGGGCCTTGTTAGCCTACGCTTTAATCCAGGCCTGCATCCATGGCTAGCTGCCATAGCTGCCATCTTTAGTACTCCTTTATTGTAAAATAAATATTTCCCCCACAGCAGCCTCCATATCACCCTCCCCCTCAGCATCCAATTCTTCTTCAAAGAATAAAGGAAAAGGCAACCAACATAACTCACACTCCTCCTCAGCCAGCGGCTTGCTTGCATCATAAAACCAGCAGATCATAAGATGGGGAGGAGGGTTAGATGGAGGGTACTGCCAGGGTGTGGGAGAGGGGCAAATATTTATTTTACAACAAAGAAGCATTAAAGATGGCAGATAACTGTGGTGGTGGGTGGATTGTGCCGGTCACATTCTTCATCATTTCGTCACTCTTTAAAGAAGAATTAGGTGCTGGGTGGAAGACAGTTGGATAGAGGGTGCTGCCAGGGTGGGGGACATAGGGAGGAGGAGGAGGAGGAGGCACGGGTGGTGAAAAAAGCATTAAACTCAGAAGCAACAGAGAAGGGTCAGAAATGGTGACACCATTACTTTGAGAACTGGGGAAGACTGAGTAGGGGGGGAGAGGAGGGCATGGATGACCTTCCAGAACTTGGAAGGGTGGTTAATGTTGGTCTGGAAGGTGGTGGCAAAGTACTCCACCTTGGCAAGTCTAGTGGCTTTGGTACAGGCATTGCAAAGGGCATGTTACTTGAGTAAATCAGCAGGAGAGCCAGAGGACTTGTGAGCCTTCTAGGCAAGGTCCCGAGCATGCAGACAGGCCTCCAATTTGGTATAGATCCAAGGGAGGTGGGAACCACAAACCCTGTTTTTTCTGAGGGGAGTGTGCAGGTCACAGATAGACAGAAATTTGGACTTAAAATGATTGAGGGCAGAATCAATGTAGCTGGCAGAGGAGCTTGGCCACCAGTCAATAGCTGCCAAGTCCATGTGGAGAGAGGATAAGTCCAGTGCTCGGAAGGACCAAATCTGGAGAAGCTTGGGTGAGGCCTTGGAGCTGTGTAATTTCCAGACACAGCAGAGAAATGGTGGTCACTGAGGGCATCCGGAAGGGTGCCAGGCCTGCATCAATAATCCAGTGGGGGTAGGAGAGAAGAACTCAGCCTAGTAGGGTGTGATTGAGGGATTTATGGTTGTGGTGGGTAGGGTCAGAGATCAGTTGAGAAACATTAAAGCACTTAATGTTTTGGCAAAATTTGGAATGGGAAGGGGAGAGTAAATTGAAATTGAAGTCCCTAAGGATGAGTAATTCACCTATCGAGGCATGGGTACAGATAGTAGTAAGGAGGTCAGTGACAGAAGAGAGGGAGAGACCTGGGCAGCAGTAGACGCCAGCCATGAGGATGGCTAATATAATCATTTTATTTATGAGAAATTGATATACCATTGAATCAGGGACTCATTTACAATGGTTTCCACTTGCTGCAGGATCTGGTTACAGCTTGGAGAATATGTCCTCCACACCCTTCTGTATCCTGGTTCAGCCACTACTAACTACTAAATTTTAACTGCTTGGGACTCAAGCTACAGTCCCATCAGAGACCCTGCCATGTCCTGCACAAATCTGGGCCACAGGGGGTGTTACGGAGTAATGCAAATTGTGATGCCAGAAGTGTGGGTAGGGAGAGCTGGAGCACGTTTTTTTTGGCAGGCCCACTCTTCACTGATACAATGAGGAGACCTCAGGTCGCTGCTGAGCCCAGAAATACCACACTCATGACTGAGCCACAGCTGCAGCAATGGATATGGCCAGAGATATTTGAAAGTTTCTGTAATAGCTCTATGGAAATTCCCTGCTTCTGTGTAAGGCCACTGATGAGACTCTCAGAAATATTGCGAAATATCTTGAAATATCTGACTATGTCTATTGCAGCAACTGCAAGGCTGCTGAGCCCAAGTCTCCCACATTTATGACAGAGCAATACACTACTGATGAGCCCAAGACTCCCACATTCATGACAGAGTGATGCAGTGCTGCTGAATCCCAGGCTCCCACATTCATGACAGATCGATGTGCTGCTGCAGATCTCAGAACCACCACATTCATGACAAAGCTATGCACTGCTGCTGAGCTCCACACACCGTATTCATAACAGAGCAATGCTCTACTGCTGAGTCAAGGACTTCCACATTCATGACAGAGTGATGCATTGCTGCTGAGTCCCAGACTCCCACATTAATGATACAGTGATGTGCCGCTGATGAGTCCCAAACTCCCACATTCATGACAGAGCAATGTGCTGCTGGCTGCCGAGACCTGAAATACCACATTCATGACAGAGTGATGGACTGCTGCAGAGTCCCCAACTCCCACAGTCATGACGGAGCAGAGTGCTTCTGGCTGCTGAGACCCAAAATATCACATTTAAAACAGAGTGATTAGCTGCTGCTGAGTCCAGGACTCCCACATTCATGACAGAATGATGCGCTGCTGCTGAATCTGAGACTCCCACATTCATGACATAGTGATTAGCTGCTGCTGAATCTGAGACTCCCACATTCATGACAGAGTGATGGACTGCTGCAGAGTCCCCAACTCCCACATTCATGACAGAGCAGTGTGCTGTTGGCTGCTGAGATCTGGAATTCCACATTCATAACAAAGTGATTGACTGCTGCTGAGTTTAGGACTCCCACATTCATGACAGAATGATGTGCTGCTGCTGAATCTGAGACTCCCACATTCATGACAGAATGATGTGCTGCTGCTGAATCCGAGACTCTCACATTCATGACAGAATTATGCACTGCTGCTAAATCCGAGACTCCCACATTCATGAAAGAGTGATGCACTGCTGGTCTCAGGACCACCACATTCATTACAAAGCTATGTGCTCCGGCTGAGTTCCACACACCACAGAAGGCTGTGGGTTCTATCCCCACACCAGGCACTTGGGTTAATATCCCAATACTGACACTGTAGTTCAGCATGAGGGGGGGTTCTGCACTCCTGAGGTGCCGCCCTTCGGATGAGACGTTAAACTGAGATCCCATCTGCCTGTTCTGGTGGTAGTTCATGTGGATGTTAAAGATCCCATGGCACTTCTTGAAAAGAGTTGGGGAATTTTTTATTAAACAGTACAGTAATGTACAAACAAAACAATGTTTCATCACAAAAAACATTAAATAAAGAAAATCAAATTATTCCAGCATACAGGGTTATAACAAAACTGATTTCTCACTCATAGTAATATTTACAATGCATTATACTAGAATATTTGAAAAGGAGCATAAATGGTGTATACAAAGCTATACACTCAGCACAAAATAAAACCCATTAATCCTAAAATCCATAAAAAAGTTACTAAGCCAGGATCCACCCACAATTCTTCCAGTACCTTTTATGTACAATATTTGAAATTTTAGTTTCTTCACTGTGATAAATAGTTTGTAATTGTGATTGAATTTGAGACAAAACCTGTCCTGCAGAATAACATTTTTGTTGTAACAAGAATGCACAGCCTGCTTGCCATAAATAGAATCTACAAAAGGCAAATATAAGTCTTAGAGTGCTAGGGTGATATGAGGATAAATTAGGATTCAAAACGCCATAAACTAAGACTTCATAAGGTAGGGGAGTGAGATATTTTTCCTTCCATTTACGTGGCAGTGAAGTACATAGGGATGCACTGTATGGACATTCTATATAAAAATGATGCATTGTCTCAAGAATCCCAGAGCAAGTGCTTCTGGGACACATTCTCTCCTCTATGGATTTATGTTTGTGGTTACCCCAGACACCAAGGCGCCCATGGCAAGATAACCATGTAACATCCCAGATCCTCAAGGGAATTCTATGGTCAATAAGCTGCTGAAAAAACAAGTTGAAATCTAAATTATTCCCTTGTAAATCCTGAATCAAGGGATTTTCAAAATAATTATTGTCTAATACAGTCAGACCTGGTTAATCTGAGCCTTATTATTATGTATACCTGATTATCTGAATAGGAAACATCTGAAACAGATTTTTTGCCATGTTAATTGCCTCTTTAATATGGAAACCTCTGTTTCTGAATCCAAAACTTGTGCTCAAAGTACAGACCATTAACCCCATTCATTTTAACCTGGATAATCCATTGCAGGTGTTAATGAATCTGTTCATGGTAGTCTTCTTAATCCCCTCCATCATGTAAAAAGTGATAGGAAATGAGTTTTAGATATTTAACAGCACTCCACCCCCCCCCCAAATTTCCTTTCCATGCCACTATGTGTTCTGATATGCTTTGATAATTTTTTGATAGATAAATAAATAACCTAGCTTTTCGATGTACTCAGCTCCACCTCAAGTTACACTCTTTTCACAAGCTACTGCTCTTTCTTTTCATATTTCTAAACATTCCATGGAATCAGTGACACCATTCCAGGCTATTCAAATGAATGGCCTGGAATGGTGTTACTAATGTCATAGAATGTCCAGGCAGTCAAACAGAGAGAATAGCAACTGCTAAGGAGAAAGGGATTCACTGTAGTTACAAAGGCAAAAAATAAATAATCAATTTAACAAAAAGGGTCAAAAATATGGAGACTAAAACATTTTACCTGCTCAGCACTGTATTACCAAATTTTCTTAGTACTGTATTGCCAAATTTCCAATTTTCTGATAAAGTAAACAACAACAACAAAAAAATCCTTTGATCATTGTCTGGTTACTAAGCAAGCAATAATATCCGACAGGGTGGGAGGTATTAGGCAATACCGGACCACCAAGGGGAGTAATGAGGCCCGACACCAGGCGGAGGGCCTTATAGCCCCTGGAAGGTCTGCATTGCCAACACCGCCCCACCCTGAGTGGTATTATTATGCTTAGAAATGGACATGTGTGTCAATTTTAATTAAATAATAACATTATAAAGGATATCACTTTGAAAATTAATTGAAATACCAGAAAAAAACCTTTCTTGATAAAGCAGTCCTTAAGTTTCTCTGCTGTTCCATCTCCTGTTACCCCTCCATGCACATAGAGGTGACAGAGCCATTCTGTCCTCCTACCCCCCCACCACCTCCAAAATAAGTGATTGAGTTTCTTAACTGTCTCTAAGTAGGAGAGACAGAAAATATACTACTGCAGCTTCTAGATGTCAGTAACAGATGTCTACAGTTAAACGTCTGATGCATTGTTTAATACAGTTGCCAGGTGATCGCGTGACCCGGAAGTATGGGAGGGGGGGTTGCGGGGCATCATACTTACGTGGTAAAAGTCTGTTGCCCCGTCCCTAAGTTGTGTACTTACTATTTTTATTTTAGCATACTGTGATGGTTCCCCTTTTTTTTTATTCATTTGTTTGCAGGTGGTGGGTGCTGTATGCGAGCAGGGATTAGCAGCAGCAGCGACGAGGGGAACTTCAACACCACACCGAGCATCAACATAAGGGATGAGACGTGGATGGACATTCAAGTATGTTTTGAGCTGGAGGATGGCACTGCTATCATGTTGAGTGGACGAATAACTGGCTGCATAGTGTCTGTCTCTGGATTTTTACAATGGAGATTTTGCAGGTATTACTTGTCCAGCTGTGGTGGATTTTTCATTGTCCCATTTTGTTTTTCTACTCCATCGGAGAGCACCGGTATTTGCAGCAGCTGTCATGCCGCAGATGGACGTTCATCTGCGGTATGCTACTGTAAGAAAATACCGGTGCTCAGATCTACAGTCCTGGTGGTGCACATCTATTTATGTGTTATTTAATTACTGACCAATTTTGCGACCGGAAAACTTTTTATGCTGATATGTTTTCAGTTCATGGCAGTCTGTTACTGTTTGCTTTGTTTTTGGACTGTGAAAAGAATATGGCTTGACTGCCAGTTTTACTACAGCTGCTTTACGAGTGCTGCGAGATGGTGGCTGTTTATGGTGAACATTCGGGGTGCCCATTAATTAGATGAGTGATGGGGCACCACAGATTCGTTCTTGTTTTTATGCGGGCTCTATCGGGAAATAAATGAATCTCTTTTTTAACGTTTCAGCCAATGGGATTCATTTATTTCCCTGATACCATTTTCTAACTCTCGCTAAGCAATGAAATAAAATTGGCGGGCAGTTTGAAATTGTATGAACCAGTGCTTCAGCCAATGAGGAGGCAGGCTGGGCACTAGGATACTTGGCTGTATATGAGGAAGGTTTGGGCTGGGACTTCTTATTTGGTGGGGATCTATTGTCTGATAGATACCCACCTAAATAAGTGTCTCAGCCAATCAGAAGAGAGCATTGTCTTTGCCCATTTTCTAAGTACAGTATATTTTTATTACGTAACAAAATGGTCAAAAACAAATGTGTATGGATTAACCAGGTCTGACTATATATGATGATACATTTGCTTTCTGGTTGTTATAAGTAGTTTGTTTGGAGAAATATGCCATTGCCGTATTTTAAAAACTGTAGGTATCAAATAAGATAGGGGAACACATTTCCTAAAGTTTCTGGGAAATTCAAAGGGTGCTTGATTCCATACCAAAAGCAAAGGAGTGGTTGAATATTTAGCTATAGAATACCAGAAGGGAGGCAGTATAGCGCAGTGGTTTAAGGCTCTGAGCTGCAAATCTGGAGACCTGGGTTTGAATCCCACAGCCCCCCTTGCATATACTATGTGACCCTGAGCAAGTCACTTAACTTCCCTGTGCTCCCAGGCTGCACTTATAAACCAGCTTTCAGCTTAATGTGTCTCACCTGATTAAACAATTGGAAAAGAATGATGGAGATGCATGTAAAACGTGTAAGATGTCGAGTGTGAAAAAAAACTATGGGATTTATCATCTGCACTCCCCCAAAACAATAATCTGGGTAGGAATACTGCCTTTTGACAGTATTTAACCTACTGTCCCAGAATCCTTGGAAAAACACATTATAAACTTTGGCTTCTAGTGACAAAGGCAATGGGGAGGTAGATGCAACATATAACAAGCATTTGTCAATGCCGAATGTTTGCTTGCTGATATTAGCATTGGACATGGAAGAGTTAGACAGATGCAGAGTAGGAATGGCAGTGAAGTATTGAACTCACACCAATTCCACCTCCACCCTGCAGAGATGGACAGGCATTGGGGTGTGCCTGTGGGTTATTGCCCATAATGCTCACGGCATTTCACCTCACCCTATCACAGTGACCCCATTTCATAAGGACATATGCTGAAACAGGTACAGTACAGGAGAATGGGGTGAAGCCTGGGGCTGAAGAGTGCAAGGCACACCTTGATGTCTGTCACTGGCTTCAGGGTGGGGATGGGATAGCATGATCATTACAGTTGGTGATCCAAAGTTATACCTCTGATGCCTGTCAGTCTGTACAGGGTGGGACATTATGGTTAGAAACCCTAACGGCCTTGGGGCGTGTGTGTGTTGATATTTGCACTACAAATTTTCAACATGGCCTTTTTGTGACCCCCACCTCATGAAAGCATTTGGGACCGCTTCTGATAAACAGTGGCAGTGTGATTTTGTTAATGTGTCCTGAACTTCGAGTTCCCAGAGCGACCATGCCATTCTGCACCAGATGTGCGAAAACACAGATCAGGCAGGATGTGAAGAATGACAGCTGTACCATCCATAGGGAGGTGTGAAGAGATGGCAATGTTGAAAATCTGTAGTGAAAATAATAAAAATGCTTGAAGTTCCGAGCATACGTGGAAACTGTGCAACACATGCTTGTACTGCAGTCATTTAGTGGAATTTATTTCACCCAATTTTCTACATAGGCATTTTGTGACCTCTGCTCATCAACACTGTCATTATGATTTTCTTAATCTGTCCAAAACATTAATTTCCCACAGTGACCACTCCATTGTGCGACAGATGTGCAAATGCATATTTTGGGCAGGATATGAAAAATGACAGTTGTACTGTTCATAAGGAGGTGTGGCAAAATGCCAATGTTGAAAATCAGGCATGAAAATATTACAAATTCGCAAAGCTATGAGCATGTGTGGGAACTGCACAACACAGTCATTGTATGGACTTGTGTCGCCAAATTTTCAACATAGGCATTTTAGGACCTCTGCTCATGAACAGTGTCACTGTAATTTTCTTAATGTGTCCCAAACACTGATTTCCCACAGTTACCACGCTATTCTGTGCCGAAAGTACGAAAACACATTTTTGTCAGGATGTGAAAAATGACAGCTGTACTGTTCATAAGGAGGTATAGAAAAATGCCAATGTTGAAAGTCCATAAAATGACTGTGTTATGCTCATGCATTGTGCAGTTTCCACGTATGCACAAAAGTGCAAGCATTTTTAATATTCCCACTACAGATTTTCAACATTGCCGTCTCTTCACACCTCCCTATGGATGGTACAGCTGTCATTCTTCACATCCTGCTCGATCTGTGTTTTCATACATGTGGCACAGAATGGCACGGTCACTGTTGGAACTCAAAGTTCGGGACACATTGACAAAATCACACTGCCACTCTTCATGAGAAGAGGTCCCAAATGCTTTCATGAGGTGGGGTCACAAAAAGGCCATGTTGAAAATTTGTAGTGTAAATACCAACAAACGCCCAAGTGTTAGGGTTTCTAAACATAACATCCCACCTTGTACAGACTGACAGGCATCGAGGTGTGCCTTTGGATTGCCGACTATACTGCTCATGCTATCCCACCCTCACCCCCCAGCCACTGACAGGCATCGAAGTGCACCTTGGACTCTTTGGCCCCAGACTTCACCCCATTCTCCTATGCTGCACCCATATCAGCATATGTCCTTATGGAATGGGATGACTGTAAAGGACATGTGTTTGTGTCTACAGAATAGGGTGAGGTGACATGGCATGACCGTCATGGGTGACGACCCAAACACTTACCCAATGCCTGTCCGTCTCTACAGGATGGAGGTGGGGTTGGCGTGAAGTTCAATACTTTACTGCCGTTCCTATTCTGCATCTGTCTAACTCCTGCATTTCCAATGTTAATTACCAGCAAGCAAATATTCGGCATTGACAAATGCTTGTTTTACACTAACTACACTAACTTGTTTTTTTTTCTCTTTTAGATATTTCCTGAAGAAGACCTAAGGTCGAAACGTAGATTTTTAACTCTATTTTCTATTTTCAGCGTGCATTTAATATAACCATTTTGTTTTGCTTTTAGACCACATGCTGACGCAGCACCTTGTCTTTGTTTTTTTACAAAATGCTTGTTTTATATGAGGTAATGTAGTACAATGATTATTTGTGTCTGCTTCCTATATGGGTGGCTGCTACTCTGTCCGAGCATCCCTTAAATATATCCAAAGAGGGTTTAGAATTCTGAGTGTCACTGCGTGCTTTCAATCTTAGAGACATAGCCCTATTGTATTGATAGGACTCCATTTGAGTTTTGAGATTTTTAATGGCCAGAGAGTTGTCTACCTGAAATTCATATGAAGATGAAATAAGGTCTTGTAATTTTTGTCTTAATTTAGAATATGTAAGGTATGCCGAAAGTTTTAGACCTAGCCTCACTTTGAAAAAATTTCCTTAAATACAATGTTGTATCCTCCCACCAGCTTAAGGGAGAGGGATTGGCGTCAAGGACAGTGCACTGGGCCCTTAGAAGTTCTAAACATGCTGCAGCTTTATTAGAATCAGTTAATAAGGTGCTATTTAATTTCCATATGGTAGTGGGGATGTAAGGCAGAGGTCCCCCTGCGGGAAACTAAGTTAGAAGACCACCATATGATCAGAGGTCTCACAAGGGATAACTGCCCCATGCAACACAGCGATATTTTCAGATAAAAAAAGGAAATAAGTTCTTGTGGCATGTGTGCCCCAATAATAAGTGTTTTGTCCCTTTGGGTGTATTGCACAAAATCCATCTTTCATTTTAGCAGTAGCTAAAATTTTATTGAGTGTAGCAGAGTCCCCAAACAATTTCTTTGTTGTACCCCCTTTATCAGTCAGGGGTAAATCGCATTTAAAGTCTCTTCCCAAAATCTCCTGCCTGGAAGTGTGTAAATAAGGTTGAATTAAATAAAAAAGCTCTGATCTGGCTCTGAGGGGCATATACATTAATAATTCTTAGTTTTAATTGGCTGGCAGCAATGCTCTGAGGGGCATATACATTAATAATTCTTAGTTTTAATTGCCTAAAAAGACAATCAAGTAACATAGCTCACCCAGGGAGATGGTGAAGGACTTTTGTTACGTGGAAATGATAGCCAGAGAAAAAAATGCCTAACCCACCAAATAAGTCCTCACCATGACCCAGAATGAAGGGCCTCTTGACCATTTCACTTTTGCTTGATTGATTTCATTCTGGTATCCTGTAATAAATAGATATCATGAGGCAGATCAGCTAAGAATTGTATAGTTCTAAGCTGTTTTCGAAAAGACTTCATATGACATACATTGAGACATCTTATTTTATTAGCAGTATGCATGAGGGTTTAGGTAGAAAGGAGAAAAGGAAGGGAAGGAATAAATCACCTCTTTGGAAGGAGTTTCTTCTCAGCATTGGGAGTTTTACCCTGCCCTTCTAAGGAAACCTCCCATTTAGATCAAGACACCCTGGAGGAATCAGAGTCCTCTTCTTCTTCTTCAGAATCCCCCCATTGTTTGTGTTTTTTTTTTTTGCTAAAGCCTGGAATTTATTCCTAGTTAGGATTGTCTTTCTAGGAGTATAAGCTTCTGACTTCCTCTTCCTTTCCCTCTCCTAGAGCTCTTAAGGAATAAATCCCTGAGCTGGGGGAGATACATGGCCGTGGTCTGAAACTGTGCCTAACAAGACATCTTCTGCTCTGGTGGCTATTTCATTACAAGCAAGGAGATCATCCTGTGCTGTGTCCATAGATGCTAAAGGAGAAGGGGAGGGGGGTAAGACCTCAGATTAAGAAGCTGAGGTGCCAGGTATCTCTGGTTCTTGTGGGACTGGAGGGGTTATTGATAGAGATGCTATCTCTTCCCTATGCTTAAGGGCCTGCGACTAAGATTCCGTGATGAGAGCAACCAGATCCTGTGGGGGATGATCTATTCTATTGTGATCTGCCTATGGGCGTTGCTGATAAGTATGGTCCTGCTCATCACAAAGATTACAAAGTAGGGGGTTAGGGCAACCAAGACTAACGTGCCCATACGCTAAACATAAAATGTAGTGAGGTTTATCACAGGAATAACTAAGGTGAGTCCTAGACCCACACTTGTGGCAAGTTCAGGGCTGCCTTGGGTAGAAACAGATGCCCTTATCCCTCCCGATATAGAAACTGCTAGGGAGATATACAATGCCTTTCTCATTCTGATGCAATTGGACTTTAATTTTCCACCCTCCAGTCCATACAAAATCATCATCTAAAATTGGTCGAGGGGCATCTAAAATATCGCACCTCTGACAACCAGTATTGTACGTCAGCAATGCTGACCTGTTCACTTCTGAACAACAATGTAATACATTTTACTGCAGGCTTAGTGAGGGGAATGAGAAGAAAGGAGGCCCATAAAAGAGAAATTTTCACTAGCTCATACTTTGCCCAAAATGCCTCCAATGTTATCACATTATTAATATTAACATCATAAGTAAGCTCCCCATGAACATGAATGAATGCAAAAAGCTCAGATGGTCTAATGCCTAACATATCTTTCAACATATTATGGAGAACTGTTTTCCTAGCTGGAGCAGTGGACACATCTCCTAAATATTTCAGCCTTACAGTGTTGCGTCACTGAGCAGGCTGTCCTACAGCTGTAAATAAGTCACTTAACTTGACAGGCTTGTCCGTGTTCCCTGTGTCTGCTTGTGGGAATGAGTCTCTTAGTGAATTAGCAGGAGGTAATTCATCCTCGGATGAAGAAGAATCCAATAATGCACTGTTGGGGCCCATAGAGAAAGAGTCCTGTTGTAGCTGAAAGTTAGCTTCGTTTGCAGTATGTAAGTCAGAAATGCTCCCAGGAGCCACAAAGGATTGCTGTAAGGAAGCCTTCATCAGGTGAGGAATTTGTGCAAATGTTTGTGCCACAGAGATTATCTCTGCGGTGCTGACAGATCCCAGTGAAGACCAGGGATCTTTCCCAGTAGGTCGCTGCCAGCCAGCTGCTTTTAGTGCTGCTGCGGGGGACCAAGTGGTGGAAAAGTCAGGTTGGTCTCTGTTCATCTGCCTAAGATGCAATGAGGCAGGTTGCTGAGACTTCTCAGAGGTGAAACTTGCATCGTTAATGTGAGGAGAGGGTGCAGTATCAGCAGTATGTCCTACAGCAGCAGGATAGGTGGCGTCTGGTATGTCAATGTTTAAAGAGTTATCCTCTTGCATCAATTGTTTCATGAAATCCTTGTGCATTTAAAATACTTGTCGCAAACTCTCTTGTGTTAGTTCAGGTGAAGATACAGGTGTAGGATTAAGTACACTACCTTGTAAATCTCTTCTATCCTGAGTAAAAGGTGCCAGAGGAGGGTTAGAATTGTCTTCTGCAACAATAGTAGTATTTCCAGTTTTAGATTCCTTTTCATCAGGTCTCACTGAGATTGACTGGCTAGTATCAGCCCTGCTGGGTCCTTCATCCACCTCATGACCACCATCTTGGATGTCAGCCATTTTGGCAAATGGCTGACAAGGGTCCCCTTACCTGTGAGTAGGGGAATTTCCCTGGTGTCCTGACCAAATTTCCCCCATTCACTAAAAATACCACCAACAACTTAATCTGGTTCAGTTTCAGTTGGTTATCATCTGTATCCCCTCCTCCCCCCGGTTGCCCCTGAAAAAGGGACTTCTAGTCTCAGTGGGCCTACTGGGTCAACAAAATTCAATAAATAAATAATTATTCACAACAAGGCAATGCAACTGCTGCTGAATCCTGGACTCCTACATTAATGACAGAGTGATGTGCTGCTGCTGAGCCCCAGACTCTGACATTCATGACAGAGTGATCACCCCAAGGTGACCGCAAACATCTTTTACACGGCTTTTTCAGACCTTAGTGCTGTCCTACCCCATAACTTTTTCGAAAACAGGGCCTACTCCTCAAATACCTCAGCCCCACAGTCTAACCATCCCCTCTTCTACTTCAGGGAGGTAAGGCTGAATGAAGCTTGCCACTATATTACTGCAGCTATCTAAATCTAGATCTAGTAGCAATACCCTGGAACTTAAGCTTCTGTTGCTCACCCTCAATGAGGTGATTCATCCATTAACAAAAATCCTAAACATCTCTCTCAGCTGTGGAAAATTCCCAGACTTATGGAAAACAGCCACCGTGACAACTGTCCATAAAAGTGAGGATAAGATGAATCACTCAAATTATTGCCCTATCTCCATACTGCCCCCACTCTCTAAGGCACTCGAGCGCATCGTGGCTGATCAACGTACTGACCACTTGGATAAACACAATATACCTTGTCCACAACAACATGGTTTCCGGAAAGGTCACAGCGCCACCACAGCCCTTCTTGAGTTCACTGGAGTTTTGCACAAATCCTTTGACAACGGGCTTCTCAGAGGGGCCATTTTTGATGACCTCTCCAAGGCCTTCTATACAGTACACCATGGACTACTAATTGACCAACTACTGAATGCCGGGCTATCACTTGACTCTTCTCTCTAGTTTAAAAGCTACTTAGAAAACCGGTCTCAGAGAGTAAAAATTGCTGACGCTCTTTCTGACACCCTGCCTGTTCACTCGGGTGTCCCACAGGTATCTATACTGGGCCCCCTCCTTTTTAGCCTTTTCTTAAACTCCCTCCTTTACCACTGCTCTGAGCAGATCATACTATATGCTGATGATGCTGTTGTATTCTCCACTCACAGAGATCCTGCAACTCTTCAACACAACCTTCAACTTGGTTTCAGTTCTGTAGAGACATGATTTCTTAATCATAAACTAGTCCTCAATGACAAGAAAACCAAATCTATGCTCTTCTGCAGCTCTCATAACCCACACAAGCTACACCACTTGGCTATCTCCACCACCCAGGGGAACACTTTAGATCAGGTGGGGTCCTTCAAATACTTAGGGATACAGCTTGACCCTAATCTCTCCTATGGACCTCATGTAGATAATGTAGCTACAGCTGTTAATACATGGCTTGGTCTCCTCTACAAACACAGACAACACCTCATGCCAGAAGCTTTGAAGATTGCAGTCCTGAGCTCTGTGATCTCTGTAATAGACTATGGTCTCATCATTTATGGTTCAGCCACAACCACAACCCTTAGACACCTCTCAACTGCCCTAAATAAGGCATGTCGGATCATCACTGGTGCTCACCGTCTCACCCACACATGTGACCTGTACACCCAGACCGGCTGGCTCCAACTATCAAACTGCATAAAGTTTCTCACCTGCTCCATGGCAAAAAAATCTACCTTGGCCTTGCACCTTCTGAGGTCTCAATTCTGTTACAACACTGAACCAACAAACGGTGCCTTCAGAGATCCACACTACAGCTACTGAAAGTCCCCCACTGTCACACTTCACAGGGACAACGCTCTTTTGCTTATTGAGTGCCACTCTGGTTCAATGGCCTCAGCCCCACCATCTCCTCTGCTCCGACAATTGGTATGTTTAAAACTAGGCTCCGGGACTATCTCACTACCAACAGCTCCTGTGACTGCCCAACTTAACCTTGTTTCTCCACTTCCCTGCCTGCTCTAGTGGTCACCCCCCCACCTCCCCTCCTACTGGATTCCACCCTCACATCTTAGTATACCCAATGCTGCACTTTTCACCCTCTCCCCACCCTACCTACATTCCTTCTTTCCCCCCTCCTCCTCCCCTCTTCCTCTCCCTATGACTCTGGCACTTCTTATCTCTTGTCTGTTTTCCTGACAAATGCCGCTGGCTGCCTTCTTAATGTTACCCTTGAATTGTATTAATCTGTAATCTGTTTGCAATGTCCATATTGTTGTAATGTTTGTCTTGATGTTCCCCATAATTTGTATTTCTCTGACGTGGAACCTTTGTAAAAGAGCCTTGGCTCAAAGGTATTTGTAATCCTAAACTTGATAAATAAATAAAAAAATAAAGAGTGATGTGCCGCTGATGGGTCCCGAACTCCTACGTTCATGACAGAGTGATGCGCTGCTGCTGAGACCCTGAATTCCACATTCCCAATAGTGATTGGCTGCTGCTGAGTGCAGGACTCCCATATTCATGACAGAATGATGCACTGCTGCTGAATTCTGGACTCTCACAATCATGACAGAGTGCTGCATTGCTGCTGGGCCCAGGACTCCCACATTCATGATAGAGTGATGCATTGCTGCTGAGTCCCACAGATACACAGAAAGTGACGGCAGAAGAGGATCGTGTGGCCTACCTAATCTGCCCCTTTTCCCTGCCTAATGCATTACTGCAGACCCTAGTTGATCTGCGGCTTACCCTCTCTTTCCTATTGCTAGAGTACTCTTATGTCTATCCCATGCATTCTTGAACCCCACCCCCTACTGTTTTGCTGTTCCAAGCAGTCACTACTCTTTCTGTGAAAAAGTACTTCCTCACATTGCCCTTGAGCCTACCTCCCTCTAGCCTCATATCATGCCCCCTTGTTCTTGTACACCTTTTTTTCTGAGAGATGCTACCCTCCTGTACCTTGTTTATTACCCCTGATGTACTTGAATGTCTCTGTCATGTCATCCCTTTTTCTTCTCTCCTCCAGGGAATACATATTGAGGTCCTCTAATCTTTCCTCATATGACTTTTGGTGCAGTCCTTGCACCATTTCTGTTGTCCTTCTCTGGACTTCCTCTATTTTGTCTATGTCCTTCTGGAGATGCAGCCTCCAGAACTGAATACAGTACTCCAGAAGAGGTCTTACTAGTGAACTGTACAGTGGCATAACCACCTCTTTTTTTTCTGCTGGTGATACCTCTTCCTATACACCCTAGCATCCCACTGGCTCTCCCCACAGTCTTCTCACATTTTTGGTTACCATTAGATCATCAGATATGATTACCCCACTCCCAGACTCCGACATTCATGACAGAGTAATGTGCTGCTGCTGAGACACAGACTCCCACATTCATGACAGAGTGCTGCATTGCTGCTAACAGCCAAACTACCAAATTTATGGCATAGTGATGGGTGACTGCTGAGTCCCAGACTCCTACATTCATGACAGAGAGATGGGCTGCTGCTGAGCCCTGAACTCCTACATTAATAACAGAATAATGCACTGTTGCTGAGTCCCAGTCTCCCAAATTCATGGCAGAGCAATGTGCTGCTGCTGAGTCCCAGGATTCCACTTTCATAACAGAGTGATCAGCTGCTGCTGAGCCCAGGACTCCCACATTCATGGCAGAATGATGCACCTCTGCTGAACTCAGGACTGCCACAGTCACGGCAAGGCTACAGTATGTGCTGCTGCTGAGTTCCACACAGCATATTCATGACAGAGCAATGGTCTGCTGCTGAATCCTGTACTCCCACATTAATGATGGAGCAATGTGCTGCTGCTGAGCTCTAGACTCCAACATTCATGACAGAGTGATGGTCTTCTGCTGAGTCCTGGACTCCCACATTCATGACAGAGCTATACAATACTGCTGAGGCCCAGAATCGAGCATTCATGACTGGGCTGCTGCTAAGTTCTGGACTCACACATTTATGATAGAGTGACATGCTGCTGCTAAGAGCCAGACTCACACATTCATGACAGAGTGATGCTCTGCTGTTGAGCCCTGGACTCCCACATTCATGACAGAACTATGCACTGCTGCTGAGTCCAGGACTCACACATTCAAGACAGAGTGATGGGTGGCAGCTGAGTCTTAAACTCCCACATTCATAACAGAGTGATGGGCTGCTGCTGAGTCCCTTACTTCCACATTCATAATAGAGTGATGCGCTGCTATTAAGCCCAGGACTCCCATATTCATAACAGAATGATGTGCTGCTGCTGAACCCAGGACTCCCACATTTGTGACAAAGCTAAGCACTGCTGCTGAGACCCAGATTCCCACATTCATAGCAGAGTGATGGCCTGCTGTTCAGTCCCGAACTCTCACTTTCATGACAGAGAAATGTGTTGCTGCTGAGTCCCTGGAATCCCAGTTTCTTAAGAGTGATTGGCTGCCATTGAGCCCAGGACACCCACATTCATGAACAAATAATGCACTGCTGCTGAGACCCGGACTCCTACAATCATGTCAGAATGATGTGCTGCTGCCGAGTCCCCGAAGAACAGGATGAGGCCTAGGATGGAAACTTGCAGGATCCCAGCCTGGATGGGAAGGGGTGGTGATAAGATGCCTTCAACCTGTACTGACTGTCAATGGCCTGTTAGGTAGAAAGGTAACCAGTCAGTGGCAGGAGCTGAGAGGCCAGCAGAGTTCAACTTATCCAGGAGTAGTGAGTGAGACACCAAGTCAAAGGCTTTGGCCAGATTGATGAAAATGGCTGCTGTGATGTGCCCATCTCTGGGAAGATGAAATTAGTGGCATGCAGCAGGCAGAAGACTGTGGAGTAGTGCTTCTGGATGCCAGACTGGAAGGGGGAGAGGAAACCAGAAGCTGAGAGTTAGTCTAGAGTAGACTAACTTTTCTTTCAGCGTAACAAGGGAGGGGAGGATGAAGATAGGACAGAGGCTGCCAGGGAAGGGGGTCTCACCCCTTTTGAAAAGTGGGAGAACTTTGGCAATTTTCCAGGACTGAGAAATAGAGCAGAGGGAAAATGAAAGATTGAGCAGGCCAGTAGGTGGAGATGCAGGTGGCAGGAACTGAGCGGCAGAGAAGTTTAGGATAAAGGCTGAGGGAGGAAAGGGCAAACAGGGTTTCCTGAGTAGCGATGGGAGGAAAATGGAAACCCAGAGATGAGTTGGGGGGGGGAGGGGAAGAGAAGGGTGAGCAGGAAACATGGAAACATAGAAAGTGATGGCAGAAAGGGGCCATGTGCCCCATCTAGTCTGCCCATAAGCCTACCCCTTACTGTAACTGCTTTTCAGTGTTATGATGCCCTTGTAGCTATCCCACGCTTTCTTGAACATCCCCACTGTTTTTTGCCTCCACTGCCTCTTGTGGAAGGTCGTTCCATGGATCAGTTACTCTCTCGGTGAAGAAGAACTTACATGTGTTGCCTCTGAATCTGCCCCTCTCTAGCTTCATGTTGTGCCCTCTGGTTCTTGAGTGATTTTTGATATGGAACACATCCTGGACCTGCATCTTGTTTATTTCTTTTAGGAATTTGAAAGTCTCGATCATGTCTCCCCTCTCCCTCTGCTGCTCCAGGGAGTACATGTTTAATTCACGAGGCCGATCCTCATATAATTTGTCATGCAGTCCATGAATCATTTTAGTAGCTCTCCTCTGCTCTGTTTCCAGTCTGGTAATATTCTTTTTAAGATGTGGTCTCCAGAATTGTATACTGTGTGGCCTCATCAGCAATCTACAGAGTGGCAGGATGGCCTCCTTTTTTCTGCTGGTAATCCCCCTGCTTATGCATCCCAACATGCCATTTGCTCGCAGTGCTGCTTTCTCGCATTGCTTGGTCATTTCTATGTCATCTGTTATAATTAATCACAGATCTATTTCCTGTTTAGAAGCTTTCAGTTTTCTCCCCCTAGGTAGTAATCCACTCCTGGGTTAGTCCTTCCAAGGTGCATGATTTTGCATTTTTCAGTATTGAAGTTTAGCTGCCACTTTCTTGACCACTTTTCTAGAGACTCATCTTCCGTACTCCTCCTGGGGTGTCTACCTATTTCCTATCTTTGTGTCATCTGCAAACAAACTCACCTTGCCCTCCAGTCCATCAGAAATGCTACTAACAAAGATATTGAATTGGATTGGTCCAAGCACTGAACTCTGTGGTACTCCACTAGCTATGTCTCTTTCCTCTGAGAGTGAACCATTCACTAATACCCTCTGGGACCTTCTAGTAAGCCAACTCCTTACCCAGTTTACCACCTGATGTCCTACTCCCATGTTGTCTAACTTGTTTAGCAGCCTTCTATGTGGGTCTGAGTAGAAGGCTTTGCTGAAATCCGGGTACACTATGTCTACCACACCTCCCTGGTCTATTTTCGTTACCTAGTTAAAGAAGTCAAGTAAATTGGTTTGACATGACTTCTCTGTGGTAAAGCCATGCTGCTTAGTGTCTAATCTGTTGTTGTCCTCGAGAAAGGATATAATCCTCTCTTTGAGCAGGGTTTCCATTGTTTTACCTACAATTGACGTGAGGCTTACCGGTCTATAGTTGCCTGCACTCACTCTGCTCCCACTTTTGTGTAGAGGGATAACTGTGGCCATTTTCTAATCTTGTGGGATCCCACCCAGTTCAAATGATAAGTTAAAAAGATCAGCCGGTGGAGCTGCCAATTCTTCTTTTAGTTCTGTCAGTAGTCCAGGGTGCATTTTGTGTGATCCCATGGCTTTGTTTGTATTGAGCTTCTCCAGTTCCTTTAGGACTGCTTTCTTTGTAAAGGGTCCTGAGTATACTCCGCTATCACTTTTATTTTCTCCTATAATAGTGGGTCCACAGCCATCCTGCTCCTTGGTGAATACGGAGCAGAAATAATCTGTTTAGGATTTCTGCTTTGTCCCTGTCATCCTCGGTGGTCTCTCTATCTTTCTTCATGAGTCTGACCATAGCCTTTGTTGTCTTTCTTTTTTCATTAATATATCTATAGAAGGTTGTGTCTCCCTTTTTGACTTCTCTGGCTATCCTCTCCTCTGTTGGTGCTTTTGCTGTTCTGATTTCCTTGCTTGCTACCTTTCATTTTTCTTCATAGTCTTCCTGGTCCTTTTCAGATCCTGTTTTTTGTATTTCCTGAAAGCAGCCTTTTTCTCCCTAAACCTGGTGGCTACTTGCTTAGAAAATCACAGCGCTTTTCTTTTCTTTTTTGCTTTGCTCAACTTCTTTATGCAATGGTTTGCAGTCTGTAGTATAGCTGCCTTGAGATGTGCCCAGTACTCTTCAACATCCCTCCTCCAAACTATATTTGCAAGTCTCCCTTTAAGACCTTCCTTCATTGCCATGAAATCTGCTCATCTAAAGTCCATGACTTTAGTTTTAGAGTGCTTGGTTTCTGTTTTTGTCCTGACATGAAACCACCCCATGCAGTGATCACTGGACCCTAGGTGACTTCCCACCTCTACCTCTGCAATATTGTCCCCATTTGTTAGTAGCAGGTCAAGGACAGCACCCCCTGTGTTGGGTCATTTACAAGTTTTTTCAGGCCTGATAAGCTCAAAGCCTCCAGAAAGACACATTATCAGAAGCTGTTCTTTTTTAGGGCTGTGGGCAGAGCCTACAGCCCTTCTGTCATCGATCAGACTATAGCTCTAAAAATGGCTTTTCATGGAGCTTCCTTTTAGGCATTTGTATATATTCCTCTACAGTTGCAAAGTAGTGCACTCCCCCTCTGATTTTTGCTATTTGCTGCTCTATGTTAAAGGCATCTGAAGGGGGAGGGGGATGCTACTGTATTGTACCTCAGAACTTCTCAGGATGTTAAGAAAAAACCTTTTTAGACTACTGTTTCTATCATCTGTCCAGCTCAGTCTAACAGTTTTGTTCTATTTCTTTCAGGAACCTAGGGTTAACTCATTTTCTCTTGGTTATTTTGTGAAAGCAAAAGTCATACGCGGTGTCAGATTACGGATTGTGGAATTGCAGTCTGTTAGCTATCATTCCTTTAGCAGGACAGGTTGTAGGCAAGCACTGGAAACAGAAGACTGTTTTTTCTAATTTTATAGTATGATGTACTAAGTATGTATTTAGTTGCAGGGTCAGGGCCTTGAAGAAAATAATAACATTTATGTAACTCATTCAAGATTCCGTCAGGTGGTCAGTAAAAAGTCTGAGAGAATTTGTGTAAAAACTAACAAATGTAAGATGCAAAAAATAGCATGCACACTGGCCTCTGAGACTGGAAGATCAGAAGGCTGTGGGTTCTAACCCCATACAAGGCATGTGGGTTAATGAACTAGTGTACCTCCTAAAACTAATATTAGATTTTAAAAGCAGTCAACCATTACCTTTTATATTTGAGGTACTTTTCCTTTTCCCTTTGTTTAATTAGAAGATTGTTTACCTGATGTTAATATGTGTGATGCGTGGAACAGCACTCTGTGTGGCAGCTGACATAGCTAGCTATACTGCCTCCACTATATCACCAGTATTGTGACCTTACTGACTGTGACATCTATGCTGCTTAGGAACAGCAATTCAGTGACTGCCAGGTCATTCACCTGTGATTTCACTGTCAGTGAAATCACAATGCTGATGATATAGAGGGGGGCAGTAGAGCTAGATATGTCAGCTACTATGCTAAGAGCTGTTCCACACATCCACGACAACATTATGACATAGAAGACTTTCTGATGGGCAAAAGGAAAAAGAAAAGTACTTCAGAAATAACATTTTATAACTGACTACTCTTAAAATTTATATTATTTTCCTGTCTGCCTGGTTTGGCTCCACTAGCTCTTTAAATCCCAATACTGACACTGTAGTGCAGTATGGGGGGGGGGGTGCTGCACTCCTGAGGTGCCATCTTTTCTGTCTCCTTGTTCAGGTAAATGTTAAAGATCCTATGGCACTTCTCAAAAAGAGTAGGGGAATTTTTATTAAAACTTTAAAACAAAAATACAAACAAATATAATTCCATACAAACCCCAAAAATAGATAATCAAATATGCAGTATATCCAAACAACATCCAGCAACCTACAACATTGCAATGTATCCTGCTGTGGAAAACTTAAAAAAAATGATTTCCTTCACCCCATGAGGGCCATACTATCTTTATGTTAACACAAATCCCTGCCTTTTGGATTCATTTAATTCCTTGGAATGTTAAATACTTCATTATAACACCCTGTGTCCTAAAAAGAGTCCCAATACCTCACCCACATGCTTCTCTTAATCAATTTCCTTTCTTCTTCTTTAGTTTGTGTTATGCTTCCGTTTATTTTTTGATACAGTTCCATTGGGGACTCTAGTTTCTGCTGAAAAATATAACTACACCTGACTTGCCAAACCCAACATAAAATGAATACTGCTATGAAGTTCAATGTGCTTGAGTTATATTTCCCCATCCTACTGGAAACAGGCCATAGAATAATTTTTCTTGAATCCCATTTTTTCATCCATGCTGCTTATTATGTTGTTCCCAAATATTCCAGAATTGTAAAATATATGGACATTTAAAATATAAATGGCCCAAAGATTCAATCTCCAGTTTATATGACTCCCTTAAGCAATATCTCTTGTATTTGTTTGTGCTTGTGGTTCCCTCTTGTGTTTATTTTCCCATGTACACCCAACCATGTACTGTCCCACATTGATTTGAGGATTCTATTATTTATCAATCTGTCACCCATCTTCTTCTTCTCTGCTTCCGTAAAATCTGTAAAAACCTTGTCGTGGAAATGGGAGTTTTATTATAGTTCAATACAGTGCTTTCCGTGAAAGTCTCCTTACTGATTCCTTTGTAGTCCTCAGTTTTTTACTAGGTCAAAGGTTATTTCCCAGTCTGTATACAATTTATATTTCCTTTTGTTTTTGTGTATGAAACATTTGTTCTGCCGCTCCAGCATTATGGCTTTTATTTGTTTTTCTACCCTGACCACCCGTAATTTATCTTCTGACTTACAGATGGGTCTAATATTTGTTTCAAGGAAAATTGTAAAGAAAAACATGATTGGCTGAATTATCCTGACCCTGTCCTCTTTGAAATTCAAGTATAATATGTTTCTTTTAATTGAGTTTAAACGACTCCCCCAAAAACAAGAAAAAAACAGGCCTAAAATAGATACAAAAAACTGTTTAGGCAAGAGGAAAATATGAATAACATATAAAAAGGTAGGTAGAAGAAAGTTTTAATCAAAAAATCCTTTTTTTCTTCCCCATAGGCCACTTATTCCATCTACTGACTTTCTCCTTCCCGTGATTATTTTACATTTCCCAATTATACTCTGCTACATTCTGTACACCAAGAAACATTCCTAAAAATATTTTGGGGAATCTGTTATTCTTACATGCCCAATATGGGTTTCACTTGTCATGGTTCCTGATAAGTTGAAACAAAAGCTTTTCTGAACATTTATCTCAGAGCCAGTACAATGCAGTAAAGCAGGTAATACCTTACAGATCAAACCTCCTGTAATTACAGTCGGTACCACCACACACAAATCATTGGCATAACCAATGGTTTTCAGCTCTCCTAGCTCTGTCCATGTTGTATCTTTTACTAGAGGGGATTTATTTAAAATTCGAATAATAGGATCCAATGCAATTATAAACAAAAGTGGGCTCAACGGACAGCTCTGTTGTACTCCTCTCCTTGTATAACATTTCTGGCTTATTCAGCCATTTACATAGGGCTTCACATAAGCTAATAAATAACACATTTTTAACCAGTTAACAAATTCCACTGGAAATCCATATTCTGTCATAGTTAGCCATACAAATTCTTGTGAAATATGATCGAAGGCCTTGGCCTGGTCAAAACTAAAAAGGTACCCTCTATTCTGGTCTGTCCTCCCCGATTGAATAATTCCCTTATTATTATCAAAGTGTCTTGAATTGATCTACCCAGGATTGAACAATATTATGTGGAATGAATAAGATTATCCAAAAGTTTCTTATCCGTTTCCCTAATAGTTTGAAAAAAAATTAAAATCCATATTTAATAGTTATTTAAATCCCCTTTCCCCTCTTTCTTGTATAAAAAAAGATAATCAAACCTTCGTACATGGTCTCCATTATACTGTCCCCTGTTAGAAAAGCATTAAAAACTTTTAGTAGGCTATGATGGCATTATCTCCCATAGTTTTTTATAGACTTCTGGGGGTAACCCATCCGAGCCGGTCCCTAATTACATCCCCTACTTCTTCCCTCAAGAAATCTTTAGTTAGTTCTTTTTTTATCCTTATTAAGTGTTGGCAGATCTGCTGCCTTCAGCAGTAGTCCCATTTCTGTAGTTTCAGTAAGAGGAGTCTGAAAACCATGTTTAATAAATTCCTCCACTGCATGCATAATGTCTGAATTTCCTTTGACTATTTGACCAGCTAAATTTTTAATCTCAGTTCTTTGTCTGCTGTTTGATCTGTTCTTACAGTCATCATATGGGTTCACATGGTTCTTTTTCCCTTGAGTCCCATATTGCTGTTCAACCTCTAAGGATTTTTGTCTATTGTATTGCACCTGTGGTAACTTCTGTTTAACTTCCCTTGTTTTTGCCTGACAATCCTTTTTTGTTTTCTGTTTTTCTGAAAATAAAGCATACAATTTATCTCTCAAAATCATATATTCTTTATGTTTATGATCAGAAAATAAACGTGACTGTATTTTTAAAAAATTCCCTTAAACAATCTTTAGTGTCCTCCCACCATTCAGTCTGGGAATCACAGAGGAAAGCAACCAACCTCCTGTCATTGATCACCCCTGTTAAATGCAAAAGCAAATCTTTCTGTGTTAATAAATTCACATTCACTCTCCAAAGCCCTTTCCCATTTATAGTCGCCGGACTTTTGGATTCCTATTAGGTTGTGATCCACTGTTGCAATTGGCAGGATTTTTCCCCACTAATCTCTATATTTTTGGAGCATAACCAATAATCAATCCTCGATTTCAATATGCCTTTAGAAAAAGTGTACTGAGGGTTGTTGGCAAAGATGTCCAGTAAGTCCGCCACCCTAATTACATTTTTTAATTCCTGGGTATCACAGTACAATTTCCCTGCATTTTTAGGGTCTGTATTTGAATTAAAGTCCCTTCCCCATAAGATTATTTAACTGGTAAATAAGTAAGGCTTTATTTTTTTTTAATAATAGCACTTTTTCCACTTTTTGTTGGAGTGCGTAAATATTAATGAATCTACAGTTCAGCCCCTGCCAAACCAAATCAAGCAACATAGCCCTCCCTGGTGATATTTCTACTAGTTTCTGGATAATGAAATCACTTGTGGAAAAACAAAAACTGAGTTCTGAGCATAAGTCTTGGCCCAAAGACCATACAGAGTGACCTAGAAACCAATCCTTTTTTGCTTGCTCCAGATCCCCTCTTGTGTAAAGTCTAACATCCTGTAAAAAAAAAAAATCATGTGATAGAGACCGTAGAGCTACAAAGGTCACTTTTCTTTTATACTCGGACCTAATGGTATTCACATTCAGGCTATCAAGTTTTAAGGAAAATGGCTGCAAAAACATTTTCAAGTATTAGGGGAAAAAGGGACCATCATGATATTTTTTTCTTTATAGTTCTGGTGTTTCTCCTTTTAACAACAGTTGTAGAAACCTCCCTCAGTTGTGACCTTGCTTCTGTTGTATCACTCTGTGCCGACTGTAGAGATATGTCAGATTTGTTGCCATCCATTATGCCCCCCCAACTCTAAAGAGGCTCATACTGATTCTCCACCACCACCACCGGGTTTAGTAGTTTATCTCCCACAATTTTGTTTGCTCTGGATCTTGTTGTCACTGTTTGGAAACCTGTGTTTATGTCCTCTTCAATGTTTTTTCCTTTGTTGACCACTGATGTTGAAAGGGAAGGGCTTCTAGATGGAGGTTGTGGGGGGTCCGAGGGTGGGGGTGGGGGACCCATGGGATTCTGCTGTTTTTCAAAACCCTTTCTCCTGTCACCATTTTTGCTCATTGGTTTATCTTGATATGGTTTAGGCCTCCCTTTCTTCTCCCCAGTTTGTGCTGATGCTGAGGGTTGAGCCCTTGCTGCTTTATTTATATAAAAGTCATGTTCCATATAATCCACTGTATTATGTGCCACCCATGGACGGGAGGCAAAGACATGATTTTCTGCACCTTTCTGCACCACATAGGTTGCAGGTTGGAGGAACTTCACATACAGTTGCAGAGTGGCCTAACATACCACAAACTGAGCACTTTAATTGGTCACAGTCCAAGTTCAAATAAGATGGGGACCCACACCAGTAACATGACTGAGGTTGTCCTGGGTAAAATAAAATCCCACGATCTCTCCCAATATAAAAACAATTAGGCAAATGTTGAATTCCATCTTCTGACATTTTTAATTGTACTTTAAATTTCTAGCCCCCTGTCCAAAATCCGTTATCATCAATCAAAGCTTTGGGTATACCATTAACTGTGCAACGTTTTTCTAACCAGTATACTATGTCTAAAATTTTCACCCCCTCATTACAAAATAAAATCGTAATTACTTTTGCTGTTGGCCTTGTGATGGGAATTACCACAAAGGGCTTCCAGGCAGGGTTATGTTTAACTTCATAACAGGCTGCCCAAAACTTGTCTAACAGTCCAGCGGATCTGAAACATACATTGAAGTTATGGTCCCTCGATGTGTGAATGAACGCATAGACTTCTGTGGGGGAAAATTTAAAGGAGTCAATTATTAATGTCCTACCAACATAGTTACAGCCAGAAGGCAATTCAAGACCCCCTCTGTAGTATATTCTAGCCACAAAATGTCTTCTAGCTGGCTTCTCTGGCTTTTTAAATAAATCAGCATAACTCGTAGGCTGTTTTGCACATGCAGGCCCATTCTCCCCTCTGTCAAAATGTTTATCTTGTTTCCCCAAAGAAAAAGAGGTATGCATACCTTTACTCGTACATTGGTCGGGGTTTCTCTGATATCCCCATTGCTTGCTGCGGTTGACTCCATTGTTGGTCTGGTGCCACTTCCACCTTCCTGCAGTTGACAGGCCGACTCTGAGTCAAAGTCTGACGTAGGTTCATCAGAGGGGTTGACCGCACCCCTTGAACCTACTGTCGACTTGACATTTGAGCCACATGATTCTTTAATGGGCTCCAACTGAAGTCCATTTAGTACATCCATTGAAAGGGGTCTGGGTTCATTTACACTGCTCCCCAGGAGAGGAATCTGTGGGTCAGGAACCCAAATGTCCTTTTTTTAAAACCCATCCCGCGTGCTCCAGTGCTTGCTCCAGTGACCAAGTCACAGTCTGTGCTGCAAAAGGAAAGGGGAAAGAATCTGAAACCTCTTCCTGCAGTGCTGGGTCCAGCAGTATGTCCATTTGGTTTTCAGTAGTTTCAAAGCCCAAGAAACTTTTTTTCATTACAGTTGTTGTTATGGTAGAGCTCAAATCTGTATGTTTCCTTTTTTTTTTCATCTTCTCCAGCCGCCTCACTAATATTCTCAGTCTTTGAAGTTAAGACCTCAAAATGCTGCATCAAAATGGGAAAGCTTAGCAAGGCATCTTCAGTAACATTTTAGTCTGCAACAGATATATCCATTCTGAGTCCATTTTCCATCTGGTTTGGCTGTTGAATCACCACATCCTCACTCTCTGTAGTCTGAGACATACTGAGGACAATCGAGGTCTCAGCAACCAGAGGTTCCCCCAACTGGAAGAGTAGGGGAATTCTGTTGGGTTAAGAGGAAATATAATTCCAAATCAGTCATTCAAAACATTACTGAATCTTCTTCCTTGACTTTTCTGTCCTGGAACATCAGAGTCCACACAGTTCCTTTTTATCCGCTTGTTTCTTCATGAACTGCTTTCAATACAGATTCACATGCTTGCCATAATTTCTGAAACTTGGCCTTTGAAAATTTATTTCCATCGGAATCATATACTTGCTGAATTGAGATACATACAGTACATTCTTAAACAATACTTCCTGGGTATGTGGCACTGTTGTAGTACCCATTTGCACCTGGACTGTCAAAGATAATATTTCAGGATTGCAAATAGTACCTGTAATGTTTCACTAGAAAACTGGTCCCATCTAGACATGTGCTCTACATATATCAATTCAGTATAAAATATAGTCTGGAATAAAGTCATGTTCCATTTTTCTGTTAAATAATCCCAGAATTGTTTTGCATATTCACATTCTAAGAACAAGTGTTCTTGTGTTTCAAGAACTTGCTAACAACTGGGCCTTAAACAATATCTTTCTTGTATTGGTTTATGTTTATTATTGTTCTTCACATTGAGTTTTCCATGAGTAGTTAACCATACCAAATCTCCTGCGAAAGTCGGGATCCGTTTGTTTGTTAATTGGCCCAAGGCCTCCTTATTGTGATCTGGCCTACAATAAGGTAATGTTAGGTGTTCTTTACATTGTGCTTGAATCATGGCTTCATATATTTTATCCTTATTTACATATCCTTCTGCATTATACTGCACCTTCAGCCTAATTACTTGTTGTATAACCAGTTTCACAAAAGTTGGTTTTACTTGTGTTTGTCCCAGTAGTCTACTTTCCCCTTGCTCCCAGGCTCTTACACATGGCCTTGCCCACTCTACCAGGATTTCTTTCCATTCTTTGTCTGCATTTTTCTCTGGAATAATGATGCTATAATATAGGAAAACATTATAATAGAAAGCAATTGGATGTACCATCCACAAACCCCCTTCTTTTATACTCCTGTATGTGATAGATCTTTTCACTCAGTTCAATCGACTCCCCCATAATGCTCTGAAAAAATACTGTATAGACTTATCAACAATTGCTGAGGTGGGGGGGAGCGTAACTGATAAATAAAAAAACTGAAATCAATAAAGATTTTATGAGAAGAATTCTCTTTAGTTTTGATATTGTGCTAAAAGCCCATCTAGCCGAAATCTGTTCTGCTTTTTGCATTTTCTCTTCCCAGTTCAAGGCAGCTAAATCTCCTTTGCCAAATGTAATGCCTAATATGGTAATAGGCTCAGTAGTTAACTGTATTCTTGCATATACCCTCTTATATGGGGTTTTTCCCAACTGACAGCCTGTGCTCTTTTCCACATTTATGCAGGACCCAGATGCCTGGGAGTAATCCTTAAATTGTGTAGTGATGTCTCTCTCTTTGGTATAGTCTTGCAACACTATTACAACATCATCCGCATATGCCAGTACTTTTACTGGTGGGGTCTTTGGTGTCAATTGGATTCCCACAATCTTGTCATTCATTACCAAGGATTGTAAGAAAGGTTCTATTCCATATTCATATAACAGGGTGCTCATTGGACATCCTTGTCTGACCCCTCTCCGCACAGGTCTGGTTTCATATAACCAGCCATTGACTCTGGGTGTAACTGTGGCTTTATCATATAGGCTTCTAAGCCATGCTACAAACTAACTTGGGATTCCAAATTTTTCCAATACAGAGAATAAGAATTCTTGATATAAAGAGTCAAAAGCTTTTTGTTGATCAATACTAAGTACTATTCCAGTTTCAATTCCTGCTTGTCCTCTTTGAAACAATTCTCTGAGAATAATGAGGTTTTCATGTATCCCTCTCTGTGGTACTGCATAAGACTGTACCTTACTGATCAAGGTGTCTGAAACCTTTGCAAAATGGGTCGATAATATTTTGCTTAGTATCTTATAATCTGTGTTTAATATACAAGTAGGTCTCCAATTAGTCAACTTGGTTTTCTTTCCTTTTTATGTTGATTGTGCGCATGCTCAAGAAACATATTATGACAGGTTGCCAGAAGCAGGTTGTGGAGGCGCGGCAATGTTGTGGTCAATGCCTCCACAGCCTTTTAAGGCATGGCTTGCTTTCCCCAGTGCCATGGCAAGCTGCTGCTGACACTAGTTCAGCCAATATGCTACAACTTTGAAACACTTCAGCCGCTGCAATCAAGGGCTGCCTCGTCATTGCAGTGTCAGCCATTCGCTGCAATGAGGGAGCGACCCGTCATTGCTGGGTGGAACGTTAATACTATGTGTTTGTTTGTGAACATGGCGGTGGCTTGCCACCATGTTCTAAACAATATTCTTCACTGCTGAGGGTACCCAATACCTCGGCAGCATCGCCTCCCCACAACAATTTTGTTTACCGATGGGGGGCTGATCGTCGGCTTCCACTCCCCGTCCATTTGAAGTTGCTGGACGGGGAGCCCACTCCGTCGGCTTCAGTCCTCCTTCAGTTTCTGTAGGCCGATGGAGGAGCCCACTCCCATCGGTATAATGTCCCCAAAAACTTTGTTTTCTGCCGGGGTGCCCAATCCCCCTCAACTCGTGCCCCTCCCCCGTATGTGCTGACGGGGGTGCCCAATCCCCTGTCAGCTACTGCCCCACCAAAAAAACAGTCTGGTGGCATGCTGGGAGCCCACCCCAGTGTGCCCAATGCCCTTGTAAATAAAACAACCGTCCCGCAATGTTTCTTTTTAACCTGTAAAAAAGAAAATGAGCCCTAGCGGTCTCCCTGCCCCCTCCCACACCCCGTGCCCACCAACTGCGTACCCTGCCTCCCCACACCTCCCACCCCATACTTACCTCTGGAGTCTGGCGTGACGATCTTTGGTGGACTGGGAACATGTCTGCACTCTTCAAAGCTGACCGCGAACTGAGGAAATGCCGGTAAGTTGTATAATGGCAGAAATAGGATTTTTTTTCAACTTTTTTTGCATATCTCAGGCATTTTTTGGAATTTTGGCACCAAATTTTCAACATGGGGTTTTTGGGACCCCTCCTCATGAATTCTGCCACCGTCATGGCATTATTCGAACCCCAAAAGGTGATTTTGCCGTCACTGCATGGAATCACCTTTTCAGGACTAATTAATGAAATGACAGTGCTAGTGTTCATAAGGTGGGCTCTCAAAAAGTCTATGTTGCAAATTTGGTGGAAAAAATCCAAAAAATGACTGTTTTACGGGCATGCGTTGCGCAGTTGCTATGCACGCTCATAACTTCACGAATTTGCAATATTTTCATGCCAGATTTTCAACATTGGCATTTTTTCACACCTCCACGTGAACAGTATGGCTGTCATTTTTCACATCCTGGCTGAAATATGTTTTCACACTTCCGGCACAGAATAGCAAGGTTGCTGTGGGAAATCAGTGATCGGGACAGATTATGAAAATGACAGTGAACTGTTCATGAGCAGAGGTCCTAAACTGCCTATTTTGAAAATTTGGTGATGGTACTCAATAAAATGACTGTGTTATGAGCGTGCGTTGAGCAGTTTGCACGGACGCTTGTAAGTTCGCAAATTTATAATATTTTCACTCCAGATTTCCAACATTGCCACTGTTCTGCACCTCCTTATGAACAGTGCAGCTGTCACTTTTCACGTCCTGGCCAAAATGTGTTTTCACAGTTCCGGCACAGAATAGCACGGTCGCTGTGGGAAATCCATGTTTGGGACACATTATGAAAATGACAGTGACAATGTTCAGTAGCAGAGGTCCTAAAATGCCTATGTTGAAAATCTGGTGATGAAAGCCCATAAAATGAGTGTGTTACGAGTGTGCATTGCCCATTTTCCATGCATGGTCGTACCTTCATAACTTTGTAATATTTTCACTTCAAATTTTCAACATTGCCATTTTTCCACACCTCCTTGTCAACAGTGCAATTGTCATTTTTCACATCCTGGACGAAATGTGTTTTCACTCTTCCGGCGCACAATAGCGCAGTTGCTGTGGGAAATCAGTGCCCGGGACACATTAAGAAAATCACACTGACACTGTTCATGAGCAGAGGTCCTAAAATACCTATGTTGAAAATTCTGTGATGAAACTCCATAAAATGACTGTGTTACGAGCGTGCATTGTGCAGTTTCCATGCTCCCTTGTAACTTCGCAAATTAGTAATATTTTCACTCCACATTTTCAACACTGGCATTTTTCCACACCTCCTTATGAACAGTCCAGCTGTCATTTTTCACATCCTGGCTGAACCGTGTTTTTGCGCTTCTGGCGCAGAATACCACAGTCGCTGTCGGAAATCAGTGTTTGGGACAGATTAAGATTGAGAAAGTAAGAGAAGGGGGAGTGACCAAGCTCAGCTGAGCTCTGTCGGGACTGCTGTGGATTTCTTTATGGACAGGAAAAGGTGCCAATGCAGGCAGGAGCCCAGTACAAAAGGGCAGCCTGCAGCGCAGGGAGACAAAGAACAAGCGAGTGAGGAAGGGGGAGTGAGTGAGTGAGCTCAACGGAGCTCTGTTATAATTGCTGCAGATTTCATTGCGGGCAGAAAAAGGCAGCAATGCATGCAGTGGTCCAGTACAAAATGGCAGCCTGCAGCTGCGGGAGAAACAGAATGAGCGACTGAGAAAGGGGGAGTGAGAGAGCTCAACGGAGCTCTATCATGACTGCTGCGGATTTCTTTGTGGGCAGAAAAGGGCAGAAATGCAGGCAGGAGTCTGTACAAAAGGGCAGCCTGCAGCACCGGCAGAAATGGAATGAGCGAATGAGAGAGAGAGAGGGAGGGAGTGAGTGAGGTCAATGGAGCTCTGTTAGGACTGCTGCAGATTTCTTTGTGGGCAGAAAAAGGTGCCAACAGAGGCAGGAGCCCAGTACAAAATGGCAGCCTGCAGTGCCAGGAGAAACAGAATGAGTGAGTGAGTGAGACAGGGAGAGTGAGCGACCTCAACGGAGCTCGGTAGGGACAGCTGCGGATTTCTTTGTGGGCAGAAAAAGGTGCCAACGCAGGCAGGAGCCCAGTACAAAAGGGCAGCCTGCAGCGCTGGGAGAAACACAACAAGCAAGTGAGAGAGGGGGAGTGAGTGAGCTCAACAGAGTTCTATCATGACTGCTGCAAATTTCTTTGTGAGCAGAAGGCAGCAATGCAGGCAGAAGCACAGTACAAAAGGGCAACCTGCAGCACCGGCAGAAACGGAATGAGCGAGTGAGAGAGGGGGAGTGAGCAAACTCAATGGAGCTCTGTCAGGACTGCTGCAGATTTCTCTGTGGACAGAAAAAGGCACCAACAGAGGCAGGAGCCCAGTACAAAAGGGCAGCCTGCAGCGCAAGGAGAAACAGAATGAACGAGTGAGACAGTGGGAGTGAGCAACCTCAACGGAGCTCTATCGTGACTGCTGCAGATTTCTTTGTGGGCAGAAAAAGGCAGCAACACAGGTAGGAGCCCAGTACAAAAGACCAGCCTGCAGCACCAACAGAAATGGAATGAGTGAGTGAGAGAGGGGGAGTGAGTGAGCTCAACGGAGCTCTATTGTGACTGCTTCAGATTTCTTTGTGGGCAGAAAAAAGTGCCAACAGAGGCAGGAACCCAGTACAAAAGGGAAGCCTGCAGCGCCAAGAGAAACAGAATGAGCGAGTGAGACGGTGGAGGGAGTGACCTCAATGGGACTCTGTCGGGACAGCTGCGGATTTCTTTGTGGGCAGGAGAAGGTGCCAACACAGGCAGGAGCCCAGTACAGAAGTGCAGCTTGCAGCGCCGGAAGAAACACAATGAGCGAGTGAGAGAGGGGGAGTGAGCAAACTCAGTGGATCTCTATCAGGACTGCTGCGGATTTCTTTGTGGGCAAAAAAGGCAGCAATGCAGGCAGGAGCCCAGTACAAAAGGCCAGTCTGCAGCGCTGGCAGAAACAGAATGAGCGAGTGAGAGAGGGGGAGTGCACAAGCTTAATGGACCTGTGTCAGTACTGCTGCAGATTTCTCTGTGGGCACAAAAAGATGCCAATGCTGGCAGGAGCCCAGTACAAAAGGGCAGCCTGCAGGAGCAGGAGACACAGAATGAGTGACCGAGTGACGGAGGGGGAGTGAGTGAGCTCAACGGAGCTCTGTTGGGACTGCTGCAGATTTCTTTGTGGGCAGAAAAAGGCAGCAATGCACGCAGGGACCCAGTACAAAAGGACAGGCTGCAGCAGTGGGAGTAACTGAATGAGCGAGTGAGAGAGGTGGAGTGAGCGAGCTCAACGGAGCTCTATCATGACTGCTGCAGATTTCTTTGTGGGCAGAAGTAGGTGGCAACGCAAACAGGAGCACGGTACAAAAGGGCAGCCTGCAGTGCCAGAAGAAATGGAACGAGTGAGTGAGAGGGAGTAGTGAGCGAGCTCAACAGAGCTCTGTCGGAACTGCTGCAGCTTTCTCTGTGGGCAGAAAAAGGTGCCAACAGAGGCAGGAGCCCAGTACAAAATGGCAGCCTGCAGCACCAGGAGAAACAGAATGAGCAAGTGAGACGGGGGAGTAAGCAGCCTCAAGGGTGCTCTATTGTGACTGCTGCAGATTTCCTTATAGGCAGAATAAGGCGGCAATGCAGGCAGGAGCCCAGTGCAAAAGGCCAGCCAGCAGCTCTGGCAAAAACGGAATGAACAAGTGAGAGAGCGGGAGTGAGCGAGCTCAACGGAGCTGTGTCAGGACTGCTGCAGATGTCTTTGTGAGTAGAAAAAGCTGCCAATGCAGGCAGAAGCCCAGTGCAAAAGGGCAGCCTGCAGCAGCAGGAGACACAGAACAAGCGAGTGAGGGAGGGGGAGTGAGTGAGCTCAACAGAGCTCTTTTGGGACTGCTGCAGATTTCTTTGTGGGCAGAAAAAGGCAGCAATGCATGCAGGGGCCCAGTAAAAAAGAGCAGCCTGCAGCGGTGGGAGAAACACAATGAGCGAGTGAGAGAGGGAGGAGTGAGTGAGCTCAATGGAGCTGTATCATGACTACTGCATATTTCTTTGTGGGCAGAAGAAGGCGGCAGTGCAGGCAGGAGCCCAGTACAAAAGGGCAGCCTGCAGCGCTGGCAGAAATGGAACGAGCGAGTGACAGAGGGGGAGTGAGCAAGCTCAACGGACTTGTGTCTGGACTGTTGTAGATTTCTTTGTGGGCAGAAAAAGCCACCAAATGAGGCAGGAGCCAGTACAAAAGGGCAGCATGCAGCGCCAGGAGGAACAGAATGAGCGAGTGAGAGAGGGGGAGTGAGCCACCTCAACGGAATTCTGTTGAGACAGCTGCTGGTTTCTTTGTGGACAGAAGAGGGTGCCAACGCAGGCAGGACCCCAGGAAAAAAAGCAGCCTGCAGCACCGGGAGAAACAGAACAAGGGAGTGACGGGGGCAGTGAGCGAGCTCAACGGACCAACGCAATGAACATTCGGCATTGACAAACGCTTGTTTATACAGGAATCTGCTCCTACCATGTTTTTTGATGTTTCTTGTCTAACCAGAATCTCATTAAAAACCTTTGTCAGTTCTGGAACTATCTGACGAAAAAATGACTTGCAGAATTCTGATGGTAGGCCATGCGGCCCAGGAACTGTATTATTTCTTAATTTCCCTATTGCTATTTTTACTTCTTCCTCAGTTATAACTGCCACTAGGCCTTGTGATTGGAGTGGGGTCAAAGGTGTCAGATCCAATTTCCCTATGTAACCCTTATAATTTTTAATTTCTGGTGGTGTGCTAAAGGTCTGCCTCACATACCTATCTATTATTCCCATAATCTCTTGTTCCTTTGTACACAGCTGCCCTAGTTCATTCTCCAAAGACCAAATAGCTTTGTTTTCTACCCGCCAATGGCAATCTTTGTAGGGGTGAAAGGTTTGTTTTTACTGGCTGTGCCAAACCTTTTTTCTTGTTGAACTGATTTTGCTGTGTTATACTGGTATTTGTACATTTCTTTCTTTATCTTTTGTGATTTGTTTACTATAGTCTTGCTTTGTAATTTCTGTGAGTGAAATCAGCTTATGAAGTTGTTTCCTTAAATTTAGGTATTAAAAATAGGAGTCTCTTGCCATTTTCCCTGAGGTTCTCTGATAAAACTTCTAAAAGTCATCTTTTGTTTCCTCCCACCATATTACTAAAGAGTCATATAAACGCTGAACAGAAATGCTGGCCTCCCAAAGCTGTAGAGCGGTTCTTTTAAACTGATCATTTTCTACCTGAGAAACATTTCTTTTCCAAGGTTGCTGTCCTCTGCTAGCACTAAAATAACTGCCAGATCATCTGAAAAAGCTAAATCCCTAGCTTTAATACTGTTAATCTCTGATTTCTTGGATATCAAGAAAAAATCGATTCTAGTCTGAATAGGGCCTCTGAAATATGTGTATCCACCTGTAGGGTATGCTGACCAGTATGCATCCTTTAAGGATGCTGTGGTTAAGATAGTATTCAATGCATTCGAGTCACAGTACATTTTATTTGTTTTTAAACCTCTGTCTGCTTGACTCAGACCACAATTGAAATCACTGCCCCAAACCACTTGTTTTGATGTGCATAAAAAAGGTTGGATCTTTTTGAGTAACTCTACCTTGAGAGCCTTCGTCTGGGGAGCGTAGGAGTTAGTGATCCTCAGATTCTTCTCTTTATACACTATATCCAATATTAATGCCCTGCCTGATTCTAAATGAACCAAGTGAGAAACTTTAAGAGAGGAGTTAGAAAAAAGGATTCCCGCACCATCACACAAATCCTGACCCTGGGACCAGAAAGTAACCGCTTGACACAATTTTTTGTCTGCTTGAGCAATCTCTTGAAAAGTTTTTACTCTTGTGTCCTGGATAAGTGTGATATCCGCCTTCAGATTCTGAAGTTCTGATAGGATCGTCAGTCTCCTGCTGTTCTTTTTTATACTATTTACATTAATGGAAATAAATTTAAGCATTAATAAGAACGGAAGAATTTAGAGCACCATCCATGTTCCTATTGCTGAGATCTGGTAGCCCATTATTTCTTCACCTGCATGCCCCCTTCCAGGCCTGAGGATGTTTCTTTTGCTGAAGCTATTGAGGAAGACTTAGATTCTGAGTCTGCTTCATTTGAAATGTCCTTCAGATCCTCCACTGTCAAAGGGCTATATTTGTTTTCTGCTACACATGGTTTCCCTTTTGTTAATTTCCATTCCTTCCCTTTTGCCCTGCCAAATTACCAGTTTACCTCTAAGTCTTTTTATACTGTCACTCTTTTGTACTCCTGGTCTTTAACATTTTTTGAGAGGCCATGACAGATTATATAGGTGTATTCTCATCTTCAATCATTTCATCACATGGGACTGCACCTTGAGTCCCAGTATCCTCCACAAGTTCTATAACCTCCATGTCTTGCTCTACACCTCGGTCTGTTCTCACCACATGACCTTTGTCCCCTGTGTTTTGGGTTATTTCTCCTGTGTTCACCGCGAGGGGATTCAAGCCAACATTTTCCTTCTCACTTCCCTTTTGGGTTTTAAGAGCCTCACCATATCCCTCCTCTAGGGGTGTTGAGCCTTCACTCTCCTTCCTTAACATTTTTTCTCTCTCTTTCTGCTGGTGAATTTCCTGCATCATTTTCTCAGATGCCTGTACACACCCTTTTTTGGGGGCTTGTGTTACTAAGGAGTCATGATACATTCCTTCTCCTGCATTATGTGAAGCCCAAGGACATTTTACGTATGAATGACCTTTCTCTTCACAAAGGTTGCATCGAAACTGATTACTACATGTCGCTGCAAAATGACCTGTCTCCAGACAATGGGTACATTTTGGGGTATCACAAACATTACTTAAGTGTAAACAAGACCCACATTTGTGGCATGATTTCGGCTGCCCTGGATAGAATAGAGATCCCCTGTCTCTACCCAGGAAAAAAACATTCAGGCAGGTGTACTATGCCACTATTTATCATAAATAGTTTACACTTTACTCTCCACCCTCCTGTCCAGAACTGTTCTGAGTCCATCATTGGGGTGGGGAGTTCCAATACCTCGCACCTCCTTTTCAGCCAGAAAAATATATCCCCTATGTCCACACCTTCATTTTTAAACATTATCGTTATTGTCCTCACAGCTGGTTTTGTTATGGGGATGGCTAGAAAAGGAGTCCATAAAGGGGTGTTTTTTAGGTTATTGTATTTTACCCAGAATCTATCCAAGGCCTCCACTGTTTTGAAACTCACATCACAGCTATGGTCATCTGTATAGATTAGGGCAAAAACTTCTGATGCATAGAATTTTAGAAAATCTGTAAACAGTTTGAGACCAACATATACCCTACCTGGGGGTAATTCTAAGCCTCCTTTATACATCAACCTTATAGCATTCCTTCTGGGAGCTAGTTCTCTTGCACTATTTTTAAACAGGTCAACCATCCTCAATAATGGCTTAAAAAAGGCTTGTTTCTTTGGGTCTTGCAAATTGCTCACACTGGACCCCATTGATAAGAACTCCTCATGACCCAATCTGCTTGGGGGAGGGGGAGAGCTCCCTGCCTATCCAATACACTTGCCATACTTGTAGGGGATTTATCACCTAAATTCCCTCTGGCATTCATAGATGTGTTTACAATAACATCAGGCTCCAAAGGATAAACAACTCTCTTTTCCCCACTAGGTGCTGCTATCTGCCGGCCACAACCTGCTACACCCCCACTAATGTCTTTTGTTATTTCCATAAAGGCATCATCAAAATTCACATCTTCCACTTCCATATTATTATGCATTTCCATATCTGATTCCATATGCATTGCTCTCTTTGGAGGAGATTTCACAATTTTACCGTAGCACTTATCTCTTTTTCTCAACAAAAAACTGTACCTTTGGGTCTGTTGGGTCCAGTTTCCAGGTCCCATTACCTTCTGGACCCCATCCTGCGCTTTGCAATGCCTTTTCTCCTGTTCATTCAGTGTAACAGTGTAAGCCTTGTGCCTTTGCACCTGCCGTGCAGCTCGCCAATTCTAACTTTTTTTATATCCCATATTTGGTTGTTTCGCTGTCGCCTTAGCACTCGATATATTACCACACTCGGTTTCTCCAGTTCACGGTTTCGATGCTCTGTACTCTGCGGTCGTTACCTCCGTTCACTCCATATTTTGTTGTTGCCTAGCAGTCGCATCACTATATCTGTCCTGCTCTGTAAACTGAGCCTGCCACGATGCACTATGCTGCCTAGGTTCATCCATTGCATTCTCTTCATTATAACCAGCAGATTCTGGTGTCTTATCCACCGGCGTTTGCATTTTATCCTTACCCTTTCCCTCTGGGACTGGATTTCGGCATTTCACTCAGTTGACTGATTTACTGTCTATATGCAGTGAGCCTGCATTCAGTATCAGTAGCTCCTGTACCTCTCCTGCATTTTCCACATTTTTTCCTTCGCATGAAAGCATCAGGGGAGAAAAAGTCACCGCATCCAAATCTTCAGTCTCTAGTTGAGGCGAGGTTGGGGAGGAGACCTGCTACCCAGCCTCCCTCACGTCCTTCTCCTCCAGCGGTTCACCAGGACTGTCCATCATGATCAGACAGCAGTGCCCCCTACCTACGAGTAGAGGAGTATTTATTAGTACAAAGACACAATGAAAACAACAAAGGAAATAATCATAAGAAAACAATACACTTTCAATTGTTAACATACTGTCAAATACATCCTATGCTTAACATACATTTGTTACATATAACCATGCTGTACAGCTTAAATACTTCATCCATACCTATTATTATCTTTCTATGTAATTTCCCCACTATCTATTATCTATGTCCACAACCTATGTTCTATATTCTTATTCCTCTATGAAGAATTATGCTTGGGGTAACATTCTTATACAGTTCTTCCATCTCTTTTTCCAAACAGGAGCTGGCAACATTGATTTATCATACAAACTCTGTCTGTATATTTCTGTCTATTGCCTGAATTACTCGTATAGGAGGAGTATCAACCTGTATAATAACATATTTGCATCTTGTTTGCCACTAATAAAATGTGTTGTATGTAAACACCAGCCTTATCGTGCCTTCATCCATATTACTAAGAGCATCCATATAGCCTGTCACAATCTGCTCATATGTTGGTCTGTTCCATGCCCTATTTTGCCATCTTTCTGCTAAAATATTCCAAAATACAGTAACCTATGAACAGTCCAATAAAAAAATGTTCCTGTGTTTCTTCTTGGTCATTACTTGCTTGATAGGGGCATATTCTTTTTTCCTTTTTCTTATGTTTGTGATTTCCTTTTACTCCCAGTCTCTGGTATACACACAACCACACGACATCCCACATTAAGTATCTCTCTACTCTTTCAGTGGCACCTTGACTTATATTTTTATATGTGATTGGAATACTATATACCTGTTCTTGTACAGTATAGTCCCATATAATGTTTTTCTATTTGGATTCAGTACCTGCGTCTTCTCCAACTTCCATTGCCTAATTTTAACCACTAGATAGTTAACATACTGGGGATATGATTGGGATTTTTTAAGTTTTAAGTGGTCCTGTGACCAGATCAGAAGTATAGGTTCTATCCAATACTGAGCTATTATCTTCCAAGTTTGTACCCCTGATGCTATATAGGACATCAAAGATGTATGCATATATATACTATAAATATAACTTTTTGGGTAGATGAGATTTAAACCTCCATCTTTGTAAGATCTGTATAATACTTTGCGCTTTATGGGGTTTAAGCAGCTACCCCACACCATTGGAAAGATTAAACTATAGATTTGTACTTCAAAATGTGCTGGTAGGGGATACACTGCACTTAAAGATGTGAACACGGGTAATATGAAAGTTTTGATTAGTGTGACCTTCTTATGTTTAGTCTGCTGCCATGATTTCCACCTTTGAACTTTTTTATCACATATCTGGATTTTCTGTGACCAATTTCTTTCCACCATATCTCCCTTCCCATACATTATTCCTAGTATCTCAATTTCTTCTTTTGTAACTTTAATCCCTTTAATATTATCCTGTGTACATGATGTGTCACTAATGGGATATGCCTTACTTTTTTGTTTATTAATAGTTTTCCCTGCTAGTTTTTCAAAATGTTCTATCGACGCTAATGCTTTACCCTCTGTTTGTATGCCTGGCATCAGTAAACAAATATCATCTGCATATGCAATGATATTATTTATTGGTCTGCAATCATATAGACATATGCTTTGTATCTCTTGGGCTTGCTGTATCATATGCAATACCAGATCAATACACAAAACATTCAACAGGGGGCTCATAGGGCACCCCTGTCTAATTTCCCTATTAATTTTCACCACTGGTCCCAGATACCCATTGATTAGTGGTTTTGTAGCAGCAATTCTATAAATTTTTTGCATCCACTTTACAAAATACTCTGGAATTCCATATTTAGTTAAGACTTGTCATAAATAACCGTGGGATATCTTGTCAAATGCCTGTTCCTGGTCCAGGCTTAAAATAATACTATCCATTTTATTCTGATTCCCCAATGCCACCATTTCACGTAATAAAAATAAGTTATCCTATATTCGCCTACCTTGGATTGAACAGGTTTGCCCTGGATCTATCAATTTTACTGCCACCTTTACCAATCTGAACGTTAGAATTTTCATTAAAATTTTCAAATCTACATTCATCATGCTCAGAAGCCTCCAGTTTTTTAGGTCCTTCCTTTCCACCTTTTTATGTATCAAAATCTGAATTGAAAGCCTTAATTGGGGTGCTATATCCTCCTCCCTTAGTATACTGTTATATACTACTTTAAGTATGTCTGTGATGTCATCCTTAAAAATTTTATAAATTCTGATGATAATCCGTCTGACCCAGGAGTGGTATTACATGTAATGATACAATCGCCTCCCCAATTTCAGATTCAGTTATAGGGCTACTCATGCAAATAGTATCCTCTTGAGAAAACACAGGATATCTATGGTCTGAAAAATAGTATTTAATTCATTTTCAATGGGATGATGTTCTTGGTACAGTAATGTAAGATACTGCACTACTGTATCCATAATGTCTTTGTTAGTTGTGACAGTTTTATTCTGCTGGGTATATAGTTCCTCTGTTATTCTGTGGTCTCTATGATTTTTACAGCTCTCATATATATTCCCTACTCCAGTTTTCCCAGGTGTTGCTATCCCATGCTTATATAATAAAGATTCAGATCTATTGTACTGCAGTTTCTCCATTTCTTCTTTAATACCATGTAATTGGACAAAATAGTCTTGATGTCCCTTGTGGATTTTATTCAGAATTTTATAGTACTGGGTCCTTAGAGTCAGGTATCATTTATATTTGGAGTTAAATTGCTGTGCTGCAATACATTTTAATATGTTTTGGACATCTTTCTTAGTGTGGTTCCACCATCAACTAAGATTATCCTCTAAAAAGGTGGTAGTTCTCCTGGCATCTAATAGGTCATGTATTTTAGCTCGATTCTCCAGTGTTATAATAACATTTTTGTTCATCTTCCAGTACCCCTTTCCTACTTTCAGATTCTCATTCTGGTTCAGGGTGACTTGAACCATTAATTGATCTACGTTTTCTATTGGTATTACATGTGCTGTCTGGACATGTAGATTACGAGATAAAAAAATTTAATCTATTCTTGGGGCAAAGTTTTTTCTATAGAAGGTAAATCCTCCCATTGTGTGTTTCTCTGTATAAGCATCTAGCAAATTCCTTTCAGCTATAATTCTATTCAAAGCATTGGAATCACAGTATTGTTTTCTATTGGCTGAAATATCAGAAATGGGACAGTTAAAATCACCTGCCCAGATTAAATGTCTTGTAGTCATTAAATATGGCTTAATTACATTAAATAACTCAATCATATCCTTCTTAGTTTGTGGTACATATGCATTTGTTACCCTCCACACCATATTTGTATATATGAAATCTAACATCAAAGCCTTCCCTGGTAAAATATCCACCAATGTTGTTACAGTATAAGTATAATCCTCAAAAATAATTCCTACCCCATCACAACGTTCTAACCCCATTGAGTAAAAGGAAAGTACCCATGCCCAAGCCCTCTTAGCTAATATCACATCCTCATTAGAATGAAGTCTTGTGTCTTGCAATAGGAAAATATCAATATTACATTGTTTAATAATAGAAAAAGTCACAAGTTTTCTTCTATTGTTCTTTATACTGTTAGTATTCAAGGTTGCAACTTTCAAGTAGTAGGACGTGTCCATGGTGTAAAGTCCAGCAGTGTGTTTCTCACTTTAGTCCTATCTCCCTTTTTTGTTTAGGCATGTGCTTCTTTGAGTTCTGTAGCCTAAAGTTTTCTGGGTTTTCTGATGTGCCTTTGTTACTTTCTGTGATAATGATTTTACATCTGAATCTGAAGACATTCCATGTTGTGACGAGACAGTAGTGGAATGTTTGGATTCCATGTCTGGATCTGTTTGAGAAGGTTGCAAGATGCCATATTTATTAGCTATAGGAATTGTTTTTGAAATTGTGGCCACTGGTTGCAGCTTTTTGCACGGAGGTCTTTTTTTTGTCACAGTTTGAAAGGTATCGGGGGGGGCATGATATTAGTTATAATATTTAACCTGTTTCATAAGTGCAATAACCCACTCTAGTCATAGGGTTATGGTGAATTAATACACCTCCTGGGAGCTGAAGGACATGCAGCCTTCAGCCTCATTCCTCACAATGCACCTGAGGTGTTAAATTCAACATAACTCAATGTCATGTTGTGGATTATAGTTTACAAATCTTTTTGTTTGTTTTTAATTGTTCCCGAACATTCTGCATCCTTTCCACTAATATATATATATTTTCATTTCTACACTTTATTTACACAAGACAGCCCAGCTGAGATGCGACGTCTTGTTTCTAGTGTGGTCCGGCTTCTACCCATTTCCATATCTTGGTGGACCAGAGCACTGGGAGGTTAAGTGACTTGCCTATGGTCACACAGTGTGTATTTGACTATTTGACTCTTGTGGCATTTAAACCTGTGATGTTCCCAAGCTGGCACTCTAACCACTAGACCACACTGCCTCCTTTCACTCTGCACTATGAAAAGAAATGTCTGACAGACATACTTTAATTCAACTTCCTTTTGCCACGTGTTTATAAGTGTACCCCCAATTTCCAACTGATATTGCTGAAGTATTTACTTACTCCACTCCTCCAATGTTGTTTCTTGGCATTTTATCCAATTTATTTTATATTACAGCGTTTAGCACTTCTTTTTTTTTATTTGTAAGTTACAAACAGGAAAGAATGTTGATTGAAATATCATAGGTAGGTTTCATAGGTATAAGCAGAGCAAAGAAGACACTAGTCCATACTGCTCGCCACATTCTGCCTAATTATAACCTTGTGTTTCATTTGCTATCAGGTACTTGTCCAGTCTATGTTTAAATTCATGCACACTGTTACTTGCCACTATCTCGACTGGCAAGCCATTCCAGATAGGCAGTACTCTCAGACTAAACCAGTGTTTTCTCCTCTTTGATTGATATCTCTATCCAGCCAGCTGTAATGGGCGTGCTCTGGTATGATAATTCTGTTCCCTAAGTATGAGCCCCAGCTTTTCCCATAGCCCTTCATCTGTGAGCGCCTTATAAACCATGCACATATCTCCCATTAATCTATGGAATTCCAGAGTGTACATCCCTAGTTCAGATAGTTTCTCATGGTATTCCTTATCCTGTATCTCAGTGATCATCCTGGTTGCTCTCCTCTGCACTCTTTCCAATTATTTAATCTCTGTTTTGTACCCAGGAGACCAAAACTGGGCACAATATTCCATATGTAGTCTGATCAATGACCCATAGAGAGGAATTGTCACATCTCTTTTCCTACTCTTGATGTGTCTATTTATACTGCTCAGTATACCACTGGCAGTCCTGACCACCTGACTACAGTGTTGTTTATACTGGAAATCATTTGAAACCCTAATGCCTAGATTCCTTTCATCTGTGACCTTCCTTAATGTCTGCTCATGTAGTTCATAGTCCATCATGTTGTTTTTCTTCCCACAGTGCATCACTGTACAATTATTGGTATTGAAGGATGGTTTCGACTCTTGTGCCCATGCCTCCATTTTGGATATAGCAATCTGCAGATTGTGCATGTCCCTGTTATTATTAATAATGGTGACTATCCTGTTGTCATCAGTGAATTTTGATTCCCATACTTCTCCCCCACCTGTCATTGAGTGGATATAGATGTTAAAAAGACAAGGCCCTAACACTGATCCCTGGGGAACGCCACTCCTTACCTCAGACCAGCCTGAATATGACCCTTTGATGTAAACCCTTTATCTTTCTATTGCTTAGCCATGAGGCTACCCAGCATGTTATGTTGCCTTGGATGTTATGCTCTATTAGTGCATCCACCAGTTTTTATGCTCTATTAGTGTGTCCACCAGTTCCCCATGTGGTGCCTTATCGAAGGCCTTTGAGAAGTCCAGGGATATGACATCCACTGAATTACCCCCATCCAGTGCTCTGCCAGCATTTCCATAAAACTCCATGAGATTTGTTTGGCATGAGCAGCCCTGCTTAAAACCATGTTGGGTGTAATCTATATTCCCCTGCTTGGTTCAAGAAATCCACTATATGCTCCTTTATTACCCCTTCCAGGACCTTCCCCAAGACTGTGGTCAAGCTTACTGGCCTGTAGTTTCCCACATCCTGCCTTGATCCCTTCTTATAAATAGGCACATTTGCCATACACCAGACATCCACAACTTCACCCCTCTCCAATGATACCTGGAACAATGCTATCAATGGTTCTACCAGTACCTCCACCAACTCTCTAAGCACTCTTGGGTGAACCCCATCTGGGCCCTGTGATTTGTTTGGGTTAGGCTTCAGCAGTCTTTTCTTAATGTTCTCCACTTGTAATATAATTCTATTCTCTGTGGTGTCTACTTGGTGTTCTTTAGTCCCCTGTGTTTTTGTATTATAAATCGATGTAAAATAATTATTATATTGTTCCACCATTTTTGTGTTATCATTCACTAGGTTCCCATCCTGATCTTTTATTGAACGTATAGTTTTTGCTCCCCCCTTTTTTATGGCTGTGGGCAGAGCCTACAGCCATTTTGCTATCTGTAGCTTGAAAATTGAGTTTTGTGGAACTCATTTTTTGGACATTTCAATGTATTCTTTCACATCTACAAATCACTATAACTAAAATAAAATAATCCCTTCTTTCTGTTTAGAATGTTGGAGACATAACTCCAAGCTGCTTATATAATGGCCATTAGGAAATTGAAACAGCTTGTTAAATATTGGTTGCCTATTAAACTGGAGATTTGTTTACCCCCTTCGAAAAGCAACAGCTTGCACATTTAAATGATTAGCATTTAAACATTTTTTCTATTAATTCAGTTGGGGATGAATATCTTTCAAGAAAGATTCAAACCTCATAAATGTTACCCTTTCTCAGCAAATTCTGTGAAGATTTATACTGTTTTTAACCTCTCAGGACCTATCTGATAAAATGCCAGGTCTTCAGTGAACTACCCTAAAAACATAAATTTCTTTTTGATATGAAAGGGCTGTGACCTGCTTCCCAAACATAACAGATAAGAACTACTGAAATCTCTTATAGTAAGAGAGAGAGTGTGTGTGTGTGTGTGTGTGTGTGTGTGTGTGTGTGTGTGTTTGAGCGAGGGTTGGAGAAACAGACAAACTCTACACAAGGGAGACCTCATCGAATGAATTAACTGCTGACAAACCATGAGTGATACAGAAGCAAATGATTTTATACCTTTTATTGCACCAAACATAGATGTGACAAAAATAACTTAGACCATTTATAAAATTCCTGATCAAACAACTGCAAACAAAAGACTGTTTTTTGTCATTTTATAGTATGATATACTGAGTGTGTATTTACTGAGTTGTTGGATTGGGGACTTGATAAAATAATAACATTTACTTAACTCATTCAAGATTCCATCAGGTGGACAGAAAAAAGTCTATGAGAATTTGTCTGAAAACTAACAACTATAAGATGCAAAAATAGCATGTGTGTACATATATATATAATATATATATATATAGAGAGAGAGAGAGAGAGAGAGAGAGAGATAGATAGATAGATAGATAGATAGATAGATAGATATTTATACAATGGAGGTGAGAGCAAAATGAGTGGGATAACTTCAGTTATTTCCACTGCAGTGAAATAACAGGATGACGTCACCGGAGTTAAAATAACTTACAAATATACCTACTCTGCCGATGTCATCACTCACTCACTCACTCACTCCAGCCTGCATGCTAAATTGAACTTCTCCACAAATCTGTTTCTCACTGCTACTTGCAAGTAACTCAGTTAACACTGCAAAGAACATTCAGCTGTTTCCAATAGTGTGCATAAAACCCCCAACCCATGACTATGCTACTGTCATTTTCAAGAAAGCTTGCATTCTAAGTAACAGTGCCTCCTTGTTTATATTTATCACTGCCACAGTACTTGCAAGTAACTCAATTAACATTGCAAAGGACATTCAGCTCTTTCCCATACTGTGTGTAAAACTCCCAGCCCTTGACTATGCTACAGCCATTTTCAAGAAAACCTATATTCTAAATCATAGTGCCTCACAGTTTCTGTTTCTCACTGCTTGCTGACACTAACTCAATTAGCACTGCCAAACACATTCACCTGTTTCTCATAGTGTTTGTAACACTCCCAGCCCATTCAGAAACACTTACACACACTCAGAACACACACAAACAGTGCTCTCAGTATAGAGTAATGAGCTTTGAACAAGCTTGTTTCATCTAGCTCACCAGACCTGGGTTTGATTCTCACAATCTCCACTTCCACACTGCATGACTCAGAACAAGTCACTTAAGTGCCTAATGCTCCCAAGTCATCTCTAGAAACTTACCCAGTTACCAAACACTAAAATAAAAAAAGCAGAGTACACAGGAAAAGGATGCAACCACCCCCCAAAAAAATAACACTTTTGAAGCTCCTACCCCATTGTATAAATAGTACACATGATGTGCAGATTGTGGAATATGGAAAATATTGTCACTCCTGCAGAGTGAGCTGTGCCTTCAGCACTCAAGAGAATACAGAGCTCACACAGGAGTAAGAACATTTTCCATATTCCACTCCTGCCCGTCATGTATCCCATATATATATATATACACACACATAAATGTCTCTGCTTGCAATAAATTTGTTTACAGGCATTTTTAATATCTTTTGAAAGATTGTCTGACTTGTGGTTACTAATTTTGAGTACAGTTCATGAAATAATGAGCTTGATATTTGTTATTTCATTGAGTCCCCCATTATGCCTTATGCATAGCAGATACATCCAAATCATTCCAAGGTCATTGTGACATATAACATTAATACTGAGCAGAAAATCAGAGCTCTTTTCCTAATAAAAGGCTGCTGATATAATAAAAAACAAAGTCATAAATAAAGAATGAGTGGCTTATGGAAAAATTTACAGGGATTTATACAGGGATTTGATTCTGCCTTTGTGGGGAAAACACAGGGAAATGAGGGCTTCTTACAGAGTAATGGTTATTTGGATCTGGGAGCACTGAATATTTCTTATCCTATATTTTGAATCCTGGATAAGGCAAGGGAAATGCTACATCTCATTGTCACAGGGATGTTAATTTACACATTTTTACAATGTATTTACTCAGGCTGTCACAGATTAGATGCATTATCTTGTTTTCAGTGGGGTCATGATTTTATCATTTTTATAATGTATTCAGGCTACCTAGTCCAGGGCCCCCATATTCAAAGGAGATATGCAGTGCATTCAGTGGAAAAGGGAGATGTGCCACTCAACTCCAACAATGCGCAACAGCATGATAGTCAAATGTGAGGGGTGTGCCAGCCACAAGGGAATGGGCCAGGGCACACACAAATGGTATGCCATTCAAGTCTATCAAGTATAGCGCAGTGGTCTAAGGCTTTGAGCTGCAAATCTGGTGACATCCAGCAGACTAGACCTGGGTTTGAATCCCACAGCTTCCACTTGCATACTGTGTGACCCTGAGCTAGTCACTCAACCTCCTTGTGCTCCCAGGTCGCTCCTGTAAAAAAGCTTTCAGCTTAGTGTGCTATACCTGGTTAAACAACTAAATAAAAAAAAAAGTTGAGTGGGGCAATCCCATGCATACGCTGTGCTGCAGCATATTCAGTGGGAATGTGCCCCTCACAGTCCAGAGCACCATGGCCCACAGTTGGGCCATGAATAGCTGGCCTAACCTAGTCAGCCACCCACAGGAAGGCTGCAGATGTGCACCCAGGTGCACAGCAGCATGGCAGCCCTGATAGACTAGAGGTACCCCCTTTCCATCCACAATCTAGCCAACTCCATCCTTGAAGAGCTCCATAGTGTAGGGCCTCCCTCCCAGACCCAATTGCACCAGAAGAAACCATGGTCCATATCCATAGTCTAGAGGACTCCCATCCACCACCCCTGTACACAGACACCCTAACTCCCCCAGTACCCAACCTGTTGCAAAGAGTGGAACAGCCCCGTACACCCTGCCGTGGCCAACCATTGACTGTACTGAACCCGAGCTGGGGACCTGCACTCTGGAATTACCCAACTGTCTTTACCATGCATTGGGGCACCATGGCAGCTGCGGATCCATCAGTGTATGCAGCTGTGCGTACGTCCCTGGCAAACTGAAGAGGGAATTTACATACCTCCAATGCATACCTTGTCAATACTGTATCTTCCCGCTGTCATACACCACTGCAAATACACACTCTCCCCTATTCCTCTGTGTAACATACCACCCTCTGGACTTCTGAAGTATCCCAGGTGCCATGGGGTGAGGTATCCTGTAATGCCATTTGCAGTGTACGCTTCAGACTATAGATAGTTCATCCACAGTTCCCCAATTGTACAAACGAATGGGAGATTGACTGTAACGTGCCGGTTTTGGGACATGTGTGAGTAGGTACAGCATCAGCTGTCACCCACACTGAGCAATGCTATGGCACCAGGATGATGGATCTGCATGTGAGTGCCTGTGGAGTATGGCCACTGGGTGTTATCACCCACACACAGCTTGTGCCTATATATAACACATTCCAGCATCATACTGTGAGTGCTCTGCCACCCACCAATAGAGTGGTATGATCCTATTACAGAGCCAGTCACTGCAATGGGATGGGCTGGGGAGGCAGAGAGGGGGTTGTCTGTGCACCATTGAGGGAGAGCGGGGGCCATTACACTATGGACATGGACTATGGGTGTATTCAGGTGCAATTAGGGATGGCATTGGGGTCCCTACAATATGGAACCGATAGATCCTGGACTCCAGTACGATTGTGGATGGTGGAATGGGTGGGGGATGCTACTATACCACTAGAGGCTTCAAGGCCTGTCCCACATGGGAGCGATCGGGGTCGGGGCTTGGGGGCAAGAGCTGCTCTGCTGCGTTCATCCCCATGCCAACATGCAAATGGGCTGGTAATGAGCATGCACAAGGCCCCTTTGCACCTTGCATGCTCAATTAGTTCATTTGCATTCCTGGGCTGAATATCTCCCATGGGAGCTGTGGTGCATACCAGTATGTGCCACGCATTCCCCCTGGAAGGTATTCTGTTAGGGTCACCCTGGATGCACCTGACTTGGCAGCCGCCTGCACTGCGATTCCCGTCCAGGGTCACATTTTCAGCAGGAACGGTGAAGCCCACCAGGATGAAGCACAGTGTCAATGGTTTACTGCATGACAAAAGGGATTAACTCCCTTTGAAACTGCATTGTTTGCTGCAGTAACTCTACTGCAGAATTCTGCAGTGCTGAACTTCATCCTGGTGGGTTCACTGTATGCACACCCTGTACCGGTGGCACATTCTCATTGAGTGTTGTATCAGTGCCAACTGGCGCACCCTCTTTGTGCAATGCATCTTTCTGCTTGTGCATCGATCTGACACTTAATATATTCCCCTAGATGTAAAATATTGTTTTCAGTGCATTCTGATTTTACACAATGCAGCATAATATTGTGTAGATGTAGAGCTCCACTGAAAATAAGATGCCATTTCTTCTGTGAACTATCCAGGCTAAATATATAGCAATCAGCAGGCATATTCTAGGAAAACACATTGTAAAAATGTGTAAAAGGAAGACCACATTGAAACTGCCTCTCCACAGATCTGCATTGTGCAAATTCATTAGAAATAATGGGTAAAAGCATCCCAAAAGCTGTCCACAGCCATATTGGCTTTGACCAGAGTTTGTTGTTACTGATATAACTATAAAATGATTTATGATTATCCTTAACTTTACTAGCCAGTTTCAGCTCATGTCTCCTCCTTGAACTACTAATTGCTTTTTATGTTGCTTGCACGCATGTGCAAGAAACATAGTGCCATCATCAGAGATTTCGGAGGTGTGTCACCTCCTCCTCCAATTCAGTCAGTGAGCTGGCAGGCATGGCCCCTGTAAGCCAATGCATTTTGGAGCTCTGTCTATGACAGCTCAAAATGCGAGTACTCTCAGATTGAAAGGAGCTACGCTCAGTGAGCAGAGATGAAGCGTAGCTCCCCACCACGCAGGTGTGCGCCCCACCACGTGCACTGTGTAGCCGGCAGGTGCCCAATCCCGTCGGCTGAGCTCGTCTCCCCAGTTGTAGGTGCCATGCTGGGAGCCCACCCAGCGTGGCAATCAGTCCATAGGCCGAAGGGTGCCCAATCCTCGTCAGCTGACGCCCCCAGCGTCCTTGTGCCATGCTGGAGCCCACCCCAGCGCAGCAAGCGATCCCAGCGTCTTTTTTTATTTTTAACCTGAAAATGGAACGGATCTCGCAGAGCGCGTCTCCACCCCCTCCCACAACCCGCACCACCCACTGCGCACCCAGCCTCCCCATGCCCCCCTCACCCCATACTTACCTCCAGACTCCGGCGCGATGATCTTCGGTGGACCGGGAACACGTCTGCACTCTTCAAAGCCGACCGCGAACTGAGGAAATGCCGGTAAGCTGTATAATGGCCTAGATAGGGGTTTCAACTTTGTTGCATATCTCAGGCATTTTGGGAATTTTGCGCAAATTTTCAACATGGGGTTTTGGGACCCTTCTCATGACTGATGTCACTGTCATGGCGCGTTTCAGGCCGAAGGGTGATTTGTCAGTGACTCGAAATCACCGCCGGGCCTGAATACCACCATGACAGTGACATCATTCATGAGAAGGGTCCCAAAACCCATGTTGAAAATTTGGTGCAAAAATTCCAAAAAATGACTGTTTTACGAGCGTGCGTTGCACAGTTCCTACGCAGGCTCGTAAGTTCACAAAATTTCAATATTTTCACTCCAGATTTTCAACATTGCCATTTTACCACACCTTCTTATGAGTAGTATAGCTGTCATTTTTCACATCTCACCCAAAATGTGTTTCCGCCCATGTAGCGCAGAATGGCGCATTCGGTGTGCGAAATCAATGTACGGGACAAATTAAGAAAATCACAGTGACACTGTTCATGAGCAGAGGTCTTAAAATGGCTATGATGAAAATTTGGTGAAAAAATTCCTAAAAATGACTGTTTTACGAGCGTGCGTTGCGCAGTTCCTACGCAGACTCATAAGTTCACAAATTTTCAATATTTTCACTCCAGATTTTCAACATTGCCATTTTACCACACCTCCTTATGAGCAGTACAGCTGTCATTTTTCACATCCTGCCCAAAATGTGTTTCCGCCCATGTAGCGCACAATGGCGCAGTCTGTGTGCAAACTCAATGTATGGGACACATTAACAAAATCACAGTGACACTGTTCATGAGCAGAGGTCTTAAAATGGCTATGTTGAAAATTTGGTGAAAAAATTCCTAAAAATGACTGTTTTACGAGCATGCGTTGCGCAGTTCCTAGGCACGCTCGTAAGTTCGCAAATTTTCAATATTTGCACTCCAATGACTTCCAAATACCTAAACATCACATAGAAGCAGGCAACATTCGGCATTGACAAATGCTTGTTTTCATTTCCTTTAGCATTTTCCTGTACTCTTCCCAGTTCCTTGAATGTCCACTTCTCCTGGCCCTCATGAATGCCTTCCTTTTCTTATCAATCAGCCTTATGACTCTGGGCATCATCTATGTGGGGTTTTTCCTGTCCTGTTGTATTTCTTTTTTGTGGGTATATGTTTGTTAACCAAAAATGTAATTTTGCCATTTAGAATCTCCCACATGTCCTGTAGGGGTTTTGTTTTCAAAGTCTCTTTTCCAGTTCCACCTCTCAATATCTGTCCTTAATTTGTTAAAATTGGCTTTGTCATAGTTCCTGATCTCCACACTACCTGAAGTTTCTGCCATTTGCCCAACCACATTAAATCTAACCATGGCATGGTCACTTGAGCCAAGAGGGGTGGTTACCCTGCATTGTTGTATTTTGTCACCCATGTTACTTAGTAGCTGGTCTAGTATGTTTTCCCCCTTGTCTTGTGTAATACGTATTGCTCCAACCCTGCTAAATTAAATGTTTCCATGTATTGTAGCTCAGATGTAGACCTTGCTTTTTTATTCTCCCAGTCAATGCCCGGAAGATTGAAGTCCCCTAACAGGATAATATTGTCCGATATATTCAGGGATTCAAGAAATTAAAAAAATAACTCATCTTCCTGTTGGGTAAGTGAAAATGGTCTGTACAGTACCCCATGATGATTTTAGGACTACCTGTAGGGGGTAATTTTAATCCAAATATGCTCTAATCCTACCAAGTTGGTAACTTCAATGTTTTCGGATATAATATTCTCTGCCACATAAATGGCTACCCCTTCCCCTTTTATTTAGCCTGTTCTTACTGTACAAGTTCTAGCCAGGGATATGCCTGTCCCATGTATCTTCGCTAGCCCACCAAGTCTCGGTTATCACACATATCTGAATGTCCTCTGTGTGTAATATATAAACAAACTCATCAAACTTTTGTGTTAGGCTTCTGGCACTTAAGAATAGGCATTTCCAGTTTGGGGTCTGTTTTACCTGCCCATTTCTTTTGGTTATCATGCCTGTTTCTACGGGTACCAAGTTACCTCCCCCTTGCCCCTCATAATTTAGTTTAAATGCATGTCGACTGCTTGTTTGATTTCCTGTGCCAGTAGTCTGCTCCCTTGTCTGCTTATATGTAGTCCATCGTGCCCAAAGAGCCTAGTGTCCAGAAAACTACCCAGTGGTGTATAAAAGTCATCCTTTCCCTGTGGCACCACTTTCTCAATCAGCCATTTAGCTGCCTGATGTCCCATGTTTTGACTGCACCTGCTTTCAGGACTCAGAGTACCTCTGAAATTACAACTTCACAGCTGGCAACTTTTAAAGCCCTACCTACTTCCTTAAAACCCTTTGAATATCCAGCAGTTTCCTTTTCCCCACATCATTCACCCCTACATGCAAAACAGTTTGTCAGTGTTGTTCAAAAATCCCAGCAGGAGTTTCCTAATATCTCCTATCCCAGCCCCTGGTAGTGTACTAACCGTCATATATTCATTTCTGTCTTTGCAGAGAACCCTGTCCATACATCTGATCACTGAGTCACCAATCACAAGTAGCTCTTTAGTGGTTCTATGTGATCTTGGTTTCACCTTAGTAGCATTTTGGCCCAGTTCATTCTTCCCTCCTTTATAGATACTTGGTCATCTTTTAACTGCTGATGGTTGGTTCCTTCTGGTGATGTACTATCCTCCTGTTCCAACCTTTCATCTAATATACCAAATCTGTTTTGTGTATATAAAGGTACTGTGCCTCCTATGTTCCTCCTCCCCTTTTTGATACCCTTTTGTACCATGCACCAGCCCTCTATCTCATTATCTGTCCTGTCCTTTGGTCCTGCTTGCATCAATATGCCCTCCCTCACAGCTTCATTTTTATTTCCTTTTATATCATGCAGTTCTCTGTCATCTATGTCCTTGTTTTCTATAGCTGAATCAATAAATTGTTATAATACATTGATTTCCATCTGTAACTGCACCCTTTTTTGCAAAGTTACAATTTCACCACGTAATACCTCTATCAGAGTACATTTATCACAAATGAATTTGTCCCTATGCTCCCCCTCCGTATACATTTTACATGCTCTACAACACCTCAGGTTGTTCCTCTTAAGCTCTGTTTCTTCACCCCTAAAATACCTGATGCAATTTCTTTATGAGCTATACCACTTTTATTTCCACCTCGCAGAAGCATTTTACCTGACAGAGGCCCAGAGTGCTGTCCCAGTCCCCAGTCGTCCACAGCGGACACAGATGACATGCACTGAGATGCTTGTGTCTCCATGAGTGGCCCCATGCACGCTTGCCCCGCTGGCTGAGGGGGACCTTAAGAGCCGCCCATACCGGAGGTAGCACCACTACCTGCTTCCAGTTTCAGCAATGATTTAAAAGAGTCTAATGGTCCAAATAGCTATCTACTTTCAGCCCTAAGGACTCTTATGCACCACATTATTGATGGTGCTTTAGGCTACGTTAGTGCTTGCAAGAAATTACAACAGATATTTGTGTGAGGGCTGTGGGTGGCCCTCCACTTTCCCACAATGCCCTGGAAAGGATACCATGAGTACCTTAGTGCCTAGAGAGGATTGGCTCACCAGCCACAGTCCTCCTCAGTAGTCCGGTGAAAATTACTGCCCCAAAATGCTAGGTCCACTTGTTCAGCTCACTGCAACACATTTCTCCCTGAGGTGTATACTCCACAATACTAATTGCTGTGATATATCATTTCCAGGAGAATCAGCCAGAAAGTCATGGGTGCTAATCCCACACCGGAATTGAACATATGCCATAAACTGTGGCACCTGAGTGCGGTATTAAGAGGATTCTGTACTGTTGGGATGTGTCATCCTCTAGATGAGATGTTAAATAAAGCCCAAGCAGAATGTTACATCCAGCATTTCATAAAAAATAACTCTTTGGAAGCCTGAGGATTTCTTAAATTTACCCATGGTTTCAGTGCTTTGATAAGCTTAGAGTAGCATAGCATAAGCATAGAAATTCTTGAACCCTAAACTTGTCTCAGCTTTTCTGAATCTTGATTGCTAATAACAAACTTTGTTCTGGGAAACTCCTGGACATTTAGTATGAGGTACTTGGAGTATGGGATAAGCAGAGAAACAGGACAATATGATTTACATTTTTATCTGATGTTATGGGCACGTCTAACCTTCAGTTAGTATGTGAGGCCTCCTCTGCCCATCTCTGGTGCTGTCCTGATTGGTATCCGGTTAGAAATAAAAGAACCCTAGGCACTTTTGCAAGAGTAAGGGAATTTTCCGCAGTGTCTTTTTTCAAAACTGACATGCAGTTGACATGGAATTAACATAATACTACAGTCAGTCAAAAATAACAACTGAAGTAATATAGTATAGTGGTTAAGAGCACTGAGCTATTAACCTGGAGTATTAGGTTTTAAACCCATAATCACCATTTGCATATTGTGTGCCTATTAGCAACTCACTTAACTTCTCTGTGCTCCCAGAATGCACCTGGAAACAAGTCTCAGCTTAGTGCATGTTTCCTGGTCAAAAATTGCAGCAAAAAAGAAAGCCCCTTCCCTTAGTGTTAATTAATGCAATTGTCTAAAGCTGTATGTGGGTACTGATTTTGTGAAACGGCTGTTACTATACTTTCACAGTCACTTCACTACCAGTCTCTCTTTGTTTTTATGCACTTAAGGATGAATCTACTACTGAATCATGACAGTCAGTCTCCCGTACTCCATAAGCTCGAGTTTAGGAGACAGACTGTCAGAAGACCGACAAGGTGTTGGTGCAGTGTGGGGAGGCAAGTCCCCCACACCCCCTGTAGCTAAAATAACCAACTCCAAGGGGGAACTGACCTTGAAGTAGGTTAAAATAGTTTACGGGGGGGGGGCAAAAGAATGCCACACAAAAGCATAGACCTGGGAGTAGAACCTGGGTCTGAGCACACTGGTGGCCAAGCTGCTAGTGGCTTAGCCCACCATGCCACTGGAGCAGCTCAGCCAACCATTGGATTTTTCCTCTTCTTGTGGTGCATGGCTAGAGGCAGGGTAGCAGTTCATCACATCCTCTACATTACCCCTGACAGCACCAGCGTCAGTCTGTCAGGCAGGTGTGTGTCGGGCAGCCGAACTCGGGATCCTGAATGTTGGGACCCCGACTTTTGTCTTTTCATCATACTCCCCTTAAGGATACAATGTGTATGAAAAGTGCTATATAAATAATAGTTCCTCCTTTTCCTCTGCTTCTTCTTCTTCCTTTTCCTCTTCTTCCTTTTCATCTTTTTCCTTTTCCTCTTCTTCCTCTTCCTTGTCCTCTTCTTCCTCTTTCTTTTCTTCTTCCTATTCATCTTCCTCTTCTTTTGTCTTTTTCTTCCTCATCTTCCTCTTCTTTTCCTCTTCCTATTTTCCTCTTCTTCCTTTTCATCTTCTTCTTCTTCCTCTTCCTCTTAGCTCTAACTCTATATGGTTCAACATGGACTTGGGACAAGTAAGCCCTCTTCAAACACTTAAGTCCTAGATTTCAGAAAGGCAGACTTCAGCCAGATAAGGGAGCTGATCTGGGACAAGTTAGTCAAAGTGGACAGCATCAGGGATATGGAGGAAAGATGGGGGAAGGGCAATCAAGAGGTCTATTCTTCAGGCAACAAAGTCTTACATGAGAATGGTAATCCAAAGAAAAAAGTGCAAGAGTCAAATATGGTTCTTTGGAAAGAGGACATCATAATCTACCTAGAGAGCAATGGACTCCAAGATAGTAAACAGCATGGGTTTGTGGCTGAAAAGTCTTGTCAGACCAGCCTAACAGTATTCTTTGACTGGGTAATGAGGGTAGTGGATAAGAGCCATGCTGTGGATATACTCTACTTTAGTTTTAGCAAGGCTTTCAATATGGTGCCTCACAGAAGGTTGCTGAAGGACTGGGCTGAAGAAGCTAGAGGATCCAGGTACAGCAAAATGTGATAGAGTTTGCAGAAGCCCCCCCCCCCCCCTTCTATGTTTAGGCAACTTGAGTTATTTTTTCTTTCTTTCCCCTGCAAAGACTACTGCAGTAGTCGTCTTTACTGTTCTTCTCTTTTCTGTATTTCACTTTCTACTCGTGTGGATTTGGCCACCCACTCGAGTATCTTTGTGCCTCTGCCCTGTTCCCCTCTGTTTTCCTATTTCTTTTCCACCCCACCTAGTTGCTGCTGAAATGCTCTGTGACACCTTCTTGTGCGTTCCCTTATGTGCAGCTTCATCACATCTAGTAGTGCCAGTTCCAGCTGTCGAAAGCATTTATGGACAGCACTGTTGAAAGAATAAAAGGAAGGGGTACGTCCCCTTCCACCTGTTTAAAGCAGAAACGTTCATTTACCTTGTAGTGCATTCTCCATGTGGATCTGCTTTGCATCCCAGAGCTCTCCAGCACGAATGTGAGAGGTGAACAGACAGCTCTCCAGCACAAACATGCAAGCGGTAAAAACAGTCTCCCTGCACGAACGTGCAAGAGTCTCCTGTACAAACGTGCGTGTCAGGCTGACTAAAACTTCTCTGTCTGAAGTTTTCTACTGCCTGCACGATGACCTTGTTCTTTTAAGAGCCTTTGAGTTGTTTTGGGGCTGTCAAATGTCTATCTCGGTGCAACCCCCGTTAGTGCCAAAACACAACCTGAGAAAGGTTTTGTTACACAGATTAGGGGAGGCAATTGGGACAGCTGGGACACAAACTCCCCTCTGAGGTTAAAAGGAAAATAAAGGGCATAAAATAAAGATAAGGAGGTTTAAGAGCCTCCATTGCAAAATACTGTTGTGATATGGTCTGCAGTGCTTTTCACCATAAAGAATAAATAATAAAAAGTAACAGCAATGTTTTTCACCATAAAGAACAAATAACAAAAGGTAAAAACATCTGGAAATGAAATATAAAAGAAGGACAAACTAATGTAAAGGTGCAACAGTTCTGGATAGCTGTCTTTCTTTCTTTCTTTCTTTCTTTCTCTCTCTCTCTCTCTCTCTCTCCCTCTCCCTGGGAGTGGACATGTTCAGACATGTTCAGACCTGTAGACCTCGCTGTGGGAAATGATCCTCTGGGACTGCCTCCTAGGGAGCCAGCAGCCCCAACCTGAGGCTACTTAAGGTGCGGCATGTGTCCATCACCAGGAGGTGGGAGGAGCTACATGGAAACATAGAAACATAGAAGCTGATGGCAGATAAGGACCACAAGGCCATTCCAGTCTGACCAATTTTTCCACTATATGAATGCGCCATTGGTCTTTACTCTGTCAATGGTCTATCTATTCATACTCATCTGCATTACCCCCTTATGCCTATCCCATTCCTGTTTGAAGCCCTGCACTGTATTCAGCTCCACCATTTCCTGAGGTAGGCCGTTCCATGCATCCACTACCTTTTCTGTGAAAAAGAACTTCCTCACATTACCTCTTAATCGGCCTCCCTCTAATCTCATGCTGCGTCCTCTTGTCTGGCTATTTTTCTTATATAGAAACATGTTAGACTCGTTCACCTTGTTAATGCTCTTAAGATGTTTGAATGTTTCAATCATATCACCTCTCTCCCCCTCCTTTTCTCTAGAGTATACTTGTTGAGCTCCATTAATCTGTCCTCATATGTTTTCAGATGCAGTCCTTGCACCATTTTGGTTGCCCTTCTCTGGACTGCCTCCATTTTGTTAATGTCTTTGTGCAGGTGCGGCCTCCATTACTGCATGCAGTACTCCAGATTAGGCCTAACCAGTGTATTGTAAAGAGGGATTATTACCTCCCTCTTACGACTTGTGATATCCCTACTAAAACACCCTAACATCCCTCTAGCCTTACCTACTGCTTTAGTGGTCTGCTTGGATGATTTCAGCCAGGTCATCTGTGATGATGATGTCCAAGTCTCTTTCTTCCCTTGTGATTGCCAGCAACTCCCCTCCCAACCTATAGGTGGCTTCAGGGTTTTTCTTCCCTATGTGCATGATCTTGCACTTCTTTGCGTTAAACCCCAGTTGCCACACTTTCTACCATTTTGCTAGTTTATCCAGATCTCTTCTCATTCTGCCCATCCCATCTGGATCATCTACTCTGTTGCAGATCTTGGTGTCATCTGCAAACAGACAAACCTTACCTTCCAGTCCATCTGCAGTGTCACTGATGAAGATATTGAAGAGGACTGGCCCCCGGACTGATCCCTGAGGTACCCCACTTGTGACTTGCATCACTTCTGACTGTATACTGTTTACTACCACTCTCTGTTTTCTGCCCGTCAACCAATTTGCCACCCAGTTGACCAATTTCTGACCCATCCTGAGCCTACTCAGCTTATTAATCAATATTCTATGTGGAACAGTATCGAAAGCTTTGCTGAAGTCAAGATAGGTGACATCAACTGTACCCCCTTGGTCCACCACTCTGGTTACCCAGTCAAAGAAATCTATGAGATTAGTTTGACAGGACCTTCCTGTTGTAAACCCATGCTGTCTCGGACCCTGTGCTCCTATGAATTCCAGGTGTTGCACTATCCTTTCCTTAATGAGTGCCTCCATCATCTTGCCCACTACTGAGGTAAGACTGACTGGTCTATAGTTCCCTGCCTGCTCCCTGCTACCACTCTTGTGGAGCAGGATCACCTGAGCCCTTCTCTAGTCTTCTGGGACCTTTCCTGTGCTTGGAGACTCACTAAACAGTTCTGATAAGGCTCTGCTAGTTCCACCCTTAGCTCCTTTAGTACCTTGGGATGTATGCCATGAGGTCCTATTGCCTTGCCCACGCTGAGCTTAGCGAGCTCTTGTAGGACCCTTTCTTTTGTGAAGGGACATGTGCACCGCCCCCCCCATGTCCATGATGCTGAACTGTGGGCTCTGCCCTACCTTCTCCTCAGTAAATACTGAGCAGAAGTATCTATTTAGGATAGATGCCTTTCCTTGGTCCTCCTCCACACACTCCCCCTTATCCCCTTTGATCTTAGCAATACCCCCTCTGGACTTTCTCCTTTCACTAATGTATCTATAGAAAGTCTTGTCCCTTTCTTTTACTGTTCATGCTAGTGTTTCCTCGGTTTGGGACATTGCCTGCCTCACTACCTTCCCTGCTTCCCTTTGGGAAGTTTGGTATGCCTCCCTATCCTCATCCCGCTGCATTCCCTTGTATTTCCTGACCTTTTCTGCTACTGTTTTTGAGACCCAAAATGGTTTCCTCCTTCTTTTGCTCTTGCCTTTCTTCCTAACACAGTGGGATGTTGCTTCAAGTATTGCATCCTTAATGCTTGCACACTTTGTCTGTACCCCCTCACCTGTATTTATTCTTGACAGGGCTAGCTTAACTCTGTTGGCCATCATATCAAAGTCAGCTCCTCTGAAGTCCCATATTTTTGCTTTGGAATGGGATGATTTTGCCCTAGTGACCAACTTGAACCATACCATGTGATGGTCACTGGCCTCAGGTGACCTTCTAACTGGAGATCTGTGATCCTTTCCCCATTAGTCAGTACTAGATCCAGGATAGCCCTGTCTCATGTGGGTTGTTGTACCAGTTGTTTAAGGCCCTCCCCCTGCAGGGAATTCACTATGTGTGTAGTTCTGGTGGATGTTCCTGCCTGTATTGACCAATCTGTATCTGACATGTTGAAGTCTCCCATTATCAGAACCTCCCCTTTAGCAGTCATGTTTTGTATATCTTCTAACAGTAATGTGTCTATATTCTCCCCCTGGTGCGGAGGCCTACAGACAACCCCAGTTTGTATGGCTGTTCCATTTCCTGTTTCCAGGGTGACCCACAGTTCTTCTGGCTCCTAATGCATATTCTGAATTTCTGTAGCTTTGATATTCTTATTGACATAAAGGGCCATCCCCACCCCCTTTTTGAACCTCGGTCTCCTCTGAACAGTACATAGCCAGGTACTGAAGTCTCCGAAGTGTGGTTACTGGTGAACCATGTCTTGCTAATGGTTACTATGTCCAGTTTAGCCTCTATCATTGTAGCCTGCAGGTCTGGGATCTTGTTTCCCAGACTACAGGAATTTGTGTACATGATTTTCCATTGGCCAGATTTCAGTGCGTTAGTTGTTGGGCGAGGTCCGGCGTTTCCCCTGCATGTCATATGGGGAGCCAGAACTTTTCCCTTACCTGGTGATGCAAATAAACTACAAACATGCTGAACTCTTGTTTGATCACTAGCTGAAGGGGGGAAGAGTGTTCTTCCCATTCAATGTATTGCGTGCTGCACCTCTCTCCCCTTTTGCTAGTTTAAATATTCTGCAAAGACGTCAAACTTCTGCCCCAATGCACTGACTCCCTCCTTCATCAGATGCAGTCCATCAAATTTAAAGAACCTTTGCTCCCAAAACTGTTGCCAGTTACCTACAAATTTGTGTCCTTTTTCCTTGCACCAGCCCCTGAGTCACATGTTTAGCTTCCCTATCTCCCTTCTCTGACCTTCTGTCCATCTGCCCCCCCCCAGACCAGAAGGATTTCAGAGAAGGAGATGCTGGATGAAATGGATGACAGTTTGTTTCCCATCCTGGTCAGGTGTTCCCTGGTCTCCATGACTGACTGGCTGGTGAGATCAATAGTCCCTATGTGTACCAGGACATCAATGTTTTCTCCTGCTTCCTGCACAATTTTAGCAATGCAGTCAGTGTCTCTCCACGCTGATGTACCTGGGAGATATCTGATCATTACCCCCGGCTGGATGTAGGTATTAACTCCCTGAATCATGGAGTCTCCTATGATCAGAAGTGTTTTGGATTTGCTTTTTGCTTTTTTTGTTTTGGTCCCAGTTTTGAATGAGATTTGTAGTGCTAGCTTCTGTGCGGCAGTGCCCTGCTCTGTAGTATCCTCTGCCCCTTTATTTGATTTTGGAGATTGAGGCAGATACCTGTTTGTAGTTTTTATATAATTTGTAGACGTAATATGTTGGAGAAAATTGAGTGATGGGGCACCCGATTTGCCCCTCCTAACCACCTGCCAACCTCCTGGACCAACTACCCTCTGTGGTCGAGGTGCTTCAGTTGGATGTTGGGGAAATGGCAGGTGGTTCTTATAATATATTTCCCCCTGAATATGCAATTTGAGGTGTGCAATCTCTGCCCATGCTGCCTGGAGCTGAGCCCTTAGATCTCTAATTGTCCAACATGTAGGACAGCATCCTAAATCCTGTATAATTGCCCTTTTGAAAAGTGTCCGCAGTACCTGCAGTTAATAGTGTCCATTTCTGTTGAGTTGCCAAGTTTATAACCTGGTCCAAGTAAATAGAAGGAGGAAAATAAAAGCAAAAGTTTTTTTTTTTTTTTTTTTTATATAGCTTGTTATAACAAGTTAAATTACTTTTGCCCCTGTAAGTGAGGTCACTGTGTGGATACCCTTCTGATCCTCCCCTTCCTGCTTTGCTACAGGAAATGTCATGACTGTGCTACGCTATAAAAGGAGTGTAGCATGGGGGAGGTTAGGGATGGGGGTGGGTGGCTGGGCCCTTTCTCTCCCAAAAAAGAAGAACCACGGATGCAAGAAACAAAGAGGTAAGAGCAGAAAGAATCAGCCAAGCACAAATGCAATAGCCCTGAAAGCTTAGCCTAAAGATAGATAAAAAAAAAATCAGAAAAATGTAAGCACCACCTGTAACAATTTCACAGAAGATAATACCCTGCAAAAACACTTTGCTACAGAGAAAAATAAAGCAGTAACAGAAGATACAGTATACCTTGCAAAAAACAATTTGAATCAGAGAACATTACAGTAGTAATCTGTAAGTACAAAACAGTAACAAACCTGAAGGCACACCTTGTAATAATGCAGCAGAAAGTATAGCCTGCAACAGCAATTTGAATCAAAGAAAATTACAGCAGTAAAATGTAAGTAAAAAACAGTAACAAACCCTGTGAGCACAAAAGAAAATAGTAACACACAGTAAATCTGCCTAGCCAAAAGAAACCTTAATCTTTTTCCTTTCTCTGATAATATTGTTCCTTGCTCTGTCCTTACAAGCAAACCTATAAGAAAAGAGCTCAGGTGAAGCTAGGTGTCTTTGCCAGCAAACCTAGTCTTCCACCCCTCTTTGGGAATTCCTAGTCTTCCATCCCTCTTTGGGAGTTCTTAGTCTTCCATCCCTCTTTGGGAGTTTCTAGTCTTCCACCCCTCTTTGGGAGTCCTTCTCCTCACACTGGTCTCCAGACCAGGCAGTAGTGGTTCCCCATTTCTTCCTTATTTTTAAATAAAAATACAGAAAGGTGACAAACTGATATTCATAAAGCTGTTTATAATGTTCTGGCATATTGATCCCCCATTTTTGTTTGTATTAGAGTAGAATTTATTTTTGTATTAGATTAGGGGCAGATCATGTGACCTATGTGCCCTATAAAAAGGGATCTTTTCTTCCATTGAGTTCAGTTCAGTCTGGGATTCTGTACCTGCTGGATCTCTGTCAGACCCAGAGCATGATGGAATATATCACTTTGTGTACGTTGCTTGATCGTTTTATTTTTTTTATTTAACCATTCTATGTTTGCAATAAATTATACACACTTGGGTGTGTTTTAAAACCTTATACATCAGTGTCTGAGTTATCCATTCCCACACCTTACCACAGTTGGTGTCAGTCATGGGATTGACTGACTTTCCAAGTGCCAAAAGGAGAGACAGTCACAGATAGCAGTCCAGGTATCAGGATAACTGCAGAAAGACAAGGCTGATGGAAGCAAAGAACAGAAAAGTGACATTGCAACAGGGCTAGCGACAAGATTCCATATACAGAAGACCAGGGAACCACTACTGCCTGGTCTGGAGACCAGTGTGAGGAGAAGAATTCCCAAAGAGAGGGAAGGGACTGACCTTGATGAGGAGGGAGGCAAAATGAGCCTGAAGGAAGAGGACATCAGGATGCCTAGAGAGGAACCTCCTGAGGGGATCCCTGACCTGCTACAATGGTTGTCCATAAGACAACTGGAAATGGATCAAGAAAGGGAACAAGAAAGAAGATGACAGGACTTAAAGTGGGCAGAGACACTAAGAGTCTTAAATAATTTAGGGGCTGGTCATGGGAATGGTGGTGAAGGAGTTAACCCCAAGGACATAAAACTCACCAAAATGACTGCCACAGATGATACTGAGGGGTATTTAATGACTTTTGAAAAAGTTGCGAGAGCATGTGGGTGGCCTCCTAATCAGGGGGTAGTACATTTAGCCCCATATGGAACTGGAAAGGCACAGCATGCTTACAGCAATATGGACTCAAGGAGTGCAACTCCTATGAATTGGTGAAAAAAGAGATTCTAAAGAGGTATGATATAAATTCAGAAACATACAGACAAAGGTTTTGGACATTAAAATTCTCCACGCATGACAACCCGAGGGAAATCTTTACTCGATTGAGAGAGCTCTGTGTAAAATGGCTACAACCTGAGGGCAAGACTGTGGCACAAATTATAGAGACCATAGTGTTAGAACAGTTCATCCAAATTCTACCTCATGAAGTTCACATTTGGGTGAGAGAACACAACCCTGAAACAGCAGAGGTAGCCATCACCCTGGCTAAGGACTTTGTGACTGCCCACCAATCCTACAGGAAAAGAGCTCCAGAGGTGCCCCCACTCAAGGTTCAACATACAGTTAAAACTAATCAGACTGGTCACCCAGGGACTTATGAAGGGAAAACAGGGAATAAGAATGCTCCAGGAGTTAGTATTTTTCCTCCAGATATCATTTGTAGGAACTGCCAAGGAAAAGGACATATAGCACTATTCTGTCCTACAAAGAAGGGAGAAGTCACTCATCTGGCCCTCTTAAGTACTGGGACTTTTACTACAGAAGTGACTGTGGGGAATTAGTCTACTGTTGCTTTAATTGATTCGGGCAGTAAACAAACTTTGATAAGACCTGAGTTAGTAAAAACAACTGAAAGAGGTACCCAGATGAGCGTGATATGTGTTCATGGAGATGTATATCATTATCCAACAGCAAAAGTGAACTTAGAGATTTATGGGACATGGTAGCATGGTTATAGCCGGGGTAGTACCTCATTTACCTGTACCTGTTGTGATTGGCAATAACTTTCCTGAGTTTACCTCCCTAATACTAGAAAGAGGCAATGTGTCTGCGGTTACCACCAGAGCCCAAACCAAAAGAACACAAAACATAGGGGAACTTTTTCCTTTTGATGAGGAGGTGTTAGAGGACCTGGGAAACCTAGGAAATCCAAGAATGAAACAAGGAAAGCTCAGAAACAGTGGCACTTAGAAAAGAGGGGACTGATACCTGAAAATGTCAATAATGTATTTATGAAGGCCAACCTTGTACAAGAGCAACAAGCAGATAACAGCCTAACTCCTTTTTTCTTGTAGGTGGGGGAACCCCATAAACCCAATGAGCCAAAAATTGTTATCTAAAATCAAATTCTATATCGGGTTTGTACCAGTCCTATCATACAAGAGAAAATTGAACAACTGATGGTGCCCACCTGTTATAGAAAAGATCCGTTATATTTAAGTCATGACCTACAATGGTCTGGGCATACAAGGAGGGAAAGAACACTGGGATGTCTAACCCAGCATTTTTTTTGGCCTGGATTCATGAGGATGTGGCAACCTATTGTAAGGAATATAAAGAGCGCCAATTAGTAGCTCCAGTAGGTAAGCAACAGACAGTACCTCTAATACCCTTACCACTAGTGACCACACCTTTTGAACGCATTGGAATGAATATTGTGGGACCCCCTAAATAAGTGTTCAAATGGAAACAGGTTTATACTGGTTGTCACGGACTATGCCACCAAATATCCAGAAGCAATTCTCATGCAGGCAGTCACTACCCGAGAATAGCAGAAGAGCTGGTTAAATTATTCAGTAGGGTTGGCATCCCCAAAGAAATACTTACTGATAGTGGCAGTAATTTTAATGCCACCCTACTGAGGAAGCTCTACAGCATTCTGGGGATAGTTGCAGTGAGAACTTTGCCCTACCACCCCCAAACAGATGGGTTAACGGAGTGCTTCAACCAAATTTTAAAACGCATGCTGAAGAAATTTGTTGATAAAGGAAAAGACTGGGATAAGTTTCTACCCTTTATTCTATTTGCATGCCAGGTGGTACCCCAAGCATCTACAGGCTATTCCCCTTTTTCATTACTTCATGGGAGGAATCCTCGAGGTCCCTTGGATATTGTAAAAGAGTATTGGGAGGAGGGTCAGGCTTTAAAGCATCCTAGTATAGGGGTGTATGTGAAACAGCTGAAAGACTAGTGAAGTATACTCAGACAGCACATGAAGCTAACGTACAAGTCCAGAAGATGCAGAAAGAGAAATATGATCAGGGGACAAGGAATAAAGCTTTGTTTGGCAGGTGAACGGGTCCTGTTATTGCTACCTACCTCCTCTAACAAACTCCTCATGAAGTTGCAAGGATGCTATCAGGTCTTGAGACAAGTAGGGCCTTGAACCTATGAAATAGAAAGCCCTGATAAGAAACCTGGGAAGAAAATCTATCATGCCAATCTCCTAAAGAAATGGTATGAGCCCACCACGACAGAGCTTGGGATGTTAGTACTCCCTGAGAGTAAAGAAAGTGAAATGGAGATGGCATATACTCATTTGGAAAACACCAAGGGGGTCAGAGAGATAGATGTTAACCCTGCCCTAGAAACCTCACAGAAGCAAGAATTACAAGCCGTCATGCAGGATTTTTCTAATGTTTTTCACTAGCTTACCAGGTAGAGCTACAGGGGTACAACATGCCATCCAGACTAAGGCTCAACCCTTCCGGAAAAAATCTTATAGACTTTCTGAAAGGGTTCGAGGGGCAGTCCAGCAAGAGATCCAGAAATTGTTAGCTTTTGATATCATAGAACCATCCAACAGTGCTTGGAACTCTCCCATTATTATAGTCCCAAAGAAAGAGGGGGTTATACAACTATGTCTCGACTTCAGAGGCCTAAATCAGGTATCTTGAGTCGATGCATACCCGATGCCCAGGGTGGATGACATAATAGATCAAATTGGAAATGCTAAATATACATCCACCCTAGACCTCACAAAGGGCTATTGGCAGATACCCTTAGAGGAGTTCATCTAAAGAAAAAGCAGTTTTTAGCTCCCCCATGGGATTGTTTCAGTTCAAAACGATGCCCTTTGGACTACATGGAGCACCAGCCACATTCCAAAGGCTTATGGACCAATTAATAGCACCACATACCAACTTCTGTGCGGCCTACCTGGATGATGTGGTTATTTTCAGCCCTGATTGGTATACCCATCTCGTACATTTAAGAGCTGTAATTGAGTCCATCAAAAATGCAGACATGAATATCAATCCAGCAAAATGTGCACTAGCGATGACTGAGACCTGCTACTTAGGTTTTGTGTTAGGTAATGGGTTGATTAAGCCAGAAAGAAGAAAAGTGTAGGCTGTGGCTTACTGCCCAATAACTGAGACAAAGAAACAGGTCAGGTGTTTTCTGGGGATAGCAGTGTACTACAGACGATTTATTCCACAGTTTGCCACCATTGCTACCTCGCTTATGGATTTGACAAAAAAGAGGCAGCCCAGTAAAATTTATTAGTCTCCTGAATGTAATGAGGCCTTTCAGGCCATCAAGGCTGCTTTATGTTCCTCGCTGGTCCTAAAAAGTCCTGACTTTAACTACCCCTTTGTAGTGCACACAGATGCCTCAGACACTGGTATTGGGGCAGTTTTGAGCCAGACCATGAATGGGGAGGAACATCTGGTGGTCTACATTTCAAGGAAGCTACGCGATAGGGAAAAAAGATATTCAACTACTGAACAAGAGTGTTTAGCGGTGAAGTGGGCCATAGAAACTCCACGTTTCTATTTGTGGGAGCTCCCTTCACATTGATCACAGATCATAGCCCCTTTGTTTTCTGCAGCAAATGAAGGACAGAAACAATAGAATCATGCGGTGGTATTTGGCCCTTCAACCGTACAAATTTGAGGTGAAACATAGGTCTGGAACTCAGCGTGGTAATGCTGACTTCCTATCTAGATATGGAGGTAATAGGGGATGAATTTGTTCACTTGATCCTATCTCCTTATCATTTAGACACCCCAGGGTAATGTAATCTTGATGTTTTGAAGTATAGGACCCAAGGCAGCATGGATTCACAGCGGGAAGGTCATGTCAGACGAATCTAATAGATTTCTTTGACTGGGTGACCAAAGTAGTAGACCAGGGAGAGGCTGTGGACATGGCCTACCTAGACTTTAGCAAGGCATTTGACACAGTCCCACACAAAAGATTAATAGTCAAATTAACCAGCCTGGGAGTGGGTCCCAGGGTGGTAGCCTGGGTAAAACATTGGCTGCACAACAGGACACAGAAGGTAATTGTAAATGGAGTCCACTCTGAAGAAAGAGAGGTTACTAGTGGGGTACCGCAGGGTTCAGTATTGGGTCCAGTCCTTTTTAATGTCTTCATCAGTGACATTGCAGAGGGACTGGAAGGAAAAGTATGCCTTTTTGCAGATGACACAAAGATCTGCAACAGGGTTGATACACAAGGAGGCGTGGAAAGGATGAAAAGGGACTTGGCAAGGTTGGAGGAATGGTCAGAAGTATGGCAGCTAGGATTCAATGCATAGAAGTGCAAAATAATGCACCTGGGAAACAAGAACCCAGCGGAAGAATACACAATGGGTGGGGAGATAGTAACAACAACAAAAAAGGAAAGGGACCTGGGGGTAATCATATCAGATGACCTTAAGGTTAGCAAGCAATGTGAGAAGGCAGTAGGGAGGGCTGGGGGTATACTGGGATGTATAGGGAGAGGCATCAGCAGCAGAAAACAGGAAGTTGTTATCCCTCTGTACAGACAGTTGGTGAGACCCCATCTGGAGTACTGTGTCCAGTTCTGGAGACCGCATCTCCGCAAGGACATAGACAGGATAGAGGCAGTCCAGAGGAGGGCAACTAAAATGGTGCAGGGTCTGCAAGAGAAGCCGTATGAGGAGAGACTAAAGGAGCTTAATATGTATACCCTTGAGGAAAGAAGGGAGAGGGGGGACATGATAGAAACTTTTAAGTACCTCAGTGGAATCAACAAAGTCCAAGAGGGTAGCATCTTTCAGAAAAAGAGACTTGCAAGAACAAGGGGACACAATTTAAAGATAGAAGGGGCGGTTCAGGGCAATGTGAGGAAGTATTATTTCACAGAGAGGGTAGTGGATGCATGGAACAGCCTTCCTGAGGAGGTTGTGGGGTCTAAAACTGTGGGAGAATTCAAGAATGCATGGGACAGACATAAGGCAATTCTTGTGGGGGGTAGGAAGAAATAGGCTGTTGGTTAACTAGGATCTATGGCCTATCCTGTAGGTAGGGAAATGGGCAGACTAGATGGGTCAAGCGGTCCTTATTTGCCATCAAAGTCTATGTTTCTATACTATTGTAGAGGTGTACTTGTTGTGACCCTTTATTCTAAGGGACCCTGGGGTGGAGATTTCAAGAGTGGGTGAGTGAAAGCTTCATCCTACCCTCTAGAGTAGTGTAGGTTGTCTTTAAAACCAGTGAAGAATACCGGTTGGTTTTCGCTTAGCCATGGGTGTTTGTGATAGAGTTCGTAGAAGCCCGCCCCCTCTATGTTTAGGCAACTTGAGCATTTTTTTTTCTTTCTTTCTTTCCCCTGCAAAAGACTACTGCAGTAGCACTCCTTTAATGTTCTTCTCTTTTCTGTATTTCACTTTCTACTCATGTGGATTTGCCCACCCACTCGAGTATCTCTGTCCCTCTGTGCTGTTCCCCTCTGTTTTCCCATTTCTTTTCCACCCCGTCTAGTTGTCGAAATGCTCTGCAGCACCTGCTTGAGCCTTCCCTTATGCGCAGCTTCAGAGCATCTAGTAGTGCCAGTTCCAGCTGTCAAAAGCATTTATGGACAGTGCTGTTGAAAGAATAAAAGGAAGGATTACGTCCCCTTCCATCTGTTTAAAACAGAAAGGTTAATTTACCTCGCTGTGCATTCTCCATGTGGATCCGCTTTGTATCCCCGAGCTCTCCAGCATGAATGTGCAAGGAAAAACAGACAGCTCTCCCGCAAGAACGTGCAAGGGTTAAAAACAGTCCCCCTGCACGAACGTGCAAGAGTCTCCTGTACAAATGTGCATGTCAGGCTGACTAAAACTTCTCTGTCTGAAGTTTTATACCACCTGCACGATGATCGTGTTCTTTTAAAAGCCTTTGAGTTGTTTTGGTGCTGTCAAAAGTCTGTTTCAGTGCAAGGTTTTGTTATACAGATTGGGGAAGGCACTTGGGACAGCTGGTACACAAATGTCCCTCGAGGTTAAATGGAAAATAAAGGGTATAAAATAAAGATAAGGAGGTTTAAGAGCCACCATTGCAAAATGTTGTTATGATATGGTCTGCAGTGTTTTTCACTATAAAGAATAAATAATAAAAGGTAAAAGCAATGTTTTTCACCATAAAGAACAAACAATGAAAGGTAAAAGCATTTGGAAATGAAACATAAAAGAAGGACAAACTAATGTAAATGTGCAACAGTTCTGATAGCTGTCTTTCTATCTTTCTTTCTTTGCCTACCTGCGAGTGGACATTTTCAGACCTGTAAACCTCGCTGTGAGAAATGTTCCTCTGGGACTACCTCCTAGGGAGCCAGCGGCCGCAACCTGAGGCTACTTAAGGTGTGGCATGTGTCCATCACCAGGAGGTGGGAGGAGTTATGTACACAAACAATATTTTCTTCTTTATTTTTGAATAAAAATACAAAAAGGTCACAAACTGAAGTTCATAAAGCTCTTTATAATGTTCTGGCATATGAATGCCTCATTTTTGTTTGTATTAGAGTAGAATTTATTTTTGTATTAGATTAGGGGTGGATCACGTGACCTATTTGCCCTATAAAAAGGGATCTTGTCTTCCACTGAGTTCAGTTTAGTCTTGGAGTCTGTACCTGCTGGATCTCTGTCAGACCCAGAGCATGATGTAATATATCACTCTGTGTATGTTGCTTGATCATTATTTTTTTTTTATTTAACTATTCTGTGTTCTCAATAAATTATACACATTTTGGTGTGTTTTAAAACCTTATACATCGGTGCCTGAGTTATTCATTCTCACACCTTACAACACAATAGACAGTTAGATGGGTGAGAAACTTGCTCAAAGGAAGACAGCAGAGGGTTGCTGTTAATGGAGTCAAATCGGAAGAGAGGGAGATCACCAGTGGGGTGCCAAACGGATTGGTCCTAGGTCTAGTCCTTTTTAGTATGTTCATTAGTGACATGGGAATAGGAATCTGGGGCAAGATTGTCTCTTTGAAGATGACACTAAACTCTTCGACAGGGTAGACAGGGAAGTGGGGGTTAGGGAGGTGTTGAGAGACTTACAAAAGCCATGGAAGTGGTCAGTGGTTTAATGCCAAAAAGTGCAAGATGATGCATATATGGAACAAAAACCCAATGACAGAGTACAAGATGGAGGGTGGGGGTAGGTAAAGCGCTGTATGGCAGCTGAGGAAAGAGACCTAGAGGTTATCATCAGTAACTCTCTAAAACAATCAAGCCAGTGTAACAAGGTTTACAGTAAGGCAAATAGAATGCTGGGGAGTCTAGGAAGGGGTACTGACAGAAGAAGGAAGGATGTATTATTACTTCTCTATAGATCACTAGTAAGGCCCCACCTGGAGTACTGTGCCCAGGTCTAAGGAAAGATAAGGACAGCCTGGCGACAGTGCAATGTCGGGTGACCATAATGATTCAGGGCCAGCAGGGCAGATTCTATGAGGATCAGCTCAAGGCTCGGAATGGTGTACTCACTGAAGGCCAGATGAAAGAGGGGAGATATGATAGAAACCTCCAAGTTCCTGAAAGAAATAACCATAGGAAACTGCGAGGCACTAGTTAGCATAAGTACTGGATCACAAACACAGGGGCATGAGTAGAAACTGATGGGAGAGATTCATGAGGGAAGTGAGAACATTTTATTTTACAGAAAGGGTGGTGGAGCTGTGGAATAGTCTGCCAGCTAATGTGGTGTACACTCAAACTATCAGTGGTTTCAAACATGGCTGGGACAGAGTTAAGGGCTTAATGGTTCTTTGGGCTGATAGCAGCACAGCAGTGAGCATGGGGGTGGATAGTGTGGATTAGAACCCTGTATGGACAACAGGTCCTGAGTTTGTTAGGGTTTATGGGTAGACTGGATGGACCAGTGGTCTTTTTCTACTGTCATTGTCTATGTTTCTTTCTTCTTCTTCTTCCTTTTCCTGCTCTTCCTCTTCTTCTTCCTGGCAGTGTTGCCCAGAAAACCAGGATAAATCCCTTACTCTTAAGAAGAGTACCATGGGTTACTTAAACTCCACCAGGACATCGGTGTTATGGACAGAGATGGACAGAAAGGACAAAGGTTTAACATCCTTTCTAAGGGATGTCACCTAGAAGTGCAGCACCTCCCTAATAGTGTCAGTATTGGGTATTGGTCCATGTTCCAGGGGCCGTGTTTTCAGAGGTCTGGGATGGGACCAAGGACATAATCCTGTTTACAACTCACCAGTGCAGGAGGAAAAAAGACCCACAAATGTGTGACCTGCAGAGAAACTGCTACTTTCACATGTTTTCCCCCACAAGGATGCCAATTTTCTGCATACGCTACATCTGGTCATACGAGGTGCAACATGGCTAACGAATACAGCCCAGCTCAACCTTGTACTGCACACTTTATCCCTTTAAGAGTCTTACTAAAGTTATTGCTAATGTATTCAGATCACCTGCCTCCGCAGATCCAACCAAGCTAAGAAATGTAAACCCTATTTTAGGCAGTTACCGTTGGGTTTTTGTCTCTGGTGCCAACAATCATCTCATTCACTATTAGTTATTTTTTTATTTATTGATTGAATAATTGATTGACTTCTGTTATTTGAAAATTGGTGATACTACAGTCAGACGAAAGTAATAATTGACACTTGCTGCTAATAGTAGTAGTATTCATGGGACAACAACCCAAAAAGCACAATAAATTACAAAAAAACAATAACCCTTCAAATGAGTGGGTAGAAAAATTAAATACTGTATAGTGAAATCTAAAAGAGGTGAGTACACTAAATAAGACACTTATAAAGTGCATCAAGCAATCCTGGAGAAGAAGCACTGGGATGAAGAAAGCAGAGAAGAGGCTGGATCAAGTGCCTGAGGGGTGAGGACAGGAAAACACAGAAGAGAAATGGAACCTCAGCAGGGCTTAAGGGCAAGGTAAGAGGCAGCAAGCCTAAGGGAGGAGGGGAGAGAGAGTTTGAGAGAGAAGTCAACCGTACTGAGAAACTGGACTGACTAGTTGAGATAGAGAAATGAGAGGCATTAAAGGTACGAGTGTTAGAAGAGTGGAGAGAGTAAAAGGAGGGACCAGAAGGGGAAAGAAGGCCAGACAGGTAGGAGAGAAGGGATGCAAACCAGTACTTAGACAGGAAAGAAAAGCAATTGGATAAGCATGGGGATGATAGGAAGGGAAAGGTGAGTAGTTGATATGGGGAACAGTAATGAATAAAAAGGGGAGAGCCAGAAGCAAATGGACAGAAAGAGTGAAAGATAGGATCCTCTCTGGCAACGGTTGATTTGGAGGTGCCACCATAGACCACATACATGTAGCTAAACAGGGGGAGAATCATTTTAAGAACAATCTCACAACAATTAGGGATCACATCCCCTGCCTGTTTAACCTCCCTTCCCCATCCTTGCATGACTGACGTCAGTGTCCCTCCTACCTTAATATTGATGTGGTCCCCATACCCACTGCTACTGATGATGATGGCTTGTGCTGTGCTGTTGTTTGATCCAATGGCCGGTGTGGACTGATAGTGGCCTGGTCTCACTGCTGCTGTTGCCTGCAAATGATCTGATGCAATTGACCTCCCACACCAACCCCAAACCACCATTCCAGGGTCAGTCCCACTCTCCCCCTGCTTTGTGAAAGCCCCTCCCACCCTCCCACCCATCTGCAGTCGTCTGCCATTCCATCCAATACTAGTCTACTAATTCAATCCCTTCCCTGTTAGCCCTGAGTCCAAGGGTCTGCTGCACCGAGTGAACACTGGGGTGCTCTGTGCTGCGTCTGCTGTGATAATATGTGTTGGTGTACCACAGCTACAGTCTGGGGTTCCAAACTAGGCTGGTAGTATACAAGCAGCAGGTGTCTGCTCTGAACCCCAGGGTTTGGTAATAGTAGGTTAGTCCACCCCTTTATCAGCAGATAAGGTGGTAAGTTTAGCAATTTGACTTGGTTGGGGGGTATTGGAGTCAGAGCCTGCCCTGATCTGGAAGACTAATATTTTTTGAACCAGCATGTAACATAGCTGAAAGGGGTCACTGACTTTCCCAACCACTCGGTCACCGTGGCATGAGCGTACATGCTGCTGTTCCTTGCCCACACCCACTAGTGGTTATTTGGCTGAGTGACTGACTGAGACATTTTAAGTAGACACAGATTACATCCTGGTGGGGCAGTGGGGCAGTAGGTGGTAACAGAGATGAGTGACCTGGCCTCTGCTCTGGACAGTGATTGGAGCCTGACCCTGGTGTGGAGATGTGGACTGCACTGAAGGTAAAAGAGGAGGAGGAGGAGGCAGGGCTTTTAGGTTGAGGTGTAAATTACCTGGCTGCCGGTTTACACCTGGGAGGTCTGGAGTGAGGACAACTGAAGGTTTTACTAAATTGCAATGTGAACAGATGCAGAATCAGATTCCAATTTGTCATATAATTCTGCAGGATTCCGAAAAGTATTTCTGTGTAATCTGTGAACGCTATTCTGTGGATTTAGAGAAAATTAACCCTCTGTTTAAAAAAAAAAAGTTCAGAATTTCAGAAAACCTCTGCAGAATTAGGCAGAATTTCAGAAATTTCACAATTACAGTGGCAGCAGAATTTTAGAAATTCTACACAGTTATAAAAATAAAGTACAGTTACGTAAGAACTTACCATAACAGTAGATTTGTAAGGGGATGTCTTGGAACAGGCCACACCTATGAAACTATAGCTGCCAGGCACTAGGACCACATGGAAACTTTTCTAGCTAACAGTCTACCAGGGGGCTGCCCACTCTGATGTCATACGCTGACGTTGGGCCATCCTATAAGAGTAGGCAGCCCCCGCACCCTCCTCAGTTCTTCCCTCGGAGACCATAAGCCACTTAACCCCAGCAGAGGGAACCAAGGAGAAACCAAAGGTTCCCTCAAAAAGAAAATAATGCAGAAAGCGGTACAGACACATGAAGACTTCCCAGGTCCAGGGGCAAGGAGAGAGGGACGGCACGGCCTGCTGCAAGAGATCCCCATTGCAGATCTACTGTTACAATAAGTTCTTACACAACTGTATTATCTGACTTCAGGGTTATCTCTTGCAGCAGGCCACTCCTATGGAACAAGTCCCAAGCAGTTCCGTAAGTAGACAGTACAGTCTGTGTCAAAAAACCCAGGAGCCTAAGAAAGTAGGCCATGAGGGACAGCTAGGCCAAAGTTGGCCCTACGCCTAGAGGTAATGTCCAGACCGTAGCGCTTGGTAAAGGTGTGGACAGTGCTCCAAGTAGCAGCAGCACAGATCTGTGCAGCTGACATATTCCTGAAATGGGCAATAGAAGTGAACGCTCTGGTGGAATGGTCACGAACAATGCCAGGAAGATCCTTGCCATACTTCCTGTAGCAATAAGTAATACAGTTGGCCAACCATCTGGACAAGCACTGTTTTGAAACAGGGACACCCTCCTTCCCAGGGATGAAAGAAACAAACAACTGAGAGGACTTTCTATAGTCCTTTGTATGGTGGGTGTAGTAATGCAGAATTCTGTGCACATGTAAAGTGCGGAGCAATGCTTCCCCTGGAGTGGCATACTGCGGGCAATGAACAGGGGGGTGGATGGAAACTCAGACACCACCTTAGGAAGAAACTTATGATTTATATGCAAAGACATCCTGTCTTTGTGGAAAACCAAATAAGGCTGCTCACATGAGTGCCTGTAGCTCCGAAATTCTTCAAACAGAAGTAATAGTAACTATGAATAACGCTTTTCATGACAGAAAGCATAGTCCACGTGTTGCGACTGGCTCAAAAGGAGCCAAAGTTTTTCCAACATAAAATTCAGGTCCTAAGGCAGGACTGGATTGCAGATAAAAGGCTTCAGGTGAAGATTGCCTCTCAGAAACATACAAGCACCTCCAGTTGTGCCACCGTATGGCCATCAATAGGCACATGAAGGGCAGAAATGGCAGACATGCATCTTTAGATAGGAGTATTTCAGACCGGAGTCTGAAAGGGACAGCAAGTACTCCAGAATCTTATTTTTTTTTTTTTTTTGTTACTCCTCTCTGGTTGGCCCACATTCAGGACATCACCCCAGCCTCATTCCCCCAACGTCCACTGGGACTTATTGTCAGCCTTCTTCCCCAAGGGCTTCCCCTCCCTGGTGGGGTTGGTGGGGCGGAGACACAGACTCCTCGCAGATGACCATATCCAGTTCAGGCTGCCAAGTCCAGCTAGTTGGGGAGCGGGACTTGCAAGTGCCTTTCTGTCATCCAGCCGCTGGCATTTTTCCCCTGTTCATCCTCCCTGGTGCAGAGGAAGGACGTGCAAAGATGCCAGTGACAGTGTTATGCATGCTGCCATACATGGTACACCGGGTGTCTGCTCTGCCTCTGCCCCTGCATTGTGCAGTGTCGGTGTGCCAGACCCAAGCCTCTGCTAGTGGCCAGGCTAACATCAAAGACTAATCCCCCCCACCCAGGAGGAGGAAAGCTGTCCATGGGATACTTGATCCTCCTCCTCTCTGTCTGATCCCCAGCGACCCGCTCACACTGTGAACATGGGTCAGTGGTGTGGCAGGAGGTACAGCATCGATGCCTCAGCCCTACATGCCACTGAGTTGGCCCAGAATCTGATTCACTGGACAAGTGAAAGGATCCAGTTGACGTGAAGCAGCCCACAACGCAAACGTTTTCACTTCATAGAATAAGTGGCCCTCATGATAGGCTTCTTAGCTGCCACCTGGACATTAGCCACCTTGGGGGACATCCTGAACCGAGCCATGGCAATGTCCTCAGGAGCCAGGCATGAAGATGCAGGGATTTGAGATCTGGAGGTACCAGGATGCCCCAGTTCTGGAATAGCAAGCCAGTGCACTCAAGAAGAAGTACTGGAGGTTCCACTGTCTGGTGTTGCAAGAAGGGGAACCAGATCTGACTAGGCCATAAGGGGGCTATGAGGATCATCGTGGCCCCTTCCATGTGGAGCTTGATCAGAACTCTCTGAGTCAGGGAGAAGGGAGGATGCATACAGAATACTCCCTTTCCAACAGAGGGACAACTCATCTCACCAGAAAACTCAAGGCCCTGGATCAAGTGAGCAAAAATGTGGCAGTTTTGCACTGAGTAGGGATGCAAAAAGGTCCAACTGTGGATGACCCCACCTGTCGAACAGATCTTCTACCACTGAGGGCACCAGCTCCCACTCATGTGCCTTTGACTGTAACCAACTTAGAGTGTCCACCAGGGCATTTTGAATGCCTGGAACATGGACGGCCTACAGTTCGAGACGGTGATCCAGTGCCCAATACAGTAGAAGCCACTTAATTGGGATGCGGTTAATCGGGACATCCACTTAATTGAGATGTCCCACTGGAAACCGATTAAGTGGCAATATATTTCTATGGAGTACCTTTCTGTTTAAATGAGATGGGGCCACTAGCTTATTGGGATGATTGGTCCCAGTTCACTGCTGCTTCACTGTACAGTACTTGCTATCGCCCCTGGCTGCTGATTGCTAATCATCCAGTGGTTCCACCTCAGATAAACTCCAAAGCCCAAATAGCCCAATCTTTTTAATTTAAAAGTGATTTAGCTGTCAAACTTATTTCTTATTTCTTTAATGCTGCGTTTTGATCTGTACCGAACCAGATCTCCATGGTGACCACAGACTTCGGGTTCCACGCATTAGGGAGTCAGCGGGTTCTGCTTATCTGTGTCCATGACGGTGTGTCAGCATGTTCCTTTCAGTGTGAGACTGTGAGTACAGCTAACAGAACTCTTTAACATGCACTGTGCCTAAAGCTTAAAAAAAAATAATTTGTGTTTTCTGGATGACTTTCTGGTTCTCAGTAACTCTCAGTGTCAGCATGCTAGCGTGTCTGCATTGCTGATGATGCAGTCTTGTGAAATGTTGTCAAGTTAAACATACAGTACAGTACTGTATTTGCTTATTTATCTTACATTTTATAACATGTACTGGGCTGGGCTGTGCTGTCTTTATTACATTAACTAATCTGCTCCTGCTAAGTACACAGTCCTGCTGTATGAGTACACAAAGAGACCATGTGGAGGTATGATCGTGACAGTGCAATAGAAAACATGCACTTCTCTTTAGTGGGATGGCTGCTTAATCAGAACAAAAGATCCATCACTGGGGTGTCCTGATTAAGTGGCTTCTACTGTACCAGACTCCCATTGCTTCCCGGCAGAGGGTGTATGAGTAAGTGCCGCCCTGTTTGTTAATGTAGTGGACTACACTGATGTTGTCCATCTACACTATCAGAAGACCCGGGGATAGCTGAGTCTGGAAGGCCTGCAAGGCATAAAGACCCGCATCTCCAGGACATTGATGTGGAAAGAGAATTCCAGATGGGACCAGGTCCTTTGTGTTTGGTGGGGCCCTAGATGCACCCCCCAACCCCAAAGCATTGGTTGTGAGGATTTGCTGAGGGGAAGAAATGAGGAAAGGAACCCCTCTTAACAGGTTGCTGGGTTCCATCCACCAAAGTACAAATCTCTTCACTGTGGAGGAGACCAGGACAGGCTGTTCAGGTCGTCGGTATGCTGGTCCCACTGGACCCTCAGTGTTCATTGAGGAATGTGCAGTGTGGTTAGGGGCACTGTGACTATGGCCACTGCCATCAGACCCAAAAGCTGGAGGAAGGTTCTGGCTGAGATACAGCGGCTGCTGTACAGCAGGCGAGCTTGGGTTATAAGGCGATCTGCATGGTCCTGGGTTAGGAAGTCCATGCCTTGAGGGGTATCCAGGACCAGGACTGCCCCTATGTACTGAAGTTGCTGACAGGGTGTCAGAACTGACTTGGGCAGGCTGACCATAATGCCCAGATCCTGGAATAGGTGGGTAGTATTTAGACGGGTGGTATTTTCCAGGATCTGTAATAGACGCTCCCTGGACTGGGCTTTGAGAAATCATTCGGGTAGGGAAAGACATAGAGTCCCTCCCACCTGAGAGCAGCTGCCACCACTACCAGACATTTGATAAACACATGAGGAGCCAAAGACAAGCCAAAGAGCAAGGCCCAGAACTGGAAGTGTGCCCCCTGAAAATGAAGCCTTGGGTACTGTCTGTGGAAGGCATGTACCTGGATGTGCAGGTTGGCATCCTTCATGTTGAGAGATAAAATCCAATCTCCCTAGGACAGAAGGGGCAGCAGACCTTGGAGAGTCACCATCTGGAATATTTTGTACTGGATTATCAAATTTCACTTCTGGAGGTCCAGAATGGGCCTGAGATCTTCTGTGCATTTGTGCACCAGGAAGAAGTGAGAATAGAACCCTCTGCTCTGTTGGGTTTCTGGGATGGGTTCTATGGCCCTTTTTTGCAACAAGGAGTGAATTTCCTCCCAGAGCACTGGAGTGTGGTCTGGAGGATAAGATGACAGCACTGTTTTTTTTTCTGGAGGCCACTCCAGAAATTCTAGGGTGTGGTCGCTTTCTGTGATCTGCAGTACCCAGGCACCTCTGGTGATTTCCCTCCATTTGTCCAAGTGTAGGGAGAAGCAACTCCTTACCACCACTTCCTACCTTACAGGAGGGGGGTTGGGCAAGGAGTCAGACTAAACTGGCAGGGGCGGCTGGGGCTGCATCTCTTCCTCTGTTTTTATTTCCTGTGGTGGAAAAGGGGGTGGGCATGGCAGGGGCGGTCCCCTGATAAAGACCTAATGGATGAAGCACTGGAGCTACTGGTTTCAAGGTTTTGCCTGTTACCTTTATTTGTACTACACTATTAAAATTCTGCATTTTCAGCATTATTATTTGCTTGGACTACCTGTGTTTGGTGTACAGACGCCTCTGTTTTGTTGGGCGGCCTGGGGTTTACCCTGAGGTATGTTAGAGGGCTTAAGTCTATGAATAGACCAATGAAAGGGCACCCGCTGACCACATTTTTGGCTGGCTGGTGTGCTACATGGAATGGACCAATTGTAGGGTGTGGCCTGAGGCTTGCAGTGTAGATATGTCCTGCACATCTGTACCAAACAACTTGTAGCCTCTAAAAGCGACATTCAGGATGGACAATTGAACATCCTGAGCAACGCCAGACACCCTCAACCAAATGTGTCTATGAAGGCAAATGCCCACAGCAGCAGCCTTCGCAGAGGCATCTATGGCATCGCAGGCAGCCCTAAGGAGGTAAGTACCGATGTGGGACCTGGCTTTAAGAGACTGCAATAACTGTTGCTTTAGAAGGTCCTCCAGTAGTGCCCAGGCAGATTCAAGGGCTTGGTCCCAGAGCTGGTTTTGGTACTGGACCATATTGGCAATGTAATTTAACACCCTGATGGTCAGTGTGGCAGAGGCAAAGGTTCTCGTGCCAATGTGATGCAGCCTCCGTGACTCCTTATCCGGGGGCAAGGAACTGAAGTGTAGGGCCTCTTAATGCGGCCATGGGCAGCACTGATGACAACTGAATCTGCTTAATCCTGGCCAGCAAAGAAACGCCTTCCTGTTAGAGACTGGTCTCATTTTTCATCCTTCCTAGGTACGGCCGGTATCAAATTGGGCTGATGCCAGGTGGCCATGGTGGCATCTTCAGAAGGCTGTATTAAGGGAGGGATGACTAGAAGAGGGGCATCTGGAAGCCTTAAATAAGTGTCCAGTCAATGTTGAGTGGGCTTTTGCTGCTCAGTGTTGAAGCCCATGGCCAACTGTAACTGTCTTGTAACGGAGACAAAAGAGGGGGTCATCGGGGAGAAACATGGGCTATACCTTGGGGTCTCCTCGCCGTCAGTCAAGACCATGGAAGAGGAGTTGTATGAAGTATTTCCCCTGTCATTGCCATCGTCACCGTCATCAGGAGGAATAAGGTACAGATGGCACCCATCCTCATCCCCCGTGTCCTGAGAGAGGAGCAAAGGCCCAGGGTTCTGGTGCATGGGCTGTGGCCCTGCTAGTGAAGCCGGGGGCATTACAAGGACGGTCCTTGGGGAGGAGCAAGGTTAGCCTGCATAAAATCCCATAAGGCAATAAATATAGAGTGGAAGTCCACCACTATTGGCATCAGACCCATTGGCATCAGTTGGGAGAACACCGGGGGTTCTCATCAGCGAGGGCAGCTGCACAGGCTGGGGCCTGCAGGGAAGCTCCTTGGCATGGGTCTGCACTGGGGATGTTGACCGGGGCTTGGGCTGGGGTGGCTCCAGAGAGGGTAGAGGCTCCAGGCCTGACACAGTGACTGAAGAAACAGTCGTGGGTGGTGGCAAGGCTATTGGCTGTGACTCAGCAACCACCGATGCTGAGCCCATCAGCGACAAGCCAGCAATGCCACCTGACTGGGTGCCCACAGAAAACAAACACCTGAACAGCAGGGGCTGTGAAGTCAGTGGGAAGCCAGAGCCCATAAAAACAACCCCCACCACTGCAAACATTGGTGGGGGAGCTGCCAACAGTAGCCCTTCAGGGGAAAGGGCATGTGATGCAGATGGGGCCACTCCCCATGACAAGGATGGCCCCACCATGGTCGGTGCATGAAGTGGTGCACAGGATCAAGATGAGGAGGACCAGGTTTTGTCCTTGGGACAGCCCTTGTCTTGATGCGCATGCTTGCCGGTAGACTTGTACCAGGCCTTGGAAGACTGTGAGCCCGAGGACGTTGAGGGGGAAATGGAGGAACTTTAAGCCTGAAGCTCCTTCTCCATCTGAGCAACCTTCTGCTTCGCCAGAAAAGCTTCACCAGAAATGTTTTGAGGGTCTGCTCTTGACACTTTTTGGTGGCTTGATTGAAGCCATAGCAGATCATGCGAACCTGGGTGTTGTGTTCTGGGCCAAGGCAGCAGACACAGGCCACGTGGTTGTCCTTTTCGGGGATCTTCTTCCCTCAGGCGCATTTCTTGAAGAGGTTCCCTGAAGCGGTGCGTGGCATAAACAAAGAAGGAAAACACTTTATCGTTAAAGTGATACACACTAGGGAGAGAAAAACATAAAAATAAAGGTTCAACAAAGAAATTTGATAAAATGGCAGTCAACTGAAGTTGGCGGATCTCCGTGAAGTCTGACTTGCGATGGTCGATGGGAAAAGAACTGAAGAGGAGTGCACAGGGGTTGCCCACTCTTATAGGATAGGCCAACATCGGCATATGACATTGGAGTGGTTATCCTTGGTAGACTGATAGCTAAAAAAGTTTCTGTGTGGTTCTACTGCCTGGCGGCTATAGTTCCATAGGTGTGGCCTGCTGCAAGAAATATCCCAGAAGTTAGATCCTAAATTTCAAGCTATAACATGCACTTTTTTTCTTTTTACACTCTTTGGCCATAAAAGACACACTAAGCTGAGGCTTGTTTCCAGCTGCATCCTGGGAGCAGGGGGAAGTTAAGTGATTTACTCAAGGTCATACTGTATGGAAGTGGTGGCTGTGGGATTCAAACCCAGGTCTTAAGGCCTGCAGCTCAGTGCTCTTAACCACTACGCTATACTGCTTCCCCAGTTCCCCAATAACACTACTCATTACTAAGGGATATTTACATGAAACCAGGAGCTTTGTCCCATACAGTTCATATACATCTGGGACAGTATCTGGAACTGAAGCCATAATTCCCTGCTTGTGATACAGTCATTTTTCACATCATACTGCGATGTGCCAAGTAGAAGGAAATGACTCCGCCTCAGTTGGAAGTCAACTGTTTGGGACAAAGATCCAGATGTTATTAGCCTTACCCCAATAAAGAACAGAATATGGCTTGCAATTTACGGATTTTTGGAGTGCAGCCAGTAAGGAATTACCCTTCCACAGCACAGCCCCCTGATTGGGAGCTCATTTTGGTAGTGCAGCTTTCCTTTCTGCCACCGCCAGCCTCCCCTGCCAGCAAGATCTGCAAGGACCCTCCGTTTCAGTTCAGCCCCCTGACTGGGAGCTCAATTTGGCAGTGCGGCTTTCTTTTCCACCACCACCTGCCTCCCATGCCTGCAAGATCTGCAAGGACCCTCTACTTCAGCTCAGTCCCCTGACCGGTCGATCGATTTGGCAGTGTGGCTTCCCTTTCCTCCGCCACTCGCCTCCCCTGCCAGCAAGATCTGCAAGGACCCTCCGCTTCAGGTACAGCTGCAACTCAGCCACAGCTCAGGTGCTTACTTTTTGATTCGTGGTGCCTCTGCTCAGCTCCAGCCTGTTTGGACAGCACAGCTGGTTGAGCCAAGCTGATTGCCTCAGCTATGATCCTCACTGCCTGGTGCTAGCCTGGCCAATTCTCGGCTGCCTTTTCAGGTCCAAATGATAGAACTAAAAGCAAATTTTCAACTGTTCTTAACTTGGGAATTGTTAAACTAAGCTAGCTCACTATTTTTACAGAGCTCTAGTCTAGCCTAATTTGTAACTGTGTTAATCTGCTAGCTAATGTGCTTATGCCTTCCTAGTCCTTAGCATTAATTGCTGTTAGTGTTAAAACTCTGCTTTGTACTGTGAGTGTTGTTTTTTTACTTTGGATATGTTTTTTTTCACTTCGTCTAGGCTCATCCCTGTGCTGTCTCTACCTTTTTGCCTTTCTTATCCACCTGCTGGTGCTCAGCGTGACCCACCCTGCTCCCCGACTCTCTCGCTCTTTGTCACTGAAACTGACCTGCCCCCACTGCTTTTGTTCAATTCTATTGCAATTAAGTGTTCCCTTCCCTCCCCCGTCTCCAGCCCCCCCGCTGCTTTTTGTCACCTCTACTCCTGCCCCCTTATTTAGCTGCTATTTTTCTCTACCTCAGCCCTGAAACATTCTGTGTACTCCTGCCCTCTCCTCTCTTTTTCTTCCCTTCCACAGCTCAGCCCTCTGACTGGGAGCTCAATTCGGTGGTGCGGCTTTCCTTTCCACCACCGCCTGCCTCCCCGCCAGCAAAGTCTACAAGAACCCTCCGCTTCAGGTATGGCTAAAGGTATGGCCACAATTCAGCCACAGCTCAGGCACTTACTTTTTGATTCCTGACACCTCTGCTCAGCTTCGCGTGATTGGACAGCATAGCTGGCTGAGCCAAGCTGATTTACTCAACTACGATCCTCGCTGCCTGCTGCTAGCCTGGCCAATTCTCAGCTGCCTTTTCAGGCCCAAAGGATAGAATTAAATGCAAATTTTCTCTTGCCCACTCTCCCCTGCCCCCGGCACTCTTTAAATCCCCTTGCCTCAATCTGCATCCCACCCCGAGTCTAACCACCCAATTGCCTCCACCTCTAGCTTCCCCATCTCAAGTGTAACTCTATCACTCCTTCCTCTCACCGATTTTTGCAGTCCCTTTTTGTACTTTGGTACAATTCATTAAAAGGCATTCTCTTGCTGTTTAATTTACTCATTACCCCTTAGGTCTCCCCATAAACGTCCGGGAAGTGGAGCAAGCCATTCAACAACTTCCTTCAGACAAGTCTCCTGGCCCGGATGGCCTCTCGACCAACTTGTTTAAATCCTGCTCCCCTGAACTCTCACGCCTTTTGATGAAAGTGTTCAACTACTGGTTCACTAATGGGTTCTCTGACCATAGCTTTCTTGAAGCAATTATTACCCTTATAACCAAATTGAATAAAGATCTCCAATATCCGGAAAACTATTGCCCCATCTCATTGTTGAACACCGATGTCAAGATACTGGCAAAGGTGCTTGCGAATCGACTAGGAATGATCATGGGCACTTTAGTTGGACCCAAACAGGTGGGTTTTATGACTGGTATATCATCCAGTGACCATATGCACTGCTTGTTTCAGCTGCTTTCCCTTGCCAAACAATCAGATACATCTACATTTCTGATGTCCCTGCATGCCGAAAAGGCCTTTGATTGTGTATCCTGGGATTTTTTGTTTACAGTTCTAGTTCGTTTTGGACTCCCTAAAGACTTTATTAAATGGGCGCAGCTCCTTTATCACTCTCCAACAACTTGTGTTTGGTGCAACAGCGTTCTCTCTGGCCCACTCTCGCTACACCACGGCACCAGACAAGGTTGTCCCCTATCCCCTCTCCTTTTCAATCTCTACCTAGAACCCTTTATTCGTAAGTTGATTTCCTCCCCCTCTCTCCATGGTATTACAGCTGGGACTCAAAGGCATCTCTTGTCTACCTATGCTGATGATCTGTTACTGCACTTAGAGGATCCCATATCCGGTGTGCAAGTCCTACTTCAGGAAATTGAATTGTTCTCCAAAGTTTCCTATTATAAACTTAATCCCTCTAAAGCAAAAGTATTACCACTGAACGGGAAGGCAACGCTATCGGACATTGAAGGGCTGGGCTTAGTTTGGGAGCCAAAGTCCTTAACATACCTAGGTATTAAGGTTTCCAGAGAGATCTCAACCATGGTAAAACAGAACCTTTCTGCCTTAATTAATACACTCAGAGCAGATTTAACAAGATGGGGAGCATTGTCAATATCACTTTGGGGAAGAATAAGCACAATTTAAATGAACGTATTACCCCGCATACTTTACCCCCTGGGCATGTTATGTATCTTCCTCCCCAAGAACTGGTTTGCTGAGCTACATGCTCTGATTAGTAAATATATTTGGAAGGGAAAGGAAGTCCGACATGCATATTTCAAACTCACTGCCCCAAAATTACAAGGTTAGCTTTCTATACCCTCTTTTTTTACTTATTACAGTGCAACTCATATTAGTAAGTTAGCCCCTTGGGTTCCCGAATCTGATCCACTAGGGTCAGGATTATCCCAACCTCTTTGGCTGACTATTGAAAAGGCCATGGCTACCAAAGGTTTCTGCACTCTTCCTGCCTTATTATACTCTTGCCCAAAATATATCCCCAAAGCCCTAAGGGGCACTCCTATTCAGTGGTCCCTTAGGGCCTTACACCAACTACAAAAGCACCTGAACCTCGACTGGCATAAGTCCCTAGAACAACCACTGTTAGGCAACCCCCATTTCCAAATTGGCAAAGGCCCCATATCTCCTTCATTCTGGACTCCCTTAGTAGATGCCAAGCTCTGTGATTTTTTTTTTTTGAATCAAATGTACTTTATTCATTTTATAAAGAACCACACATGACAGAAATACAACCAGAGAAAAAAACAAGACAATGACTGTTTACAATAATATACTGATGGGATAAATCAAAAAGTTACTACCCCCCACCACCCCCAACAAAAATCTCCCCCAAACCTCCTACCTAAAATACCAACCCCCCAACACATATCTCCTCCCAGCGAGGTACGTTTGTACATTCATTACTACGTGTGCAACCCATTTTAATGGTAAGGTAGTCCCCATTGCAAACAAAAGTCAAACAGCTATAAGAGTTTGTCAGGAGGCACGCGAAAACAAACCAAGGATTCAACTAGCTTATAGTTAAAGCTTGCAATTTCCCCCACTTTTTGCGATAAGCCCGAGCTTGATGTTTAACACTAGCAATTAACTGTTCTGCCCTAAGCGAAAAGGACAATTCATGCAGCCACTCTGAATAGGTAATGACTGCTTGATCCTTCCAATGCCTTAAAACTAATTTCTTAACCCCTAGTGATATTAAAGCCATATGATATCTTCTTTCTTTAACCTGGATTTTCCTGAAATCCCCAATAACACATATTTCCTGAGTAAATAGCCCCTGCAAACCAGGAGTGGATCCAGATTGTCCTCGATTTGTGCCCACAAAGGGGCTACTTTCACACATGTCCAAAAAATATGTTACAACGAACCCACTTCCAGGTTGCATCTGGTACATAGTGAAGTACTGATATGACCCATCTTCATTAACTTCACTGGCGTGTAATACATATTGTTTAGGACTTTGTATTGAACTAGCCTATACCTGTCCTGAGGAAATGTAGCTATAGAGATCCTTCCAAAGGAGAGGCCAATTAAGGTCTATGTCTGGTACAAGATTCTCCCACATTATGGAACCTTTTGGAGAGGGAGGATCCGGAAAGGTGAGCAAAATTTTATATATTATAGAGATTCCATGGTGTTGGCAGGCTGGGCCTGCAATGTGATGCAAGAGTTCCCCAAACCTGGAGGGCTAATTTGGTTTTTGAAGGTAAGGTTCTCCCCTTGTTACAATTCCACCAAGTATTTAAAATACATGATAGGGACCCCTTTAAATATTGGCAAGTCAAACAAGCAGTAACCTCTTTTATGGGCACTACACCTAATACTTCCCCTCCTGCATCAGACTTACACCCCCTTATGATTGTGGCTAGCCAGCCACATTCAATATCTAAGGTTTATAAGGAACTACAACTGTTTGATTCGAGTCTGCCCACTGGTATATGCTATTACTGGGTTTCCAAACTCACTCGTCCTCCAGATGCAGGCACGTGGCGGCCCATATGGTGCAATCTGTATAGGTACATTAAACAAGATAGACTTCGTCTGATACAATATAATATTATGCATAACTTATATTTCACCCCAGAGAGACTATATAAAATGGGAAGGCTTTCTTCCCCTCAATGTCATCGACGCCAAGGACCTTCTGCCGACCTCTACCACATGTTGTGGTCCTGGTCAAAGGTATCTGTTTTATGGCTCAAAGTTAAAAGCTTCTTGGATCCACTGTTGGGTTTGGAATCCTTATTCACCCCGGAGGCCTGCCTGCTGAATCATTTCACTTTGGGGACTATTAGAACCCAAAAAGCTCATGTAGCTCTAGTCTCAGAGGAGGTTAAACTAATCATCATGAGACACTAGAAGGATGACTCCCTTCCGTCCATATTAGAATGGCATAGAGAAGTCTTACTTGCCCTACAGCTGGAAAAGCATATTGCTATGATGACTAACAGGCTACAGACCTATTTAGACAGATAGGGGCCACTTGATACATTGCTTACAGTATGGAAGCCCTAGTAATTAATCTTGCTAATATGTGTGGAGATACTCCCTGACATATAATAATCCCATGTTTGGCACTGGGGTGATAGTGGGTGGGTTAGATGGGAGTGGGACTGGGAGATACGCTGCTGGTTGTACTAACATGCTTAGATTGGGGGGATCCACTTTGCTGAATTGTAATGTTTTAAGGAATCTCTCCTCAATCTTCTCTGGATATCCACTGGTGTATTGTTCTGAAATTCAGATAAAGTATATTGAATCATAAATAATTTACTCATTATACTGCAGCCTTTCATCACCTCATAAGCAATCCTCCATATCAGTAATTTAACTGGGTACAGCGTTCCCTAGCTTCAGTCCCCGCTCCCTCTGGCCTTCCACTGGCTGCCTTCCCCTAATATATAAGGAAATTGAAACCCTCAAATCCTAGTCATGTTCCCTCTCTTGGAGCCTCTGACTCCTCTTAGGGTATGTCTTTCCTCACTGCATTATATCTCCCCATCCTCATGCTTACTCCTATGCTGTCTCCTACGATGTCGGTCCTTATCCCCCCCCCCATGCCCTCTGCACCTGTTCATAATCTAGCAGTAACCTCCACTCCTGTCCTGTCCACCTGGGAGCACTTCCCTCTCTGGCCCTGTGTCTCCCTCCTACCTATGCTTCTCCTCCTCACCCTGATGCATCTGCTAAAATTTCAACCCCTCCTCCCACCCCTCCATTTCCACCTCCTTCAAACCTCAGCCCTGGTATACGAGTGCTAAAATACACCTCTTAATCATTGCCCTCTTGCCACTATCCTCGGGGAACATAAACCCAAATCCTGGGCCATGTGCTCCAAAAACCACCACATTTGCACCTCCCACTGCCGACCCTTCCCAGTCTAACCCTGTTGCACTACCCTGTGATTTAAAAATACTGCACCTTAATATTGGCAGTCTCCTCCCTAAATTAGACCTTCTCCAGCCACTAACCACCTCACTTGCCCCTGATATCATCATTCTCTCAGAAACATGGCTAAACAGTAAAGTGGGCAACCACCCTCTCTCCATTCCTGGGTTCTCTATATGCCAGCAAGACAGAACCACTAGGGGTGGAGGATTGGCAATCTATGTCTCCTCAAAAATCCAATTCACCTGCATCCTTGCCCTTTTCAGTCGCAAAAGCATATGAGATTCTCGTTCTTAAATTATCCCTCCCTTTCTCTGTCCCTATCTATATTGCCAGTGACTATTGTCACCCTGGCCTCCTACCCTCAACTGTCACTGAGCTCATTAGGTGCATAGCCTCTCCCTCTCCCTCCAGGGAATTATACATAATGGGAGATTTTAACCAAAACTGGCTCTCTGCCTCTCTTGGTAAATCATGAAATGACATCAATGCCCAAAACTTATCCCAGCTCATTCTCGAACCAACCTGTATGAACCAGAAAACAGGAAATCACTCCTTAATTGATTGAGCTCTCACCTTCCACCCCCACAGAGTTGTCACAGCTGGACTAATTACCTGATGCCCTGAGCGATCACGACATGATCTACATTGTACATAAAATGCACAGAACCAAGGCACCTCCAAAAACAGTACACTGTCAGTCGTATAAATCACTGAACCTTGCTCCCCTCCTGCAACAACTGACCCAAATAAAGGGGGAACCCATTACCTCGGCCTTTTCCATTGATGATGCTTATAGCTATTTCCGCACTAAATTATTGGCGTGCTGGAATAAGCATGCCCCACCGCAATGCTCCAGGATCAGGGGCAATCATTTCCCTTGGATCACCCCTGAACATTTCTCTTCCCCTCCTCTCTTCCCACTCCCCTCCTCAAGATTAACAACACCCAGGTTACTGAGTATCTAAATGTTGCCTCCGAATTTAATACCTATTTTACCTCCTGAGCCTCAGCCCTCCTCGCCTCCCTTCCGCCTCCCCTTCCTGCCATCCCACCCCCTCTCACAGTCACTCTGCCCAGACATACTCCTTCTCCTTACCTAATATCTCTCCGTCAGACACCTTGAAAGAACTGTTTGCTCTCAATGCCTCTAAAGGCGGCTCATCTGATGGTCTGGACCCTAAGCTACTTTACCTATCAGCTCCAGCTATAGCGACTCCTCTATCTCTACTCCTCAACCTCTCCTTCGCTACAGTTTCCATCCCTTCGGGATGGAAACATGCCACTGTAATCCTGCTGCCCAAGGATGGTGACCCCTCCATTCCTTTTAACTATCGACCCATCTCACACCTACGTATCCTAGCTAAGCTACAAGAGCATCTGGTCCTGTTTCAGCTCTCTTCCTGCCTCTATGACTCTAATTTTTTTCAGTCCGTTCCAATCTGACTTCCAGAAGAACCATTCCACCACCACCTCCCTGAGCAGACTCACTGACTCCATCCTCTCAGGGATGGATAGTGGCCAAATCACTTCTGCCATTTTCATTGATCTAGAGAAGGCTTTCGACACTGTCTCCCACTCCATACTCCTAGATGCCCTCTCCTTGGCTGGCCTAACATATTCTGCCACAAACTGTTAAAGGCTTACCTAACTGGCTGGACCCAGTCAGTCAGAATTGCTGACTCCACCTCCCCACCTTTCCCCATCACCACTGGCATATCTCCAGGCTCAGTACTGGGTCCAATCTTGATTTCCATATTCCTAAATGATCTTCCCTCAGCCTGCTCATCCTCTTCTATCCATACGTACGCTGATGACACAGTCATCTTCGCATCCTGCCAGTCCCCTGTTGATATAGAATCCAGACTACAGCTCGACTTCAACAATGTCCAGCACTGGTTCAACTCCCATCAACTCTCCCTCAATGCCAAGAAGACCATCTCCATGACCTTCAGCACCAGGCAGAGACTCTCAAGGCTCCCCTCTCTTCCCACCTTCCACACCCTTAACAGGACAGTTATAGAGGACACCTCTACCTTTAGGTATTTGGGGGATTTGGCTTGACCGACACCTCAACTTCTCTGGACATGTAGACACCATCCTGAAGAAACTGCACCCCAAATGTGGTGCATTATACAGGAACTATAGTTGCCTCTCACTATCGGCAAGACGCAAACTTGTCCAGAAGATGATCCTACCTATTTTTGACTACTGTGATGTAGTCTATGGTGCTGCTCCTAAGTCTTCCCTAGCCAGATTACACACCCTTTTCAAGTCCTTCTGGCGCTTCACCCTGGACTTTCCCCCTCTCACCCATCACTGCAACCTCTATCACTCCCTATACCTCACTTCTCTTGAAAATCGCTGCCATCTTCACTTTGCCAAACCTGTGTCAAAATTTTGATTTGGGATGCTACCTCCTTACCTCTCTTCCTTATTATCCACTGTGCCTCCTCCAGACCACTGCCTTAGATAATATGATACTCGTCAATTGGTAATATTCCGCCGCTCGACTATGGTATGTCAGTCGACCTTCTCGCATCATTTCCCTAAGCTCTGGAATGACCTCCCCCCTCAAATCCATGTATCTTCCTCCACTTACTCTCTGTCTTTAGCCCTAAAGAATTTCCTCTAAGTAAACTGCACTTGCAGCTAGTTCTTCTGCCATTCCCCTCCTGTGGCCAGTTCCAAATGCCCTCTGCCCCCCTCATCTACCTTTGCCCATGGCTAAGTTGTCATTCAATTTGGTGTGCACTACGCTGTGCCTCCTGTTGTCAATATAATTCACTTATGGAAATCATTGCTTCATGCACTGTGTTTTTGATAACCCATTATGTTGTTCTCAGCTTAACCTGTATTAATTGTTTAATTGTTGTTGTAATCAGCCTATGGGTTTTGTATATTTACTGTGTTCGATACTGTATTCAATACTTTATGCAACCAATTGGTTGATGGGTATTCTCACTTCCTGTCAAACCTGTTACATATGTAACTGAATGTATGTTACTTTCCCTCTGTGTACCCTTCCCCCAGGACGCTCTGTGAAATGAGCAACCTGTTTTTCAGTGTGCCCTTCCTGGTGAAACTTTTCAATAAATAAATACTACGGAGTGCACACCTAGTTCAATTCCATAAATGACAGATGGACAAAGTATTTGCAGTAGTTTTTATTTTTACCAGCCCTTTCCCTGGAGGCCCAGGGCGCCTTACAATAAAGTGAAGGAATGACAATTAATCAATAAATAAATCAATGCACTTCCATACCATACATAAGACAGTGAAATAATTATGATCCATAAAATGTCATAAAACTCAGCTGGGAAAGTGACTAATGAGGACGATGGATCAATCCCCAAAGGTTTAGCTAAACAGGAAAGTCTTCAACCCCCTAGAAGCCTCCACTGTGGGACCCTCTCTGAGGTCCCTCAGGAGCTAATTTCATAGGACCAGGCCAGCCACTTCGAAGGCCCAATTACCTGAGGTTTTTAACTTGGCACCTGGTACAGTTAAGAAGGCCGTACTGGTGGAGCATGAGAGCACATAAGTATGTAGGAGATCTATTGGGTAACCAGGACCTAACCCATGTAGAGCCTTATCATTTAGTAAACCAATGATAAAGGAGATACACCAATTAACAGTCAGCCAGTGCAGTTCTCTCAGTGCCAGGGAGACATGATTTGACTTTGAAAGGCTGGTCAGCAACCTAGCAACTGTGTTCTGCACCACCTGGAGGCACTGTAGCACACTTCCATTGACCCTGTGGTATAATCATTACTGTAATTGAACTGAGACATCATAAACACATGTATCGGTGTCACCAGGTCCTGTGGGAGGGCGGAGGAATGAGGGATCTAATCTTGTTGATGTTCCTTAGATGGTAAAAACCACTCTGGACAACTGCTGACACCTGAGCCTTGAATGTCAACCATTCATGCAGAATGACCCTCCCAGATTTCTCACCTTTGTGGCAACCAAAAGCCTAGACAAGCCGAGCTAAAGCCCAGTATTGATCTTGGCAGCTGTCACTCCCCACCTATGATCTGGTTTGAACATCAGCACCTTAGTCTTACCAGGGTTGAGCCTCAACCAGCTTGATGACATCCACTCCTGGATCTCGGGCAAACACTTATTAAGCATGTTGACTGTACATGGCATCCTGGGTGCAAAAGATAGGTACAGCTGGTATCATCTGCATAACAGTGATATCCCAGCCTGTACCATTTAATGATCCCATCTAGGGGCAGCATGTACTCTGAAAACAACATGAGTGAGGATCAAACCATGGGGAGCACCACAGGGCAGTAATACTGGAAGCGAAGAGACACTCCCCAATACAGCTCTCTGTGTCCTGTCCCTGAGCTAGGACTTACACCAGCAGATGGCTTGGCCAGTGAAACCTACATATTCTTTCAGCCAATCCAACAATATGTCATGGTCTACGGTGTCAAAGGCTTGGAAAAGGTCGAGGAGAATGAGAGCAGACGGTTTTCCTCTCTCTCTTGCCCTGAGAAAGTTATTGTGTACCTTGATTAGTACAATTTCAGTGCTATGCTTAGCCTTAAATACAGACTGGGGAGGATCATAGATGTCAAAGGTTATGAGGTCAAGCTGGAGGCAACCATTTTCTCAATAACCTTGCTTAGAAAGGGCAAGTTAGAGACACGTCATTAATTTGTTAGGTTATCCCAGTCCTTTGTCAGGTGATGCCACACCAGTGCATCCTTTGGTGCAGCAGGGAACACCCCCTCCCATCATGAAGCACCACACAATCCCAATGAACAGTGGGCCTAGATGTCCAACCCAACCCATCATTAATCATGGTGGGCCAAGATCCAGTTTCCAACAAGTTGGTCACAACTCTGAATCACCCCAATCACCTCTTCCATCGTCACCAGTATAAACTCTCTCCACTACAGCTGAGCTCATCTGTGGAATGTTGGTTCAACCCTGCTGGGTTGCAACAACCCACTTGGGGATCACTGCCCGAATAGATGACACCCTGTTCAAGAAGAAATGACCAGACGCTTTGCATTTAGTGGGTGAAAAAACTATCATGGGATCCAGACAGGTCAGATAAAGTAATTTACCTACAGTCTGAAAGAGATGAGTTGATTGATTCCTCCTGGTAGCAATCTCCCTAGACAGAAAACCTGCCTTCCTCTGGGTGATTGCCCTTTGGTATTCGTCATAGTGAATACTCAGAGCCAATCTGTTCTCCTTCTTGACCCTGGATCTTCTCCAACAATGCCCTAACCTCTGTCTCCTTGCCTTCATTTCCCTTAGCTCACTCGTTATACCATGGTGATCCATGATATGAGACAGGGGGGCATACATGGATAGGTGCCATATGATTGAAGGCTGCCATGATAGCCCTATTATAGGCCACCATCACCTCTTCCTACCCCATAGCACATGGTGCCATCACACCTGAGATGTCTAGCACTGTCTGACTACATTCTGGCTGAAGCCCTCTTAAAGGGTGGTACTGGACCATCTCCACATGGAGTGGACTACAAGGGGGGGTCCTGAAAGAGAACTTGATCATGGAATGATCTGACCAACTGACCAGCTCAATCTCGAGACCCTCTACCTTGGGCCCCAGGGAAAAGACCAAGTCCAAGATGTGACCTTGTTGGTGAGTCACAGAAGTAAGTACTTGTGCAAGGCCCCAGGTCTCCATCACCCAGAGGAAATCTTGTCCAAAATGTTAGAGTTCGTTGTCAACTCAGGCAGTGAAGTCATACAGAATTAGCCATCTGGGTGACTCCAGCACCCTGTCAGAGACAGAGTTTGTGATTTCCTGCAGGAACTCCCCTGTACACCAGGAGGAACTACCAATCTGCTGCTGGGCTCCCACACAAGCAAACAGCAAGGTATCTCCCACTGGGTGCCCCACCAAGTTCATCTCAGCTCTAAAACAGATGCCTCCCCCCATGATCTTTCCTCAGGCAGTAGACCACAGAGAATCCAGCTGGGATGGCTGCTTCCAACACAGGCCCTGCACTGTCGCTCAGCCAGGTCTATGTGATGCAAGCCAGATTGACCAAGAAATTACATATAACCTCCACTATAACTGCAGTCTTATTCCTCATCAGTCTAGCATTACATAATACTGCCTGAAGAAGATGAACAGATGTGGCAGGCCTCAATCCAGTGGACACTCTGAGTATGGGATCTAAAGACATCTGGTCTCTCTCTCTCTCTCTCTCTGTCCCGCTTCACCCCAGGGCTTCTCTTGGTCCTCACTGTCCTAATGGTGCTCTCCCCATCAGAACTTCCAGAACCCAACCTGCAGTCATCGCACTTCCTACCAATCCTCATTTCTCTGCATGGACAGTACTCAGTACCTGCCGGGGGGTCCCAAAATGGACACAGGGTGCGGAGGAGGGATGGGGAGTAGCTGAGCCTAGAGGTCTGCTGCCAAAAACACATCCCAGCTACTACAACACCACCCAACCCCAACAAACTACCCACCACAACTATAACTCTAACCCACGAGACTACCCACCTCCCAACTCCACAATTACCCACACTCTACACACCCACAAAACATAGTACTACCTGTAACCCTTTGTTACCCGGGTTACTAGAATCCCAGTAAGAACTAGTGGTAGGCAGGGAAGGCAGCTTATGAAACTCCAGTTAAATGGGTTTCACACTGTCTCACTCTGTCCTCAGTCACAGCTGAGACTAGAAGGATGACATCATAATAGAATTGTCACAGCTGCATGAGCCACATTTGGAATCTTCAGCTCAGAGTAAGTTTATAATCTTGGGAATTCAAAGTCAGTCTTCAGTTTGTCCTTAAGCAAACAAGAAGGACACCAGTAGTTGTCTGTTTATACCCCTCCCTCTGGGGGGGGTGAGGACAAGTTCTTTGTAGGTTCCAAGGGAAATCCCCTTCTCCCACCTTGGGAAGAAAGCTGCCTGTTTTAATTTAAGTTCAGTCTGTTCATGTATAACAGCAAAGGTTAAGTTCTTCACCTGTGGGGCACCTGCAATGAATGGGTGAGTGTTTGGCCCCATTGGAAGGGGCAAACAACTTCTTTTCTTCAGTTGGATTTCAAGTATTGGGGACTGCTATTTGGGAGGACTATGTCAACTAGGACAAACACATAGAGCAGTCATCTGTTTAAAGTGTTAAAGTTCATTGTAGAGGGGGTGCTTCAGGTCATCCACCTTCAATCTACATTTTAAAGTCTAAAGTTCTGTGTGTCCAGAGAAATGGCCGGGTATGGGCTGTGGGAGCTGGAGGTGGGAAAACCCCCATCTTTAGTAACCAGGTCCACCTCTATGGATTTCTTCTGTGTTTTTGCTACTTGCCTCATGCGCTTGGCCGGTGATGGGCTGGGTACCCAGACGGGTCACAACTTGAAAATCTCTAGGAGTCGAGACTGTAAGTGGTGGGAGCCACAGGATGGGAACATTACTCCTTGTTGGATGGGAGTCTCCCTGTTTGATGGGAGTTTCGATTTGGATGTCCGAAAACAAAATCTCTCTAGGAGTCGCAGACTTCAAGTGGTGTGGGGAGCCACAGTTTGGGAGCCTCCTTGTTTTATGGGATGTCTTTCCAAGTAGAGTTTGGGTTCATTCACCAAGTGGACCATCAGTCGAGTGGCCAGCAGGGGAGCTGGGCCAGTCGGGCTGTGTATCCAATGCACATGCAAAGTCCGGGCTGAGTGCCTGGTGGGTCCAAAGCCAGACAACTGTTGTATTGTGTTCATTCCTAAAATGGACCACTGTGTTTAACCTCTAATCTGCATTACAGTTACGTAGCCTTTGGGGACCATACAGAGCTTTGTTTATGTTCAGTGAGTTAATAAATAAAGCCACACTGAAAATTCCCAATTCTGGTTCTGGACATTACAGTTATTGCTTCCTGTAGTTGGATTTACTTGGGTTCCCCTGTGCAGAGTAGTCAAACCTAGGTCTCTTGTGCCAGGTAACCTCATCCTTCCCCAAACCCATAGAGACATATGTATACCCATGTTACAAAAATGGGCATATGCCTTACAAAAATGGAGGCACCGCTGGGATTTGTCTGGGAAGGAAGGTGCTTGGGCAAGTAGGCTAGCGTTTTGGCTATCTGGCATTCGGTAGCCCAAAAAGTTGAAGCAATTTCCCTAGTGTGTGCTGTGTGCTGTGAATCTTGTGCTGCTGTTTAAAAAATGCCAACTGTTTACCAAGGAGCTGTAAAGCCAAAGTGTGTGTCCTTGTCCTGCATCAACATAGTTTACAGCATTTATCAGTTTTAAAATAAAATTCTGTGAAGGAAAGTGTGGAAAACTAGGGGTAGCAACAGAGAAATTATGCCCTGGATGTTGGAAATGCTTTATGTGCAATGCTAGAGACTGCAGAGTTAATGGCAATGTTACATGGTTGAAATGGGCTCCCGCCGTGGAGTCAGTTGGAAAAAAAAAGGGCATCTTTTCAGTTTAAATTTGCCTGCTCGACGATCGCCATGAGGAAAGGAGCCCTCGTGAGGAAGAAGAGGCTCATTTGCATGGCATCATGTGGTTGGTCAGTTTGCCATTAGTCCCGCCCCTCAGCCAGCTCTTCAGTGTCTGCTTCAGCATTCGAGAGGGAGACAGAGAGTAATGCATGTACTGGCAGTGGAGGAGCGTTTGCGAAGTGTTCAAAGTGCTGTAAACAGTGAAAAGTGACTTTTCAAGTTCAAAATCGGGCTCAACCCGCTTATCGGTCGTGGGATCAGTGAATTGTGTGATTAATACTATGATCGCAGAGACTGCCCACCCGTTTGAAATCCGAGGCCTTCAAAAAATCTGGCTGCAGGCCGTTTTCCTCCATCGCAGCAATCTGCTACCATAACAGTGAGTAAACGATTTAAAACTGCTCAAATCAGTTATTTTCAGTAATGCCATATAAAATGTGAGTGCAGCTGTATAGTCGCTTTGCAAGTAGAGATTGTGTGATATCCTGCTGGCAAGTGCAAGTCTGTAAAGCCATTAAATGTGTGCATAGCAATGAAAGTAGCCTCAGTTTAAAGTTTGCAGCCAGAGAGAGACTGTGGGTTGTAAAATAAGTGCAACACTAGTAAAAGCAGGCAATCCTGTGCTGAAACCTGAAGTTTTAAAAGGGACTGTAATTAAAGAATGTTGCCAGCAAGTGAAAAGTCCAAGGAAAATCCTGTAAATGTGTGAACAGCCAGAACAGAGCAAGTTGTGCAGTTTAAATAAAAGTTATTAGTAGCTGATGTAAATCGGATGCGCAGTGGCTTGACCCAGAGTCTGAATGTTGATGCACAGGAGTGCTGCCGCCGCCATTACAGGGTGGGGTAGTAAAGTAAACACAGCAGCAGAGGAGCCATTTTAAAGCTACAGAGTGTGTTCATTTAAAGTGGGACTTTCAGTTACAGTGAACTTTTGTTTGTTTTTCTGCAGTTATGGCCTCAGGACCAGCTCGTTATCGGATCATGCCGGGTTGCAGTAACAGCAGCAGTAAATAGATTGAGAGACATTGAAAATTGGTGCTATAGAGGCAACTCCTCCTGATGTGGCAATTCCTAATTATCCAGTGCGTGTATGCCAGATGTGCTTTAGTGCTGGAAGGATGTCTTCATGATTTCTCACTGTGCTGGTTGTCTACAAAAATATGGCTTATAAAGCGCCTCAAATTGCTTTGGCTCCACATGGACACAACTTCAAGAATCTGCAGTTGGCAGCACACAGCATCAGGCGGAGCCTGTGGAGGAAGGCTCGGGGAGTGTGGCACAAAGTTAGAGAGTGCAGAATTAGAGACTGAATCTGAAGTTGAAGTTTTGGATGCTGGATCTCAGAAGGCAAGTTCAGATAAAGCATCAATAGACCCCTGGGTGGGGGGGCCTAGCCCAAGTCTTGAAGGTGAAGATGAGATGCGGGAGGCCGTTGAATGGGAGGTGTCGACCTCTGCTCCTAGTAATGAATGGATAGTCTCGGGGGTGAGAACTACTGCTCACTCCTGGGCTCAGATCCTCAGTGAAGAGGAAGATGAGGGGGAACCTATGTGGCCTTGTGAGAAAGGAACGGGTACACAGCCTCAAGATCTTGCCTCAGAGGAATGCGTTCAAGAAGGTGGTGATGCCACTGCCTTGGCTTCACCAGAAGAAGAAGAAGTCAGGGATCCGTTTTTAATTTCATTGAGGATGTGAAGCTGGCAGAACCAGGACTGGCCACCCCCAAGCCAGGTCAGCGGTCTCAGATTGACCAAAGCAAGTAGAGAGGAGAGACTGGTTCGTAGAAAGGCCAATGAAGTCTTTGGTATGACCTTTCCTACCTTTCCTCGGAGAGTCTGGGAGGAGATTGAGAACTGCAGGAAATCCTGGATCTGGGATGAAGCAATGAAACATGTGCATCCTGGGGCTAACCAGCATGTAAAGAATAGACTGTTCCACGAAAAGTATACACAGTGGAAGAGAGGCAGGACACTGTTTATGGACAGAGTGAGAATAGTGGACGGAGAGGGACGCGAAGTCTCCCACTGTGTGAATTATGTGCGGCCAGATGGAGTAATAATTCAAGCCCCTGACCCCCTCTACTATTGGCCTCAATGCAAGGAACTCCCGGAAATTAAGCCCGCGCCTACAAAATGGAGAGCCAAGCAGTGGTAGTCAATACTGCCACATCTGAACTGTGAAGTACCTTTATTGAACTGCCAATATGAATAAACAAGAACTCAGGTGCCCCATATTCTTCAGTCCACAGTGTACTGCCCTAATCAATAACCATCTACTGGTACCACCAGATGACTTCAGATCCAGAGAGGACACCAGCCCAGCTGTTTGCCTGTTCATCGCCTGGTAATCGGATGACGCCGGACCAGCTGTTTCTCTTTTTGTTCCTGTTCTAAGGTTCCTTCTCCAGTTATGACATCAGCCCAGCTGTTTCCAGATATGCACTCCTGTGGGTTCCCAGAAGATGTCCGCCCAGCTGTATCAGAAGAAATGCTGCCAGGGAGAGTCTTCGGCAGGGACCAGGTTGGTGATGTACGAATACTTCAAGAGGCTGGTGAGTCATCAAAATTCTTTTTATTCTATCTTTATGACATTGCAATACACACCTTACACTACAGACTTCAAACAGTGTGTGTGAACTGTCCGCAAAGACTCTCCTCTTCGGGATTATGGCCTTAAAAGACTATGTTCACGGGCTCCGCCCAGAGAGACTCTTTAATGGACTGGCCTTCGGGCCTTGTAGTCACTAGTGGGACATTTAGGGCATTCCATCCCCCCAAAGAAGTGTATTGTTATCAATGTCATTTCTGTACTTAATGTATATACTATCTTTTCTACTTTTCTAAAAAAAAAAATATATGTATTTTTCCTTTTTGGGATTGTTTAGTGTTCTGTTTTTTCCTGTATGGTAAGGGTTGTTGTTGTCACTGTTGTTGTTTAGGTAGATCATAAATGCAGATTAGGGTGTGTTTTTTGTTTTGGTTTTTGTCTTTTCTTACAGGTGTTCCTGGAGGACAGAAGAGAAGACAAGAAGAGGAGGAGGGGCTCATTGGAGTTCCTCGCTCAGTGCTTGTGTAGAAATTAAAGTACTGTTTGTGTTCCTAATGTTGTAGTTTCAGGCTGCCCAAGGTCGGGGAGGTCCCCGGGTTTTGTTTTATTTGGGATATTATGTTAGAGGCAGATAGGTTTTCCCTAGAGGGTTAGGGGGGATAGACAGGCTGTGGTCCTCAGTGGCCATAGGGACTGCAGTGCTGATCTATCAGGGCTATGCTCTGGACGATTCTACCAGAGCCACTAGGTGTCCATAGTAAGTGGATAGAGTAGAGGCTGAAATGTCAGCTATAGGCCTCTAGGCCCTTAGTGTTGCCTACCTGTGCTCGCACACGGTAGGAGGGGGCCTGATCACCCCCCTCCGCAGGTAGCACATAGGGTGGGATGGCCTAAGGCCGGGTGCATAATGACTGGGGACAGTCATTTTCCTGGTCAAGGGCGAGTGTAACCCCTTTGTTACCCGGGGGTTACTAGAATCCCAGTAAGACCTAATGGTAGGCAGGGAAGGCAGCTTGTGAAACTCCAGTTAAATGGGTTTCACACTGTCTCACTCTGTCCTCAGTCACAGCTGAGACTAGAGGGATGACATCATAATAGAATTGTCGCAGCTGCATGAGCCACATTTGGAATCTTCAGCTCAGAGTAAGTTTATAATCTTGGGAATTCAAAGTCAGTCTTCAGTTTGTCCTTAAGCAAACAAGAAGGACACCGGTAGTTGTCTGTTTATCCCCCTCCCTCTGGGGGGGTGAGGAAAAGTTCTTTGTGGGTTCCAGGGGCAATCCCCTTCTCCCACCTTGGGAAGAAAGCTGCCTGTTTTAATTTAAGTTCAGTCTGTTCATGTATAACAGCAAAGGTTACCGTTCTTCGCCTGTGGGGCACCTGCAATGAATGGGTGAGTGTTTGGCCCCATTGGAAGGGGCAAACAACTCCTTTTCTTCAGTTGGATTTTAAGTATTGGGGACTGCTATTTGGGATGACTATGTCAACTAGGACAAACAAATAGAGCAGTCATCTGTTTAAAGTGTTAAAGTTCATTGTAGAGGGGGTGCTTCAGGTCATCCACCTTCAATCTACATTTTAAAGTCTAAAGTTCTGTGTGTCCAGAGAAATGGCCGGGTATGGGCTGTAGGAGCTGGAGGTGGGAAAACCACCATCTTTAGTAACCAGGTCCACCTCTACGGATTTCTTCTGTGTTTTTGCTACTTGCCTCATGTGCTTGGCCAGTGATGGGCTGGGTACCCAGGCAGTGTGCATAACTGAAAATCTCTCTAGGAGTCGCAGACTGTAAGTGTGTGGGAGCCACAGGATGGGAACATTACTCCTTGTTGGATGGGAGTCTCCCTGTTTGATGGGAGTTTCCATTTGGATGTACGAAAACAAAATCTCTCTAGGAGTCGCAGACTTCAAGTGGTGTGGGGAGCCACAGTTTGGGAGCCTCCTTGTTTGATGGGATGTCTTTCCAAGTAGAGTTTGAGTTCATTCGCCAAGTGGACCATCAGTCGAGTGGCCGGCAGGGGAGCCGGGCCAGTCGGGCTGTGTATCCAATGCGCATGCAAAGTCCAGGCTGAGTGCCTGATGGGTCCAAAGCCAGACAACTGTTGTATTGTGTTCATTCCTAAAATGGACCGCTGTGTTTAACCTCTAATCTGCATTACAGTTACGTAGCCCTTTGGGGGACCATACAGAGCTTTGTTTATGTTCAGTGAGTTAATAAATAAAGCCACACTGAAAAATCCCATTTCTGGTTCTGGACATTACAGTTATTGCTTCCTGTAGTTGGATTTACTTGGGTGCCCCTGTGCAGAATAGTCAAACCTAGGTCTCTTGTGCCAGGTAACCTCATCCTTCCCCGAACCCGTAGAGACATATGTATATCCATGTTACAAAAATGGGCATATGCCTTACATACCTATTACTTACATATCCACATCCACACATTTTCATACATACAATAAATGACTAAAGCAGTCAAGTCATACACTTCTAGCCAACAAATACATACCCCCAAACACTTCAAAGAAAACAAACAAGCAGTGAAATAAATAAATCAGTGTGATGAAGAAGTCTTTGGTGCCAAAATGCCAGAAGAAGACGTAACGCTGTCACAGTTCGGGAGTCTTACTCCTCAATCAAACAATTTGTTGTGTAACACATGATCATGAACATAAGCCATGCATTTCTTCAGTGGAGGTGTATTCCTGGGTGATTGTGGTGGAGAAGAAGGGTGGGCAACACCATCACACGGTTGGAGTTAAACACTTTTAAAAGCAGTCCTGGTATTTTCTTTCTTAAAAGATTGGGGCAACTACATGTATTCCAAATGCACAAACATTAGCTAAATATCTGAATACTTTCTGAAGTATTCAGAGAATATTCATTAAATACTAAATTTATGTATTCACACACTAGGATGTGAATAATGAATAGCATTTCTCGAATACCATGAATAATGGCTGATTCATTTTTCAGGAACAAAAAATGAATACTAGGCCCAATACTCCCACCCTCGTGATCGCACGCCTGCTCCTCACTCTCCTATCAGGCGCTGTCATGCTGCTTTACTGCTGTTGCCGGTATAGCACTATGAGTAGTATGCACCAGGCCAGGGAGAAGAAGCAAGCCAGGTGGCATGGGGGAGTGATGGATGGGTGGGGTGGGCCATTGACTGACCAGTCTGAAATGTACTGATTGCTTGTCACTGTCACTCCCCTCCCCATACAGCTAAGGTATCAAAGAGGGGCTGAAAGTGAACTAAATGACTGTCAGAAAGTACAGTATCATGTGAAAGAGAATGAACCAGCTAGTCGCACGACGTTGGGGGTTAAACAGCTTGCAAAGATGCTTTGGCAGTGTTGGCTCCTGGCATAGTGCCAGGAGTCAACAATTCACATGTTTAACTGTAGCACCTTTTCTGGTCATTGGAAAAAGGGGAGGTGGGTGGGAAATGATTGGAAAGGGCAGGAATGATGGCCATTAGATTAACTTGGCCATCAAGTGAGGGGATAGGGCACTTTAATTTGTCCCCCCCACACACACACACACACAAAACAGCCAAATAATAAATATGAATACCTGAATATTTACATACGAACATATGAAGAAGCCAGCAGAAGAAGGCCATTTGGTTTATCAAGTCTGCTCGTTTTTTTAGGGTCCACAGTTTGAGCTAATGTCCTTTCCCTCCCTCCCCACTCCTCCCATCCTCCCTACCCATGATTCTTACCTTCCCCCATGCCTATCCCAGCCTCTCTTAAAGCTGCCCACCGTATTCAACGAGATTACCTCTTCTGGCAGCGCATTCCAAGTGTCCACCACCCTCTCTGTGAAGGAGTGCTTCCTGACCTCCCTCCTAAACTTTCCACCCTCCAGCTTAAGACTGTGCCCCCTTGTGATATGGTTGCCATGCCACTCAGCTTAAAGAGACTCTCCTTATCAACTTTATTTATCCCTTTCAAGTACTTGAATGTCCCAATCATGTCCCCTTTCTCTTTCCTGTCTTCCAGGGAGTACATGTAGTGTACTTTAGATTGGTGCCCGAATGTACTCAGACTCCTGAACCCAGCCTAAAAGGGGAGCTGCTCCTTTAGTGTACTGGTAGAGCTGGGCCTTTCATACTGTCCAGCCCTGCAGGTAGGGTACATTTATAATTTGAAATGTATTTCTTGTGTATTTCAGTGACTGCCCAACAGTCGACTAAGGTGAGCACTAACTCATCAGGCCTAATATGTAATGAGCTTTACACAGCCCAACAGTGACATTTTTTTTTTTGTGTTATCTATTTATCTCCCCTGTGACCCCCACCTTCCTCTCCTTCGGGTCAATTGCCACAAGGACACTCACCTCTCTACCGCCGATCTTGACCCCACATCACAGGGTAACCCGACGTAACCGTGCGTCGGGTGGGTCCTCCTCTTCCAAGGAGAAATGGCCTAATGGCCTAGACATTGGCCCTGGGTGCTGCTGCGGCCAGGTCAGCTGTTGCGGAGCTCAAGGAGGCACTGGTCCAGGCGGCCATCATCTGGTAGGAGGAGACACCATCTTCTTGTTTTTCCTCCAATTCCCCTACGTGCACCGCAACTGAGCTTCCCCCTGGTCTCCACTGGGGTCGCTACAGAGCAACGCCATTCCCCAACCCACCCCTGGAGAGGAAGCAGTCAAGCAGTCCTTCTGATGCTCAATCCGACTACTTCCCCTGCCAACCCTCTGGCGCCCGAGTCCGTTCCCGAACCCGGGTCGCCAGTGTGGTGCGAGGTAAGGCACCAGCACCTCAACCCTCTGTGCCACCAGGCCGGCTGAACAGTGACATTTTGGGGAGAGCAACATAGTGAGCCCAATACCAGAAAGTAATTTAAAAAGCAAGAACTTCTGTGCAAAAGCATGAAAGCAAGGGTCACTCAAAAAGTGCAACAGCAATAACACCATGTTTCAAGGAAACACAATTCTATATATGCACCTCAATAATGCAATACTGTACATATGTAACCCCTGGGTGGTGCTATCCCCAGTGTTACACCTCTGCCTTGGGTTCGCTAACTGATAACCATAACTTTAAAACCTTTGCGCAGTGCCTCCACTCAGGGTGCTTTATGTGGGTAAGCTGGTAAAAGGTATTGCCCCCCCGAGATGCTATACCACCCACGACAACCATTAACCTTCCCCAGACATGCCCCAATAAACATTTCCTCACATTTCAATACTTTGCATTTAAAAACTCTCTCTAATAATATGTTCACACCAAATATTTCAACAACAATAACAAGAGATTTATTTAGGGGTATAAGGAGTTAGGAACGGGGATGTGGAGTAGAGGTTATTTGATTACTATTTACATATGTACACAGATTAGTTTGATTTTGCTGGTGAACCCTCCAGCTGGGTGGCTACATACTATTAGACAAAAGGACAATCACATTTCTTAAATCGACACATGATACCCAGAGCCCTGGCTATCTACCTGCTGACAAATCAGATAGTACATAAATAATTATTATTCGATGACCCACGCTGGTACCAGTCCCAGAACACTATGAAAACTCGCAATCTCATACCATACTGGTTAACCAGATACCACAGTCCTAGATATTGCAGGCCTGGTAAATGTTGCAGCTGGTTGATGTGGCCAACTATTGAGTCGAGGAAGGGGGCAACTTGGAGAAAGATTCCTGCAATGACTGCAGATGCTATTTACAACAAAGGCAGGGATTGCCCTGCAATTAGCAGATTAGCAGGAATTGACTCTGCTGGTCATAAAGAGCCAGGGATTGCCCTGCATTTACAGATTTCTGAACATTTCAGGACAAGCTACTTGGATTTAACATCCTGAACATTTAGCACAATATTTGAAAGTCCCATCCAGAGTAGTTAGCAGGCGATACTTTTAACAAGCATCCAAAATTCAGTTGAAATAAGGTCACATCCAGTACTTTTATATACCAAAAGGCATCCATCCCACATAGGCAGACAGCGACGCTTTTATCAAGCATCCAGTATTTAGTTACATGAGGTCACATCCAGTACATTTAAACACCAGAAACAGCATTCATAGACAAAGTCTCATCCAGCACGTCTAGACAATTTGACACTTATGGCAAACGCTCTCAGATGAAATCCGGGCAAGACACAGGTAAATTCTCTTCAGAATAATTTAGGCATAATATGCTGTAGGGCCTCCTGTCCCATGAAGTGGCAAACACGGCTTGGCAGTCAGCTCCAAGTAGGCAGGACTCTACTCTAACCCATAGGGCAACAACAAGTTACAACACATTCATATGATTCACTATCTAGGCATCTTGCTGCACCTGCGATTTAGCCATTTGGGCCACAGACAAGATGCATCTATTTTAACTTTGAACTAGGCAGTCTCTGATGGGGTTGGTAGGCCAGATTGATAATTCAGAGTTTTTATCACACAGCAGAAATATCTGAAACGGGGCTTGAGGCCCCCAAGATTACTTTTGAAGCTTCTCCCTCACACCGGGGGGTACGAGGGTACTCACTCAGGTCCTCCACGGGTCGCATCCGTAATCGAAGGCTTCCTGAATTCTCTTCAGCTCTCTCTCAACTGAGGCATGGTAGATGGTCTTATTTTCATCTTACCCCAACAAGGGAGGGCGGGCTAGCCTCTGAAGGACGTTCCTGGCAACCTCCAGACTAGCAGTTGCAGAAACTTTAAATCTACTTTAACTTTTAGACTGAATACTGAAAATAACAAACACCCCTTGATGACTGGAGGGGCTTAGCTAAGTGGTCCAGGCCTGGTGACGTAGCTGGGGCCTGAGCCCCCATCCCATAGGGGGCTCCCAGCAGGTGGAGCCTGCTCTCCTTCTTCTCACTCTGGCTGATCGCTCTAAAAAAACGGCAAACACTGTCTCTTATAGGGCTCCTAGTTTAACTCCTGATTGGCAGCAGAGATGGGGTGACAGGTCTCTAAATGGCCGAGGGACCTGTCAATCAGAACACTCGAGTTGGAGAATTGGTGCCTAAAATTATGTCCCTGTAAGTCCCCTGAGCACTTGGATGATTACCCATGAGGTGTAGTGAATGTCCCACAAGTCCTGGCTTTTTTATTCCTGGCTCCCAATTGGCTGTGACTGCTTGCAGTGGCTGCTAAACCCACTGTCCCTTACAGCAGATCAGATACAGTCCTGAACAATGTCCTGATACAGCTAGAAAGAAATAATTATTTGCCCCATTGCCCCACAGTTCAGTAGCTCAAAGGCTGTACGTGCAGATGCTGCACAGTTGAAGAATGTGGCTCATTTGCATTTCCTGTTGCTACTGCACATAGCAGTGCTCCCCCTGCAGCAGCTGACAGGCTGACACACAAGAGTTCCAAACTATTGGTTAACCCAGGGAAAAAGTATTTATCTTTAATTTAAAACACTCTCCCCTGCAGTACAATACATCCCCAATACGCAGCAACAAGTTTCAATTTAAAACACATTTAATGTCTTCCTTTTTTCATCTGAAGCCATTTAGGGTTTCACTGGAGGCAGCCAGACACAAGTTATGAATTATGCATGACTGGGGCCCTTTTCAGGCATATTTCAATGAGCCCTGGCCAAACTCTTTAACTGGGCATCAGAGCGGCCTCCCAGCAGGCTGTCCATGGTCACTGGGTCCCAATTAGGTGGAAGAGATCCAGGGACCCACAGCACAGTCCCCGAGGTGACCGCAAACCGAGCAGTTCAATTTTTTTTTTTTTGAAATTTCTCTTTATTACTCCCCTACTGCCTGCCGGCCCCGACCCTTCGGGGCATCCAAGGACTCATCCTTCTGTTCCTCGCCCACCCAGACCTACCTCTCGATTCTCCATGGAGCTTCAGTTTGCCCCCCGAGCAGGGACAAGGTGGGGTGCCTTTACCTCGAGAATCCTTCATTGCGTCAGGTTGAGGAGGTGGTCCGGTTAGCAGGGCCTATTGGAAGCATGCTCTCGGAAGCCCGTCTTCCCGGAGCTAGCAGGTGTATTTCCTCTTTCCTCCCTCCCCTACAGCGTTCAACCCTTGACGTAAAGGCACAAGGCGCTGACGTCCACGCTGTGAAGTGGCCGCCCATCCCCTACCATTAGGGGCTTGCAGTACTCCGAGCCTCCGCTTGAAGTCAGGCAAGTGTGTGGGCTTCAGCCTCAACCCTCCCCAGAGAAGGCAAGCTATCGTGGGATGCTCAAGCCTGTCTCCCCCCAGCTGACTCACCAGCAACCTGAGTCCTCTCCTGAACCCGGGTCCTGGTATGGAGCGAGGTGTGGCGTCCAGCGCCTCAACCCTCAGCGCCACCAGGCTGGCTCTCGAGCAGTTCCATTTTGAGGGCAAAATCATGCCATCGTGAGTCCTGCTGCCCTGGAGGCAGCATTTTTAACATGGGTGCTTTACAATGCAATTTCCTGCTGCCCTGGAGGCAGCACCTTTACAAGGGGTACTCGCGAGTGGCGTTTTTTTAAGCCCAGAAGGGCTGCATTTTCATTTGGGTGGCACAGCAGGGTGCTGGAGGAGCAAATAAGACCTGGGGGACCAGAAAAAAAATGGTGGCCAAATCGGGAGAAACCCGGGAGACAGCAGGAGAAGAACAGAAGGACAGAGCTAAGGTAAGCCCAGGCTGGCATTTTTAGGAACTCCTATTTGCAAGGGGGTTACACATAGAAACAGAAACATAGAATTTGTTGGCAGATAAGGACCTCTTGGCCCACTCAGTCTGCCCATTTCTTTTCTCTGCCTATACTGTCACTGCAGATCCTTACCTGATCTTTTAGCTATGCTCGCCACCACTTTCCTACCAAGACTCCTTGTTCCTAACCCATACATGCTTGAAGACCACTGTTGTTCTCATTCCCCCACCTTCGCTGGAAGACTGTTCCAGGCATCCACTACTCTTTCAGTGAAGAAGTACCTCCTCACATCCCTCCTAAATCCCCCCCAGCTTCATTGCATGCTCCCTTTTCCTCATACATATACTTTCCTCCTTCTGTGCAAAATGCTCTCCTCCTTTACCTTATCTACCCTCATGAGGTACGTGTAGGTCTCTATCATGTCACTTCTCACTCTCCTCTCTTCCAGGGTGTACATTTTGAGATCCCTCAGTCGCTCTTCATAGCCTTCTCGTGCAACCACTGCACCATTTTAGGTGCCCTCCTCTGGACTTCCTCCACCCTCTCAATATTTTTTCTGAGATCTGGTCTCCAGAACTGGACACAGTACTCCAGGTGGGGTCTCACCAGTGAAAGATACAGTGGCTGGTCACTTTTCCATCATTCGAGTGAGTGCCATTTACCATCACCCCCGTCTCCTATCCGTTAGCCTCTGGAGAAATCACAAAGTGGTCATTCCAGCAGGAGCATTTAATATAGGGGCATTCTGGTATGGGCATGAAGTGGAGGGGCATTCAGCTTTGGAGGCCCTGCTCTGGATTTAAGGTGCATTTTGACTCAAGGGGCAGGCTGGTGTTAAACCAGAATGAATCACACATCTGGAATGGTGCATGTGAACTGAATGTCTCCCATAGTCACTGCCCCTGTACAATCCCCCATGCTGAAAGGGGATATGGGGCATATCGGTCCTGGATAGCATTCCAATTTTTACTAAATCCTGTCCTTGCTCTACCCCTTCCCCCCGAGGTTCTCTATGGCTCCATTCTTTTTACAGCAAACAAATGAATACAAATCAAGCAGATGGGAAATAAATAAAAAAAACCATGAAAAATAAAGAAAACGAAATTTTAAAAGCTAATGAAATGTGTACAGACTGAATAATTATCAGCCAGCTACTGTGCATTATTACAACTACTGTGCTGTGAAGTGGAAACAAAACAAAGCCTGCAGATAAGAAGGAAAGTATAAATCATGGACTGTCGGCAGCTGGGGAGAGGGGGGAAGGCTCGGCTGGGGGAGTAATTACTTCCGTGGTGGAGATCAGGAAGGAGGCAAGTCACAGGAGATAGTCATTTTCACAAGTGTGGAGTGCTAGGGGCTAAGTTTAACATTAATTTACTTGTCCGGGACATTGTGCAAATTGCCCTGGGCTAATACAGTTCCCCCATACCTGTCCACGGTGGCCAGTGGCTAGTGCAGGGATACAGCATATATTGAAGATATTGCTTTTCACTTTTAAAAGCAGCAGGTACTAATTTATTTAAGTTAAATGACTTATTTGAATTTCTTGGGCAGAATCTCTGTGTTTGTCCACATTGACCATCATGTCAAAGGGAAGGAAGGAAGGAAGGAAGGAAGGAAGGAAGGAAGGAAGGAAGGTAGGTAGGTAGGTAGGTAGGTAGGTAGGTAGGTAGGTATATATATATATATATATATATATATATATAAAAAAATACGCACGGTAGCACCTATATATTAGGGTTGGGTCAGTGTTTTACTAAAAATGGCCATTTTCACAGTGTCATATCTCAGCTGTTTTAGACCTTAAAACTAACTTAGGACAATTACATGAGCAAGAAAAAAAATTAAAAAAACATATCACACAGAATTGTTTTGACACTGGATTCTATCACTGTCACCATTTTCAGACCTACAGAAAAACAGGGAAATAAAACTGCTGAAATGCAAAGAGTGCAAAAACTATACTGCATGTCAGGAGACCTGTGGGGAAAAAAATGTTAAGGTAACCACATGCAAGTTGCATGTACTGTAATTCAAATATAAATGGAAATTCAGTTCTTGCCTACCAGAAGCATACTATAGTACTGCTATGCACATGATTTTGTCTTGCACATACAGTATAATTGCACTTTACCCTGTTTCTTTAAATTAATTTGTATAAATACCATACAGACAGGGGGCACTGACTGGTCCCCTTGACAAAGCGCGCCTGCGTGAATCATTGAGGGGCCTTTTGTTGGAGCAGACTGTTGCTCCGTGCGCTGCACAAATAAAGCACCTTATCACTACAACTGCTAATGCTTGTCTGTGATACTTGGTGGAAAGTGTGAGGCTTTTCTTGCTTTACAACTGATTTCTTATGACTGTTGCACCCATCGTCTCTGAGCTGCCTTTTTTTCTGTTGGAGTTTTAACTAACGTCAGCCAGATATTATCCGAAAATAAATATCTTGGGCCTCATATTCAAAGCCCAGGGGCTTTCTAGTGCATCTAGATGTGATGCCCAAATAAATGGGCCGGCGCAAAAACTTGCTATATTCAGATGGGATGCGAGATTGCGCATCTCGTCTGAATATAGCAGTAGTTGCGGGAGGTGCAAATGTGTACGCCGACAATGCGCCAGCGCATCTCCCTGGATGGCCTGAATACCTGGAATGGGGATGTGCAGTGCAACTGCACATATGCCGGGCCCAAATTCCAGCTATTCAGCCAGGACATGCAAATGTGGCCATTAGGCATGCAAGGCACAAATGGGCCATTTGCATGTCATTATAGCTCTATTTGCATGTCTTCAACAGGGATGCACCTGGCAGGATGTGCTGGGGCATGTGCCTCCCCATGTGCCCATTTCAGAACCTCTATGGTGTTCACAGTACCAGACAAGTAACCATCCTGGTAGTCTACTGGAACCCCTCCCACCCCGAACCCTGATCTTGGTAACTGTTCCCAAATGATCCCTTTTTCACAGTGTAGTGCCCCCCACTCCCTGTTCCGATCCCCATGTGAACTATAAAAAACCTGTCTGAACCCTTTTCCATAGTGTAGTGGCCCCCCCACCCTGTACCAATCTCCATTGCGATTACGGCACACATCTGTGCCCCAGCCCCGTCCATATGGCACTGTTCTCCTGTCCCCATACTGATCCCCATTTTGAGTTGATAACTTAATGTGTACCCCACCTTTCCATAGTGTAGTGGACCCCACCCCCACCCACTGAGGCACCTACATCCCAACCCGCTCCCCGGTTCCAGCATAGCCAGTTAGCCAGCAGGCAGCACAGCCCTCCGCACACCTCCATGACTGCCCACTGACCGAACTGTCAATGAATGACAGCGTACTGTAAGCACTACAAGCCCATTGGCTGACACTGTCGACCAATGGGCTTGCAGTGTATACTGTAAGCTGTCATTCTCAACTGTGTAAATGACAGCTTACAGTATACACTGAAAGTCCATTGGTCGACAGTGTCAGCCAATGGGCTTGTAGTGCTTACAGTATGCTGTCATTCATTGACAGCTCAGTCGGTGGGCAGCTGTGGATGTGTGCAGATTGCTGTGCTGCCTGCTGGCTAACTGGCCATGCTGGGACGGGGCAGTGGGGTGGGATGTGGGTGCCTCAGTGGTTGGGGGGTCCACTACACTATGGAAAGGCGGGGTTCACATTATGTTATCGACTCAAATGTAGATTGCATGAGGAGGAGGAACATTACCTTGTGGATGGGCTAGGCAGATGTGTGTCATAATCACAACAGGGATCAGTATGGGGAGGGGGGGCCACTACACTATGGAAAAGGGTTCGGACAGGATGCTTTATAGTTCACATGGGATCGGAATGGGAGGGGGGGGTCCATTAGACCACCAGGAAAATTGGATAAAGATATATGATGTTACAATCAGGGTTCGGGGATTGGGGATGGCTAGCCACCCAGGGGCTGGTGGCTGCTGTGCTGCTGTGTGCAGTACAACAGCCCACGTGTGGGTGGCAACCAGTTAGGCGTGTTTTTTACACTCCTAACTTCTTGCGGCACATCTTTGAGATGTGCAGGCAGATGTGGCGCACATCTCAGCTGAATATAGACATGTGCCGCATATTCACGGGCACTCCCCCTGGAGATGCGCTGCACACATTTTCGCTTCAGTGCAGTCGGTGATGCATGGCACATCTCCAGCCTTTGAATATATCATAGAGGTGCATCTCTTATCCGCCGGCACATCTCTTTTGAAATGGTCCCCTTTCAGATGCAATAAACACATACCATACAAGTAAATGTGTTAGGACACTTAACTTTCAGTTCAAAGGCCCAAATAGTCCCATAGTCTATGGGAACAGGTGATTATGGTACATAGCAGTCCATGGAAGGACTACTGTGTACTGGGGTGACACTAAACTGCCAGGGATGGGCATCAATATTTCTTTCTTTTTTCTGTTTGTATGAGTTCCATAAATATGTACACTGCACTCTTAACATAGAAACATAGAAACATAGAAGCTGACGGTAGATTAGTACCGCAAGACCCATCCAGTCTGCCCATTTCTTTTTCTACCTTATAAATGTGCCATCGGCCTTTGCTCTGTCAGTGGCCTATCTATTCATACTCATCTATATTGCTCCCTTATGCCTATCCCATGCCTGTTTGAAGCCCTGAACTGTTTTCATAGCCACCACTTCTTGAGGTTCCATGCATCCACTACCCTTTCTGTGAAAAAGAACTTCCTCACATTACCCCTTAATCAGCCTCCCTCTAATCTCATGCTGTGTCCTCTTGTCCTGCTATTTTTCTTATATTGAAACATGTTAGACTCTTTCACCTTGTTAATGCCATTAAGGTGTTTGAATGTTTAGATATCACCTCTCCCCCTCTTTTGCTGTAGGGTATACATATTGAGCTCCATTAATCTGTCCTCATATGTCTTCTGATGCAGTCCCTGCACCATTTTGGTTGCCCTTCTCTGGACTGCCTCAGTTTGGTTAATGTCCTTGTGAAGGTGTGGCCTCCAGTACTGCACGCAGTACTCCAGATGGGGCCTAACCAGTGTCTTGTAAAGAGGGATTATTACCTCCCTCTTACGACTTGTGATACCCCTACTAATACACCCTAACATCCCCCTAGCCTTACCTACTGCTTTAGACGTCTGCTTGGATGATTTCAGGTCATCGGTGATGATGATGCCCAAGTCTCTTTCTTCCTTTGTGACTTCCAGCAACTCCCCTCCCAGCCTATAGGTGGCCTCAGGGTTTCTCTTCCTTATGTGTATGATCTTGCACTTCTTTGCATTAAATCCCAGTTGCCACTCTTCCGACCATTTTGCTAGTTTATCCAGATCTCTTCTTATTCTGCCCACCCATCTGGATCATCTACTCTGTTGCAGATCTTGGTGTCATCTGCAAACAGACAAGCCTTACCCTCCAGTCCATCTGCAATGTCACTAATGAAGATATTGAAGAGGACTGGCCCCAGGGCTGATCCCTGAGGTGCCCCACTTGTGACTTGCATCTGTTCTGACTGTATACCATTTACCACCACTCTCTGTTTTCTGCCCGTCAACCAGTTTGCCACCCAGTTGACCAACTTCTGACCCACCCCGAGCCTACCCAGCTGATTTATCACTCTTCTATGTGGAACAGTGTAGAAAGCTTTGCTGAAGTCAAGGTAGGTGACATCAACTGCTCCCCCTTGGTCCACCACTCTGGTTACCCAGTCAAAGAAATCTATGAGATTAGTTTGACAGGACCGTCCTTTTGTAAACCCATGCTGTCTTGGATCCTGTGCCCCTATGGATTCCAGGTGTTCTATCCTTTCCTTAAGAGTGCCTCCATAATCTTGCCCACTACTGAGGTAAGACTGACTGGTCTGTAGTTTCTGCCTCCTCCCTGCTACCACTCTTGTGGAGCGGGATCACATGAACCCTTCTCCAGTTTTCTGGGACCTCTCCTGTGCTCAGACTCACTAAACAGTTCTGCTAATGGCTCTGCTAGTTCTACCCTTAGCTCCTTAAGTACCCTGTATGCCATCAGGTCCCATTGCCTTGTCCACCCTGAGCTTAGCGAGCTCTTGTTGGACCCTTTCTTTTGTGACGGGAGTAGTGCTCACCTCCCTCCCCACCGTGTCCATGGTGCTGAGCTATGGGCCCTGCCCTACCTTCTCTTCAGTAAATACTGAGCAAAAGTATCTATTTAGGATAGATGCTTTTACAGGGTCCTCCTCCTCACACTCCCCCTTTTCTCCTTTGAGCTTAGCAATACCCCCTCTGGACTTTCTCCTTTCACTAATGTAGCTACAGAAAGTCTTGTCACCTTCTTTTACTGTTCGTGCTAGTGTTTCCTCAGTTTGGGACTTTGCCTGCCTTACTGCCTTCCCTTAGGGCAGTTTGGTATGCCTCCCTATCTTCATCCCGCTGAGTTCCCTTATAGTTCCTGAAGGCCAGCCCTTTGGCTCTGACCTTTTCTGCTACTGTATTTGAGAACCAAAGTGGTTTCCTTCTTCATTTGCACTTCCTTTTCTGTCTAACACAATGGGATGTTGCTTCAAGTATTGCATCCTTAATGCTTGCCCACTTTGCCTGTACCCCCTCACCTGTGTTTCTTTTTGCCAGGGCTAGCTTAACTCTGTTGGCCATCTTATCAAAGTCAGCTCCTCTGAAGTCCCATATTTTTGCCTTGGAATGGGATGATTTGGTTGTAGTGGCCAAATTAAACCATACCATGTGATGGTCACTGGCCCCCAGGTGACCTTCTACCTGGAGATCTGTGATCCCTTCCCTGTTAGTACTAGATCTAGGATAGCCCTGTCTCTTGTGGGTTGTTGTACCAGTTGTTTGAGGCCCTTCCCCTGCAGGGAATCCACCATGTATCTAGTTCTGGCAGATGTTCCTGCTGGTATTGACCAATGTGTATATTGAAGTCCGCCATTATCAGAACCTCCCCTTTAGCTGTCATGTTTTGTATATCTTCTAACAATAATGTGTCTATGTCCTCCCCCTGGTCTGGGAGCCTGTAGACAACCCTAGTTCTTATGGCTGTTCCATTTCCTGATTCCAGGGTGACCCACAGTTCTTCTGGCTCCTTATTTGTATTCTGAATTTCTGTAGCTTTGATATTTTCATTAAAATACAGGGCCACTCCACCCCCCCCTTTTTGCACCTCGGTCTCTTCTGAACAGTACATAGCCAGGTATTGAAGTCTCCCAAGTGTGGTTACTGGTAAACCACATCTCACTAATTGCTACTATGTCCAGTTTAGCCTCTGATATTATTGCCTGCAGGTCTGGGATCTTATTTCCCAGGCTGTGAGCATTTGTGTACATGATTTTCCATTGGCCAGATTTCAGTGTGTTAGTTGTTGGGTGAGGTCTGGCATTTCCCCTGTGCGTCGTATGGGGAGACGGACCTTTTTTCTTAGCTGGTGATGCAAATGAACTGCAAACATGCCGAATCCCTGTTTGACCACTAGCTGAGGGGGAGGGGTGTTCTTCCCATTTGACGTATGGGGTGCTGCACCCCTCTTCCCATTTGCTCGTTCAAATATTCTGCAAAGACATCAAACTTCTGCCCCAGTGCACTGACTCCCTCCTTAGTCAGATGCAGTCCATCAAATTTAAAGAACTTTCGCTCCCAGAACTGTTGCCAGTTCCCTACAAATCTGTGTCCTTTTTCCTGGCACCAGCCCTTGATCCACATGTTTAGCTCCCTTATCTCCCCTTCTCTGACCTTCCATCCATCTGCCCCCCTCTCCCAGACTGGCAGGATCTCAGAGAAGGAGATGCCGGACGAAATGGATAATAGTTTGTCACCTAGCCTGGTCAGGTGTTCCTTGGTCTCCACAACTGACCGGCTGGCAAGATCATTAGTCCCTATGTGTACCAGGACATCAATGTTTTCTCTTGCTTCCTGAACAATTTTAGCAATGCAGTCAGTGTCTCTCCATGTTGATGTACCTGGGAGACATATGACCATTACCCTGGCTGGAGATAGGTATCAACTCCCTGAATCATGGAGTCTGCTATGATCAGAAGTTTTTTGGATTTCCTTTTTGCTTTTTTTTTGTTTTGGTTCCTGATTTGGGTGAGTTTTGTTGTGCTAGCTCCTGTGCTGCAGTGTCCTGCTCTGCAGTGTCCTCTGCCCCTTTGCTTGATTTCGGAGATAGAGGCAGATACCTGTTTGTAGTGTTTATATGGTTTTTGGAGGTAATATGTTGGAGAGCACCGAGTGATGGGGCACCCGATTTGCCCCTCCTAACCACCTGCCAATCTTCCAGACCAACTACCCTCTGCGGTCGAGGTTCTTCTGTTGGATGTTGAGGAAATGGCAGGTGGTTCTTATAATGTATTTCCTCTTGACTATGAAATTTGAGGTGCGAAATCTCTGCCCGTGCTGCCCAGAGCTGAGCTCTAAGATCTCCAATGGCCCAGCATGGAGGACAGTGTCCTAAATCCTATAAGACTGTCCTTCTGAAAAGTGTTCTGCAGTACCTGCAGTTAATGATATCCATTCCAGATAAGTTGCTGGGTTTATAACCTGGTCAGAGTAATTAGAAGGAAGAAAATGCAAGTAATGGTTTGATTTTGTGTTTTGTTTTCGTATAACTTGTTATAGCAAGTTAAATTACTAGTGCCTCTGTAAATGAGCTCACCTTGTGGATGCCCCACTGATCCGCCCCTTCCTGCTTTGCCACAGGAAATGTCACAACTGTGGTACCCTATAAAGGGTGTAGTGTGGGGTGGTTGGGGATGGGGTTGGGTGGCTAGGCCCTTCCCCTGCCAAAAAAGAAGAACCACGGATGAAAGAACAAGGAGGTAAGAGCAGAAACAATCAGTCAACAACAAATGCAGTAACCCTGAAAGCTTATCCTAATGTTAGATAAAACTGTAAAACCTGTAAAGCACCACCTGTAATAATTTCAGAGAAGATATACCCTGCAAGAAACAGTTTGCTACAGAAAAAAATAAAGCAGTAACAGAAGATATACCTTGCAAAAGACAATTTGAATCAGACGATTACAGCAGTAATCCTAGCACACACCTGTAGGCACATCTTGTAATAATGCAGAAGAAGGTATACCAGCAACAACAATTTGAATCAGAGAAAAATAAAGCAATGAAATGTTAGCAACAAACAGTAGCAATCCCTGTGAGTACAAAATAAAAATAACAACACACAGTAAATCTGCTTAGCCAAAAGAAGTCTTAATCCTTTCCCTTGCTCTGGTAAGGTTCTCTGCTCTGTCCTTTCAAGCAATCTAGAAGTGAAAGAGCTCAGGTGAAGCTCCGCATGTGTGACTGATGATGTGAGTATCTGTGCAGCACCACGCTGTGCATTACAGAAAGAGTAAGGTGCTTTGAGATGGCCTAGTTTCCAGTTGCCTTGGTGGCACAGCTGGTAGTGTGATCAGAATGGTATTCTGGGCAGCCTGGGTTCAAGACCCATCTAAGGCTCGTTCTTTCTTTCTTTCTTTCTTTCTTTCTTTCTTTCTTTCTTTCTTTCTTTCTTTCTTTCTTTCTTTCTTTCTTTTTCTTTCTCTTGTTTGTATGAGTTCCATAAATGTACACACAACACTCTAGTGACTAATAATGTGATTATCTGTGCAGCACCAGATTGTGTATTAGAGAAAGAATAAAGTGCCTTGGGATGGTACAATTTCCAGTTACCTTGGTGGTACAGCTGGTAGTGCAATTGGAACGGTATTCTCGGTGGTCTGGGATCAAGACCCAACTAAGGTACTTATTTCTTTCTCTCTCCTGTTTGTATAAGTTTTCAAAATCTGCATGCTGCACAATGGTTTTCATAAAGTGTTCACACAGAACTCCTTCATGAAGGTTTTGAAAATCTAAACATTGTGCAACAGTTTTCAAAATCAATGTCTTTCGAGACAGCTTTCAAAATGTATGTGCAACCCCCCTTTCTAACTATGTCTCTCCCTCTGGTGCCCTCACTTCCCTTAATAGATGGCACACAGTCCAATAATCTCTTTCTGCTGTGGCTACTGTCCCTGTTCTTTCAGTTGAGCACTGATAATAGGGGTATGTATCAATCAAGCAATCAATCAAGTCTTTATTTCTTGAGCGTTGTTCCAATGAGCATAGCGCTGCACACAATCAAAGCAATAAAATCCATAAAAACAGCAGATATAAAAATTTAAAACATTAATCATCTGGTAAGATAAGGCAGTAGGCTAACTAATTTTGACCTCAGGAAATGCTAGAGAAAACAGGTACATTGTCAGGGCAGATTTAAAACTCTCGATGGTCAGGCACTCTCTAATCTGACGAGGTAGAGAGTTCCACAGGGTCAGAGCCACAAAGGCAAAAGAACGTGCCCCAGAGGTCTTCAGTTGGACCTTGGGAACCTCTAGCAATCCCTCATTGGCAGATCGACGTGAGCAGAGGCGGCAGTAGGGACTAAGGAGATCTTGTAAATAGCACGGTCCCTGCCTCTGTAGGGCCTATAGGCCAGTAACCTGACCTTGAAGGTGATCCGCCAATGTACTGGCAGCCAGTGCAAGTCTTGGAGAACAGGAGTGACATGGCTAGATCTAGATAAACCAGACATCAACCTGGCAGCTGCATTCTACACTAGCTACAATCGGTGGATATCAACCCCCCAGTAGCCCCAAGTATAGGGCATTGCAGTAATCAAGGTGCAAAGTTACAAAGGCGTGGACCAACATTGGAAGGTCACTAGGTGAGACCAAGCGCTTGATGTGAGCGATATTCTTCAGATGGTAAAAAGAGGTTTTAACAACAGCAGACACCTGAGATTTTAATGTCAGGCCACTGTCGAACACAATGCCCATATTTTGCACCTGATCAGAGGTAAGCAGCTGGTCCTCCCCGAGCCAAAGCCCAGAGGGAAGGCCTGCCAGCAAACCCCACCTTGGCAACCTGGGTCCACCATCAGCACCTCGGTTTTGCCCAGATTCAACCTTAGCCAGTTGGCACTCATCCAACCTTGGATCTCCGAGAGGCAGCTGTTAAAAACCAAGGCCGCACCACCCTGTTTGGGCACAAAGGACATGTAGAGCTGAGTATTCTTCTGTGTAGCAGTGAAACCTCAGCCCATAACATCTTATAATGTGTTCCAATGGCAGCATATACAATGCAAACAACATGGGGGACAGCACGGAGCCCTGTGGAACTCCACATGACATGAGGAGAGGGACCAAGGAATAAATTTCTGACACCTCTCTCAGAGTCCTGCCAGACAGAAATTAATGAAACCATCTGAGGACAGTACCAGACAGTCCACAGAGTATCTGCAGGCATTCCAGCAGCACCCCTTGGTCTACAGTGTCAAATGCTGCAGAAAGAGATCAAGTAGAACCAAGATGGAACAGCTTCCCAAATCCCTTGCTATTAGGAGATCATTAAGTACCCGAACCAGGACAGTCTTGACACTGTGCCTCTTCCTGAATCCTGATTGGAGAGGACTGTAGACATCGCAAGATGTTAAATGGTCATCCAGCTGCATCACAACCACCTTCTCAATAACCTTGCCCACAAAGGGCAGGTTAGAGACAGGTCTGTAGTTAGCCAAGCAGTCTGGGTTGAGTGAAGCTTTCTTCAGGAGTGGTGTTACTACTGCCTCCTTCGGGGGTCCATAAACACCTCTGACTCCAACGAGCACCAGACTATCCCAGCAAGGACCGGACCGATGACTTCAATGCACCCCACGAGGAGGCATGTTGGGCCTGGGTCCAAACTGCAGTAACTGCAGTAAGTTGGGCGTATACCCTGGATGACCTGCACAATGTTCTCCATCGCCAGTCAGACTGACTTTGATTTGTCTGTTGGAAGCTGAGAACCTTGCTACACTGCAAAGAACAAACTGTAACTCCAATTAGGACCTGGAAATCTGGTAAGGCATAATAACTGGTGGGACTTGTTAAGAAGGGGAGCTACACTTTCTACAAAAAGTTTCATTGTTTTTACCCTTATTGGCATTAAGCAGAGACTTGTAGGATTCCATTAAAAGTGTAGTAATTTTATAACCAGAGGGAGTGAGATACAACTGAATTTGCTTGATTGTTGGGGTTGAGACCTAGGATTTGGAAGGATATTTTTGCAACATTTTAAAAGTGTCCTGCTAGCTGAGAAGTTAAGTTTTTATCCCTAGTTTCACTGAAAGAATTTGTGTATTGGAATCAGACATAGCAGACTGCCTACATTGAAAGGCCTGCTTACATCACAGGTGTTACTAGTCAATCAATTGGCTCTGGCTGGGGTTTCATCACTGTGCTGTCTTAGGCATCCTTCACAGTTAGAAGCCAGTCAGACTGACTTTGATTTGTCTGTTGGAAGCTGAGAACCTTGCTACACTGCAAAGAACAAACTATAACTCCATTTAGGACCTGAAAACCTGGTAAGGCATAATAACTGGTGGGACTTGTTAAGAAGGGGAGCTACACTTTCTACAAAAAGTTTCATTTTTTTTTCCTTATTGGCATTAAGCAGAGAATTGCAGGATTCCATTGAAAGTGTAGTAATTTTATAACCAGAGTGAGATACAACTGAATTTGCTTGATTGTTGGGGTTGAGACCTAGGATTTGGAAGGATAATTTTGCAACATTTTAAAAGTGTCCTGCTGGCTGAGGAGTGAGTTCATTTTTATCCCTGGACTCAGTAGAGTGGTTTGTGCAGGAGCCGTGGTCTAGTAAATTGTGGTGTTAGTTGAATTACTATAAAGGGCAATACTCACCAGGGTGGTGGAGCAGTTGTGTATTTGATTGTTTCTAACAGTCACCAGTGGCTGTGGACTACCCACCACCTACCTCCCCAGCCCCAGGCGTGGCATTCCCTTTATAGCCACAGTTCTGACATCACTTCCTTAACAGGTCTTGGAGCAGAACTCTCATATCCTTAATAACCCAGCACAGTGCAAAAGGGTAGGTACACACCACAAATAATAATAAATATATATATATATATATATATATATATATATATATATATATATATATATATATATATTACATATTGTATATTATAAGGGAGATGGACATGTGGGGAGTGGTGCAATGCACTGGCTGTGGGGCAGCAGTTTTCCAGGAGACATTCTGGAAACTGCATTGCTGTCCTATTTGCAGGAAACTGTCAGCTCTGAGGGAGGAGGTTGCCCACCTCCAGGCTGAACTAGCAAGGACTAAGGAGGCCTCCCCTTCCAAAGAGCACCACTGCCACTACCACTGCCTCAGAGGTTGCCAAGTATGAAGAGCAGTTGGACCACAGTGGGTTCTGGGAGGGTTCGGGTGGTGGACCAGAGGTGAAGCCCCCTAGTTGTACCTCTACACAAATCATATGCCATTCTGGCAGAGCAAGGTTCCTCTATGATGGCACCCTCAGTGGAGATCCAGAAGAATGCTGAGGACATCCACAAGGGAGACCCACAAAAGGGTGGCAAGGGACACCACAGGGGAAGGAAACAGCTTCTGATAGGGGACTCAATTGTTAGGGGGGTAAAACTGGGAAAGGGAGAGGAGAAGGAAGTAAGGTGCCTGCCTGGTGCCATGGCTTGGAGGGACAGGAAGCGAATCCTCCAGATTGCAGAAGCAGCATCACAGGAGAGGGAACTAGATATTATAGTCCACCTTGGGACAAATGACCTAGCTAGGCATGGGATCAGTGCAGTGCAGAATGAATTTGTGGAGTTGAGGAGGGGCCCCAGATGGGTAGCAAGCATGGTAACCTTCTCAGAGGTGCTACCAGTCCATGGCAGGAGTGAGGCTAGGGTACTGCACACCATGCAGTTTAATGAATGGTTGCAAAACTGGTGCAGAGCACAGGGCTTTGGCTTCATTGAGGACTGGGGGGCCACCTGGAGAGATAAAGGTCTATACTGGCATGATGGTCTGCATCTGTCCACGAAGGGAACCAAGATCCTAGGTGATAGGTTTAAATGCTTCCTTGGCAAGCTTTTAAACTAGCCAAGGGGGGAGGCACTGATAAAAGGCAGGAAATTTCAAGCCTCCCCCCACAAAACATGGCAGGTAGTAAGGTAAACACTGAGGTACAGAGCTCAACACAGGGCAGGACAGGGGTAAATGGAAAAATAGACAAAGACAATAAGAGCAGGGATGGGGGAAAAAAGGATAAAGCCAACATTAAATGGAGGGCAATGAGTACCAATGCCCGTAGTCTGGGAAACAAGCTTCCTGAGCTAGTAGCCCTGATGGAAGATGAACAATTGGATATTGTGGCAGTCACAGAAACATGGTACACCGAGAACCATGACTGGGATGTCAACATACCAGGTACACAATCTACAGAAGGGACAGGGAAGGTAAAAGAGGAGGTGGAGTAGCTCTATACATAAGGGAAGGGATCAAAGCTACAGAACTAAAAAGTAAAGGGAGGACAAGAGGCACTCTGGGTCACCTTGGAGACAGGGAATGGCATCACAATCCGCACAGGGGTTGTATACAGACCCCCGTCTCAAGGGGAGGAAATGGACAACAAAATGATAGAGGACATTCTCAAAATGGCTGAAAAAGGGGAGATACTGTTGATGGGGGACCTGAATATGCCAGTTGTTAACTGGATAACATGTACTGCAGCCACATCCAAGAGCAGGGTGATTCTCGATGCCCTGCAGGGGGCAGGCCTTAGACAGCTAGTGTTGGAACCCACTTGGGAGGGAGCAATACTGGTACTGTCAAATGGAGAGAGGATCACAAATTTAGAAGTCAGTAGACATCTGGAAACAAGAGACCACTGCACAGTGTGCTTCACAATGAGCACAACCATGGAGAAAAGCCATACAAAAACAAGGATACTGGACTTTAGAAGGCTGACTTTGGCAAAATGGGTGAATACCTGAAAAATGCACTAGCAAATGACCAAAAAGGAGGGGAGGAAGAACAATGGAGAAAAATCAAAACTGCCATCTTAGAGGCAACAAGCCTTTGTGTGAAACAAATAAAGAAAGCAAAGTGGAGTAAAAAACCACTACGGTTCTCAAAAGAGGTGGCAGGGAAGGTTAAGGAGAAAAAGGCTGCATTCAAAAAGTATAAGGAATCACAGAAGAAGCACGACAGGAAACTGTATCAATTAAAGCAGAAAGAAGTGGGAAAGGCAGTCAGACTAGCAAAGGCCCAAACCGAGGAAAAAATAGCCAACTCAGTTAAGAAGGGGGATAAAACCTTTTATAGGTACATTAGGGAGCATAGAAAGGTTAAGGGAGGGATAGTGAAGATTAATAAAGGAGAGGGGAGGTGGGCAGAGGGAGACAGTGAAAAGGCAGAGATACTGAATGAATACTTTTGCTCAGTATTCACAAAAGAAGATGAGGAGGAGTTACCTAAACCAGACAATAGAAGCACTCTGGGTAAGGGGGTTGACACCAGTCCATTCACAGAAGAAAGAGTCCTGAAAGAACTCCTAAAACTCAAGGTGGACAAAGCAATGGGGCCTGACGATATTAACCCCAGAATCCTAAAAGAACTAAGGGAGGACCTAGTGACACCACTGACCATGCTTTTTAACAAATCATGGCAGGATGGAGCGGTACCTGAGGACTGGAGGACGGCAGATATGATTCCCCTTCACAAAAGTGGGAGCAAGGCCTGTAAGTTTGACCTCAGTGGTAGGGAAAATGATGGAATCACCTCTGAAAGAAAGAATTGTTGATTACCTAGAGGCCAGCGGGGCACAGGACCCAAAGCAGCATGGATTTACAGCAGGAAGGTCATGTCAGACGAATCTAATTGATTTCTTTGACTGGGTGACCAAAGTAATAGACCAGGGAGGGGCTGTGGATATGGCCTACCTAGACTTTAGCAAGGCATTTGACACAGTCCCGCACAAAAGATTAATAATCAAGTTAGCCAGGCTGGGAGTTGGTCCCAGGATGGTAGCCTGGGTAGCAAACTGGCTGCACAACAGGACACAGAAGGTAATAGTGAATGGAACACATTCCGAAGAAAGGAGTTACTAGTGGAGTACCTCAGGGCTCAGTACTGGGTCCAGTCCTCTTTAACATCTTTATAGGTGACATTGCAGAGGGTCTGGAGGGAAAGGTATGCCTCTTTGCAGATGACACAAAGATCTGTAACAGAGTTGATACACAAGAGGGGTAGAAAAGATGAGAAGGGACTTGGCAAGGTTGGAGGAATGGTCAGACATATGGCAACTTAGATTCAATGCAAAGAAGTGCAAAGTAATGCACCTGGGAAACAAAAACCCAGGAGAAGAGTACACAATAGCAGGAGAGGTACTAACAACAACAAAAATGGAAAGGGACCTGGGGGTAGTCATATCAGATGACCTAAAGGTGGGTAAGCAATGTGAAAAGTCGGTAAGAAGAGCCAGGGGGATACTGGGATGCATAGGAAGGGGCATCACAAGTAGAAAAAGGGAAGTGGTTATCCCTCTATACAGACAGTTGGTGAGACCCCATCTGGAGTACTGTGTGCAGTTTTGGAGACTTCATCTATGCAAGGACATAGACAGGATGGAAGCAGTCCAGAGCAGGGCAACTAAAATGGTGCAGGGTCTGCAGCAGAAACCAAATGAAGAGAGGCTGAGAGAGCTTAATATGTATACTCTTGATGAAAAGAGGGACGGGGGGACATGATAGAAATGTTCAAGTACCTCAAGGGAATCAACAATGTCCAGGAGGGTAGCATCTTTCAGAAAAAGAGATGTGTAAGAACAAGGGGGCACAATTTAAAGATAGAGGCCGGACGGCTCAGGGGTAATGTGAGGAAATATTTTTTCACGGAGAGAGTGGTGGATACATGGAACAGCCTTCCTGAGGAGGTCGTTGGGTCTAAAACAGTGGGGGAATTCAAACATGCATGGGACAGACACAAGGCAATTATAGTGGGGGGGTTGCAGGAAGTAGGTTGTTGGTTAACTAGAATCTGCAGCTTATCCAGTAGGTAGGGAAATGGGCAGACTGGGTGGGCCAAGTGGTCCTTATCTGCTGTCAAAGTCTATGTTTCTATGTTTCTTAGCCAAAGTCGGAAAAGGCAGACCAAGGGCCTGCAACCTCATGTCGATCACTGCAATATCCATTTAAGGGTGCCGAATGGATCTCTGACCTGATTGTGACAATCTTATTGGCGAAAAATTGAGCAAACTCATCACACTTTTCTTGCAAGAATGCTTTCCATGGCTGAAGACAAAAAGTCCAGAAGAGCTGAGCAGCTCAAGTCCTCACTGCAGCAATCTCTTTGGACAGGAATTCTGCCTTCTTACAAGAGATTGCTAATTGATAGTCCTTATAATGAGCTATCAATTTAAGTTTATCAACCTCCAGGCCAGATTTCCGCCAGCGCCACTCCAACCCTTGACCCCTACACCTCAGCACCTTCAAAGTCCCATCAATGCAGGGGGACTTCGGGCAAAGAGTGAGGGGTCGAACACAGACAGGAGCCAGGGAGTCGAGGGCACCTGTCACTGCCTCATTATAGGCTAGCACCAGTTCCCCCGGCTCCCTGCTTACACTCGGCAAACTTGATAGGTCCAGTACTGCCATAAGACCACCTGGGGTCAGACCTCTTAAAGGGCTGTACCAAACCATCTCCATAGGAGCAGGTCTGTTTTGGAGGCCTCGAATCTGAACCATATAGTATGATTGTCTGACCAACCGACTGGTTCCACCACCAAGTTGGTGATCTCCATCCCTAGAAGGAAGACCAGATCACATGAGTGTCCATGGCTATGGGTAGCAGTGGTATCTACCTGTGTCAGGCCCAATGAATTAATCAGTTGGAGGAAGTGTTGTCCAAAAGGCAAGAGTTCATCATTGACCCAGGAACTGAAATCCCCCAGAATTATCTATTTAGGGGATTCCAATGCCAGGTCAATGACAAAGTCCACTACTTCCTACAGGAATTCCTTCTCACCACTGGGTGGACAATACATGAGAAGCATCCTGCAACCTGCACCTGCTCCCACAATACACTTAAATGATCTGGTTGTTCCCACAAGGATGTCTACAAGGCCCAGATATGATTTAAAACAAATGACTACCACCCCCGCCCCTACAATCCTCTCTCGGGCGGTGTATCACAGAGTAGCCAGCTGGAATAGCTGATTCCAATACTGGGCCAGCATTATCATCCAGCCAGGTCTTGGTGATGCAAGCCAGGTCAGCTAAACCAACAAGACCAGCAATAATTGCTGTCTTGTTTTTAATAGACCTGGTGTTGCACAACACTGCCTGAGTAGGATAGGAAGCTAAGGTAGACTGAGCGGCATGCCCACTCAACGTGGAGCCCTTGGGTATGGGAACCAGACAGGGTGGTCCCCCTTTCCTGGACCCATTTCACCCCAGGGTGTCTTCTCATCCCCACCACCCCTAACCCGCCTGCTCCACTACCCCTCCAGGCCCAGGTCCAAATACTCGCCATTTCTTCCTCCTCATGGCTATCCCCAGTGCCCAACAATGCATGTACACCTTCGCAGGCAAAGGGGTCAGTCAAAAGGGTGGAGGTCCCTGAGCCTGGTGGGACAGTAGTGCCTGACTGTCGGCAGCCTCAGTTGACACATACTAATCCTACACTAACTAGCAGCAAACAACAATAAATACCAACAATAAAACAACCACCACATACAATACATACACTCCCACCCTCTCCATTTACCACACCCAAAATTACAAAATAAAATCCTACAAAATATGCCCCAAAACACAATTACCACACAAAAATTACAAACCCCTCCCTACCAACAACAATCCCACTATAAGATTACATGAAACAAAACACAAAATTACACAAACAATATACAAATCACTAAGATATGAGCTTAGTATAACTGATATGAACCAGTATACACAGATAAAATGAATTTCACAGGAAAAGTCCAGTCCGAGAGTTCATATACTATAATGAGTCCATAGGGCTCCCACTACCTAGGACAAAAGTCTTGACTCTCTCCAAACCCTCAAAACTCCCACTTCCGAGGTTGAGAGGTTTAAGGTTTATGAATGAGATTGAACAAATGTACCCAGGAGCTCACACCTCCTAGGAAATAACAGTGTCACTGATCAGTCTTACCATGTGCTCTCACCACCATGCAAAGCTGAACTCAATTACCACTTTCCCAGTATTTTATAAAATAAACTCATATCCCAGAATAGTTTCATATACCAGAATAGCAATTTGGATACAAAACCCTGCAGATGAATGGGTGCAGATCACTCATGCCTCTAATAATGGGCTGTATTCCTGCCACAAAGCTGTTTTTGTCCTCAGTGATGCAGTCCAGAAGGAGAGATAGATTATGGATCCGCTGAAGAAAACAGTCCCCCTTAGCCAAGGACTAAAGGGACAAATCTCCACTCAAGCTGTAGATGGGCGATGGACACCTCTTCAGGCCTTGGAGTTATCAACCCTTGAGAGGCCCTACCCAGACCCCAAACCTCTTCCAGGACCCCACCACTGCTACAGTTGCTCACCAGCCACCACACAGCAGAACAGAAGCACCGCAAGTGAAGTTGCCCACCAGCACCAGCACCCCGGTGCACCACCAGGCCGAGGACAGGGACCAGGATGGAGCTCTCCTCGCCGCTTCACAACATCTGCGGCTGGATCACTTTGGTGCTCTTCTCCTTGCATTCCTCAAGCAAAGAATTGCCAGATCCAGCCACTCCAAACTGCCTCTTCTCAACCCGGACTCCTGTCGAATTCCTTGTGCTACTCACTCAGCTCCCAGCACTAGGACTATGCAGGAACAAGTACTCTTATTAAATTAAATGCAGGGCAGTGGGTCCCAACAGTAAAAGAGGTAATGTTCTGAGACAATGATGTCATAAGAAGCCAAAATTAATGAGCGTGGGGGGGGGCGTGGCCAGCAGCCGAACGGAATGCACGCATAAACGGCTTGCTCCCGACAGTAACCCCTAAATCCTGCATTATTTTGTTTATTTCTGCACAACGGAAAAAACTGTTCTAGTACTCACTGGTGGCTAGCCTGAAACGGTTACTCTGACCGGCGCAGTGCAAATTGTAAGCATTTTGACCGAATTGCTTCCCTGTTCACGGAGGGCTTACGCTCCACTCAGCTGCTACCTGGATTAACTATGCACAGCATGGAGGCCTCAACTACGCCTTCCCCGATCGCAACGGAAGGTAATCTAACAGAAATTAGACAAATGTTCGCAGAAATTTTGCACCGAATAGAGGGAGTGGATGTGGCCATGAGAAAGAATACTGAGGACATTGTGGATTTGTCACAGAGGGCTGACGTCCACAGCATAGGCTAGCTGAGGTGGAGGATGGCTGGCATAAAGCAGGGGCTAAATTGCAAGAGCAAGGACGAATGATTCAGCACCTTTGGGCCCGGGTGGAGGATCTGGAGAACAGCAGCTGCTGAAACAATCTTAGATTCGTGGGGTTCCCTGAAGGCTGCGAAGGGAATTATACAATAGCTTTTCTCCAATGGGAACTGCCTTTATTGTTGGTGCCAGTCAGGTCCCTTGGGGAACTGGACAGGCGCACAGAACTCTGCCCTTGACCTTGCCGTACCCCGAACTATTCTAGCCCGTTTCTCCGATTTCAAGACTGCGAACGGTGGCCATTAGTGTACGACAGAAGAAAGAGCTAATTTGGAATGGACATAAAATACAAATATTTGCGGACTACTGATTGGAGGTCATGAATAGGCGGAAGGCCTTTACAACTGCTCGGGCGTGTGCAGAACTGGGCCTTGAATACTCCCTCGTTATCCTGCATCTCTACAGTTTGTGATTAATGGATCACTGCACGGTTTTCGATAATCTATTAGCCGAGGACTTTATTGCTGCACAAGCACCCAAACTAAACGGGGCAAGTTGCATTCATCCTATAGCCCAAGACCCCTGCCTGCTCAGCCTGCCCCGATGGACACTGGTGGACCCGTAATCCCGAAGGATATGGCAGCTTCGACTTCTCACCGAGGTGGGCATACCTCGACCCCCAGCCGGTCTACTCCTCATAAATCCCCAGGTAGTAAGAAGAAGAACAGAAGAAGGGCTAGGATTGAAGGAGGTCATATAGACAAAACCCCACGGCTTCGCTCCAGAAGCAGAAGCAGGAGTTGCAGTCCAGAGCCGAACTCATCTCATGACTCCTGTGCCTCAGATATGAGTAACAATCAGTACAAAGTCCTGATGGATCTCCCTACCGAGGATATTCCTCGCGACCTCCCTCTCCCACCTAGGTGTCCCAGCTCGGCCGGTTCAAAATCATCAGCAGCCAAACAATTGCGTTGGGTCGAAGGGGCAGCTGACACCTCTAGGGAGAATTCTGAGGCCCCGGCTGCTGGACAGGCCTTGGAACTTTCCACAAGCAACATGGATAGTCTTATCGTTGCAACAATAGCAACTGGTTGATTGTTAATACTGTATGGTTTTTTGAGTTCTATAATGCTAGGCGTGCCTGTGGATCAACAGACATTGCTGTGTTTAAGGTAGAACCACTATGCATTGAGTTAAAGGGGACTTCCCATTAGAGGACAGCTTAGAGTGGCCCTCCGGCCTTTAATCGAGCAGTTTTCCTATGTTGTCACCTACTGTCCCTGTTTACTCGAGGTTTAGATCTGAGGATCCCAGGCCATGTACCGGCTGGTATGCATGACCAACCGAGCCCAATAGGGGTTGCTCAGGGCTTAATTTGTGGCTCTGTACATTTGTAAACCTGCCTTAGCTACTAATACAAATATATGAGGGGTCTTGTTCTGCTTTTACAACTGCCCCATTTCATTATGTTGGATGACGCCACTTTGGCCACTGTTGTGTGGAAGTTTTTTTTTTTTTTTTATGCCTCTCCTTTTAAAGGGGTTACTAGGAGAGTTTATCTACTTGGTTACGATGGGTCTACGGGTCACTTACCTCCCAGCGACCTCCACTGGTGTCTGGGCTTGCTTTTATTTTTAGCCGACGTGTACAGTGGATGCTGGTCTTTTGTGGGTTTGCAAGGGTACGAACAAAGGGGTGGGGGGTGGGTTTTGTTATTTTTGAAAGGTTGTATTGCTTGCTGTTAGTAGGGATAGTACCTGTTATTACATATCCCTGTCAGATTATAATGTTGATATTTTGGTGTTGTGTTTATGTTACTATGGCAATCTTTTTAACGGGGCTACGGGGTGCTCCGTTAATGTTTAGTTGGGAAAGGAAGAAGGAGTGGGGGGCTGCCTGGGCCCACCATTTAGCTTTCGCTTTTGATCATAAATTCCAGCTAACATGTCTCATTTTAGGTTTGAATGGAGCTAAGTAATATCATGGAATGTGAGGGACTTAACTCACCCATTAAACGAAAGAAGGTTTTAATTCACCTTAAAAGTTAGCTCCTACGGTAGTCTTCTTGCAAGAGACTAAACTCTCCTCCAAAGAGGCCACCAAGCTTAAGCAAGCTTGGGTGATTGAAGAGCTTCACAGTGTGGCCCCACCCATAAAAGGGAGTTTCTACATTTGCACAAAAATCTGGGATGGAAGGTGAAGGACTTTATACGGGATCAGGAAGGAGATGGATTATGTGAAGTTGAAACCCTGAAGGTCCTCTGGTGTTGGCCAATATATACGCCCCTAACCAGGATTGCCCTCAATTCTTCCATACAGTTAATCAGGCTATCCTGGACTTCAATAAAAACAGAGCCCCAATACTTTTAGGAGGGGATTTTAACTTAACCCTGGATCATACCCTAGACAGAAGCAATAAACCCCCTGAACCCCATCGACAGGCCAAGGAAGCAGTCCGGAAACTTATGTCTGAACTTGGTCTATTAGATGCCTGGAGTGTATTACACCCAGGTGACCATGATTATACTTGCTTCTCCCCAACCTATGGCTCCTCCAGTAGGATAGACCTTTGGCTCGTATTTTCAGGGTTATATAAGAAAGTGGCGGGGGTTTCGATTCACCCAATCTATGTTTCTGATCATGCTCCACTTGAGTTAGTTCTTAAGAGGGGATTAGACCCCCAACACTCTCAGTTCTGGCGGCTAGACCCATTACTGCTAGAAGATAAAAAATTTCTTAATTGGTTTGGCCAGGCTGTAGCAGAATATTGGACGGATAATGATAATGGAGAGGTATCCGATTCAACCTTATGGGAGGCCTTTAAAGCCACCATTCGTGGTAGGATAATAGCCTTTGTAGCAGCCAGGAGGCGTAGCTGGGTGGCTGATCAGAGGGCCTTGGAGAAGCAACTATATCGCTTGGAAGTGCAATACAAAACCCTAGACAATAAACCTCCTTCCCACGATTTGTTAGCACAGTTAGCCAGTACCCGAATCTCTCTCAGTGCTCACTTATCTCGGCAGGCTGAGCTAAATCTCAGACACATGCGCCATGCTTATTGGGAAGGGGGAGAAAAGGCCAGCAAGTTATTGGCCTATCGTCTTAAGTGCCAGCATGCTTCTAAGATGATATATGCATTGGCAGATTCGTCTGGAAACCCCTGTCGTGCTAACTCAGGGATAAATTTGATCATGTCTCAATTCTATGAAAAGTTAAATGCTTCGCCAAACCCCTCTGACCCAGCTCAGATCCAAGCTTATTTATCCTCGTTACCCATCCCTAGCATCTCCAGTTGGGATACTAAATTGTTAGAATCCCCCTTTACAACCGAGGAAATTGCCCAAGTGATTCACGCTTTAAATCTATGTAAAACCCCAGGGAGAGATGGACTACCTATTGATCTGTACAGACTCCCTGGTGTTAACTTGGCCCCTTATTTGGCCCGGGTCTTTCGGCACTCCCTAATGGTTGGACAATTACCCCCTTCTATGAGAGAAGCTGTTATTACAGTACTTCCTAAAAAAGGGAAAGACCTGCTGTCCCCAGGCAGCTATCGCCCTATCTCCCTAATCAATGCCGATGCCAAGATACTGGCTAAGGTTATCGCTGCCCGGCTGGAACCTCTCTTGTAGGACCTGGTCGGTCCTTCCCAAGTGGGCTTTGTAGAAAGACCGTTCAGGATCTGACCATCATAGAACGCTGGGGTCACTGATGTATTTTGCTAAACTTTCACCAACCCCTCAGTTGCTATGGCCTTCGACTTTGAAAAGGCCTTTGATTTGATTGAATGGGCCTATTTATTTCTACTCTGTCCATCATGGGTTTGGCCCGATTATATTGCCTGGATAAGGTTGTTGTATTCTGCACCCCTAGCCTCGGTGATGACCAATGGCACCATGTCTAGGCCCTTCCAATTGCAAAAAGGCACGAGACAGGGATGCCCCCTTTCTCCACTTTTATTTGTTTTAGCTATGGAACCTTTGGCTATTGCACTTAGGTCTTCCAGCGATATCCCGGGGATTCAGGTGGGGGACATTAATTACAAGACTTTTCTCTATGCAGATGATCTGCTTATCACTACTGAACATTCTCAATTGGGGATTCAGACAATTTTCCGAATCCTGAATGAGTTTACCAAGATATCAGGGTTAAAGTTAAACCGGTCCAAAATGGAAATTCTTCCGTTAAATTCCTCAACCTCAAGATAGGATTTTACTGCCTTAGGGCTTAAGTGGTCCCCTCTGGGTATTATTTTGCACCCAGACCCGCTTAAAATGCTTGCGGCCTATTTCAATTCTCTGATTGACTCACTCAGGGTTGATATGGGAAGATGGAAGGCATTACAGCTTTCACTGGCTGGGAAAATTGACTGTATCAAAATGATGGCTGGTCCGAGGATGCTCTATTTACTGGCCCACTTTCCTCTGCTTATACCCCAGAAGTGGTTTCAGAAACTGGAGAACCTCATCGGGAATTTTGTTTGGGAGCCCCCCCCCCCGATATAGCAAACTGAAACTCCGGCAGCACTGGAGGAGGGGGGGTTGGGGACTCCCTTGGTTACAGCGGTATCATATGGCCTTGTGTTGGCCCAGACTCTTAGATGGTTTTCTAAAATTGACAGGGCTCCTCGCAGTGGTTATGTTAGAAGCGCCCTAATTCATGCTGTTTCTCCGGCGGTCACTTTATATGCCAAGAAGAAATTACCCCCGAGCCTCTCTCCCCCCATGTCACTTTCAGTTAAATATTGGAAACAAGCTATGACTATGCTGGGCTACAATCCAGCCCCATGGGAATACATGCCTTTATGGGATAATCAGGCCCTGAAAATAGGGGAATCTACCCTGCATTGAAAAACTGTGGGAGAGACAGGGCTTAACCTCAATACATGATCTCCTAATCTCTGGGACAACTGTTATGGATTCCTTTGAGTCTCTGAGGGCGAGGTATCAGCTTCCGACTTCTCATTTCTGGAGATATCTTCAGTTAAGAGATGCTATATCTCATCTCCCAAAGTAACCTATTGGTAACCCTTCACAAAAACAAATGCATCCTATTGACTCATGGGCTAAAGTTACCAAGAGTAAAGCTAGTAATATATATCACGCACTCAGGGACTCCACTTCGGATCCTACCCAGAGCGCTAGGCAGCAATGGGGGAAAGAGCTACGGACCCCTATTTCTGTACAACAATGGGGGAATGGGTGGGTACATATTCATTTGGCTTGTCAGGATGGCCACACGAGGCTTATTATGAACAAAACTCGCCATAGATGGTATAGAGACCCGGTGAAACTAGTTAAAATGGGACTTATCCCGGCCAACACTTGCTGGAGATGTGGCAACCAAGGAGCTCATCTTCTTCATGTTCTCTGGGATTGTCCGAACCTTCAACAGTTTTGGAGTGCCATTCAGTACATGTGTCAGCAACTGTTTCCTGATATCGTCCCGGGTCCCGACCTACTCCTTTTGGGCTGTGGCAGTCCTGAGATTCCTAAGCATAGTCCGGGGGCGCAGTGGATCACTATGGTTGGGGTATTGGCCAAAAGGCTCATCCTGATGAGATGGAGAACCCTGACAGCCCTACCTTCCATCAGTTTCTTTTGGCCCTAGCTCAAGGGGCCACATTCAAGAGGATCTCGAGCTTTGCCCATGGCTCCCTATCTCGATATGACCAATGTTGGCAACCATATTTAAGGTCCAAGTATTGTCACAATAGTGCCTCCAGTTTCATGGCTCAGACTCCCTCCCCTCATTTATAGGGTGGGGATACCCCCTCCCCCCCCCCGTTTGTAAAGTCCCCCTCTTTCCCTTCCCTTCCTTCCATCCTTTCCATACCCCCTTTTGACATATTTAAATATGAAGAAAGATTGCCAATGTTGTATATGGTTGATATTACAACCACATGGGAATTCAACAAACCTATGGTAGAGTAACTAGATATTAGCGATTTCTTTTGTCATATCCCTAGTTAGGGTGGATTGTATCTTATATCAATCTATGCTCTCCTTGGTTGATAGGACCTGATTCTCTATAAAATTATCTCCTTCCTGGTCATCTTGTCAGTGGAGTACAGCATATGTGATCTGACACTCTAACTGACTGATTGTTGTGTCAATTATTATTACTGATCGAACCCTAACTATATGTCATGTATGGATTCTTTTCATGTATACTCTACCTTGTGTGTATGTCCTGCCTTAAGTCAACAATAAAAATGTTTAACAACAAAAAAAAAATTAATGAGCGTGTCTCAGTCTCTTGTATTTGGTCCCAAACTATGACCAAAAAATTCAAATAACAGAATCACACTAACACGCAGCACGAAAACAAATAAGAATACTGAAACAAAGTAAAATACAAAATAACGCAATAAAATAAAACCAGTTGCTGCACTTTCACTACTGACATAATGGCCAGCTCAGCACGGCCATCACCTTGGTTTGATGATGATAAAAGGTAATGAATAGCATTTCCTGAATTCCATGAATAATGCACTATTTGTTATTTAGATCCAAATAATGAATAAGGCCCTATTCAACTTGTGACTAACTATTTAGCAGGAGTGTCTGACCCCTTCCTGTTTCTTACAATATTGATTTTCTGTCACTCCTCCCTGATCCCTTACATTGATTGCAGGGTCTATTGAGAACAGTCACAATAAAGCAGGCTAGTCAGTCAGCCCCCTCTCCCGCCATGTTCATCACTTACTCACTCAGCCCAGCCTATTGCTGTTGTTAATGTTGTCTGAGTGTTTTTCTGTTTTTAATTGATTGGGTACCAGTGGTTGAGATTTATAGTTTCTGAAAGTTTTTCTGAGCCTAAGATGATCTCTCTCTCTCTCTCTCTCTCTCTCTCTCTCTCTCATTCTTTTCGTAACTCGTCTGGCACAAGTTAACATACAACAGAAACTTTCAGAAAGTCTAAATCTTAACTGCAGGTACCCAATTGATTACTTCCCATTAATAATCCTTGGCTTCCTGACCTCCACGTGACAACTCGAGCCAACGAGAGTGCACAGTCATGAAGGAGGGGCAGGGCAACAGCATCCCACATTGATACTATAGGCAGCATAGCATATGTCACTCTATGACACTGCTGCACCACTCCTCCTCTTCTTTACTTATTTTCTGTTTTCAACAGAAAAATAGAACAGCTTTTAGTAACGTCATTCTGTCCAGCTCAACAGCAAACTGTTTTCATGGCTCAATTGGCTATTCCACAGTTGCAGACACTACTGTGTGTTTAAACCATAGTATTCCAGACATTAGGAACATCATTCTAGGATTGGTGAGCAAGGCGGACGTGTACATGCACGTATGCATGCATGTACTGTAATGTCACGTGCACGTCCACCTTGCTCTGCAGTCCTAGAATGGATGTTCCTAATGTCTGGAACACTATTTATTTAAATACACTGCAGTGTTTGCAACTGCATAATAGGCAATTGAGCCATGAAAATAGTTTCCTGTTGAGCTGGATGGATGACGTACTAAAAGGTATTCTTTTTTCAATGTAAAAAGTGGGAAAATAAGTTTATTGTTTATCGTTTATTTAGATCTAGGATTACAATTACCTTTGAGCCAAGGTTCTTTTACAAAGGTTCCACATCAGGAGAGTACATTCATGTTAAACAAGGGCATACCACATTGAAGAGAGCATACAACAATATTCATCAGTTCAGGTATGGCAGCACGGTAAATAGGATACATGAATAACACATACAAGGAATCATTTCAGAGACTTGGAAGAAATCAGGGAGGAAGGGTGAAAGGATAGGGAGGTGGCAGCCGAAAAAGAGACTAGAGCAGCTCACGGCATTGTCAAAGAACATCGGGGTTGATCTCAATGGGGAAGGGGGAAGTTAGGGGTAGCAGTCACATGAGCTGGAGGCCATGAGATGATGATGGAGGCTTGATTTAAATATGCCCAGTGTGGAGGTGGAGGCGATGTGAGTGCTGAGGGCATTCATCCAGCTGGGTGCACGGTGTGCAAAGGATCTTTGGCCCAGAGTGGTGCGGCATCAGGGGACCTGTAGAAGCTGATGTTCAGACCCTCTGGTGTTATGAGGATTAGTGTTTTGGCACAGGAGGGCTTGGACACGAGATGGAGTAAGGCCCAAAGTAGTTTTTTTCACTATCAAACAGGTAAGGTACTTTATGCGGTTAGCTAGTTGAAGCCATCCCATTTGAGTGTAAAGCTCACATGTATGTGTGAGTCGGTGGGATCCAGTAAGCAGTCGACAGGCCTTGTTTAAGGAGGTTGTTATGCGCCTGAGGGTGGCAGGAGAGGCAGAGCCATAGATTATGAGGCCATAGTCTATGACGGAGACCACAGAGCTCTGGATAGCAATCTTCAGTGCTGCCTGGGTAAGATGCTATCTATTTCGGTAGAGAATTCCAATGCATGAGTTTACCATTCTGGAAACACTATCAATGTGAGTCCCATAAGATAGGCAAGGGTCAAGTGAGATTCCAAGGTATTTAAAAGATGACACATGTTCGAGGGTATTACCAGCTCTTGTATTGATATCAAGAGGGTATCGCCTATGTTTGTTTTACGAGCTGCAGAAAAGCATAGATTTAGTCTTTTTGTGGTTTGGAACCAGTTTATGTTTTGCAAAACAGTTTTCAACAGTGGAGAAAGCAAGCTGTAGGTTGTGAAGTAAGGGTTATGGGTCCTTATGAGGGATGAGAAGCACAGCATCATCGGCATAGAGGATAATTTGTTCTGGGCAGGATAGTGAAAGGGAGTTCAGGAAAAGGCTGAAAAGTAGTGGGCCCAGTATGGATCCCTGAGGGACGCCTGAGCGAACAGGTTTGGAGTCAGAGGTTTGGAGTCAGAGAGTACTCCTGAGATTTTTACTCTTTGTGAGCAGTGGTCCAGTACAGAAGATTTGGTAAGCAAATGTTTACGTCTACAAACTCCTCATTGTTTGTGTAACAGAGTGCAAATAGACTTGTCACGCAGTGACTCATGGAATGAAGTTACTAAAAGGTTTTTTTTTTTTCTGTGTATAAGTTGCAAAATAAGTAAAGAAGATTTGGTAAGAAAACTTAAGTCTACAGACTCTTCATTGTTTGCTTAAAGTGAGTTATGAAAGGTTGCCATAGCAAATGGGAGTAGTAACCTGTAGGAGTTTGAGTCAGTTTTCTACTATTTAAACTGCCAAAAAGTGCTGTTTTCCATGAAAAAAAGATCCTTTTATTTCTGTGCTGTTTCATTTGCATAAACCTGCCCTATTTTTTTTTTTCTCAGTGCTGCAACCCCCAACCTTTTCATCATGCAAGGGAAACAATGTTTTTAAAGGGACACTGTCAATTTTAAGCTGACTTTACATTGTTTCAGGTAGCTGTATCTAGCATTATAACGTGTAGAAAAATTCTAGTGATTTGATTGGCTGAAAGCAGCTCAGAGCCACATAATCACTGACCCATAATTACAATCCTGAACTACTTATAGCCATCTGTCACTTCACCAGCAGGCAGTAAAGGTGAAACATCTACACGAATGGCAAATTATCTTTTTGGCCTACCAGCATCACAAAAACATTTTTCAGAAGCTTTACTACAGCTATACTGCTATAAACACTACCGAAATAGGAGACTGCTGTTTGATTAGGGAGACAGAAAAATCAGCTATTTACTGTACCCACAATGCCTCGTTATGTAAATTAGTATACAGGCTATTATATTTCTGTGGTCACTATAGAAATAGGAGACTACATCTCTCGGTAAAGAAATTTTGTCAGCTAGATACTGTATGCACTACCCCTTGTTTTGAAAATAAACATATGAGAGCTTATTTTGTTGAAGCCACTACAGAAATATGAGACTGCACCTTACAGTAAGAAAATTGGAAAACAACTTCTTATTGTACCCACAATGCCTTGCTACACACATCTACATATTAGGTGCTATACTGCAGTCACTCACCAGTACTGAAATAAGAGCCTGCACCTCTGAGTAAGGAACATGCAAGTCAACTTTATAATTTACCCATAATTCCTTGTTGCTGTATGTAAAACATTGACAGCTCCCTTGCATGCCATCATTCTGAGGGTGAGGTCACACAGAGAAAACTGGACATCAGCCAGAAACAAAACACTGATAAAACATTTAAAAAAATGACTATGACAGATTTTTTTTACAAAACAAATTGCAGCTTCAACATCTGAAACATGGCTGGCAATGGCATACGATGTGAAAAAGGCATTTGTGGAACTTCCATAAATCACTTTAACAGACTGCAAATAGACTTGCCACACAAGGACTCCTTGAGGTGGAGCATTGTTTTGTCACTGGTGTTTTTGTTTGTGGTTCGTTTCCTGGCTTTTGGACTTCTATTTATTTCTTTGTAATTCTTCCTGCCCCCAAGGACTGGGGTTTGTTCTGGTGGCAGCCACAAGATACTCTGTATGTCTTTGATATATTATAGCCACTTTAACTCATTGTATGTAAAGCGCTTTACTTTGTATGTTCTGATATATTGTATCCTCTTTAACTCATTGTATGTAAAGCACTTATTGTTATCTTGTTAAGTTCCTGCATGTCTGTACTCTCCCGGGTCGTGCCTGAAAATAGTCATTTTATGGCTAGTGCACTTACCCGGTTAACAAAAGCTAAATAAAAATAAATAAATTTTGTTAAATTACTGATTCATTTAGAAATATATTTAGTAGGCTTATGCTCTGGTAACATTGGTTTAATTGAAGAATTGTGACATTGGGCTGGTTTTTTTTACGGCAGTTAGTTTATCAACAGTTTGTTACTTCATTCTGCACTTTGCTCCTTCAGTGGAGGTAGTTCTTTAGCATGGTTTGGCCCTCTGCCAACATGGATGTGGCTAGCACCCCTTTCCCACTTCTAGTCTGACCACTGTTTTTGTCAGGAAAACTTCTGGGATGTGGCCAACGCGTTGAGGAGTTGAAGGGTCTTACTGGAGCAGCAAGGGCATGTGAAAGTGCCTGACATCACACTGATATGTGTGACATCATCCTGAAGACAGCAACATACTCATATGGGCCTGATGGGGCCACTCAGAAGATGTCAGCACTCCGGGGAGGGATGCAACTTCTTTGAGCAGTTCTGTACACAGCTTCACATGGCCCACTCCTGCAAGTCCTCCTCCTCCTCTGGCAATTGGTTTGCTAGAGCTCAGAAGGCCCTACAAAGTTGCTGGTAGGGCCAGTGTGATTGCTCAGGCTCAGGAGAACCTATGAGATGAGCGACAGAGTCAATCCAATTACTACGGCTCATTCACTTCCTGTCAGGGAAAAGGGAAAGATGTCTGCTGGCATGGAGGAGACTGCAATAGCATCCTGGGTAGAGGAGCTTGATTTCTTCCCCTCCTCCCCTCCAGAAGTCTTAAGGAAGCCCTTGTTTCTGAGGAGTAGGATGGGCTGGTAGTGCTACCATAGCTGGGTTCTGCGACTGAAGCTCTGATATGTAATGAAGTTGATATGGAGAGGGTTGGGTGTACTGATAGTACATTAACAGACAAGCAAGAGCTAAGGTGTACTAACCTGGGACTATATCCAGTGAGTCCCCAGGGGGTATACCCATGAAGTGGGATACTATGGTACCTGATCTGCCTGTTGCAGGGACAAGTGAAGTTTTGGCTGTGCCTGCTTCTGTCCCAGAGGTTGCCTCTGCTGTTGTGCCGCTCATACAGATATCAAGCAAGGAGCAGAATTTGGAATTGGAGCTGCAGAAGAAAAAGTCTGCTCTACTGCATTTAACTATGGAGAAGGAGGAATGCTGTCATGCAGAAAAGGCTTGTTTTAGGTCCCAACTATTTACTCCCAAAACCAAGGTTTGTTTGTCTTTACGTTTCATGGCATTTACTGCAAAACTCGAAATGGCTCCTGCCACCCTTCTGACTTTCAATATTTGACTGTGTCCTTAGTGGTGGCTCCAGTTGCTATGTAAACCAGCACAGTCAAGTGACAGATCAAAGGTGCCACAGTGGGCACTGCAATAGCCACATATGCTCCTACTGACAGTGGGCAGCTTCCTGATGCCTCCATTTGTGACCAGACTCCTGTGGCTGGGGAAATGAGCTCAGAGAAGCTATTGTCTTTGGGAATGGTGGCTGCCTTGGCTGCTCAGCCAAAACAGAGGGGCAGTAAGTCCTCTTTAAAGATATATCACAGAAATTTGTCTCCCAAGTGCATTGCCAGGAAACTGAGAGATGCTGGCTGAGAGAAATCTGCTGAAGAGACTGGATGGAACATGGCTCATCACCCATTCATTGTGGCTTGGCTGTTATCTCTATGTCTTTGACTGTGAACCTTGATGGCTCTGTTGCGCAAGTGGGCTCCCCAGTAGCTTGCTTGGACTCTGAATGTCAGCTGGAGATGCAGCTGGCACTTTCACACTGTTCTGGTTCTCCCAAGCTTACTTTGCACAGGGAGGTTATTGAGGCTCAGCAAGTTGTGCCTCAGGATACTGTGTCACAGCCTTTTGTTATGGAAGTCTCTGATTACTTTCAGTTCGTAACAGACCCTGTGCTTTTTAAACATGAAGCAGATGGGATCACCTCAGAACTTGAAGTTCCACCAGGACTGGCTGTGGCCGAACTGCACTACACCTGTGATTCTGTGCCAACACCCAAAACTGACTTTGTAGCCACTACTGATAACATGTGGTGAAGCACTAGTGGGACTGCCAGGTTCCATCTCTGGAACAGGTCAAAGAACAACCACACCAACAACTAAGTACTCTGCTAAGTCATTCCCATTCTGAGGAGAAAGCGGAATCCCACAAGCCTGACTCACCCAAACCAGACATTTCTAGGTCAGCCTCAGATCCCCCACCAGAGAAAATATACTCTGGTTTCTTTAAGTCATCAGCAGAACCTGCCCATGGGAGAAATGCAGTTTATATCAATCACTGAGGTGGTTTAAATGCAGTTGATAATAGGGAATTCATTGCTAAGACCCTCTGCACCACTGACAGCTACTCCACTCTTCATCTCTAAATATTGGCTTGGGTCCTTACCCTCCTACCTCGCCTCACACTTGTCTCCCTCCTCTGAGGCTTCCTACCCTCTATGGTCTAGAGACACCCATACTTTTTACCTCCTAAGTCTTTCTATGTGATTTTGGTGTGCGAAAAACCGTGACCACAAAACGGCAACTGGAAAACAGTGAAACACAAAGGAGTGACTGGGAAATATCAGCATTTGCCAAAAAGGTGACAACACTGCCCCCACACCCCCCCCTTCTCTCTATAATCAACTCCAGGGCAGCGCAACTTGGGGAGAGAGAGAAAGTCAAAGGTCACCATTTCAGCAATCGCTGTTTTTCTGGATTGCTATTTTTACATCGCTGTTTGCCATTCGCCATTTTGACAGTTATGATCTTGCACTCGTACATTTCATGGGATACTCTCCCACAGCCTTCTCCTGTTCTGGGCCAGCTACATTCTTTTACTGTCTGCCTTGCTTTGGAACACCCTCCCCTCCCATATCAGACACTCCCCTTCCACCTCCCTCCTAAAATATGCCTTATCACACTTAATTGAGCTCTCTGACTCCTGCTCTTGCCAATGCCAATTTCTCCCCTTCACCCCCCCTTCCAAAACACTTACCCCTTGCTCAACTAATCAAATCTCAGCCTCAAGATTACAGGCACGTCCTCGAACTTATCTCTGATTGTCCCCTTCTCTATTACTCCCTTTTATCATTTACTCGCCTCCTTTCCACTTTTCCTAATGGCTCTCCTCCCCCGAATGCTAACCCCTTGCTCATCTAAATAGGCATTTCCCTGCATTTATCTTAGTCCCTCTCTCTATTTCCCCCTCATAGCATTTTCTTTCTCCTTTCCTCCCTACCTTTCTACTTTCAGCTTTCCCTATCCTGTAGCTCTGCGTTATCGCTTTGTTGCTACCTGTGTAACTCCTATGTGGCGCTATTCTAAGGGCTACTACCCCTGCCTGTATGACAATACAAAGTTTGAGGGTCCAGAGTTCTCTAAATGGGTGCCTTGACCCACAGGAATGGTATTGATGTAGTTTGATTGCTTGGGTATAGCCCTCTGGAGCACTATAACCACCCACCAACCTTTCTAATGACCTAAGAAATAACACAATGGTACAGTCACAATCAATTGGCAGTAATAATAAGGTGCTCACACCCTTTTCACTTACCGCCAGGGCTGGACCTGCAACAACTGCACTGGAGACCTATTGGAAAACAAGGTTAGCAGTGCAACAATACAATCTTAACACTGTAACGCAACTAATAATATGCACACTAGCCAGGTTAAACGGGAAAAAAGACAATCAGGTTTATTTAGGGGCAGTGAACAAGGGAGGGTCAGGAATATAGCAGAATGATTAGCAATCTGATTTGAATCAGGATTGTCTAGTATGCACTTTAAGTCCCAATTATACAGTTTAACAACCCTGGGTACCCAGAATGTCATACAGGCTAGCCTGAAGGGTTGCCCAGGGTGACCGGCATTGCAGCTGTTGTTGGGGCCCTTAGGAAAGGAAAAAACAGTTAAACATGTACACAACCCAATTATTTGTAATCCAAGATGAATGTCTCAGTTCATTGCAAGAACCCAATAAAAGAAACAATTAGATGGTACCACAGTGATTTTAGCTTTCGTTGCAGGGAGCTACCCTGATTTGTACTCATGCTACCAGGATCCGGCTGCATGGCAGGCGATATGTAGACCTCGTGGTGATGGTCAAGGAGGCCGGGGGAAGCTTGGCTGACACAATTCACCTCCAGGTGGTCACAACCTGCTCGATGGTGTTGGGCAGGGGGCCGAATCCCCAAGCCAGTCTTTTGTGAGATGGTCTCTGGTGCAGGAGTAGTGGCCTAGGCCAAGATGGCAGGGCCCAGGCAGGATGAACAGTTCTGGAAAAGTTTGTGACCTTATGCTGGAGAAGCCTCCAGTTGGCATAACAGATTTGATCATGGGGAACCAAATCACAACCCACGAAACACATTCAGCACATTTATATCACTAACTTCTTTAAACAATAGTCCGGATTCAGTCCAGTTGCAAATTAACGGCTTCATTGTGCAAACCTTTCAATCCAAGTCTAATTCTCTCAACTGTTGGGCCGATCACTTCAGGAGCAATTCTTCGGTCCAAACTACAAGTTGTACTAACAAACTTCTTCTTTCTTCTGCCGCAGTTCCAAGGCTGGAAATCAGACAGATCCAATTGCTGCAATAGGCAGTTCAGCTTACGGGAGAATGTGGCAGGAAGGTCAGCTCAGCCTCCTCCCATTTATTCCTCCATGCTCTGACGGGGAGCAGCTGCTCGAAAGCTCGAGCTGTTCATTCTTCCACTTCAAACTCTAACTGGTCCACTGCAATAGGCAGTTCTGGGGATTTCTCTTGTAATCCAAAAGTTCGGTTGGCTGAGGGTACTGCCAGTTACAGTTTGGGCTCCCCCTCCAGGCCAGTGTGGGTGCCAGCAGTAAAACTACAGAAACTACAGTTTTCCTTCCCACAAGATCCCTGGGGACAGGTTCCATTTTAGGTCCCCAGTGGTTCTATTGGTCCAATTACTGGAAGTCCAGGACCTAACATGGTAGCTCCCATCCGAATGTTCGAGCTGCAATAAAGCAGGTTAGACAAACTTCTCTATCTTTACTATAACAGCAAATAAGCAATAAACAATCACAGTTCCTAAAAGAGCTCCCTCTGCGCAAATAGCGACTGCAGAATGGAGCAAAATAACATACTGTCTGGCCGTTCGCAAGCTCTAAATCACTAGGACCCAGCCCAGACTAATTTCTAAACACAGATTAGCTATGTTCTTTAAGAGACAGACGTGGAGGCTCAATATAGCACTCTCACACAAACAGATAGAAATACTTAAGACAGGACACCAGCCTGATAGTGAGCATTAAGGAGCCCAGGGAGACATTATAGTAAACCCCAATTTGTAGGAGGGGGTTACACCTGAATTTGACATACCCTGTTTAACTCTACTCATATTATTGTACTCTGTTTTAAGTTATCTGTATTCAAGTTCCATTAATGTATTGCAAATCTTATATAGCATACTCTGTATAATCTACTCCTATTAATGTACTCTGTTCTAATTCCCTGCATACTAGTTTAATTGTTGGAATACAAACTTCCCTATCCCACCCCGGGTCACACCTGGAAACAAACCTCTTTAAATAAATAAATAAATACAAGCTGAGATGGGTTTTTTTAGTTCCAAAATATTTGCCCTGATTCACTCTGTGGGGAGATCTTTTATGATGTGAGCTTCAAGACCTCCACTGGTCTTGAGTGCTTTTGGAAAAGGTATGCAGTGCTTAAAGACACCCTCGTTTGGTCTCCCTTTTTTATGGTACCATTGACTAAGCTGGTAGTTAAAACAACAACAATTCTGTTCAAAAATGAGGGGCTCAGCATTGTAGACACTTTGTATTGGCTTAAGCAACTGTGCACAGTACTGGAGAACCTGGATCTCATTATAGATTTGGAGTTTATTTGGACTGGAGGGTGGGGAATACAGATTTATTTACTGCAATCTGACTCTAGCATTACCCATCAGCCCAATTGCTTCTTTTGGGAAGAGAAGGGGAGTGAGTTTTTACCAGGGGCAACCCAAGGCATGCTATAAATGTGGTTCACAGTCCCACATAAGCAATGTTTATGACAAGATCAGATGTTGCTTCTATACAGAACTGTGTCAACACACCTCCCAAGGCAAAAGGGCAATGAAGTGACATTTCAGTGAAGAGTTTGGCCACTTATGTACAGTAGAACATGCCCCTGAGCAGCACATTATAAAAGAGTTCCAGTGGACTAGGCAGAAAACAATTTTTACATCAACTGTGCACAACAGGATGGGCCAAAAAAATGAGAAGCAGCATCAGAAACCCTTCCCCCTCCCCCAAGAGGACCTGAAGGAGGGGATGTTGGTTGACCTTCCAGAACCAATGTCAGAGGAAGGTTCTCTAATGCCAGAGGATGCTGCCTCACTGCTAAATGTTGTGGAGTTACCACCTTTGCCTCTGTAGAATCTCCTCCCCAGGAGGATATGGGTGTCAAAGATGAAAGTGCCAGGGACTTAGTGGTGGACCCAGCATCACAAATGTTAGTACCACCAATGCCAAGCATTCAAGGCAAACCTTCTGTGAATACCAATGGGCCAATGACTGTAGTGGACTCTGCTCCAGGGGATTTGGTTGTAACTCCAAAGAAAAGTCAAACCACTGACATGCCCCCACATTCTACCCCTGTTGCAGACTTCCTACAAGTTGTCACAGAATGGGGGAGGCTGAGAGGGCAACCTAAAATGAAAGTAACTAGGACAGAAAACCTGCCCCTGTGGAATGAATTTGAGATCTACAGAAAAAGGAAAGATTGGGGCAGTACAGAGGAACAATCCAGTGGTTCCTCAGTTTCCTTGTCACAACACAGTCCTTTTTCTGGGATTGAGGAAGGGTCTCCAGATATACAAGGAACTAAGAAGAGGTAGCCTAGGAGGATGTGTGTGTGGAGGAAGGGGATATATCTCTTTCTTTTACTCCTAGGGTCTTGGGGGGGGCAGTCCATACTTTTATGGTCAGGGCAGTAAATGTTGACAGTTCAAGTATAAAAGGAGACTTTCTGCATCTGTTGGGTTACTACAGGAAATGCAGTGTGACATCTTTTTTCATCAGGATTCCAGACTGCATATCTGTGGAGAGGTTTGTAATGTTCAAAATTATTCTATGTGATAACAGCAAATCAATTTGGGCAAAGTTATTTGGGCAGCGGCAAAATGGTGAGGATGTAAATGGTGACCGACAATAAACAGTGATCACCGAAAGGGCAACAACACTGTTTTTGCTTTTTTGCAGGGTGCTGTGCCACCCGCACTCCCTGATGTGGGGGGCACACTCCCCTTCTATAGATAATCAACTCCAGGAGGGAAAAAACTTGGGGAGGGCATGAACGTCAAAGGTCGCCATTTGGGCAATCTCTGTTCTCAGTCGCCATTTTTGCCATCGCTGTTATTCCATCACCATTGTTGTCTTCACCCAATTGTTTTCACCCAAATCACAGGATACCCTAAAAATGTATGGTTGCTAGTGCTGTGTGGAATTTTCAAATTCCGGTGGAATTAAATTTTGCAGAAGTTTCAAAATTACACTGAAATTCTGCTAAATATTGCCAGAAATGAAATGGTGGAACTCCATGGCAAAAAAAAATGTGAAATGAGTTTTTCCTCATCATTTCCATGGAACTTTATTCTGTGGATCTCAATATCTTCTGCAGAAATTATTGTAGAATGATTTTCTAAGGAAAAAATTGCTGTTCCACAGAGTATTATTCCATGGATCTCAGCAGGTGGAATTCTGCAGAAGAACCAGTGAAATTCCAGTAGAAATCTTGCCAGCAGAATGGTCATTCTACATCAATTTCATCAGTGGAATTCCACTTTCCTCACAGCACTAGTGATTGCATGGCCCATCATATTGGTCTATAGGGGAGGATAGGTGTTCTAGGGTAGAAATTTTATTTAATTGTGGAGATATATCTCTTATTCATCTGGTAGATTTGGTCTAGATTCGTACAGCTCAAAATGTATGGTTCCATGGCTCATCATTTGGTCCATAGGGGAGGATAGGTGTTCTAGGGTAGGAATTTTATTTGTCAAGACATAACTCTTAATTGTCTGGTGGATTTGGTCCCTGGGAGACTATTACTCCTTGACATTAAGTTCTGGGAATTACAGCTCAGCCTGATCAACCTCTGTGCTCCCCAGTTAAAGGCAGAGACGGTGGAGCTTTTTAATCTGGTACAACCATATTTATGCACTACTAAAGGGGTGATCTAGGGCTGTGATGTTAATTGTGGACTGGTCCCCTTGCAGCGTGAATGACAACAGAAAATTTTTTGTGACATGCGTTGTTTATAAGAGGTTATTAACAAAGCTGTGTTAGCTGCTGTGTGTCAATCTGGAAGTCAGGGAGCGCATAACTTTTTTAAAGGTAAATTGTCTTCCAGAATTGGTTACATTTTCAGTTCCCTCTAGCTGGGTATGGTGCAGGCCCAGTCTAGGCCTTTTGTCATTTCCAACCACAGGCTAGAGCAAGTTCAGTTTGACTTGGATATCCACTGGATATATAGTCCTGCCACTTGGAGACTGAACTTGTCACTTTTGCAGCAAGAATGCATGGTGTGAAAGCTGTATTATTTAACTGAGGCAAAAAAATCTACTTACATTTTTTATGATTCCCTGGTTGACTGGTTGAAGGATGTAAAATTTGAATTAAAATAATTTTTTTCCTCCCAGGGGGAAAAACTGGCAAATAAAAAATATCTCCATTAGCTACACCAGAGACACCAGTTTCAAAGGCTGCTATCTTTACCTGTCATCACAGAACATGATTCCTCTCCTCTATTGACTGTGTTGAAAAAAGATTATGCTCTCTTTTCAGTATCAGTAACTGTGATAGGGTTAGGCCCTATCAGATTTGGGAGGACTCTGTTCTGTCACCTAACTTTCCTAAGACTGTTGCAACAGCAACTCTAGCTCCCTATCTTTTCACTATCCGATTGTTTTCTCCTTAATTCTGCCAGTTGGCCAGCTGACTGACTTGACAGAACCTCCCTCCATTTTGACTCCCTATCACCCTCTATATTTTCCTTTTTCTCTTCTTTTTCCAGTCCTCCTAATGGTTTTTTAAAGTGTGCCAGTGCTAAGGAAGGCACAAGTGAAATATTGCTAGCTAGCATGATATCTTAAAATCATTTTGATAAAGCGCAAGTGCATATAAAGTGCTTGAAGTGCCTCTAGCCCATTCAGTCTATTGGCAGGGCTAATATTGTTTTGCTGAGTTGCCAAATAGAGGTGCATGAAAATGGAAAACCCCTTGTCTTTTCTTACATAAGTTTTGTATATGTCAGATTTAGAAATGAGTTTGGTTATGTGGAAGCATGCTTACAGAGTCAAAGCAGCAGAATATTAATCACCTGTAGTAAAAGCTGCTTCTTCTCGACCAATTGTATATGCCCAGCTAGCTTACAATTCATAAAACAATGCCAGTCACAGATGTTTTTATTAAGCAAATACATCGAGGAACTAGCCTTTGCCCTCCCAAGTCAGCATGTCTACTTTAACGAATTGAACTGCAAAGAAAGCCAGTAGTCGACTGCTTGAGTCTTGTTTTTTTTCTTTCCCTTTTTCTGTTTTACACTTATTCTGAGTTTAGCACCACAGTCAGAGTCACTGAAGTTAGGGACATATTTAACATGTCATATATACTGTAGAGTAGATAATAATTGTGGTCTGTTTATTTTAGCAATATTCGCTATTTCAAGTTTCAAGCCAATTTAAAAAGACTGCGATTATTACAATAATCAGGACAAGCCACGAATGACATCCAATTAATGCAGTTACCACTCAAAGAATATTGTACCTCTATCTCCCTTTAAAATTGTACCTGCTACCTACTACTAACATCACTCTATAATCCTGGGGGTGGAGGTGCAGTAAAGAGTGCGAAACTCAGCTAGTCAGTCATTGTTATTTATTTAACCTTTAATCATTTAAATCAGGCAAAATACAGTACCAGTTAATGTAAATTTAAAAAAGAATCTAAAGGACTTTTATGTCCTTTCATGTCAACTACTCAGTAACACTGTATCCTGTTCAAAGAAACATTCAAAAATAAAGTGAAGCAGACCAATCCGATTTTTCTCCCTCTGGTTCGGCTACTGGATGTGTGCTCTGCAAGACATAATTAAATGTATGATCTTAAAAAACAATAAATACATTTTTGTTTGTCACTTTTTTATCACTTTTCTTGTTCTTTACTACTGTATTGCAACATTTAAAGAATTATACTGTACCAGATTCAGACAGCGTTGGTATGCGTCAAGAATGCTGGATTGCCTGAAACCTCGCACTATGTCATCACATCTTGCCTGCAAACATTCAAAGTTTGTCTGAAGCCATCTGGCATGGTGTTCCTTTAGAGTCACTAGTTTCAAATCAATATTTAGTTCATCAGACCCAGCAGCAAGTTTATCGGACACCAGTCCCACATACCATGCAGTGAAACTGCTTTTAAGCATTTCCTTGAAAATTTAATTTATGGACACGTCTAGGGGTTGTAGAGCATCCACGCAGGATGTGGGTACAAAAATGGATATAATGTTGCAGTCCTCCAGTTTGTGTAAAATGGTCTCTGTGATATGTGCTCAATAGAGGTCCAAAATCAATAAGGCTTTCTGTTCAGATGGCAGCCCCAGTTTTATTTTGATCTCAGCAAAGTGTGGAACTATGATTTTTTCAATGAAATCAAGAGTTGTTGTCTCATTAGCCCAGTGATCTATTGACTGGGTAATATACCATGAAGCTGGAAACTTATGAATGGGGTTACAGGCTGCTGTCTTCTCCCTGTAAATGACCTGGGATGGTAACATATTGCCCGACACTGCACATGACAGTACTGCGGAAACCTGTCTCTTATCTCCAAGTCCAGTTAAAGAGACTTGCATAGAGCCTGTTGCCTCCTTTGTCCACTCGGAGACAGGTACCATGTTGATACCTGTCTCATCCATATTTAACACTAACTCAGGAGGGATTAGCTCTTGTGAGGAAGCAATCAAAATCCACTTCAGGAAAGATGCTTTTAAGTTAATGAAATCAGAAGGGACCTTTCGAGCAACCTATGTGCCTTTCCTTTTGCTAAAACCCATCCTGTGCAGAAAGCCCCACATCCATTTACTGATCAATTGAAGATGTCCACCATTCTCAACCAGTAAATGTGGACTGTTAGATTTTACTATGCCCAATGCGACTGCATGACTCACTAGCCCATTCACCACAGCACCTTCAGCTCTGAGTGAGCGCACAATTATTTTCAATTTATCCTCAAGTTCATCCACTAAGTGTGTAGGCCAGCCATGGTGTTTTCTTGGCAGAAGGGGTGAGAGAGTAGTGAGGTCATTACTCATTTTGGAATATGCAGTCTTGTATGGTAGATCTCTTGATCTGCCAAGTAGCGTTTTGGTCAGACTTGCAGTTTATGTGCAGCGCTTTTTTTGGCACTTTTTTGCTGATTTTTGCCCAGCGAGCTGCAGACACACCATTTAATATTTTGGTCTGCAATGTTCAGGGTAGAAAGAGGTTTGGTCGATGAACAATCCAGCATTCGTTTTGTGCAAAAATATTATTCTGTTCCAAAGCTATTTAATTTTGAAGTTTCGGGTTCTGAGCATGGTCAGTTCACTCCAGGATTTATATGTATGTTTTGTGAAAGGGGAATTGGGCTCACGATCAAGGATTTTGTCAGCTCGCAAATGGGGACTTATAAAATCCCTGTTCTTGAAAAAAATTCTTTGTTCACGAGCAGCCATTTTGTTTTCATCCCCCCCAAACAAAATGTCATAGCTTACCCCACGGATGACTTGTTGCTCAAATAAGGCATGAGTTTTGTTCAGGGTGATGGCCTCTACAAACCCATACCTTTTGTTTCCTTCGTTTTGGCCCCAAAATGGCTGTTTTAAATTTTACAATTCTTTGTTCACGACTCGCTTTTGATCCTCGTTCGTGAGGTGACAAAATCCCTGTTCGTGAGTTGATCCCCCTTTGTGAGGTAGCAAAATCCTTCAATGCAACTTAGGGACAAGATGGCCCTATCTCGTGAACAAAGATCGGCTCGCAAACGAAGATTTTGACAGCTCATGAAAGGGGATCGGCTCATGAAAGGGAATTTTGTCAGCTCGCGAAAGGGATTGAGTTTTGAATCCTACTCATGAGCTGGACAACCCTTTGGTGTCAGTCTTCTCTCATTCACGAGCTGATCCTTTTGTGAGCTGACAAACTTTGATCATCGCTTCATGACCAGATGACCATTCTCACAAACTAGGACTGGCTCGCGAACAAGGATTTTGACACCTCTTGAAAGTGGATTGGCTCGTGAAAGGGGATATTGTTAGCTCATGAAAGGAGAGTGTTTTTTTCAATTCCTTGTTTGCGAGCTGTCAAAATCCCCGCTCGTGAGCCAATGCCCTTTCGCAACTTGCAGGCCAGATGGCCAGAATCTGGCAATTAAGGATTACTTGCAAATGGGGATTTTGACAGCTTGAGAATGGGGAGTGACCTTGCAAACAGGGATTTTGACACCTCGTGAGCTAGGATTTTTAAAACTTTGCCACTGCACTGTAAATAAATGGTTTGGTCCTTTGGTTTGAAATTTGCAGGATATAAAGGGGATGTCCCAGAGATGTGAATTATGCTATTTAGGTGTTAAAAATTTAATTGGTTATAAAGATATGCCATCACGAAGTTGAGATTTTTTCCATAGGATGACATTGCTGTGTCTATAGCGACTTTCTGTGCCCATATCTCGGAAATGATGCAAGATACGGATTTTTCGCTAAACGCAGCTTTGTCCACCTCTAGGTGGACTAAGCTTGCATGGAGGCTTTGATGTCATGATTACAACTGCAGTGGAATTTTTTTCATAGGTTGTACAATTACTGAAATATTGGCAAATTAATGTTACAAGGGTTCCTTTTCAGGCCTATGGGGCTACTGTATGGCTTCATTGTTATATGTAAGTGGTAGCACAGGGCCCAGAGGGCCCGTGCTCCTACAGATGCATGTCATTATGTGCAAATGGGCAGTTTGATGGGAGCACAGAGCCCAAAGGGCCCTGTGCTCTCAACAATACTGTACATACCATTTACTAGTTACATTACACTTTTTCAAAAAGTAAGGAAATTCATTGCAAAAAAAACTTCATTAATGCATCAGTTAGGGTTAAAGTGACAAAAGTGGAAACAAGATGTTAGGGCTGAGCCCCTAACCCTCCTCCTCACCACCCTTCACCATCCTTCACACACTGAGGACACGGCGGCAGCCATAGGGTCATGAGGCCCAACTCTCACCCCATTCTCCTTTACTGTAGCATGTCAATCTGTTTACACATGGAATGGGATGAAAGTTGAGCCTGACAACTCCATGGCACACCCCAGTGACTGTCGGTGTGTGGAGGATGGGGGTGGGGAGGGTAAGGGCTCAACCCCAACATCTCATTTCCCCACTTTTGTCACTTTTAATCTAACTGATGCATTAATGACGTTTTTGTAATATATATATATATATATATATATATATATATATACACACACACACAGTATATATGTATGTATATATACAGTATATATATATGTGTGTGTGTGTATATATATATACTGTATAATATATATATATATATATATATATATATATATATATATATATATATACACACACACATACTTCTGTATTTCTCCTTTTCATTGCAGAGCACAGCAGTATTATTATTGGAACATCCTACAGAGCTAGCCCTACAGCCTGTCTCCCAAAAGCTCATTATGAGAGAGAGAGTCTGCTGCTTCATAAAACCCTCAACTTTGTTTTTCTGTATGCTGGCTTAAAGCTTTGTTTTAAAATTCAGGAACCCTTTTGGGATTAAATTACTTTTTTTTTTTTTGTACCTCCTCCACGCCAGAGTTTCCGCCCGGTCACAGATCCCCCCTGCTGCGGCATCCCCCCTCTTGAGCCGCGCTCCCAGTACCCACTGGCTTGCCCCCATAGTGGACGTGGCACCGGCCCTTAGGGTGCCACGAACATCGTAATAGGCTGGGAGCCGTGCTCTTTGGGGGAGCCCATTGCAGCCCGAGGGATGGGCATCATAGAGGCGTCAGAGGTGGGCAGAGTTTTTCCTTTATAGGGGCGGGAGCGTGCAATGACGCCAGCATCTGCCCCGCCCCCATCTGATGTCAGGCCCCGAGTGCTTGGGGTTCTCCCAGTCTCCACCAGGAGTCCACCGTGCACCAGCGACTCACCACACCTTCCCCCCAGATCAGGAGAGCAGTCGTGAGACGCTCGATCCTTCTCCCAGCAAGCCGTTCTCCGTGACCCGAGTCCATTTCTGAACCGCGTCACCGCGTCGCAAGCGGAAATCCAACCGCTGCGCCGGCAGGCCGGCCAAATTACTTTTTTTTTTAATAACACTTTTTGTCACCGAGGTGCAGCGAGGAGAGAGCTGCTCAGATGTGCTATATAAAAAGCATGATTTCTCTCTCCTGTCTCTCTCTCTCCCCCCCTTCTCTCACTCATGGTGCTAGTTTACTGTGGCATAGTACAAGCTTTTGAATGCTGAAAAGACAGAGAATACTGGATGGGAAACTATGCACAACCAGTGTGTTCTGCCACAGAGGGGTTCTGATTCCCTCTGACCTCGAGAGTGAAGCTCAAGAGGTCCATGGGAATCAGAACCCCGAGGTGACAGAACACACAGGTTGTGCATAAAGTTGCTCATCCTGTATTTTTTATAGTGTAATAATGTATAGTAGTATTATGTGAAATGTGTGCATTGTTTCTTTTTTCTCTTTTTCATAATGAAACTGACTTGTAAAGACTCTAGAGGTTCTAGAATACTGTCACCACAAATTAAATAGAGGAAAGCAACAATGTGCCAGCATTCCAAGTGGTTCTGCTGCAGTAGTGACATCACTACTGCAGCAGAACAAGCATATTCCAGGTATGGAATTTCATGTATAAAAGCATTCCACAATACACTATAATAAAATACAATGCAAAAAGAAAAAAATAATCACTGACCTGGTGTTGCTGAGGTTTGAGGCACTGGACACCACACCTCACATCACACCAGCGAACTGGGTTTGGGAACAATCTCAGGTCGTTGGAGTGCCAGCACAGGGAGGAGAGTGGGAGCAGGATCGAGCGGTAGCTCTCATCTCTCAGGAGGGGGTATCACCCTTCTACAGTCCCGCCCTTACCCGGTGGAGGTCTGGTGGCAGTGCAGGTGGATCATGCAACTAGTAGGGTGAGGCGTCCCACAGTGCACGGCATGCACGTGCCTCCACAAGCGTGCACTCACACCCAGGACGTGAGGGCAGGTGGATGCGAATAACATGGAAAAAGCACCACAAAGACATAATAGACAAAAAAAGAATAAAATGCATCATAAAAAAGTAAATAAGACTAAAACAGTGCTAAAACACACAAATCATTGTCTGTATTATCAGCCTTCCTCATTGCTAAAAAGCAGCATCCATTAAAATAAATTAAGTTGGATTTTTTGTTGTTTTTTTTCTGATGCCTCTTACTACTTCTCCTGCTTTTAAGTTTATTATTCTATTTCCTTAAAATATTGTGTATAATGTTTACCTGAGCCAGATCAGTATCTTAGCAAGCTCCCTATAGGAGCAAGCGGACCCTTTTTACAGACCTTTCATACTGTCCTAGGGCGACATAACATCATGAAATGGGAGGAGCTGTATATTCAAACTAAGTTAAGAAGTATACAGAAGGATAATTTCATGCAGTATACTATTTGAATATTAACATAATGTAATAAAATGCTTTACAGTTTTTGAATTTGTGTTTATTACACTGATGTTTCAAAGTATCAAATTTATGATTATTGTAAAAGGGGCGGATCACCTGACCCAGGGGGAGGTATAAAACCCTTTCATCTGGCCTTCCAATTTCAGATTTTGCAGTCAAATGGGCTCTGACTTGAGAAGGAGATGGACATGTGCAGCGTCATGTCCCAGTTTGGAATAGACCAAGAATTCTTTACTTTATCTTGAAGGAGAGGTGATCCAAACATTGACTGGCTGTAAAGAAAGTGTTGTTATTTTCATCTTTTTTAATTTTAATTTATTATTTTTGTTTCTAATAAAGCCACGCAGACTGTGTGTTATGCCAAAAAAACTGGTGTGCAAGCTTATCTGTTTTCACACTACCTATGCCAGTGACTCACTTCTATAGTCATGGAACAGAAATATAACACTAAGGGGAAAAAGTTTCAAACCAATCCATTTGATGATTGCAAAGACAGATTAGAAGACTGAAGACTGGTCATTTGCTCAGTTGTCAGATGAAGCTGGGAATCTTTTGTCAGATATCAAGGAGCAATTGGCCTTTCTTGGCAGACATGTTCGGGTGACTTTTGGTGCCCCCTAGGAGCCAGCAATCCCTGTTCCTGAGATTTTATCTGATTTTCAGGTTCTGTGCAATCCTTCTGACAGTATAGAAGTGTTACAGGGGGATATTACCCCCTGTTTTACTGGCAGTAAGTTCTCTCTCTCTCGACTGGATCAACCACGGGCTCAGATGGCCTTCCAGCACAGTTTTATAAACTTATTGGACAGGAGCTTCAGACTGAATTGGCCTTAATTTTCAACCATATTCTTGGCTTGGGAACTACGGGTCATAGTTTGTCCAAATGACTTTTGATTTACTTGTATAATAAAGGCTTAACATTGAATATTTTAAGTTATAGACCTATCAGTCTTTTAATTTCAGATCTTAAAATACTCACTAAAATTTTGACATCCAGATTGACTCACATAGCCCCACTTCTGATCAACACCTCTCACACCTGTGGAATACTGGACCGCAGGATTCAGGATAACACCCATGGCATCCAGGAAGTAGTGGAATGGAGAAATTATGGTGAGATCCCAGTCCTTTTCCTGGCACTTGACCAGGAGAAGATCACTAACCACATATCTGCTTATCTTTGTACATGTTCTGGGGCATTATGGTATTTCAGAAAAACCTGTGGTATAGATTCAGCTCTTGTACACTTCAGCTTGTGTGCTTCCCACTTTAAATGGGTGGTTGAGGGTCCCTGTCTTTATCTCAAGAGAGGTGTGGCAGGGCTGTCCCCTTAGGCCATTATTGTATGTTTTTTGCTTTAGATCCTTTAATTAGGAAAATATATAAGCTGCACCTGCTTCAGCACATTACTACTTGGGATAACTTGACTTTCCCACCGTTTTGGCATACGCAGATGATATCAGTCTATTGACTCACGACTCAGACTCCATACCAGGAATTTGTAATACCCTGGATAATTTCTATGTTACAGTGGGAGCCAGAGTAAATTTGTAGACAAGCAAGGGAATGGTGCTGGGGGTTTTGAACGGTCATTGCCCAACTGTTACCTCAATGGATATTGGTGGTTGAGGGACCACTTAAGATTTTGGGAATCAAAATTCAGTCCAGGAGATATAGCTTCATATAAATGGGAAGGCAAATCAGTGGTTGCAGAACACATGGTGAATGCATGGGACAAATGGCCTATGACCAAAGCAAAAACAGTTTTTATACTAAAGGCATTTTTGGTCCACATTTTTTTGCATCTTAGTTTTGCCTCCCACCCTGTAATTTGGAGGCCAAACTATATAGCTTGTTATTTATTTCTCTATTTTTTGCAAGGACAGATAGGTATAGACCACTAAAGGAAAGGGGTGATAGGATGATTAATCCAGAGGTCTTTTTCTATTGCACATTTATAGCACATTTTCTTAAATCTGTGTTGATGAAGTCACAGGCTCTTTGGGCTCCTATTGAGAAAGCCTGGTGTCCCTTACTTTTGGACACATGGGAAGGAAGTGGTACTGGACTGGGGACCTGCACTTTAAAGAGTCTCCCTGTTTTTTTGTTGTTTTTGTTTTTGTTCTTTTGAAACAGTGGAACCTGTCTTTTCTGCAAACTGTACCTTTGTCATGTAGTAAATTATATATGTCCATGTTATTGCTGTATGTTTTAACAAACCCATTTTTGCCACTGCTGGGGGGTGTTTTTTGCCTTGTATGAGTACCAAACAACTTATTGATAAAAGAATTTCTTCCAAAATGAAGGGCCTCATATGGATGCAAACGCAAGGAAAGTTTCAGAAACAGCAATCATATGCATAAAACTGCAGAAGAAAGACTATGCCTTCAAGACACTTGTGTCCTAAAGATAGAATCAATGGAATATTTATTTTTCCTATATCCTTATACTGAAGATTTTTGGGTGATTTGGGGTATCTCTTGTGAGGAGGAACTACTTGTGTCCACCACTTATGCCCACCTGATTTATTGTTCTTGTTACAAGGAATGGTCTTGCTAGGACAGTAGCACCTTGTGTGTCACCATGGGTTGCATCACATGGTGGATATGGCAAGCAAGATGCTTGCATTTTTTCCAGCAAAAACTGACTCCCCTGCATGTGTTATTGGGTAACGTCACTAATGAAATCAGAATGATCTACAACCAGGAACGTGTTAAATTACCAAGGCTGCAGTGGGGGTTTTTATGGCAGAATGTTTTATAGTTATAATTACACTGCCTTTATTTTTCCTATCTTTTTTACCTTATTGATCATAGAGGTGTCCTATGATGGCGACATTAATTTTTTGTTTCATATGTTATTAATTTCTTTAGGATTATTAGGGGGCTGAGTCTTTTTTTTTTGGTTCCTTTTCCTTTTTTAACTCAGTATTGTTTGATGCATCTGATGGATGAGTGTTTGTAACTGTTTATATGTTTTAATCAATAGAAACAGCCCTACTCTTCTCAACAAGTGCCATTAGACCTTTAACATCCACCTGAACAGTCACAAGAAAAGGCAGACAGGACATAAGTTTAATAAGCAACTCTCTACTATAATAAAACGCTTAAAACTACTAGATGTACACCAATAATAGTTTAACATCAGTGTTTTGTTTACATTTTATTTTATTTTTACTTTTCCCTATTGTAGGTCTACTAAATTGCATTGGCTAACAGATGGACTCTTTGCCCTCTGTGTCTATCTGTGGCCACATGGAAGCACAGGGCTTCTCAGCCCACCAGACAGCCGAACAAATTCTTGACATCCATTGCTGTACTTCCACAGCAGATGGACTCTTCTCTTGGCACAGGGCCCAGAGAACCCTGCACATCTGCATCTCTTCACACAGGTCCTGATGGGGCTTGCATGAATGAGACTATTATTTCACTATCCCAAGAAGAAAGGAAATGCATTGTAAAACAAACTGCATTAATGCAACAGCTAGGGTTCAGCTAAATGCCACAAAAGCAGGGAAATGTGGCATTGAGGGTTCCAATCCAAACTCCCCACTCCACAGCAGCAAAATGGCAAGACTGCAGAAGACAACCATCATAAAGTAAGATAAACAACATACAACTGTTTCCAGATTATACAAATGCAGTAGCACTAATGTGCTGCCTTTGTGGATTTCTATCTGTGGCTCACACTCCACAACACATATGCACTCACCTCTGGCTGGCTGAAATCCACAATACTCAAATCACAATATTACATCAGTGTGCAAAAGTACAGGCCCCTGCAGCCATACATACAAATCCACAATAACCAAATTACAGGAGTTCTTTCATCTGCAGAAGTGCAGACTGCTATGGTCCACACTTCTGTAGCCACAGGTACTCATACATACTGTAACACACACACACACACACACACACACACTTCTGTCTTTCTTCAGCCGCCGGTGTAAAACATACACACTGACCTCTCGCTGCAGGATCACAGGCTCCATGAAATTCATGATACCAAAATTGCAACAATACTTCTGCCTACAGAAGGGCAGGCCCCTGAGGGGCCTGCACCTCTTCAGCCACAGGTGCAAGCCATACACACCAGCTTCTGGCTGCAGAAGTGCAGGCCTCTGAGGGGCCTTATTTTATGAAGGTGCGTGTAGAAAAATATGCTCTAGCAATTCTAGCTACGTAGCAAGGTACCAACTGCTATCCTATTAGCAGTGGCGAAGCTGGAGGGGGCTGGGGGGCATTCACCCCTCCTGGCTGCCCCTGTGTGAGTAGTGGTGCCCCACCACCATCTTTATTCACTGTTTAGTGCCCATTGCAGAGCCCATGATTAACTGAATGGCTCCCCTGGCTCCCAAATGCTCCCAAATCTGGCTCCACCACTGCCTATTAGGCTAGCAAAATCTACCTGTTGTAACCTAATGTGAGCTTTAAAAGGTACATTTTTGAGCCACCTGATGACCCAGTTGGTAGAACTATGTGCTTCCATGTCAGTAACCCAGGTTCACAAGTGAGCCCACAACGTCAGTCAGGTGACCCTAAAGGCTGAGTAAGCACTGCTGTGCAGTAGTGCTCCCAGCTTGGGAGGGATGGCACTAGGTCCCACTCCTCTAACCATCCCAGTGGTGGACCAGGATCTTGTCTCTCCTGAAGGGATATGCTAGAGTGATTGAGGCCACCTCAGGACTAGGCCTGTTGTAGGGAGGAGGGCAGGGTCAGAAAACAGAAGTACCTGGAACAGCCACAGGATGAATTCCCAGTCATTGCAGCCCCTGCACCACCTACAGGGCCCTGGGAACATCTAGACTGTGCTTCAGGGGTGTGGAGGATGGTTCTCTTGCTTCTGACCCTGCCATAGGGGTATATCCATGGGTGACCTCTCCCCAGATAAGTCTCTGATATAGTGGCTGATGGGGGTGGGTGACCAGGAAGGAAGGCAGCTGCATGGGAAGAAAAATAGTAAGAAAATAGTAAGATGGAAAATAAATAACTAAATATATACATACATTCATACATGGTAATGTTTCACTTTTTTTGGTGAAAGTGCCACCCCTAGACAAAACTGTTACCCTCCTGAAAAATGTCTAGATCTGATGCTGAAACCATGATATAGAGGATAATGGCTGGGGTTCAGGGGATAACCAGACTGTAATCACCTCAAGTGGTTGCCAGGGCAACATGGGAAACCTCGAGAGCGTAGCTCAAGAGGTTTACTTTTGCCCTAGCAACCATGAGAGGTGATAACATGTGTGATTATCACCTGAATCACCAGCCATTATCTTTTATAGTGTATAGTGGGAAATACATAACAATTATTCAACTAAAATATTTGGTAAAGGAAATTGCCCATTTCTTCATCCAGTTCAATGGCTGAGATTTAAAAGACGAGACCAAATGATTCGGTTGGTCACTGGTGGTCAGGCGGTTAAGAGATGTAGGGAATTATGGGATACGATGCTGCATCCTGTTCTGGACCCAAACATATGAAGAGACGTGGTAATTTTCAAGGCCTGCTGATCAAAATTCGAGCAAGGTAATCTACAAGGGGCAGAGAAAAAAAAAGATGATGTGTCTGCAGTCAGAAAAGTCACCGGAGTCTGTATTTGTTGCTGACATTACGATTGCTAGTCTCGGTAAACTTAAACTGATGCAAATTAAATGTTACCTTGAACTGTTTACCAAGACAAGCGGTCACATTCTAGGGATGAGAATGTTGTCATGTTCATACATTCCTTTTTGTTATGCCACTGCTTGGACGTTCTGAAGTGTGGTTAACAGCATTGAAAATTCTGAACAGTGGCATAACAAAGCTGTGTGACTGCTGGTTATGGGGGTTAATAGATGCTTACCACAGATTTTACCCATATTGCAACAGTACGTAGTCAGAGGTACTCATGCACGCTATACCACATTCACACACAACTGTAGCTTCAGAAGCAAAGGCCCCACAGATACAAGTCGACAAAGGTAGTACAGCAGTGCTACTGCATTTGTGCCATCTGGAAACAGTTTTATGTCATTTGTCTTACCTGATGATGGCTGTCTGTGGTTGCTTGTGTGGTCTTGTCCTTTTGCTTCTTGGGGGGAGGGGATGGGGAGGTAGGGTTGGAACACCACATTTCCCTACTTTTGTGGCATTAAGTTGAACCCTAGCTAGTCCATTAATGTAGATTTTTCAGTGAATATATATCTACAGTATATCTACTGTATAACTATATTCTTTGCAAAAAAACTGTGTTAATGCACCAGTTAGGGTAACTTAATGCTACAAAAGTAGGAAAATATGGTGTTAGGGTTTCTCACCTTAATGCCCCCAACCCCTCCCAGCAGCAAAAGGAAAAAATACTAGGGTTTCGGGTCCCTAGAGTCTTGCCAAATCAGTGGTGCAGTCTTCCTTGGGGGTTGTCAACCCTAATGCTCACCTCATTCCGTAAGCAAACAACATCACACATGATCTCCTTTCTTCATGCAGGGCCTACAGGGAGAAGGGGGAGGAGCATTAGGGTTGACAACTCCCAAAGAAGACCCCACCACTGATTTGCCAAGACTCCAAGGACCCAAAACCCTAATGTTTTTTACTTTTGCTGCTGGGGGGGATGTTAGGTTGGGAAACCCTAATGCCACATTTCCCTTCTTTTGTGGTATTAAGTTACCTTAACTGGTGCATTAACACAAGTTTTAACAAATAATTTCCTTACTTTTTGAGACACTGTAATTGTATCCTCATTTCCTTGCGGAACACTGAACCCCCCAGGCTCCACGCCACCATCCTTCCATATATGTATGTTGCCATGGAACATTAGTTTTTAAAAGCAGTCAATCATTACCTTTTATATCTGAGATACATAACTTTTCCTTTTTCCTTTGTTTAATTAGAAGATTGTTTACCTGATGTTAGTAGCAGTGATGTGTGGGACAGCACTCTTCCTGGCACCTGACATATCTATCTCTATTGCCCCCAACTACATCATCAGCACTGTGATCTCACTGACACAGTGACATCACTGCTGCCTAGGATCAGCCACTCGGTGGCTGCCAGGACAGTCACCTGTGATGTCATTGTCCATGAGATGGATAGAGATAGATATGTCAGCTGCCAGGCTAAGAGCTGTTCCACACATCCTACACAATATTATCATATAGAAGACTTCCTAATGAGCAAAAGGAAAACAAAAACACTTTAGAAATAAAAATTTACAAATGACTACTTCTTAAAATTTGTATTATTTTCCTGTCTGCCTAGGGCTTCACTAGCTCTTTGAGTGAAATTCTAATCCAAAATCAAATCCAAAGCCTGGGGAGTTTTGCATATTCAATCCCTCCTCCGCCCATACCTAATACCATGTTTGTAGGGGTTGATTTCTGCATATTACAGCATACCACCATTCAGAATATACATATACCTCTGCTCTCCAAATTAGTATATGCTGCTGCATTGAATTTAAGAAGCATGTTTTTTTAATTCCATCTTACTTGCATTGGCACCACACCGGGAACATGATCTATGGAGTGTTCAGGTATATGTACGGCTTTTAGATATCCATCTCCGGACAACTTCGGGAGATCAGTAGAGATTAGTTCCATTAACTCAGCTTCTGAATTAATCAGATTGTAGTTACTGTGGTCAATGAACGCAACTAACTTGGAAGCAATTTCAAGACCCAGGACTTCAACGCATTGTTCGAAGCTAATAATTTTTCAGCTGTCTTGACACCTGAGGGGATTCTGAATCGAAGTGTAACAATGCAGAGTGTAACATCTAGTGCATCTTTTGCCTGAACAGTTACATGCAGCTCAACTCCTGACATACTCCAGACTTTTCCTGAATCAAAACTTGATTGTGAATGGAGGCATACAAGTTACTCTCTCCAGTTCTGTAAGTACCCACTGACAAAGACTCTGTAATGGTTGACTCCCCAATCGCTGTGGCTTTGTTGAGGGCTTTCATAGCTTTAGTGAAGGCTTCTGCGGCAAAACCTGTCATATGACTGGTCAATATGTAACTGTCCTTTTTAGAGCTATACCTTTAACCCAGAACTTTAGGTATGGTCCATATTTCTGTGGAGTTGGAAGTGGAATGGTCAAAAATTGTATAAAGATGATGCCCAGATGTTTTGTCAAAGATGTAGTAGCAGAGGATTGGAATGGCATTAGACTCTTGGATCAGAAGGGTGGAAAATATTGCACGAATGGAACAAAAATTACTGTCAGGCTGAGACTGAATATAGAGAAGCGTAATGATTTGTGGGCTAGATGGCTGGCTAGGCATAATCCCAAAGAGGTGATTGGGGGTGGACAGGACTGATATTGTCTGGTTTACTATCTCAGGAGATACACATGGATGACCTGAGTACCCTGGTGCCTGACACAAATGAAGTGCATAGCTAGAATGACTAGCAGTACAAAGTATAGAATACTAGCCTGAAAAAATACAATGGAGTGTAGATCAATAGCTTTAACAATGCTATGTTCTGTTATGTTCTGAATTGTTAGTTCCTTTTGTTAGCTATGGCCACATTTGACCTGTTAAGTTTTACAACTCATTGTTTAAAAGTGGTTAAAGTGAAAACATTGAAGAACCATAAATATGGTCTGACAATAAGGTGGGCAGCCTTTTTGCTGAAATTTGGTAGATATCAATCACTAGTTCCATTTTTAAAGGATCTAAACCACCATCTATTGCCTTTGTCAAGATCTATGTATATTGCATATATGAATGAGCAGAAGATACTTTTACCTGTGTTGCCTTTGTTTTCGCTAATAAAATTGATTAAAAGAAAACAAGAATAACCACTCGTGTTGTACTGAATGATCAAGATGTCCATGTCAACTATCTTGTTCCATACCTGACTGATGAGTTGGGCGCAATTACTTTTATAAAGTCTGTATCTGCCTTCAGGTCAAAGCTGAGGTAACTCAAGTTACCAGGCAGAACTTCAATTTTAAAAAGAGACTCTATTATATAACTGAGTTGTTCAGCAGAGGAGATTTTGGAAGCCTGATCTTCCAATAGCACTGGTTCTGTATCACTGTAGAACACCTAAAGACGGTGGTCTCAAGAAGTCTCTTGCAAGTCTGAAGTTAGCTGAGAAGCCAGATTGGTAGTCCACTACAGAACAGTATGCATCTGGTGTCCATTTGGATTTTGAGCACCATGCTTACTTTGCCAACAACATCGGGGACCGCATGGAGAACTTCCAAAAGGTTCCCAGTGCCTTCTACTAAAGGATACATTTCTGAATAAAACTATGTAATTTCTTTAGCCCTCACCAAAGCCTCAACTGCTATAACAATAGCATCAAGAACTACTCCCCACCTAACCAATATTCCCCGTTATTGTCTATGAAATTGATAACCAGGACAGTGATAATTAAATTCTTGTTTTTTTAACTGGAATGACCTGAAATGCAGTAGCGTGCCAGAGGTAATCTCTCCTATAACAGTAGCCCTGTTCAGTGACTGCATTACAAAGGCAAACTCTTCTGCTGCCTTGGAGGTCATATGGCTGGTGAGCAGGTAGATGCCTTGTTTTGACTAGCAGGGCTTGCCACGCAGTTTGGGATGGCTGTGATACTCTTGTGTGGTGTTGGTCAACCTGTTGTAAGGAACAAAAGAACAGGTAACTATGGGTCCAAGAAATAGGACAGAAGCAGAGGCACATAAGGTGACTGGCCACCAACATTGTACCCGAGGTCAATAATAAGATTGCTAGTGTCTTCAACGGTGTCCCACACTTTGTCAACCACATATTGTCCAAACTTGATCAAAATGGATTCCTCACAAAACTCATCAACTCTAAGGTACCCAATATTACCAACAAGGATATCTACTTTGAAAACTATGTTGACCAAGGCTTGAATGAGTGTGAGGTCATCGTGAAGTTTGTGTGCAGTCTAGTCATCCCCTTGAATGACAATCGGAGGCTCAGACATAACTTTCAGCATCAGCTGGGGGATTTTGGAGACTGACTGCAACTCATAATTTAGCTTGGCAGCAAGGCTATGTTCTGAAATGATGATGAGTAGTCCATGACAGAGGTGATGAAGCAGAGCAGGTACTCGATCAGAGAAGACAAAGTACTTCAATAAGGCACTAACTGACTGGACTGCTTTGGGGATGTCACTTTGAATTGTAAGTATGCACCTGACCATTTCAAGGGCATCTCCCTCACTTTCTTCCATACTAGAGAAGATGCCATTGACCTCCCAGCTTTGCCCTGTGAGGTGGTTCATGGATCTAGGCACAAGGACAGTTATGCAGAAATCGGATTGCCCTATTCTGATCTTGTCTATCTTAAGCAACCTACCAGATGTCCTTTCACACACAGTTATTACTAGGTTCAGATGCTTTAGGATTAAGTGATGTTTTCAGCTGCACCTTTGCCATACCAACTGATCAAGACAATGACATCTTTGTCTTTGCTATAACTCTGTCCTAAGCAGATAGGAAGGGTCCAAATTTTCTTCATGCTGTTGGAGGGGTGATCATAAATAGTGCCTATGTGGATGGCAGGCTCGGCATCTCAAAAGTAGGAGACTAAGCAGGAAAAGCCCAAAATCTGCTCGCTATTGCTGTAGCACAGGTCCATGATCAAAGCCTAAGTGTCCTTCAGGACTTTCCAAACAGTACTGACTAGCCCGGGTCCAATTTCCTACACCACATCCTCCCCAGTAATGTGGTCTATTGTAAGATAGCCCAGGTTGCCTTAAAGGATGTTGTATTTAACCGAATGCTGGACCAAAAGCAATACTTGCTCAGGAGTTGGGGTGCACTGGATGGCTGCTGCAGGAGTGGAGGCATAACCAGAGGAGTCATAAGAGATCACCAAGCGAGGGTCCTTTAAAGCCCCCCTGCACCCCAGCTGTTAGCACACTTGCCAATGTTTTGCGGTCTGATATCTGAAGAATTTCTCTGCTTCTCATGGTTTGCTCTGTTTCCTCATTGTAACCAGATTTTCCGGGTAGCAGTACTTGTCCAGCAAGACTTTGGCCATTAAGGAAGCAGTATGGTGCAGCGGTGTAAGGCTCTGAGTTGCAAATCTGGACTCCTTTTGTTTGAATCCCACAGCCTCCACTTGCATACTGTGTGATCCTGAGCAAGTCACTTAACTTCCTTGCGCTCCCAGGTCACACCTGGAATCAAGTTTCAGCTTAGTGTGTCTCTCCCGGTTAAACGATTTCCCTTTCCATATCAAGGACCATGGTTGGTTGTAAAGTAGTATCAGACAAAGCATGACAAATCATAGAAACCACAACTAGTACAGTGTAGATGCAATGATCTGGCCAGTCTGAATATATAGCACTATGAGATATTCATAGTTGTTGATTATTGCCAAATTGTACTCTTTGTCCCCCCACCCTATAGGATGAGATGCAGGGCTGAATGGTGAGTATTATATCTGGTGTGCTACATAGATAAGATTCTCATCACTATTAATAATAATAATTTTATTTATAAAGCACCTTTCAGAATATCAAGGCGCTGAACAAGTCCATAAAAATATCAGCAAACAATACAAACAACAAACCATGAAAATTATAAAATATATTCTAAAAGCATAATAAATTACAGTAAAATTACGCACACTGTACAGTGCGTTTAACTCTCAAAAAAGGCCCTTCTCCAGAGATAGGTTTTTAATTCCTTTTTAAAAGTCTCCATGGAGGAGCATTCCCGTAACCGACAAGGTAAAGAATTCCAAAGAGTGGGTGCGGCATAGGAAAAAGCTCTACTGCCGGAAGATTTCAAACTCACTCTTGGAATCTCTAACAACCCCATGTCGGCCGAGCGGAGTGATCGGCTAGGGCAATGAGACACAAGAAGGTCTTTCAGATAGGTTGGACCCTGATCGTGAAGGGCTTTGAAAGTCAATAAAATGACTTTAAAGGTGATCTGCCACCGTATTGGGAGCCAGTGCAGCTTGCGGAGCACCGGGGTAATATGACAGGACCTGCTTGTCCCAGTCAAAACCCGGGCTGCCGTGTTCTGCACTAGCTGTAGGCAGCGGATTTCAACCCCAGAAAGCCCAAAGTAAAGGCGTTGCAAGTATCGAGGCGAGGACACAAAAGCGTGGACCAGTGTTGGCAGGGAGTCAGACGGAACAAGGTGCCTAACCCGGGCAATATTCCTAAGATGGTAAAAGGAAGTCTTGACGATGGCTGACACCTGAGATTGAAGAGTCAGCCTATCGTCAAGAATCACCCCAAGGTTATGCAACCGTTCAGAGGCGGAAAGCGACACACCGCCGAGAAAAATTCCAGACGGCGCACTGACACATGACCTCCCAATCTGACCACCCGGGTCCACAATCAAAACCTCAGTTTTCTCCGAGTTCAACTTTAGCCAACTAGAATCCATCCAGTCTTGGATCTCCCCCAGACAGTTATTAAATACCGAGAGAGCTCCATCCTGGTCGGGTGCAAAAGACAGGTATAGCTGAGTATCATCTGCATAGCAGTGAAACCTCAGCCCATACCGTCTTATAATGTTTCCGAGGGGCAGCATGTACACTACAAATAACATGGGTGACAGCACAGAACCCTGAGGCACTCCACACAACAAAGAGACTGGGCTAGAGGAAAAATTCCCCGACACAACTCTTTGTGATCTCCCAGTGAGGAATGACTCGAACCATATAAAAACGGTTCCAGACATTCCACAAATTTGCCCCAGGCGTGCTAGCAACACCATGTGATCCACAGTGTCAAAAGCTGAAGAGAGATCAAGGAGAACCAAGATAGAACATCTCCTTAGATCTCTGGCCCTCAGAAGATCATTTACCACCCGAACCAGCGCTGTCTCGGTACTGTGTCTTTTACGGAAACCAGACTGGAAGGATTCGTAGATATTATGGATGGCTAAATGGTCATCCAGTTGGGCAGCCAAGACCTTTTCAATGACCTTCCCAATAAAGGGAAGGTTAGAGATAGGTCGATAGCTGGAAAAACAGTCTGGGTCCAAGGAAGCTTTCTTCAAGAGAGGTGTCACCACCGCCTCTTTCAGGGAGCTAGGAAACTCACCCGACTCCAAGGAGCACCAGACAATTTGCGCTAATACTGGACCTATGATGTCTACACAGCCCAAAATTAGGGCAGTAGGTCCAGGATCCAAGCTGCAGCTTGTGGGGTGCATACTATGGATGATCCTCATAATATCCACGAACTCCGGTCGACAAAAGGAACTCCAGGAGAAGTCAGGTCTTGTGCTCTTGCACACTCCCCCCACAACACCCTTAGAGGTTGCCGGATGCAAGTCCGCCTTGATGTCAGCCACCTTAGTTGCAAAGTATCGAGCAAGCTCATCGCACTCACTTTGCGAAAAGGCTTTCCGAACTTGCAGACAGGCTGGGTTGCACAGTCTGTCTACAGTTCGGAACAGCTGAGCCGGTTGATTCTGAGCAACTGCGATCTCCCTGGACAGGAATTCTGCCTTCTTATGGGTGATTGCAGATTGATAACTAGTATAATGTTCAGTCAATCTAAGGCAGTCATCACCAAGGACAGACTTGCGCCAGCAATGCTCTAACCTTCGCCCTTGTCTCCCGCATCTCCCTCAGAGTCCCATCAAACCAAGGGGCCCTGGGGTGACAGGAAAGAGGGCGCTCACGCACAGGAGCAATAGAATCCAGAGCAACCGCAATGGCCTCATTATAAGCCTGTACGAGCACTTCTGGACTACTGCCCACCAGTACGAGGGATGAAAGGTCAAGCACCGCCATCAGGCCTTGTGGAGTAATGTTCCATAATGGACGGTAACGGACCATCTTCAAAGGGGCTGGCCTTCTCAGGGGGTGAGAAAATTGAACCTCACGATGTGGTGGTCAGACCAAACGACTGGTTCCACCCCCATATCGAATGCATCAATCCCAAGGAGGAAGACTAAGTCAAGAGAGTGTCCAGATTTATGTGTAGCAGTGGAAACTACCTGTGTAAGGCCCAAAGAAGACATTAGTTGGAGGAAGTGTTTACCAAATTATGAGAGTTCGTCATCGACCCAGGCGTTAAAGTCACCCAGCACCATCACTCTGGGCGCCTCAAACAACATGTCGACGAGGAAGTCTGCCACTTCCTGTAAGAAACGTTTCCCATCTCCAGGTGGACGGTAGATGAGAACGATTCGAACGCCTACACCTGCTACGACTGTACACTCAAAAGACTCAGCCTCACCCACGGCCACATTTGAGAGGCCCAATTCAGTCTTAAAACAGACTGCAACTCCCCCACCCCTACGGTCCAATCTCGGGCGGTGTAACACCGAGTACCCAGCTGGAGTCATGGCCTCCACTATAGGGCCAGAATTTTCATCCAGCCAGGTCTCGGTGATGCAAGCCGGATCAGCCATACCAATGAGGTCGGCAATAATAGCAGTTTTATTCTTAACAGATCTGGCATTGCATAACACCACCCGAGTTGGACAAACCTCGGAGGTTGTCGGGCCTATCTGCCTACTGTAATCAGTAGTGCCCTTGGGGTATGGAAACCAGACAGGGCAAGCCCCGCTCTGGATTCCATTTCACCCCAGGGCACCTCCTGGACTTAATAATCCCAATACGGTGACTTCACTCGTACCCCCACACCTGTTCACGCACCCCCGCCCCCTCACCCTCCGGCAGGCAATCCCCAATGCCCTACAACGCTGATATGTCTCGAACTGCAAGGGAGGAGTACAAAAGGGGTGGAGGGCACAAAGAAAGGAGGGGGAGTAATGCACCACCGTGGAGGAGAAAGGCCAGCACATGATGCTGCTGCCCAAATTAAACACTGAAATAAAAATAAACCCCACCAAAATTTTCCAAAGCAAAAACTCCTAACTACCTAAAACTAACAATTAAATCAATAAATTACAAAACAAAACAGACCCTTCCAACCCCAGTCCTCTCACCACCGGGGGGCAAGAGTACAAAGGCACTCTCACTGCCTAATAGAAACAAACAAATGTTTAAATTCCCCCCCAGTTCTCTCACAACAGGGGAGAAAAATACACAAGTAACAAAAATAAAAAAACAAAGTTTTGGACCCAGGGTCCTCTCACCACCCTGAAGACCAGGACAGAATCGACAAAACAAAAAACAGCTTCTCAGAAATCCAAAACAGTCCAGGACCATAAAACGCAGTCACACCAATCCAGAGGGAGGAATTAATCCAAGGGAGATCCAAGAGATTCAAAATACTCCAGCAAGTTTGAATCCAAGGAGGAACGAACAAACTCTACTCAGTTTACTCCCAGCCTCACCCCCGGCAATATATTGCCACTCACACTAAAGGGCCACACAAAGAGCCACCGCCGTAGCCCCTTCCATGGTCCAAGGTGGCGGGACGCCCCACTCAGCTCCCTGACTGGGAAAACGCCCCAACGCCCTGCGGAGTTGCAATGCCCAGGAGAGTGCCGGCCAGAGCAAACAAGAGGCAGGAAAAACTCCCAAAATTATAGAGCTCAAAAGGCTCACAATCTCTTGATGAAATCCCAGTCCAAGATCTTCGGTCTCTCTTCAGCAAATCAAAAACCAAAAGCTCCTCCAAACGCATTGGATACTAATTTCTCACAATCCCCTCAGCCAGAACACTTCTTCATGAAAGTGGCATACTCCAGACTTATCCAAAGGGAAAACAATGCCACCCAGATTCCAGAGTGTCATCAAAAACATTACTCCCAGGTACAGCAACTCGCCAAAATCCTCACTAAGCTGCTGGCCCACGAGGTGCAACCATTGCCATGAAATCACATCAGGCTCTCGACTAGGTCCACTGAGTAACAAAATAAAAAAGTCAGCTGGCGTCTCCCGCAAAACGGCACCGGCTGCCGCTACAAGTAGTCCGTAAAACCATTAAACCAGAACGCAAGCCGGAACACCAGAATGCCAAACACTAGGACACCAAAGCAAAACGTATAATAAAAATAAAAATAAAATAGAGAATAATGATAAAATAAAAACAACTAGTTCGGAAATACTAAAACAACTAATTCAGGGAAGCAGCAGCTATGCGCCCAGCCTGGCGGCCATCTTGAAAGCCTGAAAGCTATTAATATCTCTTAATCCCATTAAATTAAAGTGCCTGTATAACATGCGTGTGCATGCGTGTGTGTGCATGTGCGTGTTTGTGTGTGTGTGTGCATGCATGCGTGTGTGTGTGTGTGTTTGTTTAACCTGTGCAGTCAGGGGAGTAATTTAATTTATTTTGCTGGGGTGCTGTGCAGATGTAGTCAGCCTCTGACATTGATGGATTTTCCTGTGGGATGCCAAGTTTTCAGCATGTTCCGCACTTCAGACCATGGCTGTACATGAAGTTGTTAGAATTCATTATTTTGTGTCTAGTTACTGGGATTTCCAGTTAAACCCTGTACAGGGATGCCTCTTACACCAGTTCTGCACACCAAATGGATACTTGATTGGAGGGCAATTTCTGGGGGAAACTCAGGACATCGCCATGAGTAGCAGGTCATGATCCCTAATATTTTCATTTTAAAGTTAAGTAATATTAAGTAGCACATTTGGAACAGTGAACTGATAAAGCAGCAGTGGCTGGAAGGCTACAAATACACCTGGTGGGATTATTCAGTTTAGCAAGGGGCCCCTTGCAGACTCATTGAATGCCACTGAAGACCATTAATGAGGGTGGGGAATTTTAATAAAAAGTAAAACAAGTTTATAATTACTGACTCCAGACTCTGGCTGGCAGTTCTAAATATAGACAAGTGAAAGGGCAGACTGGGTGGGCTAAGCAGTCCTTATCTGCCAAATTCTGTTTCTATAAATCATGGGAGAGCATTCAAGCAATAAATAACAACTATGTACACAATTTACAGAGTATACAAAGCAGCACAGTGTTATGAATACAAGAAAGAGACCAGCCAGTTTGCCTAGAACCATACCAGGGGTATTAGGACTCTGTATTGGGGGGGCAATTGCAAGTAGAGACAGCTGAGAGGGTGGACCTATACTGCGATCTGAGTAAGAAGTATGACTTTAGAGAGTGGAGGGGAGTAGGTAGGTTTCCAGCAACTTGGAGTAGAACGGAGACAGCCTTTTGATACATACATGTGGAAACTTGGGGGCACTCTAGGAGAAGGTTAGAGGATAACCTGAGGCCACAGGAACAAGGCTTAGGCTGGAGTAGGGGAGACAGGAGGGACTACTCTTTATCCCAAATGGATTTATCTATGAGGCACCCTAGTAGGTATTCCAAGAGGGCCTATGGAAGAGCCTGCCAATGGCCTGGTAGAGGAAGCAGTGATGTGTGGAGTAAGGTGCCATCAAGGCAAAGCAGCAGACATTGTTGTAAATTTTGTTGAATCTAGATGGGCAGGAGAATGAGGCTTGCATATAAACACATATAGGTATTCTTTGCAAAAAATTCTTGGTAATGCTCCAGTTAGGGTTCAAGTTAATGCCACAAAAGTAGGGAAATGTGGTGTTAGGGTTTCCAACCCTAACTCCCCAACCCGACCCCCACCCCTGAGCAGCAAAAGGAAAAAAAAAATAGGGTTTTGGGTGTCTGGAGTCTTGGAAAATCAGTGGTGTGGTCTTCCTTGGGGTTTTTTCCTTTTTGAGATCATGGAATCATATCCTCATTCACATGGGGCCCTTTGGGACCTGTGTAAACAGATGCAGTTGCGCAAGGCCTATTGGGCCCTGTACCAAGGGAAGACTGTGTCCACCTACAAAAGTCCAGGGCCCTTTTAGGGCCTGAACTTCCATGCAGAGGCAGATGTCAAGAATTGATGGGTCTGTCTGATGGGTTGCAGAAGCTCAGGGCCCTGTGATCCCTATGCTTTCATGTGGCCACAGATACAGATGCACAGGGCAAAAAGGCCATCTGTTAGCCAATGCACAGGGTCCTCTGCCACCCAGGAGAGCAGAGGTGCAGGGTCCCATGCCAACAGGACAGTTGCCTTCAGTATATGCTACCCAGGCCTATGTGGCAACCCTGCAGCTTTCATTCCCTGGCTGAGGGGACGTCACATAACAGTGCCATCCCCAACTCTCACTCCATCCAACTGGGTTACTGACAGCCCCCTAAACTCAGCTCAGCAGCACAGGATCACAAAGTATATCTACTGGGGTCAAGACTGGCACTACACCCACAGTTTATTAACAATTATATATATATTATGGTAGCATGGTAGTGCTACCATAGTTAGGGTTGAGGAGCCATTTCTATGTTAAACCCCAAAAGTTTGCACCTTAATAACTTTGCAACTGTTTGACAGATTTACCTGAAATTTGGAATACACAATCAAGAACCATAGGCCTTGGCATCTGCCAAGTTTCGTACTGGTTGGATACACAGCTGCGGAGTTATTAAGCATGATCTGGGCGCATGTTTACGCTTTTTCTGGAATTCTACGGTCGCACGTATAGGTCGCACGGTTTGCATGACCTGCCTGAAATCTTCAGGAAACATGCGGCCAGGGTCCCCAATGTGCCTTTCAAAGATTTGGTGAAAAAATATTAAACGATTAAAAAGTTATTCAAAAAACAATTTCCCATTATAAGTCATTGGGAAAAGTTAACAAAACGTTCAACACTTTCGCAAATGCATTTTTACTTTCACAAATGGGCCTGTTACTTTCACAAATCTGCCATTTTGTTTTCAGTTGGTGATCAGAAAAATGCTTGGCATTTAAATTTGGGACCCTCTAGCAACCTAATTCTTTTTGTATTCACCTAGTCGGAGCCTGAGGATGCTAGCCATGTCTTTATTTTGGAGTAAAACACCCCAGAAATATGTTTTTCAAATTTCTGGAAAAAGTACTTTCACAAAGTACTTTCATGTACACGAAAGTGTCGCAAATTTTTTCGAAAGCTTTCGCAAATTGCGACAGTAGTTTTCTAGTCTGTGGGAAAATGACAGCAATTCTTTGGCACTGCACTGCAAAAGAACGGTTAGGAGTTTTGGGCTGAAATTTGGAGGGAATGCAGCCGACATCTCACAGATGTGCCTTTCAGTGTTGTATTGAAAAAATATTACACAGTGGCAAAGTTACAGCACTCCAAAGTTGACAGTTTTTCCCATAGGATAACATTACGGTGCCCGACGCATTACAGGAATCCTTTGGCATCCTGCTGCAAAATAACAGTTTGGTCTTTTTTCCTGAAATTTGAAGGGAAGACAGCCAACAGTCCACAGCTGTGACTTTCAGTGGTTTGGTGAAAAAATATTACAGGGAGGCAAAGTTATGGTGCTCTGAACTTCTCTTTTTTTCCATAGGATAACATTACAGCGTTCGCCGCGCCTTTCAGGGCCCGTATCTCAGAAACGGTGCGAGATACGGACTTTTCATCGGAAAAACACTTAGTCCCTTGACAGGGGCTAAGTAAAAAACTAGCCAGGACAGTCATAAATCATATGACTTTTAAATTGTTTTTCTACGTCGTACGGTTCCTCAGATATAACCTATTTAGTATTCCAAGTCCTCATTTTCTGCTCCGATACCCATTATTATGCATACATTTTTTGTACTCACTGTCTTTCTATGTGCAGCTTTTGGGGAAAACCAGCCTGTGCGCTTACATTACTGTTACCGTTGCCCTTTCCACTTGCGGTTCCGTGTCCGTTTCACTTACCGTTGACGTCTATGCCACCATGTACGTTATCCTTTGCATTTTCATTTGCGCTTGCGTTTCTGTTATTTTTTGCCGTTTGTGTCTACAGTACTGTTTCTCTTTCTGTTTCACTTTGCATCACCATACCCATTGACATTTCCGTTTGCAGGCACCATGTTACTATGTGACAACACATCATGTGGCAGACCGTTCCCATCTATGCCATCGTGTGCGTTACCCTTTCTGTTCTCATTCGTGCTTGTGTTACCATGTGCACCACTGTTAGCGCTTCTGTTTGCATTGCTGTTCCTGTTACTATGCCACAAGACGGGCCCCGCACTCCCGCCGCTGCATTACATTCACTATTTCTCATTATCATTCTCAAAAAGAAGGGACATTAGAGGCCAAAAACTCCATTTAATGCATTAGTTAGGGTTGTTCCACAGTGACAAAAGTGAGGAAATTTGCTGTTAGGGTTGAAAACCCTAACTCCGAATTCAACCCCCCCCAGCACCACACACACACACAGACACACAGACACACACATACACATGCAAGTATGGGGGAGGACCAAGTCAACACAACCAATGACAGACATCCAGCAGCCGGTGACAGAAATAACAAACAATGGTCTAAATGTACTACGAGACATCCCCACCCACCTCACCAGGTACTGCATACTCAGTGGAGATCAACAGCAAAACTGAGGCCATGTGCACCAAACGTACACATCCCTGATTGCAGCTGCACACAACGTACTCACACTTAGTAGTTGCATGGCCTTACGCATCGATGCCCACACCAGACCACACCACATGTGGTGGGCCACCTGAGCAATAGAGTTGAGCAAAACCAAGGAGTTGTACAGGTATAATATCTCTGATTATAACAAGGGTTTGAGAAATGCAGCTTTTAATTGACTGTAAACATTGTAACAGCCTTATGTTTAGTTTTTATTAAGATACATGTAGAGCCTAACCATATGATGAATATGGTTTAATGTTGTTTAAAAAAACAGTTTTATTATGATAGCAATAAGCCACTCCCAGGTATTATGTTAATGGTCAGTTTATCACTGTCTAACGACATGTGGCACTCGGCTACGCCTCATTCAACATTAAACCCCTACGGGTTGATTAACAGACCATTTAACATAACTGTTGGTCATGCCTTATTGCTTAATTGTCTTTATGAGTAGATACTCTCCATCTGCTAGGCACTGCAGCAGCTTTGCAACACAGCGTCCCACCCAGTTACACCATACACTGTGTAGTTACTGGAGAATGGCTGTGAATATGAACTCATGAAGATGAACAGTGTAACTTGATCATTATAGTCATCGAAACCTTAGTGTGATTATAACTGACAGAGTCAGTGATAGAGAATAACCCCTGCTGTCCTAGTACACTTATCCCATTGTGAGTTAAATCAATACTAAAAGACATTCTGTTTATATCTACACTATACCTACTTGATTCATGTTGTACCACAATTAACATAGTTATCACTTTGATAGCATCAGTGACATAAGTGTGGCAAACCCAAACACTAGGCATACAGCCTGAGTATGAAACAACTGTTAAAAAAATTACACTGTGTCCATAAGTGGCATAGATCACTCATTGCAACAATAGTAAATGTATCACTATTTGAATAAGTTAGTCATCACAGATGCAGTGAGATTGTCTTTCTCAGGTACAGCATACTCAGTAAGTGCCTACAGGAAAATCTATTCTATAGACATCTCCGATACAGGTACGTCATTGTTGGCTCAGTAGTGCTGTGATATTTAGAAGTTGCTTGGCCTGATCCATGCAATTACACTGTTTCTTACAAAGAATACTTACTGCATCTTTAGTATTGAAACACACTGAAGGTCTATGTATGTACATCAGCAGTACACCTTCTTCAGTAAGAATGCATCTGATACTGGCAGTACGAATTTCACAGCGTTGAACAGGCAATGCTTTTCCATACGTTTACATCAGCCTCTCTATCTTGAGTAAACTGTTGCAGTAAATGTACTACTATGTAAATCACATACTAAATGTAACACCACTTTTATCTTGAGCATGCTAGTGTCTTGTAGTTAATTTATGTACTTCTCTTAATTAATATATACTCACTAGTGTAAAAACCTTTCTACAAGTGTAATCATGCACCTTCAGCATTTATATTGACTAATGGCACAGTACCAGTTGTGGTGTGGTGTGGGGCATCGGTAGATAAGGCCATGCAACTACTAAGTGTGGTACGTTGTGTGCAGCTGCAATCAGGGATGTGTACGTTTGGTGTACATGGCCTCAGTTTTGCTGTTGATCTCCACTGAGCATGCAGTACCTGGTCAGGTGGGTGGGGATGTCTCATAGTACATTTAGACAATTGCTTGTTATTTCTGTCACCTGGTGCTGGTTGTCTGTCATTGGTTGTGTTGGCTTGGTCCTCCCCCATACTTGCATGTGTGTGTGTGTGTGTGTGTGTGTGTGTGTGGTGCTGGGGAGGGTGAATTCGGAGTTAGGGTTTTCAACTTAATTAGCGAATTTCCTCACTTTTTGTCTGTGGAACAACCCTAACTAATGTATTAAACAGAGTTTTTGCCTCTAATATATATATATATATTCATGGCAAAAACTCCATTTAATGCATCAGTTAGGTTGTTCCACAGCGACCAAAGTGAGGAAATTCACTGTTAGGGTTCAAAACCCTAACTCCGAATTCACCCCCCCCCAGCACCACACACACACACACAGACAACACACACATATGCAAGTATGGTTGTATGTGTGTGCTTCTGTGCCCTGCCACTTCCCTTGCCATCATGCACCCCTGGTGTGTTTCCCTGTGTGTATGTGGGTTGTGCCCTAGCCACTGTTGGTTGCACATGGCCCCATGACTTATCTGTGTTGGGCGAAGTGCTCCTCTGTGATGGTGTCCCGGTGCAGCTGGGCCAGCCGGATCAGTCGGGGGTCACGTCGTCCAAGGGGGGGCTGCTCACCCCATCATCACCGGCGTCACCGTCATCCCCATCGCTGTCCCCCTCTTCGACCTGTATGGCTATCACACAGTCTTTGGCCATGTTGTACAGGATACAACAGGCCAGGAATATCCCACAGGCCTTTGAGGGGCTATACTGTAGGGCACCGCCGGAGGTGTCTAGGCATCGGAAGCGTGCCTTCAGCATCCCAAACACCCGCTCAGTGATGTTGCGTGTGGGTGTGTGCCTCATTGAAGCATTGCTGCGATGGGGGTCATGGGCCGGTAGGGTGTGAGCAGCCAGGGATGGAGGGGTATCCACTGTCACCTGTGTGGAGATAGTGGAGGTTAGTGTCTTGTTCAGGCTCATATTGCCCCTAACCCTGTGTGCCACACCCATGGCACCTGTGGCTTACCCACCCTTGCCCCCGATTTGCCAATCCTACATGCATACTCACCCACTAGATGTCCTGTGGGGATGTCCCCACTCTCGAATCAATGGCACAGTGCCGACTGGTACCATATGAATGAATCATGTGCTCCGCCAGGGTGCATGGCACAGACATTGATGATGCACCCACTGGCATCACACACCACCTGGCAGTTGACACTAGCAAATCCCTTCCGATTCCGATAGGCAGCCCCATTGGGGCCAGGTGGTGTGCGAATGGCCACATGGGTGCAGTCTATTGCCCCTGGCATGCCAGGCATACGTGCTACCCTGTAGAACTCCTGTATGTTTGCTGTACGCTCTGCCGTGGTGCTGGGGAAATGGATGTACTCCGCAGCATGTGGCAGCAGTGTGCTGAGGAATTGGGTGAGGATGCATGACGTGGCCAACTGTGTTATGCCTGTGGTGTCCCCTGTTGGTCTCTGGAAGGTACCCATGGTGAGCAAGCACATGCAGGCTGTCACCTTTGTCTCCACTGACAGAGCATGACTCCATCGTGAGGGTGCCTGCATCACATCACTGCACAGCTCACAGAGCCACCTCAGTATTGCCCTGTTCAGGTGGTACTGGCCCACAATCTTGACATCTGAGTAGAGCTCAAAACAGATGCAGGCTTGGTACTGCCTGTTGGGGACGTACCGCCGACGGGCCCTTCCACGGCCACGTCTCCCTGCAGCTTGCCTTCTCATCCCCCTCATTACAGTTTCCATGTGGAAGCTGGCACTGTCCATGTCCCTTGTGTTTTCCCCCTGGCTGTTGTTGCTCTGTTACCCCCGCTGTCCTGACTGCTACCTCCACTGCACTGGGTACACCTACTGGCCTCTGCACTCTGTGGCCCCACACACCTTCCCTTGCCCCTCTTCTGTCCTGTGCTCTCCCTGGCCTGCACTGTTTCTCCCTCTGGCCTTGACTGTCTCCCTGCCTCATGTGGCTTCCCTGTAGCATTCTTGTGCCTCTTCCTTGAGCCTTTTTATTTTGGCTCATTTCCGCTATGGTGCAACTTCCGCCTGATCCACTGTTGCACATTGCGCAAGCCTTTGAATATCGCATTGCGCACTTTATGCATGGTTCCACCCCCTTCGGTTGCAAATGCCTTAATTAGCATTGCGCTGTTGCTCAGCATGTTTTCAGTGGCGCAACTGCCTCCTTCTGAATATCGCAGAATGGTGCAATTTCTGACTTGCGCTGGCGCAACCCTATTGCGCATGGCGCAACCCTTTTGAATATCCCACCCAATGTATTCTAAGTGATAAGGCACTCCCAGGGGTTATGTAAATGGTCTGTTACTCACCTTCTAGGGGTCTGATGTGGCACAAGGTGTAGCTGAGTGCTACATGCCCCTAGAGGGTGATTAACTTACCATTAACATAACACCTGGGAGTGCCTTATTGCTATTATAATAAAAATTGTTTTTAAATTGTGCTAAACCTTGTTCATCATATGATTAAGCTGTACATGTATGTTTATGAAAGATTTACATACGGATGACAGAATGTTTACAACCAATCAGAATACTCTGTTTCTCAGACCCTTTTTATAATTAGTATTGATTTAACTGACAATAGGATAACTGTACTAGGATGTCAAGGGATATTGTCTATCATTGAGTCCATCAGTTATAATCACACTAAGGTTTGATGACTGTAATGATAAAGTTACACCGTTCACCTTCATGAGTTCATATTCACAGCCATTCCACAGTAAATAGACAGAGTATGCTGTAACTGGGTGTGACACTGTGTTGCAAAACTCCTGCAGTGCCTAGCATAGGTACAGTATCTACTCATAAAGACAATTAAGCAATAAGGCATGACCAACGCTTATGTTAAATGGTCTAGCAATCACCATATAGGGTTTAAATGTTGAATGAGGCGTAGCCGAGTGCCACATTTTGCTAGAGAGTGATAAACTGACCATTAACATAATACCTGGGAGTGGCTTATTGCTATCATTATAAAACTGTTTTTTAAACAACATAAAAGCATGTTCATGGTATGGTCAGGCTCTACATGTATGTAAATAAAAACTAAGCATAAGACTGTTACAATGTTTTCAGTAAATTACAAAGCTGCATTTCTCAAACCCTTTTTATAATCAGAGATATTATACCTGTTAAACTGATTGGTTTTGTTCAACTCTGTTGCTCATGTGGGCCACCACATGTGGTGTTGTCTGCTATGGGGCATCAGTAGGTAAGGCCATGCAACTACTAAGTGTGGTGCGTTGTGTGCAGCTGCAAGCAGGGATGTGTACATTTGGTGTACATGGCCTCAGTTTTGCTGTTGATCTCCACTGAGCATGCAGTACCTGGTGAGGTGGGTGGGGATGTCTCGTAGTACATTTAGACAATTGTTTGTTATTTCTATCACCTGCTGCTGGATGTCTGTCATTGGCTGTGTTGATTTGGTCCTCCCCCATACTTGCATGTGTGTGTGTGTGTGTGTCTGTGGTGTGGGGGGGTGAATTCTGAGTTAGGGTTTTCAACTCTAACACCGAATTTCCTCACTTTTGTCACTGTGGAACAACCCTAACTGATGCATTAAACTGAGTTTTTCGCCATGAATATATATATATATTTATTTATTTTTACCCAAAATTTTCAAGACAGTAATTTTATGACTTCCCCTATAAACATGACATTTAGCATTTATAGTATATTGGCTGAAATCTCATTTTGCACCAGAAGTGTGAAAACAGGTCTCATTCAAGATTTAAAACATGACACCTTTCACGTTTATGAGGCGGTGTGGAAAAATTGTTATGGTGAAAGTCTGGAGTCAAAATATTGAAAATTAGCAAAGTTATGAGTGAACGTTGAAATACTGCAACATTCAGTCGTAATATGGGCATTTTACCTATTTGAGCACCAAATTTTCAGTGTGGGCTTTTTGTTACCCCACCTCATGAAGCCATACTATAGGTGAAAATGTTCAAATCCCCGCCGAAACATCATGCTGCACCACCAAAACGTCACTCCACTCCAGAGGTGTGAAAACAAATTTTGGCCAGGATTTGAAAAATGACAGCTGTCATGTTCATGAGGTGGTGTGACAAAATGGCTATGTGGAAAATTTGTGGTCAAAATATTTAAAATTACCCAAGTTACAAGTGAGCACAGAAAAATATCAACAAACTCTTATAACTTTGTGATTTTTTCATATTTTAACCTCAAATTTTCAACATACTCTTTTTATGACCTCACTTCATGAACAAGGGTGGTGAAACATTTCAGATCCTGCCCAAAAGGGGATTTCACAAAGTGATCCCGAAATCACCTTTTGGGCCAGATTTTCATAATTCCACCATCACTGATCATGAGGTGGGTCCCAAAAAAGCCCATGCTGAATATGTGGGGTTAAAATATGCAAAAATGGCAAAGTTATGAATCGAAATTCTAACCCCATGGAAATACATTGAACTGCACTTACCTGACTTTCTCATATCACAGTTGCCAGTTCCAGCAGCAAAGCGTGTCGTTGATCGGAGACTGGATCTACACCATGGGTCATGTTCAGGTGAATGAGAGTGTGTGTGGAGTGTGGGATGGTGGATGTGAGTGGGAGGTTGTGTTGGGGTGGGGAGTATGTGTTGGGGGTGAGAATGGCATGGGACCATTTTCTTTTTCTACAAGTTTAAAAAATCACCAAGGGAAAGGTTTCTTTATTTCAGGTCACATTTTGGCACTGGGGATTGAGCACCCCAGTGTCAGGCTACATTTTGGGGAATGGGAGAGGGTGACCTGGAGGGGAGGGGGGTCAAGAGAAGCAGTACCAGGGGAGGGCACCTCAGTCTGCTTATATTAACAAAAAAAAAAAGAACACATAAATTCTGGGAAGAGCAGGCAGGTGACCTGAAGGGGGGGGGGGGAGAATCAGTAACGGGTGGGCACCTCAATCTGCTTTAGAAATAATTAGATAGATAGATAGATAGATAGATAGATAGATAGATAGATAGATAGATAGATACAGATGGACAGATAGATAGAGATAGAGACAGAGACAGAAAGACAGACAGGGAGAACAGGGCATTGGCTATTCACAGCTTTCACTGCAACCCACAGCAGGACTCCAGCTATGGCAGCTGAACTCAAAAAAGTCACATGGTGAAGGGTCACGTGATGGCAGCCTGAGCTGAAGCAGCTTGTCCCTGTAGCTCTGTCTTCCACCCATTATTTTCTTAATAATAATAACGGTGTTTTTGAGTCAAGCCTGCTCTTGCTTGCAACCAACTGGTGTGATAACTTGTTTAAGAAGCTGAAGGTAGAGTGCAGAATGGAGGTTTATATGAAAAAAGCGCCGCCGAGGCACTCTCTACCCCTCACTCCGGAGAAAGACAAGGCCACGAAGTGGCCCCAAGCAGCAAAGCCTCTAGCCTACCGAAATGCCCCAACAGCAGCAGCTCTCTCGGAGGGAGAGGTTTCTAAATCTGCAGCTGCTGCAAGCGGCTGTCGCCATGCATCTCTGAGGATCTCAAACAATCAAGAATTCAGTGGCATCTTATCAATGAGAGTTGGAGACTCTGAAGTGAGAATTGTTTCGTTAGAGAAGAAACAAGAGAAAGTCGGACTGGAAAGTGTGAGTTTTGCATGGAGACTCAAGAAGCTAGAAGATAAGCTAGAAGACCTGGAGGGACGTAGTAGGCGCAATAATTTGATAATTATTGGTATACCAGAGCGGGAGGAAGGGAATGCCCCAATTTTATTTCTGCAAAAGTTCTGTGTTAAAATAGCTGGTCCGTCCCCAAGTTGGGGGGAGTATGTAATTGAAAGGGCTCACCAGGCGTTACGTCCTATGCCAACATCAGACCAGCCTCCCAGGCCGATTATCTTTAAATTATTAAACTTTCTGGATAAATAGCACATTCTTGTGAAGGTCAAGGAGATCAGCGAGGTGACCTGGGAGGGTGGGAAGATTCGTATTATGCAAGACCTCCCGTACTCGGTTCGCCTAAGGGGACAGGAGTTACACCCATTAGTTTCCAAGCTGGTGGCAGCGGGCAAATTGTTTCATGTTAAGTACCCGGCGATTCTTTTGGTCAAGCACAAGGATAAGTGGCTCTCCTTCGACTCCCCTACACAGGCACTGCAAGATTTGAAAGAGTTTTTCCCTTATCTATACAAGTGAAAAGAGGGGCAGAGCGATGAGTTTGCGAGCTATTTGAGTGACTGTTCTTAGTTCAGACTCCTCTACACGCCTTTAGTAGTGAAGATAAGGAGGAGTGAGCAGGCAGGACTTAATTTTTCCCCCTACAGATATGATTCTTATTTTGAGGAGGGGTGCATGAAAGAGATCTTTTATTCATTTTTAGGAGCCTCACGAGTTATGAGAGTGGCGTCCTGCAATATCATTCCGATGCTTAGGAAGTGTTATTTTATGGCCGAGTAACGTGGCTGATCAAGTGATATTCTGACAAGGCTGCCCTGTTTGTGGAGGAATTATACATTGACGGGTGGTGAATGTTTCGACTTTCCCCAATGCTGGAAGGAGTTGCCTTGGAAACAGAGCATCTAAATGCATCAGGAGCCTTGGGGATGTATTCCTTAGTTTCCCTCTTTTGCATATTGGAACTTTTGGTTCAGTTGGACTTGGAGATGGCTACTAATCCGCGTTCTGTGGACTACTCACTGTCCAACTCGAATGAAGGACCTATAAACCATTAATGGGACTTAAATATGTTTTTTTTTTTTATTGAAGGGTCATGAGCCTTAGATGACAGTTGACTGTTCGGGGGTCCTTCTCTCTTGCCTAATAAGGGACAAGGGGACTGTTATTGTTTGTTACTACAGAAAGTAAGCTATGTTGTCCAGAGCAATTTAACTCTGGACCTAACGTAGGTTTCAATATATTAGGACTGGAGCCTATTAAGTAAAATAATAGGGCATTACTGAATGTTCCCTGAAGCGTTAACTTGCTGATATCTTGAGTTATTGTTTTGTAGGTTTAATAAGAAGATAATATATATAGATGAATATAGGGCGGAGAATACATTTAGGTAGTATTTCCTTCCTTTCTGGTCTCATATAGATGGGTAATGGAGGGGCTAGAGGGGGCAAGAATGTTATGTTTAGGCTTGCTTTATAGCATCATGTGGCAGTTAATTAGTGGGAGTGCAGTTAACTTGAACTGGGGGTGGTTTTCCAAGTTGGGGTTTGTGAGTTTTAAGAGTGATAGTTTCGGGGGGTTGGTGGGGCTGTTATTGGGGGTGGTAATGGAAAGGGGAAGGCCATACACTGTCATGATTCCTTGCTTAGGAGTATTTTAATGACCATTGAGGCTTCCTTATTGAGGCTGCAGCTTATTTTTGAAATAATAGTATCTGCTGAACATGGGCAGCCTCCTCTGCTGGGCCTGATGTTGTTTTTTCTTTTTCCTTCCTCCTTTTTCCTTTTAGAATAACTGTTTGTTCTGGATCTGAACAGTCAATACTGTTTTGTAAGTTGGAATAGTATAGGGGCCAAGGATAGGGTTAAAAGACAAATGATTCTGAAGCACCTATTGCATCTTCGAGTAGGAGTAGCTTTCCTTCAAGAAACCCATCTGAGGAGGGAGGATATCTCCCTTTTTAGAAGGCAATGGGTGGGGCAAGTTTTTGGTTCAGGGAAATCAACGAACAAAGGCGGGGTAATGATATTAATAGCAAAGAATGTTCCATTTAAATCAATTCAAGAAATCTGGGACCCAGAGGGCCGTTACATTCTGGTACATGGTATGCTAGAATCTCACCCAGTTCTGCTCGGTTCAATCTATGGTCCGAACACTGACTCCCCCTCATTTTTTGTACAGCTGTTAAACCTTGTGATGACCAACCCATCAAAGCTTACAATATTAGGTGGGGATTGGAATCTTGTGCTCCAGACAGAGCTGGACAGGTCTGGTTGTGAGAAACGTGGCTTATCTCCAGCTCAGCGAGCTATGAAAGACCTGATCAGTGGTGCTGCGCTGATTGATGTGTGGAGGGTCCTTAATCCTACAGAGAGGCAATATACTTTTTTCTCCTCGGCGCATAGAACATATTCCCGAATTGATTATTTTCTTATAAGTTCCTTTGCTATGTCAGGGGTTTTACAGGTGGAGATATCGGCAAGAGTCCTGTCAGATCATTCGCCTGTTAGTATGAATTTCTGGTTAGGGGTAGGTTGTAAACGATCCCCCCATTGGCGGCTGAACACTCAGCTGTTACGGGATAATACCTCCCGGAGGCATATTATGGACTTTATCACATCATTTCTCAGTTGTAATCAGGGATCCGTTGCCACGCATGATTTGGTGTGAGTGGCTTTAAAATGCTCCCTGCGGGGAGAGTTTATTAGAATGGCAATGAAAAGGGCCCACCACCAGAGGGCTCAGATGGACGCTCTTCTTATATCCATCAAAAGCCTAGAGCACAATCTTTCTCAGCACTCCTCGACAGATGTGTGGACTAGGTTGTATCAGTTGCAGGCTCAGTATGCAGGGTTAATTTCTCAAAGAGCAGAGCTGGCTCTTCGGAGGACTAAATTTAAATATCTAGAGATGGGAGAGAGAGCAGGGAAACTACTTGCCTTACGCATCCGGCAATTGGAGGCCTCACAATTCATTGCTGGAATTAGTTTTGCACAAGATGGACAGGTATGAATTGATCCTCAAGAAATCGCGAAGGGGTTTGGTAGGTACTTTCAAGATCTTTATGCGGTTGATCCATCTGTACGCCCCTCCAAAGTGGATATAAACTGCTACCTTAACTCAGTGAAATTGCCTAAGATTACTGCTGTGGAGGCTGCCTCCCTGGGCACTCGAATATCCATAGCAGAAATTCAGCAAGCTATTAAACAATTGCCTGTTGATAAATCTCCTGGACCTGATGGGTTACCAAACAACCTTTACAAGGCTTGCCAGTCCATACTAAGCCCAGTACTGAAGGATGTATTTAGTTATTGGTATGATAATGTCATATCGGACCCTAGTTTCCAGGAGGCTGTAATATCTTTAATCTTAAAGCCTGGGAAAGACCCATTGAGTCTTGGAAGTTACCGTCCTATCTCTTTGCTGAATACTGATATTAAAATATTGGCTAAAATCTTGGCTAATAGACTCTCCAAGGTAATGGGTAACCTCATAGGTCATGAGCAGGTTGGGTTTATGGCAGGGAGGTAGTCCGGAGATCATATGCGGAAGCTTTTACATCTTATCTCCGCTGCCAGGGACTCCAGCATACCAATGGTATGCTTCAGCTTCAGCTCCAGAAATATCTTGGAGTGAGGTGGTGTCAGTCACCGGATCAGCCTATTATAGGCAATCCGCATTTTAAGATTGGATATTACCCAATACCCCCCACCTTTTGGCCTCAGCTGAATAGTTACAAGGCCTCTGACATTTGGTTGAATGGGAGACCGCTCCCCTTTGATCACTTGCAGAGATCCACTGGAGTGCCAGATAAAGACGCCTTTAAGTACGCTCAAGTTAGTAAGGCCCTTACCTCCTTTTTTTCCTGTGTCCCGATGAAAGACTTAGTGGGTATGGATGTGTCTATAATTCTTCAGATAGCCTCCCAGCCCCACTCAGTTTCTAAATCTTACAAGACTCTTCAAGTCCTGGACCCTAAATTACCAACTGGGATTTGTTATTATTGGATGAAGGAGTTGGGAATTCCTGAGGATTCTGATTTATGGAGGAAATTTTGGCAGACAGCGTATAAGTATATAAAACAAGACAGACTTCGGTTAGTCCATTTTAATATAATGCACAATATCTATCTCACGCCGGTGAAACTTTTTAGAATCGGTAAATTGACTTCACCAGTGTGTGGCAGGTGTAAGGGTGACATTGGTTCACTTTATCATATGCTATGGACTTGTTCCAAAGCGCAGAGGTTCTGGCAAGCTATTTGTAAATCATTAGACCCTATCCTGGGTTTGGGGACCTTGTTTACCCCTCGAGGTCTGCCTGCTAAGTTACTTTCCCCCTGGTACCCCAAGGGTTAGAAGAGCACATATGGTACTTATCTCTGCAGTGGCTAAACTGACTATTATGAGGCACTGGGCAGAGGATAAACTCCCCTCTATAGTGGAATGGTACAGGGAGATCATGTTAATGGTACAGCTAGAGAGGCATATTGCCTCCATGCAAGATCGGTTGAAGGCCTTCCTATTGTTGTGGGGCAATTTGGAGACTCTTCTTGCAGTATGGAAGCCTTGATGGTCCTGCTTACATGCTGAGGTTATGGTTTAAATGTAAGTGGCAGTGTGTGGTTGGGGAGGGAGGGGGTGGATATTTTGGTATTTTTGGGGGGATTTGGGCTTTATTTGATTTGGTTTTAAGTTATTTATGGGTGGACTTGAGTTGATTGATTTGATATCTAGTATATTTTGTTAATGTTGCTTTATTGTTATTATTGGACTGTGAAATTCAATAAAGTTTATTAAATAAAAAAAGTCATATGGTCATCATACAGAGAATGCAGGTGAATGGCTTCTCTCATTAAGCTGGGCATCCTAGATTCTGGTGTGCCCAGAAATGGTATTTCTGGCAAATTTTTTTTTTAGTTTTTTTAAAGCAGACTCTAGCTAAGTCCAGGTATTTATTTTTTAGAAAGAGATAATTTTTTTGTATTTTCAATGTTTGTGAGTTTAAAAGGAAAACCAAATGGCAGCTATCATGATTGATATTTTTTCAGTGCAAGAGGTAAATCATGAAAATAAGTACACATGATCTTTTTCATACGGTTGCGTGAGCGCAGCTTCACAGATGTATTGTTTTCATTCTTTATAGGAGCATTGTGGAAGCATGTGATGGGACCGCTGTCCAGTGTGCTTTTACGGTGTTCAGGCACAGTTCCACTCATTGTGTTTATATGGCTCTTCCCCTCCGCCAGCTACATAAACACACCCCTTCCAGGAGCATTGCTTTTTCTTCTGCAACTGTGAAAGTGATGGCCGCCGTACACAAGATGACCACTGATGCAAACTGCGCTTGCATGAGTATTGCGCATGTGCAGTTCTGTCATCGCCGCCGTCTTGAGCACGGTGGCCACTGGTACAGCAAGAGCAAATAAAAGCTTCAGATCTCATCGCAAGTAACTACAACACAAACTCTGGCAGCTGCCATAAACCATGCCTTTGCCTATAATACAACAGCTCCTATTCCGTCAGCTGTCGATAATACATTTGAGACTTCATCAGACCTGATCAGGTAAGCCCCTTTTTCATGGGCTGGATCTGCACTTTTATTTATTGAACTGCACTAAAGGGACAATAAGCACCCACACAGCAATGAGAACAACACAAACACTGCTGAATATTTAAATCATTGCGTTTATATAAAGGCAGACATGCAAACAAATAAATAAGGTGGCTATATGAAGGTGTGGATAATACTTTTGAAGCAAGTAATATTGTCTCCAGACTACAATCTAGATCTGAATTTTGTCCCCCATGAATCCCACAGTTTCTGTATTTATTAAGAAATGTGAACTTGATTTTCAACATTTACAGGAAGAAAATAATGTAAGATTTCAGGATAACTGTACAAGGGATGAAAGAGCCGCTTTAAAATCTTTAAGCTCAAAAAGCCTCATAACAATTAAACCAAGGGGGGGAGCAGTAGTTGTGCTTAATACCAAAAACTACATTTCTGAGGTTAGTAGATCAGTAAGTGAGGCTCATTTTACAAGAAGGTTTCACATGATGTTATAGATAAGTTCAACGCTGAAATAGATCATGTACTTAATGAGGGTTATTTAAAAGGGTATATTACAAAAGCAGAGTATAGAACTCTGACAGTCAACCATCCAGTTATTCCGACACTTTACACCTTACCCAAAATTCATAAAAGTTTAGTACAACCACCAAGGAGACCTATTGTTTCGGGTAGGGGTTGGCTGACAGAACCTCTCTCTATGCACCATGATACTTTCTCGCAACCCCTGGTACAGAATTTAAGGTCCTTTCTTAGAGATTCCACTCAAGTGGTCCAGATTGTTGAGGATTTATGTATTGAACTCGAGTGGTACTTTGCAGTGGTAGATGTTAATTCCTTGTACACAGTGATACCACACCAAGAGGGACTAAGTGCCCTTTCTTATTTTTTAGAAAATGGTCTTTTTATTCCCTGGTCTGTGATTGGCTGATACCCCTGTCAGAGGGGTACATTAACTTTCCATACATGACCAATGAATAAAAAGTGCCACCCTATAGTGCCCATTAACCAAGTGCAGTATCCGAGTGCCCAACATGCTTGCTAATTGGTTAAAAAAAATCATTTTATTTCATATTCGCCGCCATTTTTTAATCATCGCTTAACGATCCCCCCACATACATAGACACACACCGTCCTTAGCCCAGACACTGTACCATTAATGTTTTAAATAATCTCAGAATCATAAAGAGTAAAAGAAACAAAATGTTATTGTCTTACAAAGTTGCACTCACTAACGGAGTGCTGAATGGAGCGAGTGTGACAGTTCCCTACTACCGCCCCCCCCATTTAGTGAGTGATCCCATCACCAAAACCAGTCACTAGGAGCTGCAGTTATAAAAAGCTGGGTAACAGAAATTAACCACAAACAACATTACTCACTAAGTCTTTTCATTTTTTCCCCTTTGAACTGAACAACAGTTTCTGTGATGGAAAGCAGTAACGCTGGGACGTCACGTGCTCAGGACCACTTGGAAATGGTTCAGCTTGCACGAAATACAGTACTGCTCTCCCGGAATGGAAAACTGAGACAAAATGAAATCACGTTAGTTCATTTTTTAACACAGTTTACAATTACCTCCCTCGACTGACTGCCCTCCATCATATCCCCAGCACTTTGCTGCAGTCTCTTCACTTTACTTCCCAGTTCCCGCAGATCTTCAAGTCAGAAACTTCAACTCAGTCCCCATCCCCCAAAGTAAAGTGATCGGCAACAAAATAGAAAACCTGTTTTTTTTTTTTAAAAGCGCTACAAGGAGCGAGGTACTCTATGTCTTCTTTGGGGGGGTGTAATAGAGGAGAATGGCTCATTGGGGGTGCAACAGTAGATGGAACACCACAGACATGGACTACTTTACAACAGAAAGTCTTCAACTTCATTTTTAGTCAATATTTTGTATTTCTTTTTAATTTTATTAAATCCCCTTATAAAAATGCCACAGGTAGCCCATTTTCTAAGAGCAATAATACCATCCAGGGTGGGTGTCATGGGCAATACCAGACCTTCCAGGGGCTATAAGGCCCTCCACCTGCGGTGTCGGGCCTCATTATGCCCCTGGGTGGTCCGGTATTGCCCAATACCGCCCACCCTGTTGGGTATTATTGCTTACTTAGAAAAAAGAACTGAGGAGGAACGAGTTAGAACTCCCACACACTGTCTTGTTCAGTTGGCAGGTTTGGTTCTGCAAATGAATATTTTTTTGTTTGAGGGACAACTTTACCACCAGGTGCGAGGAATGGCAATGGGCACAACATAGGCCCCAAGTTATGCCAACCTTTTTGTGGGCAAGTGGGAAATGGATCACCTGTATGGCGCTGCCACAGATCCACACATTCATTGTCTGGATTTGTGGCAGCAGTTTGTAAATGATATTTTAATTGTATGGAAGGGTACACAAGAGGAATTCCTGTGTTTTGTACAATGGATGGAGCATACCAGTAGTTGCTTAAGATATAAATTTGAGCTTAGTCAGATAAATATAACCTTCTTAGATTTGAAACTATATAAGGATGGAGAAGGAGAGGTTTGACCCATGTTATTTCAGAAAAACATGGACAGGAACAGTTTACTGAGATTTGATAGTTGTTACCCTTACCACACTCACCATAATATACCAAAAGGACAATTGGTTAGAACCCTGAGAAACTGCACTGAATGACAAGAATACATTAAGAAAAGGGGGGAACAGGTGCAGAGGTTTTTGGAGAGAGGTTACAGCCAACAAAGCATAGTATCAGCCATTAGGAAAGTAAATAAACTGGATAGGGACCAGGTCTTACAATACAGACAACAGGGGGTTGAAAAAGAAAATCTTGAGTGCCCCTTTTTGACTGACTTCTCCAACCAAGCTGATCAAGTCAGAGGTATTATCACAAACAACTGGCCCATATTGGAGCTCGAACCCATGTTAGAAGAGATAGCCAAAAGAGGACCCAAGGTAATTTTCCATAAATGCAAAAGCATAAAGGATCATGTGGCATCAAATAAGATACCAATACAGGAAGCGAGTAGACAGATGCTTTTGGCACCCAGACCAAGAGGTACATTTAAGTGTGGCAACTGTGTATATTGTAAATATATTTACAGCTGCCAAGCCTCAATACACCCCATTACAGGAAAAAATATTGAAATAAAAGATTTCATAACATGCAATAGTGTGGGTGCAGTTTATTGTCATGTGACTGTGGAATATATTATGTAGGGAGAACTGTGTGTAAATTCAAGGTCAGGATAGGTGAGCATGTTAGAGCAGTTGAAAGGGGTGATACTAATTATGCCATAGTAAAGCACATACAACAAAACTATCCTCAGAAACATATATTTAGCTTTCTTGGTTTTGAATTTTTAGCATTGGATCCTAGAGGAGGCGATCTCAATAAAAAGACTGGACAAAGGGACAGCCTTTGGATTTTTACCCTGGGAGCTAACTCAAATAGGGGTAAATGAGAGCATTCATCTTTCAGCATTTTTGAAAAAATATAAGTGCTAAAGGTCTGACATTGTAGAAACTAAAGTTTAACCACTGAAATAACGGATCTTGCCTCCTGCTGCTATGAAATAAAGTTAAGGTGCCTGGAAACCTTGGGCCCTCATGCCCATAGTTAAATACATAAGATGGTAGTAAACATGAAATAAACATGTTTATATTAGCAATAAATGCAAATATAAGAATGAGGAAAACTAGTGCACTGAACATAGTGCACTATATATAGTGAATAATATACTGCAAAGATTAATGAAATGCTAAATGTATGGGGATAAAAAGTCAGTCTGTTGTGGGCTATGAAAACACTGAGGTTCCCAAGATTATATTTGTTTGATTTGAATTATGTATAATGTGAAGGGCCAGTAATTAAAAAGTAGTGAATGATGATGATTTCTTTACTTGGATGGCCATGAAATAGTTAAAAATGTAAAACCTTTTAAAATGGTGATTGGATTGCTTGTATCACATGTTGAATTTTGAGACATATTTAATGGGCACTTGCTAACAGCAATGTTTTACTCTGATGAAGCCTGGCAGTGTACCAGGTGAAACGTTAGTCACTTTGTATTAGCCACCTTATTTATTTGTTTGCACGTCTGCCTTTATATAAACGCAATAATTTAAATATTTAGCAGCATTTGTGTTGTTCTCATTGCTGTGTGGGTGCTTATTCTCCTCTTGTTTACTACACATGGCTGATTTTTGAATTAGAGCACCACACCTTTTCTGGTGCTCCTAGTTTTTGTGTTTTTTTACTAAAGGGACAACCATCTGCTTAGTGCCTGGTCTCCAAATAAGCTGGGAGAGTCATAAGGTAACAGTTATCAGTGTTAAAAATGGGTTTGATGAAATCCCAGACAGATCATCCAGAGCCCATGTGAATTAAATCTCTGTTTACTCTGTGCAGGTGTGACAAGAGCTCTGGGTATTCTTTTAGTCACGCTAGCTGCTCTGACCAGCCGTATTAGCTGTGACCAGAGTTTGTTTTGTTTATTGTTTGTATTTTTCAGCTAACTAAAAAATGAATATAACTTTGGAATTGTATAATATTTTTTCACAAAACCTTCCAAAGGCACACCATTGGGATAGGCCCCTTCAGCCCTGAAAATTCCACACCTTCTAGGCTGTAGGTGAGAGCAAAAAATAACCAATGTTAAGTATAGGGAAACCAAATGTGTTTTTTGGTCACTCTGTATCTCAAAAACCAAAGAAGGTGCCATCACAAAATGTTTCATGTCTTGAGATTGTGACAGCCTGACTATGCATGCCAACTTTTGTGCTATTTTGTCAAACTATGCCAGAGTTACTATGGTGCAACAATTGAGGTCTAACAGTAAACAGCCTACTCAACTCTAACTATAGCAGTGCTGCCACACCCCTATAATATATACTATATATATTTATGCAGTAGGCATAGACACAAAAGCCATTACATAAATCGTATTATTTGAGCTACTATGTAGATAAATTTTGTTTATACCAACATATGACATACAACGAAGCCAGCAGGATAAGGCCATTGGGTCTATAAAGTCTTCTCATACTGCAAAGTCCTCAGCATCTGCTACTGCCCCTGCCCCCAATCCACTATTCCCGTCTGTCTGCCCATCTCTTGGCCCTTATTTTCTCCTTAACTCTGTTCCAGCCTCTCTTGAAGCTGCATACTGTTGTCAATGAAACCACCTGCTCAGGAAGCCCATTACAACCTGCCACCACCCTGTCCATGGAAAACTGTCTGCTAGCCTCTCTCCAAAACCTCCCCCCCAAAATTAAGACTCTGTTCCCTTCATGTTTTGGTTCCCACTAAGCTTGAAGAGACCCTCCTTGTCCACACAATTTATTCCGTTCAAGTACTTGAAGGTCTAAATAATGTCCCTTCTCTCTCTCTCCTCCAGGGAGTGCATGTTTAGGGCATCCAAGCTCTCTTTGTATATCCTACCCTGCTGGCCCATGCTCATCCTAACTACTCTTGTGTGGGCCATCTCCAGCAGGTTTATGTCCTTAATAAGGTATAGTCAACAGTACTGTACACTACTCCATATGCAGTTTCACTGTACAAGGGCAGTATTACCTCCTCCTGCCTGCTGCTGATCTCCCTGGAAATGCAGCCCAATGTTTTATTTGCCTTTGCTGCTGTTTTCCTATACTGCATGGATTGTTTCAGGTGACTAGTAATCATCACTCCCTGGACCTTCTCCACCTCCTCTGATGCAGCTACTTGGACCCTGTCTAGGTTGTACTCAAGTCAGGTTCTTGTCTGCAGTGTGCATAACCTTACATTTCTTTGCATTGAAGCCAAGTTGCCAGATCATGGCCCACCACTGTAGCTTTTCCAGGTCTTCTCTTAAGTCTTGTAGCCCTTCTGCTGTGTGTTGTCCATGAATAGACAAATGTTGCCCTTAATGCCATCCCCAGTATCATTGATGACGACATTGAACAGCACCAGTTGAGCACTGAGCTCTGTGGAACCCCACTGGTGACCTCCTTGGTGCTGGAGAGGTCACCTTCCATCATCATGCTCTGGATCCTTCCTCTCAGCCAGTTTTCCACCCACCTTGTCATCTTCTCACCAACCCTATATCTGCCAACTTCCTAATCAACATCTTTTGAGGTATAGAGTCCAAAGTCTTGCTGAAGTCCAGGTAAAGGATGTCCACAGTTTGGCCCCTCTCCACTGTTTTAGTGACCCAGTCAAAGAAGTCAATTAAATTTGTTTGACATGGCCTCCCTCCCATAAACCCATGTTGCCTCTCATCCAGGAGACCATTCTCATCCAGGTACTTTACTAACCTTTCCTTAAGTATGGTCTCTATGAGCTAGCACATGATTGTGGTCAGACTGATCAGTCTCTAGTTCCCTAGGTCATTCTAAGGACCACTGTTATGGAGGGGAACTACATGTGCCACTCTCCAATTCTGCGATACCACGCCCAATTCAAGTGGATTTCTGAACAGGTCAGTTTATGAACACAGTAGACTCCTCATCAGCATTTATGTACTCAGTAGACGCATCACTATGCATTTATGTGTACAGAAGACACGTCACTGCCTGCCCCTCACCATCCAACCAGCCAGCAGTACTTTCCCACTTCTAATACAAATGCACCACATTTATCCCCTCATCACAGACGCTCCTTGACTTTGACAATGCCTTCCTGGTGGCACCCCCCCTCATACTGACCCCACCCAGCCCTCCTTCATCTTCACCTCTTAGCCCCACTCCCCATTAACATTCCCAGCCTTTTTTCATCTACCCTGACATTACTTGTTCTTTCTCAGCATTTGTATCAATAAGTACTGCCATTCATGTTGTCTTGTAACCAATGACATGGAACCTTTGTAAAAGAGCCATGGATCAAAGGTATTTGTAATCCTAGACTGAAATAAACTTAATAAAATAAACTTAAAAATTTGAATCCTCCCTGCAGCATACATCTAACTCTTACCTCTGCCTCCAGACAAGTGAACAACACATCAGAAAAAAAGTGTAATTTTCTGTTTTAATCCAAATGTGTACTGCACACTGAAGCCTTTCCTCAATGTCCCCTTGCACAGCACCTGTCTGCATGCCTGGCACCAGCTTCCCAGCTCTACTCTGAAAAACAAACAAAAACAGTCCAGGCATGCTCTTGATACTGGCAATTATTCAAACAAATGTTCCTACTTTCTTTTTATGTTGGCACGCTTGCACAGCCAACATCTTGCAGTAGTGAAGATTTGGAGGTGCAGTCGCTGTCAGGCAAATGCAGAGCACGCATCAGTAGGTGCATACCTCATTCCCCAATCAGCCTGCATGCCGGCTCCACACCATGCATACTAATGCGGTGATCACATCAAAGGAAAGGTCCGCTGCAATGCGAGCAAAGTTCATCACTTGCAGTGGACCTTCCTACGTGCTTCATCAGCTACAAACATGGTGGCACAGTGGCCACTAAACTGCCGACTTCGGGGGTGCCCAATCCCCAATCGGCTTACCCTTCCCTCATGATATGTGCCCGATGGGGAGCCCCCCCCATCGGCATAATGTGTGCCCCCTCCTTTTGTTACAAGGGTGCCCAATCCTCATGGCTCATGCGCCCCCTGCTTTCATTGTTTGCCAATGGGGGTGCTGAATCCCTGTCGGCATCTGTCCCCTTCCCACTTTATCGTGCCAACGGGAGTCCACCTCCGTCGGCATGATGTCTCCCCTTCTTCAGTTGACGGGGTGCCCAACCTCTGTCGGCTACTGTATCCCCAAAAAAACACCTGTAAAAAAAAAACCATCTGCGATGTTTTTAACACCTGTAAACAGAAAACGTCCCTCGTAGTCTCCCTACCCACCACCCACACCCACCCACTGCGCACCCTGCCTCCCTACACCCCTAACCCCATACTTACCTCCAGAGCTTGGCGTGATGATCTTTGGTGGACGGGAATACGTCTGCACTCTTCAAAGCCGACCACAAACTGAGGAAATGCAGGTAAGCTGTATAATGGAATAAATAGGTTTTTTTCAACTTTGATGCATATCTCTGGCATTTTTTGGAATCTTTGCACCAAATTTTCAATATAGGGTTTTTGGGACCCCTCCTCATGAATTCTGGCACTGTTATGACGTTAATCAGTCCCAAAAGGTGATTTCAAAGTCACTGCGCGGAATCACCCTTTGAGACCTATTAACACAAGGACAGTGGCAGTGTTCATGAGGTGGGCTCTCAAAAAGCTTATGTTGCAAATTTGGTGGAAAAAATGCAAAAAATGGCTGTTTTACAAGCGTGCATTGTGCAGTTGCTACGCACGCTTGTAACTTCACGAATTCGCAATATTTTCATGCCAGATTTTCAACAATGTCATTTTTCTACACCTCCTTGTGAACAGTACAGCTGTCATTTTTCACATTCTGGCCGAAATGTGTTTCCACCCTTTTGGTGCACGATAGCGTGGTTGCTGTGGAAAATTAGTGTTTGGGCCAGATTCTGAAAATGACATTAACACTGTTCAGGAGCAGAGGTCCTAAAATGCCTATGCTGAAAATTTGGTGACGATACTCCATCAAATGACTGTGTTACGAGGTTGTGTTGCGCAGTTTGCACGAACGCTCATACTGTTGTGCATTTGTAATATTTTTACTCTGGATTTTCACCGTTTGCATTTTTCCACACCTCTTGATGAACAGTACAGCTGTCATTTTACATATCCTGCCCGAAATGTGTTTTTGCGCGTCCGACGCAGAATAGTGTGGTCGCTGTGTGAAATCACTTTTTGGGACAGTTTGAGGAAATGACAGTGACACTGTACATGAGCAGAGGTGCTAGAAACATAGAAACATAGAAACATAGAAACATAGACTTTGATGGCAGATAAGGACCACTAGGCCCATCTAGTCTGCCCATTTCCCTATCTACAGGATAGGCTAAAATGCCTATCTTGAAAATTTGGTGCCAAAAGTCCATAAAATGACTGTGGTACAAGCGTGCATTACGCATTTCCCATGCACCCTTGTAACTTCGCAAATTTGCAATATTTACATGCCACATTTTCACCACTGCCACTTTTTTACACCTTCTTATGAACAGTACAGCTGTCATTTTTCACATCCTGCCCAAAATGTGTTTCCACACTGCACTACCAAAGCCAATGCCAGCGTGACAACATTCAGCATTGACAAATGCTTGTTTTGTTACTTGGTCCTGAAAGGTGATTTCGCGGTCACTGCACGGAACCACCTTTCAGGACCGAGTAACGAAACTACTGTACTGCTGGCTGTAATGCACACGCCATTCCCCCCCCCATCCTGCAGCCAGTGATAGGCATCAAGTTGTGCCTTGGACTCTTTGGCCCCAGAGTTCACCCCATTCTCCTATACTGCACCCATTTCAGCGTATGTCCTTATGGAGTGGGGTGACTGTAAAGCTGAGCACCCCAAGGCACACCTCAACACTTCTCGGTGTCTGCAGGATAGATTGATGTGAAATGGCATGAGCATTATGTGCGACGACCCAAAGGCATACCTCAATGCCTGTCCATCTCTGCAGTGTGGAAGAGGGGTTTGCGTGAAGTCCAGTACTTCACTGCCATTCCTATTCTGCATCTGTCTAACTCCTGCACTTCCAATGCTAATATCAGCAAGCAAACATGCAGCATTGACAAATGCTTGTTTATACTGGAAAGGCATGTGAGTAAAATTTCCTGTTTTCACTGGTGAGGTTTGCAAACTGAATAATTTTCTGAGGCGGTGGAAGACTGTCATCATTCACACCTTTCTTTCAATTGAGGTGATTTCTCATGATGGCACTTTAAAACAATTATTCTACCTCCCTGTAAATGGGGGTGGGAGAGGTAATGCTGTTTTGAAACCTTACTATGAGTTTCTATGCAGTAGTCAACCCAGCCAGCCTAGGGCCAGATATTCAAAACTGTGGCCCAGGGCAAAATTAGCACTGCATGGCGAGCATAATTAGCCTGGAACCATTTGTATGCCATATTCAAAGAAATAGCCCCAAGGTTAAATGAGTTGAATATAGTGTGCAAATGAAGGCGTGCAAACAGGGCTGAGAGTGCAGTGCAACAATAGCCCAGCAAATAAGACGGTACTGAATATAGCAACCGAAAGCAGTGCAAACTGCAAGAGCAGCCCAGTGCACACAGAGGTGGAGTGAGATAAAGCTGAACAATGTGGGCACCATGTGTGCTAGCACAGTGGTGAAGCACAACAACAGAAAACAACAGTGCAAGCAATATTCTGCAGAACCATGTTATGGAACATTTCCATTTGCTCGGTGCTAAAGTTTGCTATATTGAAAACTGCGATGCAAATGAGCCTACTCAGGCAATGCATGGGCAAGCACCCACATTAACATCTCATTGCAGCCTGCTTTGCATGTGAATTGCCTGGTGCTATAACATGGTGCACACAGTTCCACCTGTAGGTCTGACTGGAATTACAGGTTGGTTGCCACATTCATTGTGTGCTCACAGCTCACAAAACATTAGCTGCAGTCTTGGTTTGGACACAGATGCAAAGACTAATGTGGCCCAGGGGAGTAGGTAAGTACACTTCAGGAATGACCCGGAGATACTAACTGTGTGGCTGAGATGCAATGGTGCACAATAAAGACATACAATGTGCAACAACACACACTACACAAATATCACATTAGGTACACATTACAATACCATATAAATAGTTTGTTTCTGCAAGTGGTGTTCTAGCTCAGTTTCAACATTTACATGAGTGTTCACTTCACAGCAATGTTGGGGCACTGCATTTCAGTTTGTATGCCTATGTATATGAAGTGGCCCAAGGTGGCTATCTGTCCACACTGCCTCCGCATTGGATGCATATAGCCTTGTTCCCTGTTACTGCTGTGTCCATGCCCCCCGTCATAGGTTAGCTCAGCAACAAGACCACCTTTTCATGGGCAGTAATTTGCACCATGCTACATGTTGTGCAAACGCACATTGCACGGTGCTATACTTTTGAGTATACTGTTGAGCCTGTATGCATGTCCCCACCCCTCACTTTGCGCTTTGCAGACATTATCTCATAGCGTTGGCATTATCATATTGCGCCGGTGCTATTTGACCTTTGGAATATAGCACTCCAGCACAAATGTGGTGCAATCGATATGGGGCAGGCACAAAGTTTTGAATGTCTGGCCCCTGGTGTTTTCTCCCTGACAGGCTTTTACTTAACCTACATTCAGACTAATCTATGTTGTATTCCACATTAAAATAATTATTTTACCAGGGCTAACACTTCCACCACTAGCAGGAATTAACACATATTAGACCCCTTTATTGTAAAGCAGACACTGACAAATAACAGTGAAGTTACAAACATTATGCAGTATGAGTAGGAATACAACTTCCTACAGATGCAGTAGAATAGCACCCCAAATGGTATCAGCAGCCTGGAGGGATGCTGACTCAGCATTCAACAACCCTGGAGAAATGAACCACATCAAAAAGGTATTAAAAATATGAATTTGACAACTTTATTCCAAAACTTGAAACACACATACTTTTTATAGAAATGTTTTTTTGAATGTTGCTGCCTGTTTTACTTTTAAAAACCATTGCACATGATTTTTAAACTTTGGAGAAACAGGTTCTATAAGTTTGCTGACAGGGAAGACTAGACTGTGAGTTCTGGAGATGACATCATCAGCAGCTCTTCACTGAGACTGGCTTTTCGGAAGAAGTAGTGAATTCAAGGTTACAAAATAGCTCATAACTTTAAAATGAAGTAACACAGAAACCTAATTTTTGGTATGTGATTTATTAGGGCTATGCTTATTCCAATTCTGCAAAGTAGCACTTTTGGCCAGAGTCCCTCTTTAATGCATCAGTTAGGGTTCCTATTACAGCAACAAAAGTATGGAAATGTGGTGTTAGGGTTCCCGACCCTAACACCCCATCCCACCCCCCAACCAACCCTACCACCCCACCACCCCACACCAACAGGCGTCGGGGTGTGTCGTCATCGACCCAAATGCTCACCCCATTCTCCTATGCTGTGCCATCTCAGCTTACATACACATTGAATGGGGTGAGCGTTAGGGTCAACAAACCCAAGACACCCCCCCGACACCTGTTGGTGTGTGTGGAGTGTGGGGGTGGGGTGGTAGGGTTGGTTGAAGAGGTGGGATGGAGTGTTAGGGTTGGGAACCCTATCACCACATTTCCATACTTTTGTCACTGTAATAGGAACCCTAACTGATGCGTTAATGGAGTTTTTTGCAATGAATATATATATATATATATATATATATACACACACACACACACAGCATGTATATCTATCTCTCTCTCTCTCTCTAACATATAAATATGTTTTGCAAAACACTGCATTAGTGATCTAGTTAGGGATAAAGCCATAAAAGTAGGGAAATCTGGTGATAGTGTTTTCAAGGTTAACACCACACATTCACTCTGCACACACCGACAGGCATTGGGGATGTGCCTTGGGATCATCAGCCCTAATGTTCACCCCATTCCAGAAGTAAATAAGCTGATATGGGTACAGTATAGGAGAATGGGTTGAGCATTAGGGCTGATGACCCCAAGGCACACTCCAACTCCTGTTGGTGTGTGCAGGGTGGGTGTGGGGTGTTAGCTTTGAAAACCCTAGTGCCACATTTCCCTACTTTTGTGGCTTTATCCCTAACTAGAGCATTAATGCTGTGTTTTGCAGTTTATTTCCTTACTTTATAATATAGTATAATTGTATCCTTATTTGCCTGTGGGACCGCAGGGCCCTCGAGGGCCTGCCCAACCATCCCCTAATAGATGCGTATATGTATGTAGCTGTGGAAGTACTGGGCCCTCTGTGCCCTGTGCTTCTATTTATAAGACAACAGTAACCAAATTGTCAGCATAGCCATCTTATTACCCCACCTCCCCACCTCATGTAACCGGTACATAAAATTTTCAAATCCCCACCAAAACATAATTCTGTGCAATAGCAACACCATTCTGTGCCAAAGATGTGAAAACACATTTTGGCCAGGATTTGAAAAATGACAGCTATAGCACACATGAGGTGGAGTAATAAGATGGTTATGTTGAAAATCTGGGGCCAAAATATTGAAAATGTCCAAAGTTACGAACGTGCTTAGCGAAAATTGCAATGAATGGTCATACCTTCAGAATTTATTTGTTTGTTTTTTTACCAGGAGAGACACACTAAACTGAAAGCTTGTTTACAGGTGTGACCTGGGAGCACAAGAAAGTTAAGTGATTTTCTCAGAGTCACACAGTATGCAAGTTGGGGCTGTGGGATTCAAACTCAGGTCTTCAGGTTTGCAGCTCAGAGCCTTAAACCACTGCGCTATACTGTCTTTTTACATATTTTGACCCTAGATTGTCAGCATAGCTATCTTATTACAACACCTCTTGTACCCAGTACAGAAAATATGTGAATCCCTGCAAAAACTTAATTCTGTGCAACTGCAATGCAAATCCACGCCACAGGTGTGAAAACACATTTTGGGCAGGAGTTGAAAAATGTCAGCTATGACATACATGAGGTGGGGTAATAAGAAGGCTATGTTGAAAATCTGGGGTCAAAATATTTAACATTTGCAAAGTTACTGTTGGGAATAATGAAATTGCAATGAATGGTCATAACTGTGGCATTTTTTTCATATGTTGACCTCAAATTTTCAACATAGTCTTCTTATGACCTCACCTCATAAACCCCGTAGGTGAAAATGTTGAAATCCATGCCAAAATGCCATTCTGTGCCACAGGTAAGAAAACACATTTTAGCCATGATATGGAAAATGTGACCTGTTCTGTTCATGAAGTAGTGTGAAAAAATGGCTATTTTGAAATTTTGAAGTTAAAATATTGAAAATTACTAAAAGTTATGCACATGCATAGACACATTTCAACAAATATACATAGCTCAGTGATTTTTAGGAATTTCTTCACCAAATTTTCAACATGGCCTTTTTGAGACGCCACCTCATGAACACTGGTGGTGAAATTTCATTATTCTGTCTGAAAAGTGATTTTATGCAACAACCACAAAAATCACCTTCCAGGTCCAATTAATGAAATAACAGTTGCAGTGCTCATGAACTGGGGTCACAAAAAGGCCATGTTGAAAATCTGGTGAAAAAAATTCCAAAAAATGGCAATGTTATGAACATAATATCAAAACACCATTGAAATACATTATACAGCACTTACAGTACCTTTATTCTTCAGTTCATGGTTCGACTTTGAAGAGTGCAGACATGTCTCAGTCCACAGAAGATGACAGCCTATGACCTCCGGTGGTATGTATAAGGTAAGGGGGAGTGAGGTGCTGGGTGCTCAATGGGAGGGTCGGGATGGGGGATAGGATCAGCGGGGATGATGAGGGACCATTTTCTTTTTTTCAGGTTAAAAAAACATATCGGAGAACTGTTTTCTTTTTTGCAGGAACTGAAACATACAAGGGGGAGCCACTAACCACCAATGAACAAAAATGAAATATGGGAATCAGAGGGTGGGTGGTGCCACTAGACACCAGGGAAACATATGGGAAGGTGGGGGCTACGATTAACACCAAGGGAGAGATTGTAAAATATTTAATATGGTGATCAGAGGGTGAGGAGTGCCACTGAACACCAGGAATACATAAATGAGGGTTAGGGATAACACTAACACAAACAGATGAATTTTTATTACAAAATGAAGTATGGGGATTGGCGGGTGGGGGTTGCCACTAGACACTAGGGAAATGGTGGCACATAGCTGAATCTGCACCCAGCAGCATGAGTTCTAGCTGTGGCTGCAGAAGTCAAGAAAATCCTGATGTTCTCATACAAAGAACGTGGGGAAGTGCTCCTCTCACTAAGCAGGGCCCCCTGGGATTTTAGTGGTTCAGAAAACATATATGTGGGCACAATATTTAAAAAAAAGCATCAGAATCTAGCTAAACAGGTTCCATTTAACTAGGTTCTGATGTTTGTCTATTAAAATCACAGCATTTTTGTGTTTTTTTCATGTTTGTTGGTTAGTGGAAAAGATCAAAAAGATGGCAGTTGGCACGGCACAAAATAATGTTTGATGCAGTGCCAAACAAGTGGCCCAAAAGCAAAACAGACATTTGTGGCATCACAATTTTACTTTCAGCACAGAACATTATCTCAGACCCCCTACTATGCATGCACAAGTTGTAAAACACTAAAATTGAAAGCTTTATAACTCTGGAACCCTTTGATTTTTTTCACCAGAACTGTCCAAGGCACTACCTTGGGACATGACACATGTCCCCTGCATGTTTGGGGTAATAATTCCTTTCCATGTAGGCAAGAGCAAAACAACAAACATTTTTTATAGGAAAAAATGTTTTTTTCTACAAAAGGACATGCAGATCACATAAACCACACAAGCTGCTGTCACAAAAATGTCCATCAAGACTTTCCCAGCTAGACAACACATACAAAATTTCAGCTCATTCAATCAAAGACCGCCAAAGATATTAATGTGTAAAATTTGAGGTTTAACATTAATCAGGCTACTCAACCCTAACTATAGGGGTGCGATGTGGTAGCACCCCTATAGTTAGGGTTGGTACAGCACTTCAATGTTAAATCTAAATTTTTTTCACCTTAATAACTCTGGCATTTTTCAATGAAATAGTCTAAACATTACAATGCTCTGTCATTTTGTCAGGGTTGCAAGATCTGGAAAGTTTTGTGAGGCAGTTTGTATGGTTTTTGAGATATAAAGTGGTCAAAAACAGTAAAAATTATGTTTTTTCCCATAGGCTAACAAGGAATTTTTTGCCATCATCTACAGCCCACAGGGATTGAAAAATTACTCTGTAATTTTCATGGATGATGGGGTGTATGCCAAGGGTGTGCCTTTGAATGGTTTGTTGAAAAAATGTATTATAATTTTTGAATTATAATGATTTTTGCAATAGCCGCAGGAAAGGCAAGTAAATGAAAACTGTTTGAATGGTAAATAACCATTCAAACATTTCATTTACTGGTCACTTCTCAGACAAATACTACTCGAGATATCAGCCATCTTATTTTTCTAAAAGATTTTCAAAATAGTCTTGCACACAATTACTGCACCCTAAGGACAGCACAACACCCATATTTAGGTCTCTGTGATATGCTTAGTTTGTTGCTTGTCTTTAAATTAGTATATCTCCATGTCAAATAGGTGCTTTTTTACAGAAAATCATGTACTCCATCCCTTGCCAATTAATTCTGTTCGGTTTGTTATTTACTGTTCGAACAGTAACTAATCATTCACACTCATTAATAAGTGGAACTTGACTGTGCAGTGGTCCCTCTCCTGTACCTCAGTCTCCGATCACCAGCCCCGATGTTCACATTAGCCCTGGTAGTCTAGTGGTCCCTTCCCTATTCTCCAATCATCATCCCCATATTTTAAATATTTCTTTTATTATTTTAATCATTGGTAGTTCAGTGGTCCCTCCCCTGATGTCTGATCACTGTCCCCCTATTAATAAAAATCTTCTCTGGTAGTCTATTAGTCCCCTCCTCCTTCTCTGATCACTGTTCCCATCTTAATGAACATTTTCCTTTGTAGTCCAGTGATCCCTCCCCTCATGTCCGAGCTCTGTCCCCATATAAATACAAATCTTTCTTGATAGTCTGGTGATTCCTCCCCAGTTCTCTGATCACGGTCCCTGATTGTATTTTATGCATTGGTAGTCCAGTGGTCCTTCCCCCTCCCCAGTTCTCCGATCACCATCCCCATGTTAGCATTTATGTAGCTGGGGGCAAGTGGCACCACACACATCACTAAGTCCCTGTAATAATGAAAACTGTCCCTCAATTTTTTTCTCTCCCTGCAAAAAAGAAAACAGTCTCCTATTGTCTTTTTTTTTAAACCTGAAAAAAAGAAAACGGTCCCTCATTGTCCCCGTCATCCCCATCCCCACCCTTCCACTGAGCACCCACCACCCCACCCCACCCTTACCCCATACTTACCACCAGAGGTCATAGGCTGTCATCTTCTGTGGGCCGGGATACATCTGCACTCTTCAAAGCTGAACTGTGAACTGCGGAATAAAGGTAAGTGCAGTATAATGTATTTCAATGGCATTTTGAACTTATGTTCATATCTTTGCCATTCTTTTGGATTTTTTTCACCAAATTTTCAACATCACCATTTTGGGACTCCATCTCATGAACACTGTCACTGTCATTTCATTAATTGTTCCTGGAAGGTGATTTTGCGGTTGCTATGCAAAATCACCTGTTGGGACTGAATAACAAAATTTAACCACCACTGTTCATGAGGTGGGGTCCCAAAATGACCATGTTGAAAATTTGGTGAAAAGATAGCTAAAAATGCCTGAGTTATATGATTCATTGAAATTTTTCTACGCATGAGCAAAACTTTGGTAATTTTCAATATTTTGACTCCAAATTTTCAACATAGCCATTTTTCACATCACCTCATAAACAGTACAGCTGTCATTTTTCACATCCTGTACAAAACATGTTTTCACACTTGTGGCATGGAATGGCATTTGGGCATGGGTTTGAAAATTTTAACCTATGGGGTTTATGAGGTGGGGGTCATAAGAAGACTATGTTGAAAATTTGGGGTCAAAATATGAATGCCAAAGTTATGAGCATTCATTGCAATTTTGTTATGCCCGCTCATAACTTTGGAAATGTTAAATATTTTTATCCCAGATATTCAATATAGCCTTCTTATTACCCCGCCACATGTATGTCACAGCTGTTATTTTTCAAATCCTGCCAAAAATGTGTTTTCACACCTGTAGCATGGAATGGCATTACAGTTGCACAGATTTACATTTTGGAGGGGATTTAAAAATGATCTGTAAAGGGTACATGAGGTGGGGTAATAAGATGGCTATACTGACAATTTGGTTGCTCTCATCCTATAAATGGAAGCATAAGGCCCTGAGGGCCCTGTGCTTCTGCAGCTACATACATATATGCATCTATGGTTTGGACCCTGTGCTCTCACATTAAAATAAAGATACTACTATACTATCTCAAAAAATAAGGAAATATATTGCAAAAAACTGTATTAATGCTCTAGTTAGGATCAAAGCCACAAAAGTAGGGAAATGTGGCATTAGGGTTTTCAGCTCTAATACCCCACCCCTTCCCTGCACACACCATTAGGTGTTGGGGGTGTGCCTTGGGGTCATCATCTCTAATGGTCACCCCATTCTCCTACACTCTACCCATCTCAGCTTATTATCTTATGGAATGAAGTGAGTGTTAGGGAGGATGACCGCAAGGCACACCCCCGATGCCTGTCGGTGTGTGCAGGGTGGGGGTGGGGTGTTAGGGTTGGAAACTCTAATGCTATATTTCCCTACTTTTGTGGCTTTGATTCTAACTAGAGCAGTAACACAGTTTTTGATATATATATATATATATATAGTTATCTCATTTTAACAGTGGTTTCAAAAACTTGGTCTTCACACAAAACTGTGAGGTATGAGATTTTTCAAAGCAATCTGTCAATGTTGTAATCATAGCACAAGTGCACAGAACTGTGAATTCAAAACAACAACCACATTTTTATCCTCATAGCATCTACTTGCATTTTACTCGTATCTCAGTAATGATGGCTGCATTCACCCTTGTTTTTTACAACATATTCACAAAAATTGTGATTTGTGTACATTTTCTTCCCAAAACAAAGTAACCATAGTATTATGTACAAAAACCGCAGCCTTCCTTGGTGATACAGTGCCTGACCCATGTTCCTGCACTAATAAGGTGGGGATGGCCCAGGGAAATGCCATATGCAGGAGTATCTGCTGGTGTGCTTTCTGGCATCCCCCTGCATGCAACTATTCAGGTTGCTTTACCTAGTTACTATACCTTAGAGCTTTTGATTAAAGGGGAACTATCATCAAAAGGGTTTCTTAAAGTCTGAAAGACCATAAAAGGCTAATTTGAGTGAGCCATTGTGTTTATCTGTGAGTCTATGCAGTCCAGAGTTATTCATATGTAAATCAGCCTGTAATTAAGGGCTGGTGGCAGCCATATGTTTTAGGCTTCTGACAGTAAATGATGTCACTGAGGATCTTGGCCCTCCATTGACTGTAAGTTAAATAGGAAATTGTCTGCTTAGTTAAGTGTGTTTTAAGATGTTATTACAACACTTTCTACATTTATAATACTTGTTTTGTATGTGCATTGAAACTAGTGAGTTATCACCTTTACATTTGAAACTGTTAGTAAAAATAATCCATCTTTAATCTCTAGGCTATACTGCCAGATGATCATCAAAAACTACACATCTGAAGGCTGGCTCTGTGGTGCCAACAGGTATTGGGGCCCCATATCAGGATTTCTAAACTCTGTCATCCTCCCTAACTCTCAAAAATGGAGGGTAATGAGAACCAATGCTCATAGTCTAGGTAAAAAGCTCCCCAAAATGGTGGCCTTGATGGAAGAGGGATGCATGGATATTGTGGCAGTCACAGAAACATGGTACATAGAGAACCATGACTGGGATGTCAACATACCAGGGTACACAATCTACAGGAGGGACAGGGAGGGAAGAAGAGGAGGAGGAGGAGTAGCTCTCTAGGATAAATAGGGAGGAGAGGAAGCACTGTGGGTCACCCTGATGACAGGAAATGGCTCCACAATCTGCACAGGGGTTGTATACAGACCCTGTCTTACGAGGAGGAAATAGACAAGGAAATGATAGAAGGCATCCTTGGGATGGCAGAGAAAGGGGAGATATTGCTGATGGGGGACCTGAATATGCCAGATGTTAAATGGAGCACCTTTGCTACAGCCACATCCAAGAGCAGGACCATTCTCGATGCCCTACAGGATGCATGCCTCAGACAGCTAGTTTTGGAACCCACTCGGGAGGGAGCAATCTTAGACCTGGTACTCTCAAAAGGGGATGGAGAGAGGATCTCTGATCTTGAAGTGGGTAGCCATCTGGGAACGAGCGACCACCAAACAGGTGGTTCATGATAAACTTAGCTATAGAGTCAAGCCACACAAAAGTGAAGGCACTGGACTTCAGGAGGGCTGATTTTGTCAAAATGGGAGAGTGCTTCAGAAAAGCACTAGCAAACAGGCAAGAAGGTGGGGTTGAGCAACAATAGGGAAACAACAAAACCACCATCACAGAGGCAACAAGACTTTGTGTGAAGCAAATAAACAAATCAAAAAGAAAGAAAAAACACTATGGTTCTCAAAAGAAGTGGTAGGGAAGGTAAGGGAGAAAAAGATAGCATTCAGAAAGTATAAGGAAACACAGAAAGAGCAGGACAGAGAACTGTACCAATTAAAGCAGAAGGAAGCGAGGAAGGCAGTCAGACTAGCAAAGGCTCAAACTGAGGAAAAGATAGCCAACTCAGTTAAGAAGGGGGATAAAACCTTTTATAGGTACATTAGGGAGCAAAGAGAGACTAAGGCAGGGATACTGAGGCTGAATAAAGAGGAAGGTGATTGGGCAGAGAGTGACAGTGAAAAAGCAGGGATACTGAACAAATATATCTGCTCAGTATTCACAATGAAAAAGCAGGGGAGATACCAAATCCAGTCAATAGAAGCACTTTGGATGGGGGGGGGTTGATATTAGTCCTTTCACAGAAGAAAAAGTTCTGAAAGAACTCTTAAAACTGAAGGTGGATAAAGCAATGGGGCATGATGGGATTCACCCCAGAATTTGAAAAGAACTAAGGGAAGAACTAGCAACACCACTGACTACCCGTTTTAATAAATCATGGGAGGATGGTGTGGTACCTGAGGATTGGAGGAGGGCAGATGTGATTCTCCTTCACAAAAGTGGGAGCAAGACAGAGACAGGAAACTACAGACCTGTCAGTTTGACCTCAGTGGTAGGGAAAATGATGGAATCACTTCTGAAGGAAATAATTGTTGAGTACCTAGAGGCCAGTGTGGCACAGGACCCAAGGCAGCTGGATTCACAGCAGGAAGGTCATGTCAGACAAATCTAATTGATTTCTTTGACTGGGTGACCAAAGTAGTAGACCAGGGAGGGGCTGTGGACATGGCCTATCTAGACTTTAGCAAGGCATTTGACACAGTCCCACACAAAAGATTAATAAACAAATTAGCCAGCCAGGGAGTGGGTCCTGAGGTGGTAGCCTGGGTGAAACGCTGGCTGGACAACAGGACACAGTGGGTAATAGTAAATGGAATCCACAGTGAAGAAAGGAGGGTTACTAGTGGGGTACAGCTGGGTTCAGTACTGGGGCCAGTCCTTTTTAATGTCTTTATAAGTGACATTGCAGAGGGACTAGAAGGGAAAGTATGTCTCTTTGCAGATGACACAAAGATCTGCAACAGAGTTGATACGCAAGGTGGGGTGGAAAGGATGAAAAGGGACTTGGCAAGGTTGGAGGAATGGTCAAATGTATGGCAGCTTAAATTCAACATAAAGAAGTGCAAAGTAATGCACCTGGGAAACAAAAACCCAGGGAAAGAGTACACAATGGGGGTGAGATACTGACAACAACAAAAATGGAAAGAGACCTGGGGGTAGTCATATCAGATGACCTAAAGGTGGGCCAGCAATGTGAGAAGGCAGCAATGATGGCTGGGGGAGATACTGGGATGCATAGGGAGAGGCATCACCAGTAGAAAACAGGAAGTTGTTGGCCCACTGTACAGACAGTTGGTAAGATCAGGCCCTGCACAGCATGACTTTTGAAAGGGTATAGCACGTCCACGGCCCTTGTCTCTGTCTCATCTAGCATCAGGGAGGCCATGGACCAGGGTAAACTCTCTGGATCCATATTCATTGACCTATCAAAGGCCTTTGATCTTGTAGAACATGCATTACTTTGTACACAGATGCGGTCCCTTGGCCTGTCCCCCCCTGCCCTGAAGTGGCTTGCAAACTACCTCCAGGGCAGAGTGCAACTGACCAAATTCAACAAGGTCCTCTCTGATCCCACATTGGTGACCTCTGGCGTCCCCTAGGGTTCTGTCCTGGGGCCCTTTCTCTTCTCTGTATTTGTTAACAATCTCCCTGCCACTGTAACCAACAGTAGTGCTGCCCTTTATGCAGATGACCTGGTCATCCTGGCACACTCCCATGACATTGGGACTCTCAACCTTCAGTTGATTGAGGACTTTAAGAACATTCAGTCTTGGGTAAAGTCCCACAGGCTGGTCCTCAACCTGAAAAAAACTCAGGCCATGATATTTGGGTCTTTGGACAAGATCAAGGCCTCCCCTGCCCCTGTGTGTGTCAGAGGTGCGGATGGTGCCCCCCTTCTTACCACAACTTCCATCAAATACCTTGGAGTGACACTTGACCTCCAACTTGACATGGGGAGTCACATACTAAATATCTGCAGAACTGTAAACTGTAAACTGAGTCTTGCCTACAGGGCAAAGAAAAATCTGACGTCTGCTGCTCGTCTGGCACTTGCCAGAGGTGTGCTGCTCCCTTCACTGAGCCATGGCCTACTCCAATTTGCCTGCACCTCCAAGGTTCTCCTTACCCGGTGGTACACAAACTACAACAATATTTGTCATTTTGCCCTGGCTGCTCTAGACTCACTCACCACTGTGAGCTATACAACAAACTTGGCTGGCTTCCCCCAGAAAATCACTTGAACGTTGGGCTGGGCTGTTTCATGGGTAAAGTGATCAGGTACCCCTCCAGGGCTGGCACAACTTCTCAGGCCTGCTGACCCCTCCTCCTACTCCCTCAGGCCTCAGGAACTCGGTACGCTCAAAGTCCCCTTTACCCGAATCCTTATGGGGATAGGGACTTTGCTACAAGTGCTCCCAGGCTATGGAACTCCCTTCCTGCCCATGTTCACTCTTCCCCCACCCACTTGTGCCTCTGGAATTCTCTGTGGAAGCATCTGAAGCTGTCCTCAGCGTGTGAGTGTCCCAAACCCCCCTAAACTTGGTCTTTGCACTGGAGTCTCACTTGGATGCATGAGATCTATCTGATTAATTCTTCAGGTAATTCCTCAGGTTCTAGCTATTTTGGTGGGCCCTGCTAAATGGTCTCTCGTACACTGTGATTACTGTATCTTCTATTGAATGACCTAGAATATTTACATAGAAACATAGAAACATACAGTATGTTCAGTTCAGATTAAGCTTTTTTTAAACAATGTTGTCCATCCATGTGTTTTTGCAATTGATAAACAATTAATGGTGTTCTATTTTTTTTCAAGTCTGTATAGAAACAGCATAATATTTTCAGAATCATAATGTAACCCCCCTGCAAATGGGGGTTCCCAAAAGACTTCCAGGAGCTTGCTTGAATGCTCCGAGCCTGAATGGTGTTTGGCGTTTAAGCCATTTATCTGTGAGTGGTTTTAGAGCCTCTGGTACTGTCTCTTTAAGAGCTGTCTGCTAGCAGACATAATTAGTTTGAATGGGGGGGACTGTGTGTTTCTCTGCTTGAGTCCCACTCGAGCTGCTGCCAATTCACTCCGTTTTTGCAGTCACTAGGAGTGCAAAGGGAACCTATCTGAAAGATGTAACTGTTTGCCAGAAATTATTTAGAGTAATAATGAAAATACAGTTTGTCTAACCTGCTTTTCTTTGCAATCTGAAATGTGTTTGCCTAGTTCCCCATTCTAGTTTTGAACTGCTGAACAGGACCAATCAGTGTGGGTTAAGGGAGCTCTAAAATGGTGCCTGTGGATGAATCAGAACTTGGACTCGAAATCTGAGCCAGCCACAAGAGGATTGTATGGGCAGTGACTCTGGGAAATGTAGTTTGGACTTCGGCTTTTTTGCACCAACAGGGGGAGTCTATTGTGAGTGACAGCCAATCCAGCCAAGAACTGGGGGAACTCAAAGGAAGTGCCCGGTTTTGTCTACTGGAGTTTCAGTTTAGCTCTGGCAGTGAAGAGGGAAGGAGCCCTGTGCTCCTTCGGTGCGCAGTTTAGTCGGAACGCGTAAGGCCCCAAGTTTCGGTCTGCAACATGTGCAAGTGCTTGATCAGACTGAACCGACCTGTGTAGAGAATCAAGGAGATCTGAGAGTAGAAACCAGGCTCACCCTGTAGAAGACTGGAGAAATTGCTGAATCAGCCGGTCTGTCAGGAACTGAATCTGCTGTGTGTTCTCCCGGTATTGTGCAGTAATTGCGATCGGATAGAGAAGCAGCCTGCCTGGTATAGTACTTTCTTTTTCCATATAAATGTGTGTAGTGCTTGTGGGGACTCACGTTTCAAATCCCCTGTACAGTGAATTGAGTGCATGAAGCTGCAGGTAAACCCCAGTTTAATCCAGACTACATCCATTTGCTCTGAACTGCAGTGGGGTCCAGTCACAAGGACCTTGTCCACATGGGCTGCTCCTCCTGGCAATCCAGGACAATCTGCCTTCCATTCAGTTTCAGCATTGAATTTGTGAGTACAAATCAGGGTAGCTCCCTGCCATCATCTAATTGCAAGTGTTCCATCTGATTACTTTTCCTTTCTTTCTCCACGAACTGAGCCTACTGGCTCCGGATTACAATTTGGGTATTGTGCATGCATTTTCCATCTTCAGGGCCCCAACCAGCTGCACCAAATAGGCTAGCCTCTTATTGCCTGGGTACCCAGTAAGAGTGACATTAGGGACATTTGGGATTCTGAAATATGTGCACAGTACTGTGATTATTAATGCGTTTAAATTAATTAGCCTGATTTCCCCCTGTCCTTGTTATATCCCCCTAAATAAATCAGATCTGTTTGCTTCAACAAAGTTATACTGCCTGAGGTATTTGTCTATGTTAAAGTATTGTACTGTGGTTTTTGCACTGTATCATCTTGTTTTACAGGGAGTCCCTGGAGTCATGCTGACCGAACCAGTCCTGGGGGTAAGTGTATACTGTGAAGGTAATTCTGATATATTGTATGGGCCACTAGTGGGAAGAAAGGGGGGTTGCAGTGTCCCAGAGGGCTGTGACCAAGTTAGTTTAACTATTGCAAACCTTGACCTCTGGGTGGAGGCACCCGCCATCGAATCCAGGCCCCTCAACCTGTTAGTGGCAAATCAGGCAGGGGTAGTAGCCCATGGGATAGCGCCATCTAGGGATTACAATAACATATGCTCAGATTGTTTTTACTGTCTTTGTCCAGAAAAAGCACACAGCTACAGCTTGTTTCTGGGTGGGTTTTGGGAGCATAGGGAGGTTGAGTGACTTACTCTGGTCACACAATGCACAAGTAGAGCATATTGGAATCAAACCCCATTCTGCTGGATGAATGAAGCTTGTTCACAGCTCTTTGCTTTAACCTCTAGGTTGCACTGCCAGCTGTTAATCAAAAACTTCACATTTCAAGGCTGGCCCCATGATGCCAGGCCAGTAGGTACATAGCCACATTTGCGTCTTGTAAACCTGAGTTCATACCCTAAATTGTAAGAGAAAATGCTGTACAAAACATTAGTGCTGTGGCAGCCCCAGAAATCTGTACTGACAAGAACACAGACAGGGTTTAGAAATCCTGATATGGGGCCCCAATACCTGTTGGCACCACAGAGCCAGCCTTGAGATGTGTAGTTTTTAATGATCAGCTGGCAGTATAGCCTAGAGGTTAAAGCAACCTTAAAGATGGATTAATTTACTAAAAATTTGAAATGTAAGGGTGATGACTCACTAGTTTCAATGCACATACAAAACAATTAATATAAATGTAGAAAGCGTTGTAATAACACCTTAAAATACACTTAATAAAACAATTTCCTATTTAACCCACTATCAATGGACGGCTAAGATCCTCAGTGACATAATTTCCTGTCAGAAGCCTAAAACATATGGCTTCACCTGGCCCTTAATTACAGACTGATTTACATATGAATAACTCTGGACTGCAAAGACTCACAGATAAACACAATGGTTCACTCAAATTAGCTTTTTATGGTCTTTCAGACATTAAGAAACCCTGCTGATGACATTTCCCTTTAACCTGAGCTGTTTATCTTAACCGCAGGTGCATGCATTTCAAGTTTTTAGCATTGTATAAAAGGACGGTTGTTTTATGAGTGGGTGTGGTTTTGTTCTGTAGTTCTTCGTTATTTATGTGGGATGTATGTATTGTGTTGACTGTACAGGCGCACCAAGCTCTGGAGGGGTGCTTTGAATAAATATAATAAACAACAAAACAAACTTGCGGCTGTTGGACTGATGGCTGATATTTGAGTTGGACCAGATGACAAATCTTGTTGCCTTCATTGTGCTCATGGTACAGGGAGGGTGCATTACAAAACAGCATGGCTAGCCTGTATAGACATGACTTTTTATCACCAACAAAAACTAGACAGTATGCACTCTGGGGTAAGCATTTCTAGTGAAACTCGCACAATATAGTTACTGCTAAACAGCACTATGTGACACTCATCTATGTGAAAAAAAAATTACACATCTGAGAATAAAAGCTCAGAAGCACATATTTTATTTTCTCAAGCAAGAGGCGGCTTACCCTCCAGCAAATTAGCACTCCTACATATAATGCATTCTCTCATGTGCAAAAGAAATTCAAATTTATGCAAACAGTCATTTCAAAAAAGTCAAAAATAACAGCCATCACTCCAACAGCAGTGCACCATGCTTTGAAAATTGAGCCTGCTGTTTCAGTTTTTTTACTTTGTTCCTCGAATATTTCTTGCTCACTACATTTCTTCCTCAAATGGAGGAATTGCTCATAAGGTATCGAGTTTTTAAGTTTTTGTGGGTGGGCACTCTTAGTATGAAGTAATGAATTAGAAGCCATTGTAGTACTGCAGTACTGTGTACAATTCTGGCACCCATATCTGAAGAAGGATGTGAAATTACTGGAAGGGGTACAATGTAGGGCAACAAGAATGATCCAAGGATTTATGGGCAGACCATACGAGGAAAAGCTGAAAGAGTTTAACATGTACTCCTCGGAGGAGGGAAGGGACCAGGTGGAGATGGTTGAGACCTTCAAGTATGCAAAGGGGATAAACAAGGCAGGCACTGAAGGGATACTCATGCTGAGGAGGGGAGGGAGGGGGGAGGGATACGAGAGGGCATCATCTTAGACTGAAGGGGGGAAGATTTAGGATGGAAATGAGGAGACACTTTTTCACGGAGAGGATCATGGCAGAATGGAATGTTCTACTAGAGGAGGTGATCAAAGTCAAGTCAAGTCAAAGTTTATTGGCAGGAAAATACTCCATTGAGCAGGCTCATTTACAAGGAGGTTCTGAACATACAAACAGTAATCACAACATAAGCAAAATATAATACATGAATATTACTGAACAATGAATCAATAGCATATTATACAAAGCCTAATGGACAATAATGCAAACAACATCTGTACAGTGGTAGCCTGTAAGACAGTAGGTAGTTTCAAAAGGGGATGGGACAAGGTGGAGGGGGGTAATGGAAAGGGAAGGGGGTGGGGCTGCTGCAAGGTGAGGGTGCTAGCTGTGCACTTGAGCAGACTTGATAGACCAGGTGGCCTATTTCTGCTGGTAAATTCATATGTTCTTCCTAAAGCCCTTTATTTCAACTTTCTGACCTGGTGTTCCTGCAAGTGTTACATCCATAAAGTCTGTTTTGCACTTTATCTGATCTGCGTGTAAATGCCATATTAATTGAATTGATATTTGAGTTGGCAGGACTTGGGCACTTTAGGTAACTGAATAAATGCACAGATGCTAGCCTTCCAGCACTTGACTCTTTACTCAGGGCTATGCCAAAGTTCATTTGCACAACAGGTTTTGGTCCAAGGACATCAATTCATTTGTTTACAAGCATTTTTGTACACAGATATTCATGGGTAACCATCTCTACCCCAAATGCTTACAAGTTTTTCACGGGCAATCATTTCTACCTCAACTGTCAAGGCCAAAGCAAACCAGAAGTAACAAGGGATTAGCCTGCCCTGTGGTAGCACCTACACCTGCACTTCGAGCACTAGCCCTTTCTCTGGTTTTGGTTGTCAACTGTTAAGGCTAATTGTCATGCCAGCCATGTACAGCCTTCTGTTGCAGTGCATGTCAACCGTGTCACATTCCCAGGAAGTTGCCTTCTCATTATGGTATTTGACACCATCTGTCTCTTTTCCTATGGATAGGCTCCATATACTTCTCAAGTCAGTCCCCCTGAATTCCCTATCCCCCTCCTTACTAGTTCATGGCTTCTTAACCTGAATTCACTTTGATGCTGTGTTTCATTACACAGGGTGCTACTTTAAACTGTGAGCACTTCACTTAGCTTCTATTGCTGTATGTCAACAGGGCACCCTAAACATGGTGTGTACCTTCTTTCACAGTGACCACACTTGAGGGGGGGCTGGCACATCCATCATGAAACCCTCCTTAATCAGCCTAGTACCAGAATGCTCTCACTGGGCCTCATCCTCACCTTACTCTGGTGCATACTAGGCAAACCATCATGCTCACTCTCCTGAGGTCTCGCTTCCCTGTGAGTTGGCTGTTGGTGCCACCATTTTACTCAGAGACACATCTCCTACCGTATTAGTGCTGCATCTCTGTGGTACCTGCTCCACTTTTGCTCTTGGGTGCTTGATGTCCTCAGCTTGTGCAAATCTCTGGGCTTGTCTAGTAACCAGGATGTTCCATGAGGATCTTAAGTGGAACCCACCATAGGCCTGAAAGCTATTAAAAAGTGTTTTTGAGAGAATACCCCCCCTTGGGTTCTTGCACCTTCTCAGTGGCCCCAGTAACTCATGAGCTATGGACAATGTCTCTGATCCTTTCACATTATTTCCCAGCAGGTGAGGATGTGTCTTGGGTGCTTAAGGCCCCTCCCTGGCAGCCTCTAGGGTATATCTTGATGCCACTCTGACACCATCACCAAGCTATAACCTCAGAGAGGTGCCTGGGGCCTCATGCTACATTCTGGCCTCTAAAAGTGACTGGTAACAGTGCTTCCACATGGCAGCATATCTTGGGTGCCTCCTATGCCCCTGAAAAGAGCTCTGCAGCCCGCTGCTTAGTGGATGCTGGTTAGTGCTTACTCAAGCTTAACACAGAGGAGTACCCGTGCTTCACCCTAGCACCCTGCTATCAGTGAATAGTCACCCTCTCAACTGGCAACCATGCAGCTGTGGCCCAGTCATTTTCTCGCCTGCACCCCAGTGAGTGCCTGCCAGACAACGACACCTGAAGTGTCAGCATTCCCACTATCCTAAATGCACCCTAGAACTAGACCAGAACATATCAGAATGCTAAGACTGACTGAAACCATGAAGGTAGCAGATCTTTAAATTACCTGTAGTTCCTCCCCACTCCAGCTACACCCAGAAAGGAGGGGTGTCATTTACAGGCAGCCAGGTGTTGTGTCTGAGAGCTCTAGGATGTCTTTGCAACCCAATGATGTCTTTTGCATCCACTGTGAAGCCCTAAAACAAGGTTTCCATAGGGTTTGATCATAAGAAGTTTAGAAGGTGGGGGAAGCTTTGCAACCCCTATGATTCTGTGGAAATGGAACTTTGTAACCCCTATGACTCTGTGGAAATGGTATTTTGCAACCCCTATGATTCTGTGGAAATGGAACTTTGCAACCCCGATGATTCTGTGGAAATGGAACTTTGCAACCCACATGATTCAGTGGAAATAGAACTCTGCAACCCCTATGAGACTGTGGAAATGGAACTTTGCAACAAGTATGAGTCTGTGGAAATGGAATGTTACAACCCTTATGAGTCTTTGGAAATAGAACATTGCAACCCCTATGAGTCTGTGGAAATGGAACGTAGCAACCCCTGTGAGTCTATGGAAATAGAATGTTGCAACCCCTATGAGTCTGTGGAAATAGAACTTTGCAACCCCTATGAGTCTGTGGAAATAGAACTTTGCAACCCCTGTGAGTCTGTGGAAATTGAACTTTGAAACCTCTATGAGTGTGTGGAAATGGAACTTTGCAACCCCGATGATTCTGTGGAAATGGAACTTTGCAACCCACATGATTCAGTGGAAATAGAACTCTGCAACCCCTATGAGACTGTGGAAATGGAACTTTGCAACCCCTATGAGTCTGTGGAAATTGAACTTTGAAACCTCTATGAGTGTGTGGAAATGGAACTTTGCAACCCCGATGATTCTGTGGAAATGGAACTTTGCAACCCCTATGAGTCTGTGGAAATTGAACTTTGCAACCCCTATGAGTCTGTGGAAATTGAACTTTGAAACCTCTATGAGTGTGTGGAAATGGAACTTTGCAACCCCGATGATTCTGTGGAAATGGAACTTTGCAACCCACATGATTCAGTGGAAATAGAACTCTGCAACCCCTATGGGACTGTGGAAATGGAACTTTGCAACAAGTATGAGTCTGTGGAAATGGAATTTTGCAAACCCTCTGAGTCTGTGGAAATGGAACTTTGCAACCCCTGTGAGTCTATGGAAATAGAATGTTGCAACCCCTATGAGTCTGTGGAAATGGAACTTTGCAACCCCTATGAGTCTGTGGAAATGAAACCTTGCAACAGCCTATGATTCTGTGGAAATGGAATTTTGCAACCCCTATGATTCTGTAGAAATTGAATTTTGCAACCCCGATGATTCTGTGGAAACGTAACTTTGCAACCCCTATGAGTCTGTGGAAATGGAACTTTGCAACCCCTATAATTCAGTGGAAATAGAACTTTGCAATCACTGTGATTCTGTGGAAATGGAACTTTGTAACCCCTATGATTCTGTCAAGATGGAACTTTGCAACCCCTATGATTCTGTGGAAATGGAACTTTGCAACCCTGATGATTCTGTGGAAATTAAACTTTTTGCAACCCCGATGATTCTGTGGAGTTGGAACTCTGTATCCCCTATGATTCTATGGAAACAGAACTTTGCAACCCCTTTGATTCTGTGGAAATGGAACTTTGCAACCCCTATGATTCTGTGGAAATGGAACATTGCAACCCGTATGATTCTGTGGAAATGGAACTTTGCAACCCCTTTGATTCTGAGGAAATGGAACTTTGCAACCCCTATGATTCTGTGGAAATGGAACTTTGCAACCCGTACGATTCTGTGGAAATGGAATGTTGCAATCCCTATGATTCTGTGGAAATGAAACTTTGCAACCCGTATGATTCTGTGGAAATGGAACGTTGCAACCCCTATGATTCTGTGGAAATGGAATTTTGCAACCCCTATGGTTCTGTGGAAATGGAATTTTGCAACCCTTATGATTTTGTGGAAATGGAACTTTGCTACCCCTATGATTTTGATGCCATGACAGCACAGTCAGAAAAATAGGATAATCAAGGCATCACTTCCCTGCTGATCAGAACAGACTCTCTCTCAACACCTCATGGGTTCTGTGACATAATGAGAGTGAAAGCTGTGAGCTACGCACTTGAGATCACATGATGTCACAGTTAGCCCACTCAGTGTTCAGAATTTGCCTGTTCTAAACACTTTGGGGTTAATTATTCTCCATAAATTTTTTTGCTAGCTCATTGTGTATTTTGTATTTTACTCATCTCTTGCCTCCCCCACCCCCCCCGATCACATCTGGAAATGAACCTTGGCTCATTGTGCCTATCCTGGTCTTCACATTTTCAGTAGATAAAAAAAAATAAATAGAATAATAAAAAGATCGGGGACTGTGTAATATGAGGCTATAATTAATGGGCTCCGTTTTTTCAAATACAAAAAACCGTGTATTAAATACCGTAACACCTAAGTAGGTGTTACGGCATTCACGCCTCCTTTCCATAGCAACGCGCTCGAGACATACAATGAAAAAACAGAGCGCGATCTTTCAACTGTAGCAGTGACAGGGCGGTGCTTTCGGATGACGATTCGGCGGGGAGAATCTGATTTACTGAAAGGGTCCCATTGAATTCAAGCCAGTGTTTAAGGGACAAGCCGGTAGTGCTCTGAGGACTGCCTAACCGTAACCGATAGTGTTCTGCTCTCAGGACTGCCTAACGACCGCAGCAACTACCATGAAAAACGCAAGCCCTTCAATTATATAAAACAAAATATGAGGTGCAGTGTGGCTTAACTGACTTAACACACATCGCTGTTGATGGCTTATAAACCCCTCGGGCTTCGCCCTTGGGGTTTATGTGCCATCCAACAACTTGGGTGTGTGTTAAATTCGCGTAACACACTGCACCCCATACTTTATCCTATATATAATAACTGGGTTGCACTTTTTCCCATAGGGAAACCTGTTACATAAATTTCCATGATAAAGTAGTGTTTATAATAGCAAGCATGTGCAATGTTTCCCTCAGTCTGTGAATGTGCTTAGCTGCAGGTCTTCCATTCTGACCACTGGCTGCCTTGCTTGCCGCCGGTGACTGCACCATCACATGGACTCGGCAGTAAGTTATTTTTAAAATGAAAAAAAAAATCACTGATGAAATACATTTTAAAAAGCCAACTACCAGGAAAAAGTTAACTTTCCACACGCGACTGCGGCCCGTGTTAAAACCCAACTGAACCGCGGCCACTCAGGAACATCTTTTATTGTATATAATTGCTGTGGTGAAAAAGTGAAACCCAGCAATTACATAAAATAAAATATGGGGTAGTGCGGAAACTTGACTTTTACACACACCCTCTGTGTTGGATGCCTAAATAAATCCCTCATGCTTCATTCTCGGGGTTTATGTGGCATCCAATACCTCAGGTATGTGTAAAATTCTTGTTTCACATACTGCCCCACATATTATTCTACATGTAATAACATCAATAGGTTCACATAGAAACACAGAAACATAGAAACATAGAATTTGACGGCAGATAAGGACCGCTTGGCCCATCCAGTCTGCCCATTTTCCTACCTAACAGATAAGCTGCAGATCCTAGTTAACCAACAGCTTAATTCCTCCTACCCCCCACTAGGACTGCCCTATGCCTGTCCCATGCATTCTTGAAGTCCCCCACTGTTCTTGACCCCACAACCTCTTCAGGGAGGCTGTTCCATGCATCCACAACCCTCTCAGTGAAAAAATACTTCCTCACATTACCTCTGAGCCATCCCCCTTCTATCTTCAAATTGTGCCCCCTTGTTCTTGCACATCTCTTTTTCTGGAAGATGCTACCCTCTTGGACTTTGTTAATTCCCTTGAGGTACTTGAAAGTTTCTATCATGTCCCCTCTTTCCCTTCTTTCCTCAAGGGTATACATATTAAGCTCCTTTAGTCTTTCTTCATATGTCTTCTGGTGCAGACCCTGCACCATTTTGGTTGCCCTCCTCTGGACAGCCTCCACTCTGTCTATGTCTTTGTGGAGATGGGGTCTCCAGAACTGCACACAGTACTCCAGATGGGGTCTCACCAACTGTCTGTACAGAGGGATAACAACTTCCTGTTTTCTACTATTGATGCCTCTTCCTATGCATCCCAGTATCCCCCCAGCCTTCCTTACTGCCTTCTCACATTGCTTGCCCACCTTTAGGTCATCTGATATAATTACCCCCAGGTCCCTTTCTATTTTTACTGTTGTATCTCACCCCCCATTGTGTACGCTTCCCATGGGTTTTTGTTTCCCATGTGCATTACCTGCACTTCTTTGCATTGAATCTAAGCTGCCATACATTTGACCATTCCTCCAACCTTGCCAAGTCCCTTCTCATCCTTTCCACTCCATCTTGTGTATCAACCCTGTTGCAGATCTTTGTGTCGTCTGCAAAGAGACATACTTTTCCTTCCAGTTCCTCTGCAATGTCACTTATAAAGACATTAAAAAGGACCGGTCCCAGTACTGAACCCTGCGGTACCCTCAGTAACCCTCCTTTCGTCAATGTGTACTCCATTTACTACTACCCTTTGAGTCCTGTTGTCAGCCAATTTTTATCCAGGCTACCACCTTGGGACCCACTCAAGGCTGGCTATCTTGTGTATTAATCTTTGTGTGGGACTGTATCAAATGCCTTGCTAAAATCTAGGTAGGCCATGTCCACAGCCCCTCCCTGGTCTACTACTTTGGTAACCCAGTCAAAGAAATCTATTAGATTCATCTGACACGACCTTCCCATCGTGAATCCATGCTGCCTTGGGTCCTGTGCCCCACTGGCATCTAGGTACTCAACAATTCTTTCCTTCAGAAGTGATTCCATCATTTTCCCTACCACTGAGGTCAAACTAACTGGTCTGTAGTTTCCTGCCTCTGTCTTGCTCCCACTTTTGTGAAGAGGAATCATATCTGCCCCCTCCAGTCCTCGGGTACCACCCCATCCTCCCATGATTTGTTAAACAGAGTAGTCAGCGGGTGTCACTAGTTCTACCCTTAGTTCTTTTAGAATTCTTGAGGAACCCCATCAGGCCCCATTGCTTTGTCCACCTTCAATTTTATTAGTTCTTTCAGAACCCTTTCTTCTGTAAATGGACTGTTATCGAGCCCCGTCTTCAGAGTGTTTTCTTGTTTGGTTTAGGTAACTCCCTCCTCTTCCTTTGTGAATACTGAGCAGAAATATTCGTTCAGTATCCCTGCTTTTTCACTGTCACCCTCTACCCACATTTCCTCCCCTTTATTAAGCTTCAGTATCCCTCCTTTGGTCTTTCTTCGCTCCCTAATGTACCTATAAAAGGTCTTATACCCCTTCTTAACAGAATTGGCTATCCTTTCCTCGGTTTGGGCCTTTGCTATTCTGACTGCCTTCCCAGCCTCTTTCTGCTTTAACTGATAAAGTTCTCTGTCCTGCTCCTTCTGTGTTTCCTTATATTTCCTGAATGCTGTCCTTTTCTCCTTAACCTTCCCCTGCCACCTCTTTTGAGAACCATAACGTTTTTTTCCTTTGTTGTGTTTTATTGATTTGTTTTACACAAAAGCTTGTTGCTTCTGTGATGGCTGTTTTGATCACTCCCCATTGTTCCTCCACACCCTCCTTCTTGCCTGTTTGCTAGTGCTTTTCTGAGGCACTCTCTCATTTTCCCAAAGTCAGACCTCCTAAAGTCCAGTACTCTTGCTTTTGTATGGCTTGATTGTATGGCTGTGTTTATCGTGAACCACACTGTTTGGTGGTCGCTTGTTCCCAGATGGCTACCCACTTCTAAATCTGAGATTCTTTCTCCATCCCCATTTGAGAGTACCAGGTCTAAGATTGCTCCCTCCCAAGTGGGTTCCAATACTAGCTGTCTGAGGCATGCCCCCTGTAGGGCATCAAGAATGACCCTGCTCTTGGATGTGCCTGCAGCAAAGGTGCTCCAGTTAACATCTGGCATATTCAGGTCCCCCATCAACAATATCTCCCCTTTTTCTGCCATTCTAAGAAAGACTTCTATCATTTCCTTGTCCATTCCCTCCCCCTGAGATGGGGGTCTGTATACAACCCCCATGCGGATTGTGGTGCCATTTTCTGTCTCCAGGGTGACCCAAAGTGCCTCATCTGCTCCCTGTTTACTCTTTAGTTCTGTTGCTTTGATCCCTTCCTTTACATAGAGAGAGCTACTCCTCCTCCTCTTTTACCCTCCCTGTCTCTCCTGTAGAATGTGTATCCTGGTATGTTGACATCCCAGTCATGGTTCTCTGTGTACCATGTTTCTGTAACTACCACAATATCCACGCAACCCTCTTCCATCAAGGCCACTAGTTCAGGGAACTTGTTACACAGACTATGGGCATTGGTACTCATCACCCTCCACTTTTTGATAGCCTTACCCCTTTTAGCCCCATTTCTGTCCTTAATGCCTTTGCCTTTTTTTACATTTAAATCTGTTCTACTCTTAATAACTTCTGTACCTTGGTGTTTACCTCACTAATCACCATGTTTTGTGGGGAGGCTTGGATTTCCCTGTCTTTCAGTGCTTCCCCTTGGCTAGTTTAAATGTTTGCCAATGAAGCATTTAAACCTCTCACCTAGGATCCTGGTTCCCCTGGACAGATGCAGACCATCACACCAGTATAGGTCTGCATCCTCCAGGTGGCTCCCCAGTCCCCAATGAAGCCAAAACCCTGAGCTCCACACCGGTTTTTCAACCACTCATTGAATTCCCTGGTGAGAAGTGCCCTAGCATCTCCCTTGCCATAGACAGGCAGCACCTCCGAGAAGGTTACCGTATGCGCTACTTGTCTAAGGCCCCTTCCCAACTCTACAAACTCCTCTTGCACTGCTCTGATCCCATTCCTAGCCAGGTCATTTGTCCCTAGGTGGACAATGACATCCAGCTCCCTCCCTCGTGCAGCTCCTCCCACGATCCTGAGGATTAAGCTTCCCTGTCCCTCAAGCTGTGGCGCCAGGAAGGCACACACCTCCCTCTCCCCTTCCTCCCCCATTTCTCCCCCAATGATTGGAGTCCCCACCAGGAGTTGTTTCCTTCCCCTGTGGGGTCCCATGCCACCCTCCTGTGGGTCTCCTTTGTGAAGGTTCCCAGCATTCTCCTTGGTCTCCACTGCAGGTGCCTCCATAGAGGAACCACTATCCACCAGAAGAGCGAATGAATTGTGGAGAGGTACAGCTTGAGGGATGCAACTCTGTTCCACCACCCTCTCCCTCCTTGAGCCCACCCTGGTCCAGCCTCTCCTCTCACATGTCCTCAGAACCTCAAAATGGCTTCATAGCCAAGTAATCACAGTCCCCTATTTGTTATTTTTTGTAATATATGGATCCAATATAAATTTTTAGTTGTACTCACCATATTTAGTGTAGGTAGAAACCCATGTATAATTCTGCTTTAAAGTACAGTTTGTCACTTGATTGCTAGGGATCCTTTAACATCTTGATGCTCCTGACATCCTCAGCAAGTGTTTGAACTGGTGGGTTGGTTGTACTGGGAATAATTATGGGGAAAAAACTGGCGGTGCCTCTTAGGGAGTAGGCAGGAAGGCATCCTGTTGTTGCAGTTTGAGAGGTGTGCTGCTTTAATACTTTTATTTCTTTTGTAGTGGTAAAATAAAATAAAGAATTTAATCTTTATTTTTGTTGCTGTGCCATAGTTTCATTGGTGGTTGTGGTGGTGGAGGGAGTGTGAATACTGGGGGGGGGGCTTTAACAGAAGACTTAGATCAAAAGTAGATATTTTTTAGTGTTTTTAATCTCCTAAATTTGAATACATTGACTTCTGTCCTTATTCATACTTCCTTGGTTGTTATGTGCTATTTTCCATTTTCTAGTCAGCGACAAGTTGCTTTTACTGTACACAGAAGTTACAGTAAAAGTCAATGTGAAGGTCAGTGGGTTGACAAATGCAACAAACACAGGTAATATGTGTAGAACGCACTTTGCGGTATTTATTTTCCAAAAAGAAAAGAAAAGAAAATAGTAACCGTACACAAAGGAAATAGTTGGTTAATCTTTCAGTTCAAAACAGTGCACAGTTCCTTCAGTGAACAACTTCCAAGCTTAGTTCAAGCCAAATAGATTCCTAGCACATAAAAACTTGCATGTACTATGAGCTGCTTCCTCCACAACAGTCAGGTCTCTGCTGACTGACTCATCTGTTTTGTATCTCAGAATGTAGGCTTTTCTACCTGTCTACTGATGATCTCATCACCATGTGACCTGTCTCATAATTCTGTAAGTAAACACAGGCAGGCTGACTCATCCTAAGTAAACACAAGCAGGCTGACTCATCCCAAATAAACACAGACAGGCTTACTCATCTGACCTGAGATCATAATATTTCTTTAGAAAATAAGGTATAGCATGTTTATACACCTAGCTTATTATAGCATCTTTCTTTATTGTCCTTAAACTCAATGTTACCCTCTAAATTGGCACAAGTCCCTCCTATTCAAATGACATCACATTTCATGGTAACAGTATAAAAGAAGTGAATTCACAGCAGGAAGGTCATATCAGATGAATCTAATCAATTTCTTTGACTGGGTGACCAAAGTAGTAGACCAGGGAGGGGCTGTGGACATGGCCTATCTAGACTTTAGCAAGGCATTTGACACAGTTGCACACAAAAGATTAATAATCAAATTAGCCAGCCTGGGAGTGGGTCCCAGGGTGGTAGCCTGGGTAAAACATTGGCTGGACAACAGGACACTCAAGGTAATAGTAAACGGAGTCCACTCTGAAGAAAGGGGGGTTACTAGTGGGGTACCGCAGGGTTCATTACTGGGTCCAGTCCTTTTTAATGTCTTTATAAGTGACATTGCAGTGAGACTGGAAGGAAAAGTATGCCTCTTTGCAGGTGACACAAAGATCTGCAACAGGGTTGATACACAAGGGTGTGTGGAAAGGATGAGAAGGGACTTGGCAAGGTTGGAGGAATGGTCAGAAGTATGTCAGCTTGGATTCAATGCAAAGAAGTGCAAAATAATGCACCTGGGAAACAAAAACCCAGGGGAAGATTACACAATGGGGGTTAGTAACAACAACAAAAATGGAAAGGGACCGGGAAATCATATCTGATGACCTTAAGATTGGCAAGCAATGTGAGAAGGTAGTAGGGAGGGCTGGGGGGATACTGGGATGTATAGGGAGAGGCATCACCAGCAGAAAACGGGAAGTTGTAATCCCTGTGTACAAACAGTTGGTAAGACCCCATCTGGAGTACTGCGTCCAGTTCTGGAGACCCCATCTCTGCAAGGACATAGACAGGATGGAGGCAGTCCAAAGGAGGGCAACTAAAATGGTACAGGGTCTGCAAGAGAAGCTATATGAGGAGAGACTAAAGGAGCTTAATATGTATACCCTTGAGGAAAGGGGGGGGGGACATGATAGAAACTTTTAAGTACCTCAGTGGAATCAACAAAGTTCAAGAGGGTAGCATCTTTCTGAAAAAGATGTGCAAGAACAAGGGGACACAATTTGAAGATGGAGGGGGGACGGCTCAGGGGCAATGTGAGGAAGTATTTTTTCACAGAGAGGGTGATGGACGCATGGAACCACCTTCCTGAGGAGGTTGTGGGGTCTACAACTGTGGATGAATTCAAAAATGCATGGGACAGACATAAGGCAATTCTTGTGGTGGGTAGAAAGAAATAGGTTGTTGGTTAACTGGGATCTGAAGCTTATCCAGTAGGTCGGGAAATGGGCAGACTAGGTGGGCCAAGCGGTCTTTATCTGCAGTCAAAGTCTATGTTTCTATGTTTTTATCCAACCAAGTGGTCGGCTCTTCAGCTTGGGACAGCTACAGTATCTTTGTAGCTAGCTGACCCATTTATATTCATTCCCCACCAACTTAGATGAGGGAATAAAACAACAACAACACAAAACAATGGCACATGCCATTCAGCTACACTGTAATGGGCAGTTGAACAGTGCAGCATCTTTCTTTCTTTAAACAACAGATTGCTTCTTAGACAGACCTCACTGTCAGTCTGTGTTTACATCATGCTATATTTTATTACATTTATACAGGTGCCTGCTGGACCACAAAAATGGAAGGGAAGGGGAAGAAAAGAAATAGAAAAATATGAAATAGATTTAAGGAAGGTCAAAAGGGTATGTACTGCAGGTGGTCAACCTGACAATAGAAATAAAGATTTAGAGATAGAAGTAGAGAAAGAGGTGCTGTTGCAACAGGCTTAGAGACGGGGTAAAATATCAAGAAAAAAAAGTAATGATGAGCCTGAATTCATCAGATAGGGCTTCCCTATCACCCCCCCCCTCCACTTAAGAGGAAAACAGTTCAACCAGTTTTTCTCCTTCCAAAATACCCTGGAAGGGTTGGACTTTCCACCCACCCTCTTCAGAAACTCCACTCCGTGACCCCTCCCTTTTGTTTAGTATATCATAAGAGTGTCAACTCTGCTGAAACAGGCATGATATGCATTTTCCCTGGGGTTAACTAGAAACATCTAGTATAACATTTATGCATTCAACCAGACACAACTCCTTCAGGATGTATCTCTGCCCCATAACGTGACAAGAAGCCTGCATTTTTGTGTTGTGACCCTGCTCTATGGGTCACTGAAAACCTATAAGGTTGCAGAGCTAGATACCAGTGCATAATCCTGGCATTCTCATCCTTCATTTGGTTTATCCAACATAAAGGATTGTGATCAGTGACCACCATGGACTCAGCTCCCAACACAGATAATACTTTAAGGCCTCAATGGCCCAACACATGGCCAGCCATTCCTTTTCAATTGTAGAATAACTTCATTCCCACTCAGGTAACTTCCTGCTGATAGAAATCACAGGGTGCTGCTCTCCGTCTACCATCTGCAATTATTCAGCCCCTATGCCAGTGTCAGAGGCATCTGTGTGGGCTTCAAAAGGTAGATGGAAATCATGGCTGATCAAGACATGGGTAGAACAAAGGATAGCTTTAATCTTCCTAAATGCCTCATCCCATACTGGGGTCCACCGAACTTTATTGGTACACTTGTTCTTTGTCATGTCAGTGAGGGGGCTAGCAATGGTGGCAACGTTTGGGATGAACTGGCAGTAGTAGCTCGATGGCCCTAAAAGAGAATCTCACATGTGTCTTCAAAGGTGGTATAGGGCTATTAGCTATGGCTTCCATGTTCCTTATATCTGGCTTCACTCTGCCATTCCCCAAAATTATACTCAGATACTTCGTTTCTGTCCTGTCAACTGCACATTTAGCCGTGTTAATGGTTAATCCAGCATCTGTAATGGACTGGAGAACAGCAGTCAGGTGTTTTATATGCGACTCCCAGTCAGGACTGTAGATAACTATGTCATCTAGGTATGCTGCTGAATATGTTGTATGGGGTCTTAATATTCTGTCCATGTACCTCTGGAAGGTAGCAGGGGCTCCATGGAGACCAAAATGGCATGGTGATAAACTGGTACAGTCCTATCGGGGTACAAAAGGCCATTTTGTCCTAGGATTCAGGGGCCAAACATATCCGCCAGTAGCCTTTTGTAAGATTTGGAGTTATAATCTATTGTGCCATCCCTAGTTTGTCTAGGATATCATCAATCCTGGGCATAGGATACCCATCAAATGCTGATATTGCATTAACCTTCCTAAAAGCCAAACACAATCTGCTCCCTCCTTTTTTTTTGTCTACAACCACAACCACCATAGGGGAATATCAGGCACTGTTGGAAGGTACTGTAATGCCCATCTTTTCCATTTTCTGTACCTCTTGTATCACTTTCTGTCTAACTCTTACTGACAGTCTGTAAGGCTTAAGGTTATGGGACCTCTTGTGTGACAGTAATGGAGTGCTCAACTCCTTTAGCGCTCTCTGGTGTATTGGTGAAAACATTCTGAATGTTCTGTAAAACAGTTTGTAATTCACCCAATTGCTTAGCGTTCCTCTCAGGGTTTATCTGGTCTTCCTGCAATTCCCCTAACTTCTCTAATCTTTTATATACTATCGCTAGCTCCGTTTCACCTTGATCTAAATGTACATACCATGATGGGGTTGGTTTCTTATGCCATTTACGTAGTATGTTGGCATGGTATCTTTTTATAGGGGGCCTCTTCCCTGGAATTTCTACCTCAAAATTCACCAGTTCATCTGTCAAAGTATTGTGTAAGGCCTTTGCCACCTTATCAGCAGCTTGTTATCTGAGGAAGGCGACAAAAGTAAAACTTTCTCCGCAGGCTGGAATGTCTTACTCTGGAGTCCTTTGTCATACCTTTATTTCTGTTCTCCCTGACTTTGTCTGCTGTTCTGATGGGCAATTTCTACATATCTCACCAGTCATTTCCTTAACTGGGCCATAGAGTCAAGAACATTGGTATGCCAAACACCCTTTCCTTCCTCTCAATGCTCCTTGATAACATCTATGGGCCCTCTGGTATTACTCCCATATAACAAACTAAAGGGGGACAACCCCGTAGATGCCTGTGGCACCTCGCAGTAGGCAATCAATAAGTATGGTAAAAACAAAGTCCCAAATCCTGCCCTCCTCCTGCACAAACTTTTTCAACATTTGCTTTAATGTTTTGTTGAACTTTTCCACAAGTCCATCTGTCTGTGGGTGGTAGGGGGAGGTTTGAACAGCTGACACCCAACAAACAGTATAACTCTTTTAACATCAGTGCATTAAAATTACTACATTGGTCAGTCAGGATTTCCTGAAATATCCCCATCCAGCTAAAGATTTTAGCTTGTGCGTCTGCATTTCTAGGGGCAGTGGCCATGCGGAGGGGAATAGCCTCAGGATATTGGGTAGCACAGTCACACAAAACCAGTATAAATCTATTCCACTTGGAACTTTTCTCAAGTGGGCCCACAATGTCCATAGCCATTCTTTCAAAGTGGGTAGCCACAACAGGTTTGGCTGTAAGGGGAACTCGATCTATTTTCCCTCCTTGGGCCACCCTTTGACAGTTAGGACAGGTATGGCAGTATTCAGCAACATGATCGTGCACAGTGGGCCAATAAAACCTAGTAAGCAGACGATTCAAGGTTCAGTCCCTACCCTCATGACCTGCCATAGGGATATCATGGGCCAGGCAAATCAACTGCTCCCTATATTTCTGGGGCACTATCAGTTGATCTACCACATCTCATGTCTCGGGATTGGTATATTCTCAGTATAATAGGCCACCCTTAAGCACATATTGGGGTGGGTTTACCTTTAGCGCTTTGACAGTGCTAGCACCGACATCCCCTACAGCGACAGCTACAATGACGACTGTCAGCATTGTAGCCATGGGAATGTCGGCACACACAATCAGGGGGCTGCACCCCTGAACCCCCCC